>JAZKJV010004547.1:0-600000 GCA_037367405.1 Ottelia alismoides | reverse complement strand
AGCATGTGACGGTAGCTCATGTATGAGTTACTTTGTATAAGTCCAATAATCAATCTTAGCATGCTATTCACAAATTTTGATACATTAAGAGGATACAAAGCACTCTAAACCATACTCAATTTAATATGCATATATGTATGTATAATCCTATTAGTTAAAGACTAAATATTGAATATAAAAAAAATAAAAAATCTAATTAGTTATAAAATCTGATAGGAAAGATCAAATGTTTAATAATGTTATTTTAAATCCTCACTGGCTCACCCACACATTTATTTTCATGTTCCCACATTCCTTACACTGCCTTTTCCATTTCCCATTTCATTATCTGCCAAAGATTATAAAAACCCATGGCAGATTATGTGATCTTTCCCTTGCCCGTGAAAATGATGGTTTTGCTACTTCGAGTTCCTCCTTAACATTTGTCTTGATTCGAAATTTATCTAGATATATCTCATTTGCATTTTTGTTGTTTTGATTTTCTTTGCATGACAATCTATGATAATTATCATTGTCAAGGTGAAATTTATCATCATATGAATAACATACAAGTTCGTCTCACCATAATTTAAAACTTTCCTTTTGTACATCAAAATTTTGTATATTTCATTTTCACGGCTTAGTTTTTTGATATAGAAGATCCTTACGCTTAATGAATAGGTTTTAGCTTTCTGCGTTATTTTTTTTTACAATTCTCCTTATTTCAAATAATATTAATTTGTATCAACTTTCTATATAAGTTTGATCTTGTCTTGCTTTAACATGTAATGGTAATTATAATGTGTTCAGCTTTTTCGTCAATGATATTCTAACTCTTTGATAGGCTCATATAATTATATTGTATGTATACATTACTTCATCATAGAACAAAACTATATTTTGATTGTAAAGGACACATAATAATTGTAAAAAATAGGTACTTTTATTCATTGTATTGTATTGGTTTGATACTTTCCTTGATTTTATAGTTTTTTCAACTTATCTTAGTAATATACTTTCAAAATTAGAATAATACAATAAAATATTATATTATATTATTCTTCATATAATATAATGTACATAAGATATAAAACATCAATGAACATTTCAAATTCGAAATAAAATGAATCGAATTTGAATATTCAAATCTCAAAATGAATTGAATCTGAATTTAAGCTAGTAAATTCATTTAAAAATCAATTCGAGTTTGGATTCAAAACTTTTATAATGAATTGAATCAGAATATTGGTGGATTCGAATGTATTCGATTCGATTAGCACCCCTAGTCATAAGTAGACTAGGAAATTTAACAAAAGATATCAATGCTCTGTATGTATAGATAAAGAATATATTCTCAATATTAATTACCCTTATCTTACCTGTAAATCAGATTTCTTTTTGCAAATACTACGTTAGAAATGAATAAGCCGTGATTTGTAAAGACGTGAATCCCCCATGCAGGTTATGTGTAAAATTTTCTAGATAAATGTAACAAATATGTACATCTTTACTGTATAAATAAATATAACAAAAATTGAATGTTTTCTTCAACATAGGACGAGTGTATGTATATATATCATGCCTTTATTTTCCCAATGGTAGGAGTTAAGTTTAAAAAATATATATAAACAAGAGTCTCGTGTGATAGTCTATGGAGATTCCTACTCTAACATTTTTTTGTTTCCCAATCACACATGATCTCATGTTTGTACCACCAATAAAAGGAAATATAATATCAATATATATTTAACTATCATCACACATTATGTTAAAATTATTATATTTCTTTACAGATATTAATGAATCGGCTTATACAACAATTGCTCATGCGACTACGATTTTAGGACCGAGTACAAGGATAGATATAATGATTAATAAAAGCATCGACAAGTTAATCTGTGACTTAGAATACGATTTCAAACACTACAATACGAGCAATTAAAGTTTCACGATCAACTCTAACATCAAGTGTGGTGGTATAATACGAATCTTAAAATCCAACACATACATTCATAGATTGTATTTCAGATTTGATATTTGTTTATATGTAATCTTAAACCTAAACCGATACATACGTTTAAAGATCATAGTTCGGATGTAATTATTAGTGCTCGAAATCTTAAGCAGATACATACATTTATAGATCCATTTCAGAAGTGATCATTATTCATACGAAATCCTATACCGATACATTCCTCATGCCCAAAGCTTGACTCTCCCCATCGTGGTAGCCGCAGCTCCTTCCTGTCACACGTATATGTACTCTCCTTCTTCGATTTGATGCCACCAACTCATTTGGCGAAGATGAACCACTCGTGAGATCTCTTTCTCTCTACATCCTTCCCTCTCTTCATTTGCAATGAGAATTGCCGTGAAATCCCCATTCTCATAGCATTTTATACCATTTTCTTAAAATGTAATAATAGGCTAATAAATCTCATTTAATTGAGAATTCATTATGATTGTTATTAGTATAAAAAAGGAAATGAAATTATTCCTTTTAAAAAAAATCACAGCCATTACAATCTACCACCCTTAAAAGAATTTCGTCCTCGAAATTTCTTGATACAGAGACATAATGTCGATCGTGGATTTCCTTTACATTCATTTTTTGTTAAACATTCTTCTTAATGATATGGACGTGCTTTGTCCCTACAACATATACCTCATCACACCCATCACTCTAACAAAAGCATGATCTACCATATCTTCTATACATTGCTTCATATGGAGCCATCAACATACTCGAAAGATAGCGATTTATTTTTAATAAGCTCCACCACATGAATATGTATATCTGAGCTGCCGGTGAAATCATAAGCACATGCTTCCTACAAATCTTCTAATCTCCAGATAATCCAATTTGATTGACCATAAGTCTACAGGCAAAAAGAAGTACTAACTTAAATCGAGTATTTATAACCTGTTGAAAACTTTTACATAATTAGATGTGTATCACATGTCCTTATCTCCTATAATTGATGTGCTATTGCATCTAGGCGGACCATCTCATTCTCATATAGTTATGCCATGCTCTCAATCGATTGATCTAAGCGAATAGGCAAGCGATGAGTTGATTTGATCACTGATCTACAATAACATGTAATATCTTAACAATGTATCTATGTCTTTTTAAATCACTAACAAAATCCATGTATTATGCTTCCAATTCCAATTTGGTATCTTTAGATGTAGTACATTCCTACATATCTTTGACATTCGAGTTTGAATCACAAGGCATTTGGAAACAACTTTGACAATGTCTTTCTTCATCCTTGGTCACGAGACACGTTGTTGTAGATCTTTTAACCTTCTTTATTATTCTTGGATATATAGATCTATTAGCTTCATCTAAGATCTATTGCATCCATTATTGTTAGCTAGAATTCGAAATGCATCATGGTACCTTACATCTTCCTTGTTTTAATCTATAGAATCATATTTTTCCTTCTTGAGTGTTTTATTAATTTTTGAAAGATTGACATCCTTTTTGGCTACATATATCTTTCAAATTACCTCCAAATTGTTTTTTTTCATTGTAACGATGATATCATCAATCCATTATAGAAAATAATATCACAACTAGCTCCAAGTCATGAGTAGGATACTTTAAGTCAAGAGTTGGATAGTAATTCTCTTGTAATCTTAGTTGGCATGATGATAATCCATAGCCTTTTCATTTTACAGAAAACACACCATATTTTATGCAAGAAGTGTAAATGTTAACTTACCTCTAGTGCATAATAGTAGCTTACGATCAGAGTTATAGTCAACTTTTACTTTATTTTTTTTAAAACTTCATTCACACTCACCTGAATGTACAAACTTCACATCCTCTTTAATTAGGTTTGTCAACAGACTCTAAAGTAATATATCTTTCATCTTAATTAGGTCAGATTTAATTCCATCATTAAATGTGACAATAATAAGGAATATGAATTTGTCCAACTCGACGTTACATTTGGAGCACTTCATATAGAGCTAATGCTTACAAAAGATTTTGATTACAATATCGGGATGTACTTGGTATTTCTCCAGATCACTAAAGTATATAACAATATCATCTATAATACAATCATAAATTATCATGATATCCTAAAAAAATCCTATTCATAGGCTCTGTAAAAGCTGTGAAAGTACTTGTGAGATCAAAATATCAGATAAAACAATTCACAATAGCCAAACCTTAATTTGGAAACTATTTCTGATATATCATCCTCTTCTATTCCATCTTACTTAAGAAAAGTTATTTCCTCTCCATAATCAAATGAACAAATCATTGATCTCAAGCAGGATATGTTAATCTCTCACGGTTACATAATTTCCAGCTTAATAATCAATGTAGAGAATAAGACAAATCTTTCTTATTTTCACCAAGAGAATAAGTGTCCCCTAAGGAGATTAATTGAGTCACAAGGGAAAACTCCCTTACCCCCCTTTCACTATAATTGATCATATAATTCTTTATAAAAAGCAAGCGGTCCGTAAGAAGTTGTTGAAATTAGTACATATCAATGGAGATAACCAATTCTATATAAGAAGGTAATATTGAACGATCATATGAAAAGTCGTCAAGAAAAGACCTTAGCAGAATAATTTTTTGTGATGTAATAGAGATGATCATGTATACCTAATGAACAATTCTCTTGCTTCTCATACTCCTCGAAATCCATATCATAATCACCTACTCTTCGATCATATTATTACAATGTCTAAGGTAAAATCACTTCAATCAATGGAAAACATTTCCGAAAAGTGGATTCTATTATTTTCAATCTGTCACTCCTTTATTCAATCTTTTAGATAAAATATCTCAAAGATTCTTCTTCATTATGGTAGTCTATAATTTCAAAATTCATCTCCACCTAATGCCTCCAATGCTTAACTTTCTCGATAACATATTTGCCTTAAAGATGAATGGATTGTTGAGAATAAAGGCCTTCAATATAATCCACCAAAGCTATGTGTATGACACTTTCACTATTGAGTCAGAGTTGTTATGAACTCTAGTGATTATTGGTGTATATCCTTGGCAATTTCATAATCCGAGTAATGGCTCGGGACCTTTGATCACTAAATTCCACAATGAGAGGTCATCTAAGTCAAAAAATCAAAAGGTCAATTAGTTGCACGTATTACCTAAATTTTACTTTATTCTTCTAAGTCTTGGGTCACTATCAGTTGTGTATATCCTATGTCCAGAGGAGCTCAGGCACTAATAGCATTTATAACGGAACGGGTCACGTCGATCGGTGGAAGCATGCAATAAATATCGCACGATCAAACCGTTACTGATCCATGCATGGTGATCAATGAGCAAAAAAATCATTCTAGAAAAGAACCATAAAATCCAATTCAATCGCAGTTCCATTATTACAATATCACCAAGGGTATAATTGCAAAAGAAAATTTGAATAATTTCACAATGTAACTCTCCGTTCCAGTGGGCATAGAGATATCCACCATAAATCCTTTAATTAATCTTACAACGCTGAATATCTCATTGAGTCTGCTACACGAAGTTGAATGTTTGGTCAAACTTATTCTTCACCTTGAATAAATAAACATAATTTTGTATGAGCCTAATGCCCAGTATGTATCGGGGTCCATGCATGGAAATTCTAACAGTCTTTTAACCTGTTATAAATCATGTACTTGACTCTCAATGGAATAACATCATTACATGCCTAATTGTTCCCATGCATGTCTAAGATCGATTCCTAACATGTACAGTTTGCATTCGTTCATGACCATAGGCATACATATGCAAATTTCATAAGAAAACATGACATATCATTTTTTCATCTTGTGGGGCATATTTCATACGATTCATAACAAGTACATGCTTCTTTTATCATATATATCACTTTGCATTTTAGCCCCATTGACTTTGATGATTTATATCTCTTAGACCAAATCTTGCACGACACATAGTGGTTTATTCTTTATTAAACCATCTCTTGTATAATATACTAGTTTATCCTTAATTAAACCATTTTATTGCATAACATTTAATGATTTATCTTTATAAATCATTTCCTTGCATACTTGTAATGTGTTACCTTTATAACATGTTTCTTTGCATTCTTGTAATGGGTTACCTTTATAACCCGTTTCTTGCTTGACTTTTCAATACATTTGCTCATATACATTGACATTAATATAATCTCATATATGCCCATGACAATAACATAATTTCATATAAGAACTTAAACTCATAATATTTGTACATGCATTAACATTGTTATAATTTCACATATACATTAACTTATTGAGTGTTTAGAGTGGTCTTGATTTTTAATTTATAGGCGGCTTTGCTGGCTTTGCTGACTTTACCACTGGCACTAGTGGTCCATACATGACAGTGTAGCTTCAACTGTAGAGGACTTAGCTTTTGCCTCTATGGTTCCTTGCAACCATGCGTTCCTTGCGGCGTTGTCCCTTGGGCCTACAATAATTGGACTCTAGAGGTGGCTCCCACCCTTGAGTGCAGTACTTTGCTCCGCTTATCGTCAGTAGCTACAACAGTAGAGGACTTAGCTTTTGCCTCCGTGGTTCCTTACAACCATATGCCTCTTGCGGCGTTGTCCCTTGGGCCTACGATAATTGAACTCTAGAGATGGCTCCCACCATTAGGTGTAGCACTTAGCTCCGCTTATCGTTGTTGTGCCATTACTCATCTTAAGTAAATTCACATTTCTTTTATTAACATTTCCTTTTGCATGCAATAGTGCTTTATTTAAACATTTCAATTTCAACACCTTGCTATTAACTCTTACCTTACAGCTTAAATTATTACTGGATAGTGATGCTTATTAATCAAGATTCCTCATCCATAAAAAGATTTCCATATTTTATGTTTCAAGTAATATCATGTAGATTTTCAGAGAACAGTCGATAGACTTTTCCTAAGACTTAGTCATAAGTAGATTAGGAAATCTAACAAAAGATATCAATGTTTTGTATGTATAGATAAAGAATATATTCTCATATTAATTACCCGTATCTTACCTGTAAATCAGATTTCTTTTTGGACATACTACGTTAGATATGAATAAGCCATGATTTGAAAAGACGTGAATCCCCCATGCAGGTTATGTGTAAAATTGTCTAGATAATTGTAACAAATATATACATTTTTACTGTATAAATAAATGTAACAAAAATTGAATGTTTTTTTTCAACAGAGAACGTATGTATGTATATATATATCATGCCTTTATTTTCCCAATAGTAGGAGTTAAGCTTAAAAAATATATATAAACAAGAGTCTCGTGTGATAGTCTATGGAGATCCCTACTCTAACATTTTTTTGTTTCCCAATCACACATGATCTCATGTTTGTGCCGCCAATAAAAGGAAGTATAATATAAATATATGTTTAACTATCATCACTCATTATGTTAAAATTATTATATTTTTGTACAGATATTAATGAATCAGATATTAATGAATCAGCTTATACAACAATTGCTCATGTGACTACGATTTTAGGATCGAGTACAAGGATAGATATAATTATTAATAAAAGCATCTACAAGTTAATATGTGACTTAGAATACAATTTCACACACTAATAAAGTTTCATGATCAACTCTAACATCAAGTGTTGTGGTATAATACGAATCTTAAAATCCAACAGATACATTCTTCGATTGTATTTCAGATTTGATTTTTGTTTATCTATAATCTTAAACCTAAGCCGATACATACATTTAAAGATCATAGTTTGGATGTAATCATTGTTGCTCGAAATATTAAGTAGATATATACATTTATAGATCCATTTCAGAAGTGATCATTATTCATATGAAATCCTATACTGATACATACCTCATGCCCAAAGCTTGACTCTCCCCATCGTGGTAGCCGCAGCTCCTTCCTGTCACATGTATCCGTACTCTCCTTCTTCAATTTGATGCCACCAACTCCTTCGGCGAAGATGAACCACTCGTGAGATCTCTTTCTCTCTACATCCTTCCCTCTCTTTCATTTGCAATGAGAATTGCCGTGAAATCCCCATTCGCATATCATTTTATACCATATTCTTAGAATGTAATAATGGGCTAATAAATCTCATTTAATTGAGAATTCATTGTGATGGTATTGTGATGGTAATTAGCATAAAAAGAAAATACAATTATTCCTTTTAAAAAAATCGCAGCCATTATAGACATGCCATAGGAAATCAAATTGGATTTTATTGATTTTTGGAGAGTGTGGTTTTTGGGGACTTTAATGAGGCTAGCGTGTTTTCCATACCTGAAGTTTCTTGTCAAATTTGTTGCCAAAGGTTGCCATTGGGATACTTTGAGAGGCTAAGAAGAGAGTGGGATCTAAGGTAAATGAGATGGAAATCTTCATATTTCCACCACAGGATAGAGGTAGCAGTGTCAATCTCCAACTGATTAAGGTTCATGCTGTTAATAGCTGACTTTCTTTGGTTTATTTGGAGGCTTGATATGTAAGTGCATGTTTTAGGAGTGAAGTTCAAACATCGCAAGGCATGAGGGTCAAATTTCATGATGATAAATATATCATTTTCAAATAGGGCATTTGTTATAACTGTGTTGGTGTTCATAATGTTAAATACCTCAATGAGATTGGAGTTTGCCATATTTCTAAGCACACCCTCTTAGATGTTGTCGGTGTTTATAAAGAGAAGGGGAGAGAGGGTCATCTATGTCCCTTGAAAGATGAAAAATACCCCATAGAGATGATGTTTCATGTGTTTTTTTTAGAACATACTGACTGGGAGGGCGATTAGTGTGGGCTGTGAGGAAGGGGGTGTCTATCATCTAGTTTAGTTATCTGGGACTGCTGCATATTCTGGAACTCATTTTGTGCATCTTCTGGAGCTCTCTAGCATCAACAATTGGGTCACCCTTCCATTCACAAACTTCATCGTGTTCTTCCCCAGGTTCCTCCCACTATTAGCCTAGAGTGTGAGGTGTGAGGCATGTCAACTGGGGAAACACCACAGGAGTTCTATCCCATCTTATGGTACCATCAATTCCAGAAGTATTTTTGAGCTAATTCACCTTGATGTTTGGGGGCTTAGTCGATATCCTAATCATTTGGGGAATAGATAATATTTGCTTCTTATAGATTACTTTTCTCGTGTCGTGGACTTTCTTATTAAACAAATAAACATGATATTTTCTAGATTATTGTTTGATTTCTTAATGAAATTAAGAATCAATTTGGCACGATTATAAAAAATCTATGCTTCGATAATGCTCAAGAGTTTCTTTCTCATGATTGTAGTCCTTCCTATCAAGCCATGGGATTTTACATCAAACTACATGTGCCCATCCCAATAGAATGGCGTGGCTAAACGCAAACATAGGCATATCTTTGACATTGCAAGAACACTACTCATAGATTACCATGTTCCTTCCAACTACTTGGGTGATGATGTTCTAACTACTACTTATCTCATTAATCAAATGTTTTTGACCTCCATTGATGAGCATGTACCCATTGAGGTTCTCTTTCTAGGAAAAGGTCGTGTTTCTATTCCACCAAAGGTCTTTGGTATGTTTCCTTTATTCACATTCTTGGTCCAAGAAAGGAGAAACTT
Source organism: Ottelia alismoides (assembly GCA_037367405.1). Lineage (NCBI taxonomy): Eukaryota > Viridiplantae > Streptophyta > Magnoliopsida > Alismatales > Hydrocharitaceae > Ottelia > Ottelia alismoides. The sequence goes on along the minus strand of JAZKJV010004547.1, from coordinate 590,438 downwards.
CCAGCCAGAGCCATTAAATACATTTTACATAGGTATGTTAGGAACCAAAATGGATATAGATGTTATGATCACAAATACAAATGTCACTACACAAGTATGGATGTTATATTCTTTGAGTCCCTTCCATTCTGCTCAAGGTCAGGCACACATGTTAGCCATCCACCACCATCTACCGCTCCCATTCATGTTCCTACTTCTCAGAGAGACACCCCTTTTGATCAAGCACCATCTCCTCATGTATGTCCTACGATTGCGTCTTTATATACTAGCGCCACTACTACATAGAAGGATACGGCTACATGTACCTCTAATGACTCAGGGGAAGCTCTAGTGAACATAACAATAGCCTTATGAAAGTGGACCAGACAATACCCACCTCGGTATAGTATCAAGCATTTGATCTCTATTGTTGTATCCTTCTTTGGACTTAGATCCTCATATAGATAGTTTGTCCAGGCAATCTATGATATAGGTATCCCTCATACTCATATTAATGAACTACGTGGTTCAAGATGACACTTAGAAATGGAAGAAGAGGTATGTAATGATCTCTCAGAACACCTGAACAATTGTTGATCCACCTGATGATAACAAGATAGTGGGATCCGGATGAGTATTCACCGTGAAGTACAATCTAGACGGGTTTGTTTCTCGCTACAAGGCATGACTTGTGGCTCATGGGTTCACACAGACTTGCGGTGCTGACTTCTTTAACACAATCTCTCCATTTGCTTGTCTCTCCATTATACGGATCCTTATGGCAGTGCCAATATATCTTGATTGGCCCTTACATCAGCTAGATGCAAAGAATTACCTTCCTTTATGGAAACCTTCTGGAGATTGCATACATGCAGCAACCTCTTAGCTTCGAGTCTCAGAGGGAGTGTCAGAAGGTGTTCCTATTGCGCAAAGCCATATATGACCTTAAACAGAGCCCTAACACCTGGATTCAAAAATTATCAAAAGTATTGGAGAATTTCAACCCCATCCAATCTGTTGCAGACCATTCTTTATCCATACAAAAGAATAGAAAAGGATCTGTGTCTATGCTTATCTATGCGTACAACATCATCCTCACGGGATATGACTCTGTGTATTCTAGAAGTAAAGAAGCAACTAACAGAACAATTTGTAATCAAAGACTTAGGGCTATTATAATACTTCTTGGGGATTGAGATTGCAAGATCCAAGTGCATATTAGTCATGTCTCAATGAAAGTACGCCATCAACTTGCTTCAGGAAACATGGATGCTAGGATCCAAGCCATCACAAACACCCATGAATCCTAAGGGGCGCATTTATGAGTCAGATGATATTGAAGATACTGATTGATACATGCACCTAGTGGGTAAGTTATTATACCTTACCATCACTCGGCCAAATATCTCTCTCGTTGTCGGGAAGTTAAGCAAGTTCATGGACCCTCCACTTTAGCTCACTTCAATTGATGCATTATGATTCTAAGGTACATCAAGTCCTCCCCAGTGAGAGGTCTACTATTCACCAAAGGTAATATCTTTGACCTCATGGCCTATTTAAATGTAGACTATGGAGGATGCATGACATATAAAAAGTTTACTTTAGGTTTCTACACTTATCTGGCAGGAAATCTGGTTATGTGGAGAATCAAGAAATAAGCAGTAGTCTCTCACTCAAGTGTTGAAAGTGAATACAAATCTATGGCTCATGCTACAGTAGAACTAGTATGGTCTCAATCCGTACTCAAGATCTTCATATCATTGACTAAATGTTGATTGGCTATGCTAATATGTATTTATTGTAATACAACTGATGAATACTCATTCATCACTCTTTATTCTTATATTTTAGCTACAAAAACCTTTGCAAATGCATGTATATAGTTGTAAATAGAAATAATTACCAAAAGCATGCATTGTGTAAAAACCTATAATTAGTATGTTTTTGTGCAAAAATAAAAGAATAAAGATTAAAAAGAAAAAGAGGGAAATATTTAGAATAAATATTGAGCAACCTAACCCAAGGGAGGGCTCAGCATGGGCCTGACCGCGTAAAAGCCAAAGTAGAGGGAGATAGGGGCTCATGTGTGTAAATATTTATGTAAATAAAATAAAAGTATTTTCCTCACAAAAATAGGCTTGTAAATATTTGTATATATTTATAAATACAAAATCAAGATAAAAATATAAAAATCAAAAAGAAGATAAAAACATCACTCACCATGTGAATAAATCACCCACCTTTATATTTATTTAGATTTGTAAATAGATAAAATTAAATTCTAAAATTTTTGTAAATAGTCTATATTATATAGTGTAAATAAATAAAATAAATTAAAACAAAAACAAAATAAAAATAACAAAATTAAAAACATAAAATATATTGTAAATATACCATGTATATAAATGTACATATGTATTTATTTCACCTATGTATATAAATAAAAAAATAAAATAAAAATATCTTTTTATTCCTTATTTTATGATATAAATAAATAAAATATAAAATGGGAATGAAATTGTATAAAAATAACAATTAAAAATAAAAAACTAAAAAACCTATATATTGTATATATACCTATATCTAACCCTACTATGTACATACCTTATTTTTACTTTAAAAAATTAATTAAAAATCACTAAAAAATAGAAAAAATTAAAATAAAAATATTTCATGTTTTAAGTTTTTATTAATTCGACCATTTTCTACCTTAAAATAAATAAACAAATAAAATAGGTTTGGCGGCCTCTGATTGGTCCACAGGGGTTTGTTGACCCCGACCAACTTCCCCCGCGGACCCTCTTCCCCGCGGATCTAGGTGAATGACCCGATTTCTCCATTTATCCCCACCTGATCCGACACCCATTTCACTTAACCCCGGGCTCCGATTGATCTTTGGACATCGAGGACCCTTGCCCGGGGTGGGTTTGATGGATCCGAGCTCCGCGCTACTCACCCGACCATCACCTTTCCGGATCCCTGAGCATATATATTGTCGTCACCGGCGAACTATTCTTCCATCTTTGGATCTTCCCCTCGGCGCCTATGACCTCCTCCAGAGTTCCTGAGTGACAGCCGCGTCCTTCGGAGTAGCAGCGAGGTCCGGGAAGCCGGGAGCCACTGATCCGGTGGTTAGCTCCGTCGTGCGCCGCCGCGAGTGCGCCCAGCCTCGGGGAGTCGACGGCCCCTTGCAGGCAACGACCGGGAGCTCCCTGAGCTCAAGCACAGTCGGCAACACCCGCCAGGTAACCTCCTTAGCCTTTAGATTAGCTTAGCTTTAAGTTTTTAGGTTTCAGTACCCGTAGCTCTGCCACCTCCGCCTGTTGTTTCCGATCATCCATTCGCCAGTCCGACCATGCCACCACCTTCGCCTGACTTCCCTCCACCTTCTCCACCCAGCCATTCCTCCTGTCTCGCCCCGGAGCAGGATATTGGGTCTCCCCTTCCGCCGCTCGCCAGAGGCCCATCATCTCGACCCACCAGCCATCCTTTTCTTGCTCTGACGGGTCGAGGCAGTTTGCCCTCGACCCAGCTCTCTTCCTGTGCAGGTACCGAGCCGATTCGACTTCATCTGGAGGTCGAAACTCCAGAGCACAGGAGCTCCTGTTTGTCCATGTCGCCGGAGCTCTCCAGAGTTCCCCGCTTTCATCGGAGCAGCGCATCAGGTGCGGAGCTTCACGGCGAAGCTTCCTCGCACCTCAGGAGCATTAGACGAGGTCCATCGTGCGTGCAGAGGGCCGACGAAGTTCGTCGGCCGCCAGTTCTTCCAGGAGCCTCGTCGACCGTCAGATCATCGTCAGCGCCCCAGTTTTCATCTGATCCATCCATCTTAGGCGTTGCGTCACCGTTCGATCATTCCGAGGATATATCTGGACCATCCGCTCGGAGGACGAGGCACCAGCAAGCCTCCACCGTCAGATCGCCACGTGCCCTCTTCTCCTCCGTCGATCCACCGAGGGCTTAGACTCCAGAGCACCAGCACCGCCCGATCTCTACGTAGAGGGCTATCACCCGTTCGATCAGGCCGAGCGTTCTCAGGGTTAAGGCGCCATCGTTCTCGTTCGTTGGATCTGCCACGCGTCACACATCCGGCCGTCGACATTAATAAAAGGGGTAAATAGCTCTTAGGCCCCTTTAATTTCTATTTTTACTATTTAGTACTGTAAATACCTAGTTCAGTTCTTTTACTTTTGTAAAATTTGCACTGAGGACCCGCTCTTTATTTAGTTTGCATTTATGCCCCTGTATGTGATGTGACACGTGCTTCGTCATGTGACTTTCTGGTGTTTTTGCATTCTATGCCCTGTAGTTCTGAATGTTACTGAATGAATGAAAACTTTTGAGTATTTGCATTTATACCCCTATGCGTGAAACATTTGAGCATGTGCGGATATTTTTGGGTTATTTGCAGATAAGCCCTCGGACTTTTGGTACCGGTTACCAAATAGTCCAGAGACTTATTTTTTATTACATTTGGGTCCCTGAGTGCCCTAAGCACGCGCGACGCGCGTGACTTCCTGGGATTTTTGCACCAGACCCCTCAGGACTTCAGGTATTTGCACTTTGGTCCCTATGCACAATACCCTCTTTCTATTTTTAAATAAAATAGCAAATCTTCTCCAAATCCAACGAAAATTGGATACATGGCTCCTGCCATAGTGTAAAATTCTCGAGGATTTTTGGAAACATTTTTGTTTTGTTTTGTTATTTTTAAAAATTCAAAAACCCCTATTTTTGTTACTATCTGACTTAAAAAATCCCAAAAAATATTAAAATTCATATAACATTTACAAAAAAATTACTTACTGTTTGTCTTTGTTGGCTTGATTTTCTAGCCAATTTTGGCTATTTTTCATTTTTTAAAACACCTAAAAATTGAAAAACACTCAAAATCTCATAAAAATTCTACTAAATAATTTAAAAATCCAAAAATAATAATCTAGGTGCCTAAATTTTCCTTGTTTTATTCTCTTTACAGGAAAAATACCTCCAGGCTAATTTAGGGCTTTTAGATATTTTATCTAGGTCCTTTTAGCTCGGCTGGACATGACCTACAGTTTCAGTCCTTGTTTTATTTTTAGAAAATTAAATAAACATCAGAAAAATCCCAAAAATTCAACAAAAACAGTAAAAATTATAAAATACCTAAAAATATTTTTGTTAGAATTTTTTTGGTTGATTTTTATTGCATTAAATAAATTGTTGAAGTTAGTTGTTTCTTTGCTTTTATTATTTTCTCAATACATTAAAAATCCAAAAAAATTATAAAATACTTTAAAACCACCAAAAATATACATTTTATTTCTTTTTCCTTTCTTTTTGACTACTTTGTAGGCCGCGAGGTCAATCCGTGCTCCTTGTGTTCGACCCTGGTCGCTATACCAGGTTAAATTAATAACAAGACCACTGTTGTGTTTGATTGATTTATCTCTTGATTGGTGGTCTATTTTTCTGGATTGATCGAGTCTGAGTGATTGAGGTCGCAACGACCATCTAGTTACCTGATTGCCTTAGTCACCTCATCAATTCTCGGTCATCAGAATGGCGTCGTTGCCGGGGAGCACGGCTTAGTATTTTTCATTTTATTTTCGTTTTTTGTTTTCGTGGCTTTTCGCGGCTCTTTCAGAGCTCGCGGCTTTTCGCGGCTTTTTGTTTATATTTTATTTTTGTTTTATTTTGTTTTATTTTATTTTCTTTTATTTTTGCTTTTGTTTGATTTTGAGTGTTTATTTTATTTTGCATTTTTGCATATATACCCTCATTTTATTTTCATTTATTTTTCTTATTATTATTTGATTATTTTTATTGGTCTGACCACTCTGTTCTTTCTTGCGAGGGCCCGAGGACCGAGGCAGCCGATTTCGAGAAGCCGACGCAACCGCGAGACTCGGAGGCGGCTCCCTTCTGTACGGAGCTGTAGGAGAGAGCGAGAGAGAACTGAGGGGGAGAGGTTTAGTTTAGGTTTTATTTTTTTTTCATTTGATTATTATTGTAATAATACAGGGACTCATAGACTAGGATTGTGGACTTGAACTCTTAGCAGGTCTGTTTCGCCGAGCACCGGTGTGCTCGGGGGACCCTTAGGTGTTTTTCGCGGCTTTTTCGCGGTTTTGATTTTTAGCTACCTTTTCCGGTGTTTACACGGTTTTTCATCGAGCCCCTAGACTTAGGATTTTCTGCTTGCTTATGCCGTAATTAGTAGGGTCCCTGATGAATCTCGGTTGGACCTTACTGCACTTAACTGCACTGGAACCTTATGGGAACTAGGTTTAAGGTACTTCAGGTCCAGTCAGACTTAATTCTTTGAGAAAGCAGGGCTGGGTTCAAGTCACCTCAGTGGACTAACTAGAACTTTTCGAAACACACGCAGGACTCTTGACGGCCGTGACCTAACTTGGACACCTGCACCTTTCACATAGCTCTCCATGGATGAGGTGGTGAGGAGGCAGTTTCCTTCGGCTTGGGGTAGCATATGAGGGTAGTACTTCTAGGCGGAACCTCTCTTCTTCTTATAGTGAAGGAAGTGCACCTCAACTTGGTCTAGTGGTGATGAAGTCTAAGGACTGAAGCTGTGGGTTGCAATAAAGCTTCAAAAGAGGGATAGTCTACTGGCTCAAGGAGAAATTTCTTGTATATATGCTGCACCATGTAGATATGTTGTACAGATGCAATTGAAAAAAAAAAAAAAAAAAAGAAAAAAGTGGTGGGTCGGATTGAAAATTTAATAACCCCACCGGAGTGTATATAGTTCAATAAAGCAAAAGCTTATGGTATCCATGTTTCATCTCATGAAGCTTGCAGCGGGAGACTCGGCTACACTGGCTGAGCTTCCAAAAGTCTATACTTCTTCCCCCTCTTCTTGAGCCGGTTGCACTTGAACTTAGAAGGGAATACCCCGCTTCTCGAGGAAAGAATTGCTAGACCGAGGCATTAGAGTTACCAGGATGGGGGAGGTTGTTTCTTTGCCACTTCTGAAGTGGGGAGCCACTATCACTTACACTGTACAAGTCAGCTTCATAGTCATAAGGGTTTGCGTATGATGTAGGCTAGTTCTGACCTGGCTATTGAGGTGATTTGAACCAAGTTCTGTGACTCTCGAAGGCTGTTGTGTTTTAAATTTGGTTCCCGACTAGGTTCCACACACCTTCACACCCAAGGTCTGACAGGAGCTCCAAACTCAGATTTTGTAACGACGTTCATTGCACTGAAAGCACCCCAATTCACTCTATTTTTCTTGCATTTTCCTTTTTCTTTTTGCGCTTATTGCATAAGTGTTTGCTAGGGACTAGCAAAGGCAAGTATAGGGGGGTGATGAATCTCCATTTCATCACCTTTATTCTATCATTTTGGCCTCAAAAACCCCGGCAAATGCATGTAAATAGCATCAATTTGTACATAATAACATTCATTATTCATTGCATTAATTGTACATTAAATAAGGTTTTTAATGCCAAAATTATAGAATAAAGAGAAGAAAATAAAAAGGAATAAAATATTGCAAATATTTTATGACCCTAACCCCGAGACCAAGGCCAGCATGGTATTGGTCGACAAGGAATAAAGTAGGGGGAGATAAGGGCTGATATACAATAAATACCTCATTTATTTATTTATCCCTTTATGCATTTTTTGACACCTATTTTATGCATAATTATTTATTCATCAAATAAAGAAACTTTGTACATGAAAGTTGTAGATAATAATGTAAATAAAAATACAAAATTGAGTTTGTACAAAAATAATACTCAGTGTACATTTTATACCCAGAATAAAAAGCAAAAATCTCAACTTCCCAGACCCATATCTTGCAAATAAAAACTCCAAATCACCCAAACTCACCTTTAATTGTACATAGCATTTCATAAACTATTTTATAAAATTGGTTTCATAATTTTTGGAGTCCATCTGTAGAAGTTAGGTTTTTGGCCCACATTGTATATAGCACCCGATTAAAATATTCATTTTATTCAATAATTATTATTTGTACAAAATTATATTTTTAGAATTTTATAAATAACATTTATAATACATGTACATATTGAAATTAAAAGAAAACCAAAGAGAAATTTCAAAAATAAAATAAGTCTATGAATATATAGACAAAATACCTATACTACCTGTATGTGCATAAATAAAAGGAAAGCATTCTTTTATTCTTTATTCTTCTATATTTTTAGTAATGTATATATTATATGTGTCTTATTAAAAATACAAATCCTTAATAAAAACACATAGAATTAATTAAATAAATACAGTATGTATAATATATAGGTAAAGTACCTATATATATACTTAGAAAGACATAGACTTATTTATTTAAAAATACAAATAAACTTATAAAAATCAAACAAAAATACCTTTATACTCACAAAAATAAGTTATAAAATTATAAAATAAGAAACTAAAATAATAAAATAAAATAAATAAATTAAAATATACAAAAATACATATAAAATACATACATATACACATTATTTTAATAAAACCGTAATAAAATACTTCAAAAAAAATAAATAAAAATCATAAATAAATACTACATTAATTTATAAACATTTTCTATTTTATAAGTAAAATCTAATAAAATCATTTACTAGGTTAAATAATTCATTTTGTAATAAGGATCCCTATTTTGGCGTGTAGCGGCTGAGGTGGACCAATGGGCGCGTCGCGCCTGTTGACCGCAGGTCAACTGGACCTCCAGGCGTCTGACTTCACGCGACCTGTCTTTTCCCCGATTTCCGCCATTTTTCCCGCCTGGCTCAGTGAACCATCGCACTCGCTTCCTTCACAAGATTTGTCCTCTGATCATCCATGATGCCCGCCAAGATCCTAGATCAATCTGATACTCATTGGTTTAATCAATAAACGCCGGTCATTGGGGGTCCCTCGGAATGTCTATAAATAAAAACCTCCGACTTCCCGGCCAAAGTTGGCCATTTTCACTCCACCAAAACACCTTGTTCTTGCTCCTGGTGTGATCCTCGTGACAGGAGGAGTCGCCCAGCACCTCGACTTGGCCGGAGGTCGGAGAAGTTTTGTCGCGGTGGTGCTCCGGCGACCACCCTGCTCCCTGGAGGCCCCCAGGTATAAGAGCTGTTCTTTCTTGCTCAGTAGTTAGGTTTTAGTATTAGCTTTTAATTCCAGTCCTTAGGTTAGCATTTAGATGATTAGCTTAGGCAAAAATCCGAGATTCGAAGTTCGCCGGAGCTGAGCTCCGGCGACTTCCCCACTGTGATCCTATCTGTCTCCGACCGCCCAAATCGCCTCATCTCCATCCCCTTCGAGTTCTCCATCAAATGCACACACTTGTTCAACCCAGGACCCCAGGTCTTGGCGAATCGGAGCTCCTCCTCCGTCCTTCGTCGGAGCTCCTCCGTTCCACCTCATTTTGCTGTACAGCTTCAACCTTTTTGGTCGAGGAGCATCCCCTCGAGCCGTGCTATCTTCCTGTGCAGGTCTGGTGCGCAAATAAGCACCCTGAGGCGAAATCAAGCCACGCCGGAGGTACCTGGAGCCCCACTTCTTCTCCGACCTCGCGAGGGTGCTCCAGTGTACCTCTGGTCGATCCAACACCTCCGGACGACAGAGGAACCTTCCAGGAAGCTTTTGGGACACCGTGGAGCAGTGATGGACGGCGGAGGTGCGAGATCCAGCCGGGAGAAGCTCGCTCAGGCGAGCGTTCTTCCCTGTTCTTCCAGGCGCCCTCTCCGCCGTTGGATGAAGATGAAGGTCCCAGATTCGAAGGGAGCCGTTGGATGGAGCCCCGCAGCAACCGTCCGATCACCTCAGGTGATCTAATCCCAGCCCTCCATCGGCGAAGCGGTACCAGCCGTTGGATGAGCGACACGTGGCAAGTGAAGAAATCCCAACCGTTCGCCAGCGCGCATTTTAGGGGTAATTTGCATATCTAGCCCCTGCATTTTTGTATATTTCATATTTAATATTGTAAATAAAATATAACGTTGTAAATAATGTGGATATTTTGCTTATGACCCCCTGTAGTTTTTGCATATTACACTTGGGTCCAGTCCACGTCACCTCACGTGTAGTTCCACGTGAGGTGGTAAAATTGCACAAGTTCCCTTGTAGATTTACATATTTATTTTTAGTCCATTAAATAAAATATTCAGTGTATTATTTTTGTGAAAAATTGCAACAAGGACCCTACATTTTCTGTAATTGTGTTTAGGTCCCTGTGAGTGCGGGTCACGTGCTGTCCCGCGTGATGGTTAAATTGCAAGGGGGCCCTGGCGGGTTTAGTTAATTAGTTTTAGCCCTTAAAATTCAAAAACATGTTATAATGTTTTGGTATTTTTGCACCTGTGCCCCTGGATGCTATTTTATTTGCAAAAATGCCCCTGCCAGGCTTAATTACTTTTTGTCTCTTTATCTATTTATTAAAAATACCTACATGGCTTTTAAAAATTCACAAAAATTAGGGTAGATGCTCCATGCCATGCTTGTTCACGCACATATTTTATTTCGCATTTTTTGCATTTTTCCTAATTATTAAAAATGAAAAAGAAGCCATTTTTGTACTGTTCAAATTAGAAAATACAAAAAAATTAGAAAATGTTTTAAAAAAAATTCCAAAAAAATGATATATGATATATTTATATATATATTGAGTCCAGAAAATGAAAAACCATAAAAATATGAAAAAGAAAATTAAAAAAATCATAAAACCCCAAAAGCAACATAAAAATTAGAAAAACTCTTTAAAAACCCTAAAAATACATTTCTCTCTTTTATAATGATCTATATATTAGTATTAATATGTGAAAATTAATTTGGGCAATTTTGGGTATTATTTGATATTTTTACGACCCAAATTATACACGGCTATTTATTTAGTCCTATATTGTATTGAAAACTACATAAAAATTAGAATTATAAAAAAAAATAATATAAAAAAAAAGTTAAAGATATAAGTCTATATATTAAGTTTTTATGTTTATAAATATATATATATATATTCTATATTACTTCTCTCTCTCTTCTTATATATATATATCTCTTTATATATATATATGTATAGTATATAGATTTATATAATTAATAATATAAAAAGAATAGAAAATAAAAAAAAGGGGTATAAAATATACAATCAAAATAAAAATTATAAAAACAAAAATATAAAAAAAATTACAAAACCCAAAACCCACATAAAAACAAGCTTCACACATGGATGACTTGGTGACACATCTAGGCTACGCATTTTGTATTGCTCTCTGTGGTTCGACCTCTACATATTTGTCACTATACATTTTATGGTAGAGTAAAATAAAGATTAATTCACATTTGTTTTAAGCTTGATTGTTGTATTCTTTGGATTGTGGGTTAATTGCTGATTGGCAGAGGTCTTCCATGAGTGGTCGCCTCGGCGACAACACTTCTATTTTTATGGTGACCCTCGTGGAGAACCGCCTGTTATCAGATGGCGCCGTTGCCGGGGAGCAATGAGCATAGCCTACGTTATTTTTGTCATTCTTGTGTGCATTTTTGATTCATAATTGATGATATTTTGTGAGCAGCTATTTTATTGCCATTAATCACCATGCTTCATTCCTTTATTTATTGTGATTAATTTATCTGCTCTATGATTAATTGATTGAGCTATTCTAATACATTCTTTTTGTGACTTTGATGCAAGGGACCGCCACGCAAGGATGGCTTCTTAGGAGGCCAATGCAGCCAAGCTTGGAGGAGGATGGTCTTCCCTTCGCATGACCATCAGGAGAGAGTATCAAGGAAGCAAGGAGATGTGGATTAGATAGGCTTAGAACACTTAGGATTATCTCTGTAATTTTTGGTGAGAGAGAGACAATTTTGGCATGTAATAATTAACAGGACTCTACTCTTCACAATGAGGTCCAGTGCCCGGGTGTCTGTTCACCTGGGGGCCTCATCGTTGTTTTCCGTGATTTCTACCGCCTTCTTTCCTTTGTTTTCCGCTGTTTTGTGCTTTTCGCCTTTATTTTGCTTTGTTTTGTGTGCTTGGAGCCCCTAGATATAGGTTGCTTGACTCGGTAGCTAGGTCCAAACATTAATAAGAATGCATGTTCCTATAGTTCACTTCGTATGGATCTAGTCAAACTTAAAACAGCTAAGTCATTCATCTCTTAACCCACGTGCCGTGAGCGAGCCCCATCAAGCGCTACTCCTAAACTCGAGTGTGTCGAGAAGAGGAGGGGTGAGCCAAGACCGGACCCTTAGGTTAAAGATGAATGACCAAGCTTATGGTTCTTCACGTTAATAGCAGCTAATGTTTAGGGCGATTTTGACGAATGCACACCGCCATGTAGATAGGTTTAAAAATTCTGTTTTGCATACCACATGGAGAGAGCTGGGATGCACTGTAAGTCTTCTAACTCAGCATGCATCATTCGGTTCAATGGTGAGATTTCCATCATAGAACCACTTGCATGGCTTTTCCGCTATCTCCCTCTGATTTTGAGCACCTAGGACTTAAATGAAAATCTACAAAAACGTTAGGCGCTGGTATGAAACAGATCCAAAAAAAAAAAAAAGTGAAAACTCAAAAAATTAAAACTAGGGGACTGCTAAATAAACTTTGACCTTAATTAAAATCCGCTATGGACTATCATTGTACCGGGTTCATAAAGCCCTCATTGTTTTCAGGTACCTTGGAGGGGGACCAAAACCCTACTCCCTTGAGCGAGTGCGACCCCCTAAGGATTAGAGCCAAAAGCCCAGTCTGCAACTGCCTTGTGTATCGCCTGGATTTCCGAAGTAATGGCGCTTCTATCGTACGTAGGCGAGTAGGACTTGGTCACCAATGGTGACTCTCTGTTGTGAGAGCATCGACCCTGTCCGAAGTATTGAGCATAGGCCACGCCTTCACGGGGGTGTCTGTCTCATCGTCCTGCGTCCGAGTAGGTTCTTGCACGCTCACGGGTGATTCCGTTGCGAGCGAGAACCGAAGTATTGGTTTCGCCTATCGGCTTCCTCTCTCTTTTCTTTGGCTGAGTAGGGATCCAGGAAGGGTTACAAGGACTCCAAAAAGTACAGACTACAGGTTACACAGGAGGAGGACAAGTACGGGATACTCTTCCGGCAGTACTCTCTCTCCTATAGGGTAGCGTACTAAGGACTTGTTACAAGAAATGCCTGAAAAATCACAACTCTAAAAATGAAAAGATAACAAATAGCCGAGCTTTCACGGCTTCACATGGCGTGAGTTGGTGAATCCGATTTTGTCTTGTGTTTGTATGGATCTAGATTAAGGTTCAAAGATCAAAGTCCCGCGCCTTTGCGCCAATTCTGTTATGTCCTCCTTTGACCACCCCGCTCAACCGAGCCTTTCTACTGTTTTACACTCCTTTTTGTTCCTCGTTGACCATCGTATCGTTCTTCCAAAATCCGATATTCTCTTGTGCTCCGTGAAGTTGATCCATGGATGGTTTCGTCGGGACCATGCCGACACCTACATCGATTCCATGGACTCACATTCGCCAATAATTTCGAGGCAATTCCCGAGAACTGATCCGGACTTTGCGGATCGGACTCCAGACTCCTCGTTTTCTACCTTTCTCTTGGCCACCCAATAAACTGGGATCACTTTTGTCCCACTACCGCTGTTGTGAATAGGAGTCGATTACAGTCTACATCATTTTTCCATTCACAACGCGCTGGGGTTGACTTAAGCTCCAGCCTCATCACGACAGCTGAGTATTTATGACAAGTGATCTGATTCGGACCGTCTCATTATGCAGATAGAAGCCAGTGCGAGCCCTGGAGACTACTCCGGAGTTCATCTCTTCCGACTCAGACCCTGACATGGCTCCTGGAGGAAAGGGCAAGGGTCAGCAGCCACCCACACCAGAGGGACAGGCGCCAGATCAGAATCAGGTCAATGCACAATTACTGGCATCTATCCAGGCCATCCAACAGCAGCTGACCGAACAGGCCCTCACTCAGACAGCTTTTCAGGATATGTTGAATGATATGATAAACGATGATGATGGAGGCAGAGGCCGAGGCAGAGGAGGCAGGGGAGGAGGAGGTAGAGGTGGAGGAGGTGGTGACGACCCCAATGATGATCCTGAATTCCAACCACAGCCGAAGCCAACACTCAAGGAAACATACAATCCGGGAGACAGCCAGATGACCGAGTGGATTCTCATCCCACCGGTACACGCTCACTTCGAGCTGAAACCCCAATTTATAGCCCTTCTCCCTGCATTTCATGGCAACACCAATGAAGAGCCATACATTCGCCTGAGCGAGCTTCTCCCGGCTGGATCTCGCACCTCCGCCGTCCATCACTGCTCCACGGTGTCCCAAAAGCTTCCTGGAAGGTTCCTCTGTCGTCCGGAGGTGTTGGATCGACCAGAGGTACACTGGAGCACCCTCGCGAGGTCGGAGAAGAAATGGGGCTCCAGGTACCTCCGGCGTGACTTGATTTCGCCTCAGGGTGCTTATTTGCGCACCAGACCTGCACAGGAAGATAGCATGGCTCGAGGGGATGCTCCTCGACCAAAAAGGTTGAAGCTGTGCAGCAAAATGAGGTGGAACGGAGGAGCTCCGACGAAGGGCGGAGGAGGAGCTCCTATCCATACATTCACCTGCAGCAATTCTCCCGCATTTGCCGCACCACCCACTATCCAAATGTCCCCCTGGACATTGTTAAGATGACGGCTTTCCCCTTCAGTCTACAGGATAAGGCCCTTTATTGGGTCAATCACATGGGAAAGGTCGTGACGACCTGGGAGGAGTTGAAGTCCGCCTTCTTGCACAAGTATTACCCTCTGGGTCGACTCAACCAGATGCGGGCCCGTATCAGTAATTTCTCCCAAGGACCCCATGAGTCGATACATGAAGCATGGGAGAGATTCACTGATTTGCAGGAGAAGTGTCCCCATCATGATATTCCGAAGACCAGCTTGGTCCAGCATTTCTTTGGGGGACTGAACATTGAAAGTCAAAGGCTCGTAGACGCAGCATGTGGGGGCTCCCACTTCAACAAGGATGAAGACGTTGTATGGCAAATTTTCGAAGAAATGGCCGAAGGAGAGGCCGCCCTCTCTTCATCCAAGGCATACCAGAAGCAGCCCCAGATCCTTCAGAAACAAGTTCACATGGCTGCATCAAAGGAAGCAGAGAGAGATGAGAGCTCTAACCTCAGCATCATCGGGGGCCATCTCTCTAAGGTCGACATAATCGAGAAGCGATCACAGGACCTTGAGAAACTCGCTGTGATCGAGAAGAGGACCCAGAGTTTGGACAAGCTGGATCACATCACCAAGCAGCTAGAACTTCTGGTAGGTACCATCAATTCTGTTCAGTCGGCAGCACCGCTCGAAGCTCCAGCTGAGAGGAAAGACGAGCAACCACCGCTACACCAGCCTCAGCCAAGCCAGCAACCACCGACAGTTCAGCACGTGTACTACGTGCAGGCACCTGATCAGAGCCAGCCGCAACAGCAGATGGTTGTGTACCAACCAGAGTTTATCTCAGACACCGATTCAGTATTCCCACCACCACCCCTGGTCCAGGAAGTTAATGGGGTTTGGACTAATGATGCACAGCCGACCCGTCCTCAGGGACAACTCCAGGGTCAGCCATTTGCCAACCGGCAGTACCACCAACCTCAGGGTGGTCGTTTTGGGCACCCCTCTCAGCAGCACCAACAGCCTCCTCAGTTCGCACATCAATGGAGGCAGAACTTTCCGTATCAACAGCAGCCACAGTATCGCCATCCACAGCCGTATCACCAATACGCGGCTGCTCAGCCTCAATCATACCAGCAGTATCCCTCTCCGTCCTACCAACAACTTCAACTTCCTGCTCCACCACAGCAACACCATCAGCAGCCTCCCCACCCATCTAACCAACAGCAGCGTGGTATGCACGCTGCATCTTCTGATGTGCCCCCAGCTAATCCCACCATGGAGTGTCTAGCCCAGCTTGTCCAAGGGCTAGCGGAGATGACCAAGCGGCTTGATGACCTGACCGCCACTCGCACTACCATTCCGGCGCAGGTCGAAGCCAACCCCAATAATTTCAAGAAGAAGGAGCAGGTAGAATGTGATGTCCAGTCCGCGTGTGATAATGATATTACTGCGTTTTCTAATGCTGTTACTCTCAGGAGCGGTAGGGCCTTGCCTCCGCCTGCTACCAGATGTGGGGTGAATAAAGAAACAGGTGGATCGTCATCTTCCGCATCAGCCGTACCAGCTCCAGGGGCGGGTGAGGAGGAACAGGAAGGAGAAGCCTGTCCAGCCGTCGTGCATTGCCAGAAGCAATTCCAGCCAAAAATACAAAAAAATCCGCAAAAACAAAAACACCAAAAAGAAGCCTGTAGCAGAAGTGAAGCCGCGCCAGCCTTGGAGGAGCCGCCAGCAGCAGCCGATCCTGTGCCAGCCGATGGAGCCAATGCTACCCTTTCTGATCGCCCAGCAGCACCAGCAGAGTTAGATCCAGCTTGTACACCTTTTTGTAGTCCGGATGTACAACATTCTGTGGGCGATAATCTTGATGTAAATAAGAACTCTAATTTTCCTGCCAGTAATATGAATATTCCTTTTCCGCATGCAATACAAAAATCCAAAAAAATGGCAAAAAGAAAAACTGCATTGTCTGATCCAGGTGTTGTAGATATTTTGGATAAATTGACTGTTGAGATTCCCTTGTTGAAGGCCGTGGAATACATGCCAGCTGTGAAGAAAGGATTGAAAGAGGCATGTACCAACAGGCGTCGCCCAGCGCAAGACAACAGACGCCGAGAGGTGGAAAGACACGTTCTGTCCATGGCCACAGTTGCAGCTATCACCAACCTCCCCCAGAAAAAGCACGACTCAGGAGCACCTCTGATCAGTTGTGTGATCTTCGATCAGGTCTTCGAGCGTACTCTTCTTGACAGCGGTTCTTCCATCAACCTTCTGCCCTCGTCAATAATGCAAGAATTCATGCTGGGACCGCTCAAGCAGACACGAATGATCCTTCAGTTCGCTGACCGATCCGTTAAGCGGCCCCGCGGTTTGTTGGAAGATGTCATAGTTACCGTGCAGGATATGAAATTCCCAGCTGACTTCGTAGTCCTTGATATGGACTCCCCTGCTAATTTTGTACTATATACATAATTTTTGATACAAAATACGTACACAAGCTTTACACAAAAGATTTTTGAAATCATTTTTACAAAAATACTTTGTACACTAGCTATGTATGTGCAAGAATAAAAGAGGTTTATGTACATGAAAAAAATTTTTAATTTTTGTGATTTTTTTGTGATTTTTAGCCATTTTATTTATTAACACACTCACACAAAGTACGAGTTATGGCTAAAGTATATATGACATATATACACACCCCCCCTATACTTAGCTCGAGCGATGTCCTCAGAGTGATCAAGAGCGATGAAGAAGACATAACTCGTGCTTAGTAAAAGGGAAGTGAAAAGGAATGGCTAAGTACATGAACGAATAAATGAATAGAATGAGAGGAATTCGGTGGTTTCCCCCTATACTTAGGATTAACTAATCCTAAGTATAGAAAGCTGTACATGAAGGGAAAGCCGAGTGAAGAAGATACAGAATCTGCCCCCCCTATACTTAGGGTAAAATATTCCTAAGTATAGGCAGCAAAAACAAGAGCAGAAAGAATGAAAAGAATACTCACAGGTCCTACATCCCCCCTATACTTAGGGTAAAGTACACCCTAAGTATAGCATAATCATAAGATGAGAGATGGGATGTGGGACTAAAGAATAGAATGATATGGACAACTGGATCTATACAGGCGGAGGAACAGTGAAAATCAGGCGTGAGATGTAAAAGATGTGAGTCAAAAGACCACATCTCACGCAAAATGAATAGCAGCAATAATAACGTCCCGCGGCTCATGATCTAGAAATGGTTTGAGCCGCTGGCCGTTCACTCGGAAGGTACTCTCAGAAGATAACTCAGATATATCAATGCTACCGTTATCGTGTACCTTTCTGACCAAATAGGGTCCTTTCCATTTGCTCTGTAGCTTCCCTGGAAATAATCTAAGCCTTGCATCAAACAGCCATACTTTCTGTCCAATCTCAAAATGCTTGTGGCTGATATGAGAATCATGCCACTCCTTGACTTTCTCCTTATAATGTAGGCTGCTTGAGAATGCTGCATCTCTAAGCTCTTCCAAGGCGGCTAACTCTGCCCTCCTCTGGTCTCCTATACCATTTGGATCCATCAATATGTCTGTAACTGCCCAAAGTGACTTGTGCCTCAGCTCAACAGGCAGGTGACAGGGCTTGCCATACACGAGGCGAAAGGGAGATGTACCCAATGGAGTCTTGAAAGACGTCCGATATGCCCACAAGACCGAGTCCAAAAGCTGTGACCAATTCTTTCGGTCAGGGCGGACGACTTTTTGCAAAATATTCTTGATCTCCCTATTCGACACTTCAGCTAGACCATTCGTCTGTGGATGGTATGGTGTAGCAACGCGATGGTCTATGCCGAACTCTCTAGCAAGTGCCTTCACCTGGTCGTTGATGAAATGAGATCCCCCATCAGAAATCAGAACTCGTGGAACCCCGAACCGCGTAATGATGTGCTTCTTCAAAAATCTGCAAACTGTCTTCGCATCTGCGGCTCGGGCGGGGATAGCCTCAACCCAACGACTAACATAATCTACGGCCAACAGAATGTACTCAAATCCCTGACTCTTAGGGAATGGACCCATGAAATCGATGCCCCATGCGTCAAAAACCTCACAGAAATGAATGGGCTGCATCGGCATCATATCACGCTGTCCACAAGTGCCCATCCTCTGACAGT
Source organism: Ottelia alismoides (assembly GCA_037367405.1). Classification (NCBI taxonomy): domain Eukaryota; kingdom Viridiplantae; phylum Streptophyta; class Magnoliopsida; order Alismatales; family Hydrocharitaceae; genus Ottelia; species Ottelia alismoides. The sequence continues at coordinate 571,671 of JAZKJV010004547.1, read as the reverse complement.
CAGTACATCTCTTCACGAACTCATCAGAGTCCTTGAAGAGTGTAGGCCACCACAAGCCGGATTGGAGCACTTTCTGTGCCGTTCTCCTCCCAGAATGATGTCCTCCTGCCTCAAGCTTGTGGCAGTAAGTGAGGACACTATGATGCTCCTCCTGAGGAATACACCGACGCCAGATGCTATCCCCTCCTTCGTGGTAAAGGATGGGATCCTCCCAGTGGTAGGACTTGGTCTTCGCAAGGAAGGTCTCAATCCTCTGCTTGGGCCAATCTTGTGGGACTTTCCCAGCAACGAGAAAGTTCACAATATCGGCATACCACGGGAGTGAGGCGATAGCAAGGATCGCCTCATCTGGGAAGGTATCACAAATGGGATCAATCTGCTCAGAATCCTCAGGCTGCTCTAGTCGGGATAAATGGTCCGCCACCACATTCTTGACTCCAGGCTTATCCTTGATCTCAATGTCAAACTCCTGGAGTAGAAGGATCCATCTAGTAAGTCTGGCCTTGGCATCCTTCTTTGACATGAGGTACCTGATGGCGGTGTGATCTGTGTACAAGGTCACTCGGGATCCAATGATATATGATCTGAATTTATCCAGGGCAAACACTACTGCTAGCATCTCCTTCTCTGTGACTGTATAATTCCGCTGGGCGGAATCCAATGTGCGGCTAGCATAGTGTATCGCAAATGGTACTCCATCCCTCCTCTGTCCTAGCACGGCCCCTACGGCAAAATCAGAGGCGTCCGTCATGATCTCGAATGGGAGAGACCAATCAGGCGGCTGAAGGACAGGAGCCTCAATAACACATTGCTGGAGAGTTTCAAAGGACGAAAGACACTTGTCATCAACAAGGAACTCGGTGTCTTTTGTCAAAAGATCAGTCAACGGTCGGGCAATCTTGCTGAAGTCATGAATGAATCTCCTATAAAAACCAACGTGCCCCAGAAATGACCGTAACTGCTTCAGATTGGACGGCGGTGTGAGTTTCCTGATGACATCGACCTTGGCCGGATCAACCTCCATGCCTTTGTTGGAGATGATGTGACCAAGCACCGTCCCTTGAGTCACCATGAAGTGACTCTTCTCCCAAGATAGAACTAAGCGGGTAGCAATGCATCGCTGGAGCACTCGGTCTAGGCAGTCAAGACAGGAATCGAAACCGTCGCCGTAAACCGAGAAGTCGTCCATGAAGACCTCCAAACACTCCCCTACCATGTCCGAAAATATCGACAGCATGCATCTCTGAAAAGTCGCAGGGGCGTTACATAGCCCAAATGGCATGCGTCGAAAAGCGTATGTACCGAAGGGACAGGTAAAGGTGGTCTTCTCCTGATCCTCAGGAGCGATGGCTACCTGGTTGTAGCCTGAGTACCCATCTAAGAAGCAATAATGGCTCTTCCCTGCCAGTCTCTCTATTATTTGATCAATAAAAGGCAGGGGGAAATGGTCCTTCTTGGTGGCCTGGTTGAGTCTCCTGTAGTCAACGCAGACCCGCCAAGAGGTGGGTACTCGTGTAGCAATCTCCTCTCCCGACTCACTGATCACAGTAGTGATGCCCGTCTTCTTGGGCACCACATGCAAGGGGCTGACCCACTTGGAGTCGGAAATGGGATAAATAAAATCTGCACTCCACCATTTTGATATTTCCTTCATAACAACCTCTCTTAGGTTGGGGTTCAGTCGTCGCTGGAACTCACGTGACGGCTTTGCCCCTTCCTCAAGATAGATATGGTGGGAGCACAACGAGGGACTAATCCCATGGAGATCTGCTACGCTCCATCCAATTGCCTTGCGGTTCTTTTCAAGAACCTCCATCAGACGGGATTCTTGCTCATCAGTCAGATCAGCAGAGATGATGACTGGGTACATCACAGACTCTCCCGCAAGGAATCTGTACTTCAGCGAAGTAGGGAGCGGCTTTAGCTCTGGACAGCCTGGAGCGCGTGGGAAAAATCGGGGAAGAAGGCGCGGCACGCGACGGCCAGAAAAGGAAGGAGGTCGCGGGGGAGTTGACCGGGGTCAACATTCCCCCGTGGACCAACCAGGAGCGGCCACGTGTGCTCGGATTTTGTTTATTTATTTTAGGGCAGAAATAGGCCGAATTAAATAAAACTCAAAACATGAAATATTTTTCTTTTATTTTTTTCTATTTTTTGGTGATTTTTATTTAATTTTTGGAAATAAAAATAGGTTAGCTATATATATAGGTATATGTACACTATATGGGTTTTTATTTTTGATTTTTTATTTGTTATTTTTATGTATTTTTATGCTCATTTTGTATTTTATTTATTTACAACATGAAATATGGAATAAAAGAATATTTTTATTTTATTTTTATCACTTATAAATAAGGGTGAAATAAATAGATATATACATTTATAGACATGGTATTTATACAATGTATTTTGGTATTTTCAATTTTGTAATTTTTATTTGATTTTTATTTTGTTTCTTTTTATTTATTTTATTTACAAAATATATCAAAGAATATTTTCAAAAAGTTTAGAAAATAATTGAATTTATTTACAAGGTTAAATAAATACAAGGGTGAGGGTTTATACACATGGTGAAAGGGTATTTTTGAATTTTTAATTTTTAATTTTTATTTTGTTTTTGATATTTTCTAAATATACACAAAATATGTACAAATATTTACAACATATTTTTGGGTGAGGAAAATATATAGTTTTATTTACAGAAGTATATACACATATGTGAGCCCTATCTCCCTCTACTTTGGCTTTTATGCGGTCAGGCCCATGCTGAGCCCTCCCTTGGGTTAGGTTGCTCAATATTTATTCTAAATATTTCCCTCTTTTTCTTTTTGCTCTTTATTCTTTTATTTTGTGCACAAAAACATGCTAATTATAGGTTTTTACACAATGCATGCTTTTGGTAATTATTTGTATTTACACATATCTACATGTATTTGAAAAGGTTTTTGTAGCTAAAATAGAAGAATAAAGAGTGATGAATGGGTATTCATCACCCCCTATGCTTTAACTTTGCTAGTCCCTTAGCAAACACTTATTTGAAAAAGAAGTGAAAAAGAAAGAAAAAGAAAAAGAAAAAGAGGATGTACATGGATCAAGGTTGACTTATTAAATTTTCCTTCATTAAATTGAAATATGGAGCTTGATCAGATCTTTGGATTATTAATGTGTCGGAACCTTATTTGGACTTAAGCTTAAAACTCAACAGCCTCTAAGTTCCACCAGTCTATGGACAAGACTCCTCAATAAACCAGATCAGAACAAGTCTACATACACAAACTCTAATGACCATGAATCTTTCCATGCAGTGTAAGTGATATGTGGCTCCCCACCTCAGAAGTAACAAAGAAACAACCTCCCTCAACCTGGTAACTCTAATGCCTCAGTCTAGCAACTCTTTCCTCGAGAAGCGGGGTATTCCCTTCTAAGTTCAAGTGCAACCGGCTCAAGAAGAGGGGGTAGAAGTATAGAGTTTTGGAAGCTTAGCCAGTGTAGCTAAGTCTCCCGCTGCAAGCTTCATGAGATGTAACATGATACCATAAGCTTTTGCTTCATACTCCGGTGGGGTTATTAAATTTTCAATCCGACCCACCACTTTTTTGGAGTTCTTTTTGCATTTTTGCATTTTTTTTTTTTCAAGACTTCTGTACACATATCTACATGGTGCAACATATATAAGAAATTTCTCCTTGAGCCAGTAGACTATCCCTCTTTTGAAGCTTTATTGCAACCCACAGCTTCTGTCTTTAGCTTTCAACACCACTAGACCAAGTTGAGGTGCACTTCCTTCACTATAAGAAGAAGAGAGGTTCCGCCTAGAAGTACTACCCTCATATGCTACCCCAAGCCAAAGGAAACTGCCTCCTCACCACCTCATCCATGGAGAGCCATGTGTAAAGTGCAGGTGCAAGTTAAGCCATTGTCTCTGAGAGTCATGCGTGTGTTGTTAAGTGCTCTACTTAGGCTCATCAAGATGACATATGCTCATAGCCTAGTGGACTCAAAGAATTAAGTCCTTATGGACCTGAAAAGCCTTAACCCTAAGTCCTATAAGGTTCCTCTTGAAGTTAAGTGGATTAAGATCTTATTCAAGCTCCATTTCTCAATTTAATTCCAGGCTTAGTTTAAATGTCAACTCTCATCCAGGAAGAACTATATACATATATGTACAAAAAGATGCTATTTACAAATATTTTACAATCATGCAAAAATTTTTGAAAAATGTTTTGAAATCATGAATGAATGATGCATGAAGTGCAAGTTTTGCAAAATGATATTTACACACATTTACACAAGATTTTTGCAAACTTTTGATTTTCAAAACATTTTGAAAAAAATTTTGTACTATATACATAATTTTTGATACAAAATACTTACACAAGCTTTACACAAAAGATTTTTGAAATCATTTTTACAAAAATACTTTGTACACTAGCTATGTATGTGCAAGAATAAAAGAGGTTTATGTACATGAAAAAAATTTTTAATTTTTGTGATTTTTTTGTGATTTTTAGCCATTTTATTTATTAACACACTCACACAAAGTACGAGTTATGGCTAAAGTATATATGACATATATACACACCCCCCCTATACTTAGCTCGAGCGATGTCCTCAGAGTGATCAAGAGCGATGAAGAAGACATAACTCGTGCTTAGTAAAAGGGAAGTGAAAAGGAATGGCTAAGTACATGAATGAATAAATGAATAGAATGAGAGGAATTCGGTGGTTTCCCCCTATACTTAGGATTAACTAATCCTAAGTATAGAAAGCTGTACATGAAGGGAAAGCCGAGTGAAGAAGATACAGAATCTGCCCCCCCTATACTTAGGGTAAAATATTCCTAAGTATAGGCAGCAAAAACAAGAGCAGAAAGAATGAAAAGAATACTCACAGGTCCTACATCCCCCCTATACTTAGGGTAAAGTACACCCTAAGTATAGCATAATCATAAGATGAGAGATGGGATGTGGGACTAAAGAATAGAATGATATGGACAACTGGATCTATACAGGCGGAGGAACAGTGAAAATCAGGCGTGAGATGTAAAAGATGTGAGTCAAAAGACCACATCTCACGCAAAATGAATAGCAGCAATAATAACGTCCCGCGGCTCATGATCTAGAAATGGTTTGAGCCGCTGGCCGTTCACTCGGAAGGTACTCTCAGAAGATAACTCAGATATATCAATGCTACCGTTATCGTGTACCTTTCTGACCAAATAGGGTCCTTTCCATTTGCTCTGTAGCTTCCCTGGAAATAATCTAAGCCTTGCATCAAACAGCCATACTTTCTGTCCAATCTCAAAATGCTTGTGGCTGATATGAGAATCATGCCACTCCTTGACTTTCTCCTTATAATGTAGGCTGCTTGAGAATGCTGCATCTCTAAGCTCTTCCAAGGCGGCTAACTCTGCCCTCCTCTGGTCTCCTATACCATTTGGATCCATCAATATGTCTGTAACTGCCCAAAGTGACTTGTGCCTCAGCTCAACAGGCAGGTGACAGGGCTTGCCATACACGAGGCGAAAGGGAGATGTACCCAATGGAGTCTTGAAAGACGTCCGATATGCCCACAAGACCGAGTCCAAAAGCTGTGACCAATTCTTTCGGTCAGGGCGGACGACTTTTTGCAAAATATTCTTGATCTCCCTATTCGACACTTCAGCTAGACCATTCGTCTGTGGATGGTATGGTGTAGCAACGCGATGGTCTATGCCGAACTCTCTAGCAAGTGCCTTCACCTGGTCGTTGATGAAATGAGATCCCCCATCAGAAATCAGAACTCGTGGAACCCCGAACCGCGTAATGATGTGCTTCTTCAAAAATCTGCAAACTGTCTTCGCATCTGCGGCTCGGGCGGGGATAGCCTCAACCCAACGACTAACATAATCTACGGCCAACAGAATGTACTCAAATCCCTGACTCTTAGGGAATGGACCCATGAAATCGATGCCCCATGCGTCAAAAACCTCACAGAAATGAATGGGCTGCATCGGCATCATATCACGCTGTCCACAAGTGCCCATCCTCTGACAGTCAGTACATCTCTTCACGAACTCATCAGAGTCCTTGAAGAGTGTAGGCCACCACAAGCCGGATTGGAGCACTTTCTATGCCGTTCTCCTCCCAGAATGATGTCCTCCTGCCTCAAGCTTGTGGCAGTAAGTGAGGACACTATGATGCTCCTCCTGAGGAATACACCGACGCCAGATGCTATCCCCTCCTTCGTGGTAAAGGATGGGATCCTCCCAGTGGTAGGACTTGGTCTTCGCAAGGAAGGTCTCAATCCTCTGCTTGGGCCAATCTTGTGGGACTTTCCCAGCAACGAGAAAGTTCACAATATCGGCATACCACGGGAGTGAGGCGATAGCAAGGATCGCCTCATCTGGGAAGGTATCACAAATGGGATCAATCTGCTCAGAATCCTCAGGCTGCTCTAGTCGGGATAAATGGTCCGCCACCACATTCTTGACTCCAGGCTTATCCTTGATCTCAATGTCAAACTCCTGGAGTAGAAGGATCCATCTAGTAAGTCTGGCCTTGGCATCCTTCTTTGACATGAGGTACCTGATGGCGGTGTGATCTGTGTACAAGGTCACTCGGGATCCAATGATATATGATCTGAATTTATCCAGGGCAAACACTACTGCTAGCATCTCCTTCTCTGTGACTGTATAATTCCGCTGGGCGGAATCCAATGTGCGGCTAGCATAGTGTATCGCAAATGGTACTCCATCCCTCCTCTGTCCTAGCACGGCCCCTACGGCAAAATCAGAGGCGTCCGTCATGATCTCGAATGGGAGAGACCAATCAGGCGGCTGAAGGACAGGAGCCTCAATAACACATTGCTGGAGAGTTTCAAAGGACGAAAGACACTTGTCATCAACAAGGAACTCGGTGTCTTTTGTCAAAAGATCAGTCAACGGTCGGGCAATCTTGCTGAAGTCATGAATGAATCTCCTATAAAAACCAACGTGCCCCAGAAATGACCGTAACTGCTTCAGATTGGACGGCGGTGTGAGTTTCCTGATGACATCGACCTTGGCCGGATCAACCTCCATGCCTTTGTTGGAGATGATGTGACCAAGCACCGTCCCTTGAGTCACCATGAAGTGACTCTTCTCCCAAGATAGAACTAAGCGGGTAGCAATGCATCGCTGGAGCACTCGGTCTAGGCAGTCAAGACAGGAATCGAAACCGTCGCCGTAAACCGAGAAGTCGTCCATGAAGACCTCCAAACACTCCCCTACCATGTCCGAAAATATCGACAGCATGCATCTCTGAAAAGTCGCAGGGGCGTTACATAGCCCAAATGGCATGCGTCGAAAAGCGTATGTACCGAAGGGACAGGTAAAGGTGGTCTTCTCCTGATCCTCAGGAGCGATGGCTACCTGGTTGTAGCCTGAGTACCCATCTAAGAAGCAATAATGGCTCTTCCCTGCCAGTCTCTCTATTATTTGATCAATAAAAGGCAGGGGGAAATGGTCCTTCTTGGTGGCCTGGTTGAGTCTCCTGTAGTCAACGCAGACCCGCCAAGAGGTGGGTACTCGTGTAGCAATCTCCTCTCCCGACTCACTGATCACAGTAGTGATGCCCGTCTTCTTGGGCACCACATGCAAGGGGCTGACCCACTTGGAGTCGGAAATGGGATAAATAAAATCTGCACTCCACCATTTTGATATTTCCTTCATAACAACCTCTCTTAGGTTGGGGTTCAGTCGTCGCTGGAACTCACGTGACGGCTTTGCCCCTTCCTCAAGATAGATATGGTGGGAGCACAACGAGGGACTAATCCCATGGAGATCTGCTACGCTCCATCCAATTGCCTTGCGGTTCTTTTCAAGAACCTCCATCAGACGGGATTCTTGCTCATCAGTCAGATCAGCAGAGATGATGACTGGGTACATCTCAGACTCTCCCGCAAGGAATCTGTACTTCAGCGAAGTAGGGAGCGGCTTTAGCTCTGGACAGCTGGGTGCTGGCAAATCGGGCTTCTGAAGAAGATGTGTGTATGCGGACAATTCTGCCAAATTTGCCTGGGAAAATGATAATGAACTCTCACAAACTGGATCTGGAGAAGGCGGCTCCTCTGCATTGTCTCTGATCTGCTCTGCCTCTACCTCCTCCTCATCTATAGGCTCAGGTGGATCCAGATCTGGCATCTGATCATCACAATCTGCCCAATCAGATTCTGAATCCGAGGGATCTATATCAGACAAGGTGGCATCAGCACCACCATAGAGCAGGGTGGCCTCAGTACCACCATCACTGGAAATCGTGTCGCGATCAAGGTCCGACTCTGCTGACTCAATAGTATCCTGAACCAGGGCTGTGCTCTCCAGACTATCCTCTGCTATCATCTCTGCATCAGCTGTATCTGAATATGAGAGGATGGTCTGTGCTGCAGGATCTGCCCAAATTGCCTCATCATCTGTGATCACAAAATCACAGTCCTGGTGGATGTCTGGCTCTACGTCTGTCAGCTGCTCTGAATCTGTACTGCCATTTGAGCGGGATCTAGCTCTGGCTCTGTGGTCCTTAACCGTCTCTATTTGTATACTCTCGCCCTGGACGCGAAAGAATACCCTCCCACTGTCATGGTCAGTCACCGCTTTGGCTGTGGCCAAGAACGGGCGACCGAGGATGATGGGGGAATCGGTCAACAAATCAGGGGTCTCCATGTCCAGCACTACGAAGTCCACGGGGAATTGCAAACCCTGAATCGTGACGACAACGTCTCGCAACAACCCCTTTGGCCTCTTGACAGACCGATCAGCAAACTGAAGGTATGTCCTGCTCTGTACAAGAGTGCCCAACTCTAAGTGGTCGAGAAGGGCTGCCGGTAAAAGGTTGATCGACGATCCGCTATCTAAGAGAGTACGGTCGAACCTCTGCTCATTAATCTGACATCTGACATACGGGGCCCCTAAATCTGGCCTCTTAGTCGGCAGATGGTTCTGGATCGCGTAACACGTGGCTTTTGTCAACACATGAATTTCTGCGGTCTTGTTCCTCTTCGTCCTTCTGACTGTGGTCTTATCTCTCAAGGATCGCTGAAGAAGAGGGATGTGTTGCAAAGCCTCATTGAGGGTCAGCTGGATGTGAAATCGGTCTATCATGCTCTGGCTGAACTCCTCCTGCTCTCTCTTTTTTGGATCTTTTTCTTTTTTCTTCCCCTTCCCCAACTCAAGGGCTCTAGGAAAGGGGATCACAGGGTCCTTCTCAGATGAAGGACTAGGAATAGGCCTAGACGGTTCGATGACCGGATCCTCACAAACATCATTCACCACAGTGGGATCAGAAGAAACTAAACCTTTTCCTTTATTCAAATGAGAGTTCTGAGATACAATAATACGAGGAAAGACAACATTTCTATCAGAATAAATGTTGGTGGCATCAGTACCACCTCTAGCTGGCTCTACAACTAGACGTCTTGCGGTCTCAGTACCGCGGGCTGGCTCGGCTCTGCTGGTGGCGTCAGTACCACCTCCTCGATGTGGTGAAACGGCGGCCTCAGTACCACCGGTGGAATCAACATCTCTGGTGGCATCAGTACCACCGTCATCATCATGTGCGGCTTCAGTACCGCTCTCCTCCTCCTCATCTGGCGCTCTGGATAAATCCTCGCGTGGTCGCTCAGATGAGGCGCCGCCTGCTGGTCTTCTACCGCTCCTAAGTGTGACAAAATCAGCATCAAATAAATCCGAAGATGTATCATCAAATGGGTCACTAGGAGTGGCAAATTCAGTGTGAACTACCTGCTCAGATTTCCTCTTCAAGTTATTCGGATTCGGCTCGATCTGTGCAGGGATGGCGGCCTTCCCTCTCATCAGGTCCCGCATCTCCTGGCGGAACTCGTCCATCTCCCGTCTAAATGTAGCCTGCTGCTCTGTGAAGAGGCGGGCTAGATCATCTGTGGCGGGGCTCTCATGGGAGCCCGACGGGTTGCCTCTCTGATAATGAGGCTGCTGGACCTGGTGCTGCTGTGGCTGAGAGGGGTAAGAGGAATGATGCTGCTGCTGGTGAGCCTGCTGCTCACGTCTCCAATTCTGTCCCTGCTGCTGGTAGGGACGAGATACGAAGGATGATGGCTGGTGTGCTGGGGGCTGCTGGTGATCTCTCTGCTGGGGGTACTGCCCTCCCTGACCGGCTGGCTGCTGCTGGGGTTGGTTGCCCCCATTCCCCCACCTGAATCCGGGATGGTCTCGTCGGATTCCAGGTTGAGGACGGTCATACCAAATCCCGTTGACATCCATCAACGGCTCTGCATCGTATGGGGCTGGGGGGAGTACATCCAGAGGCTGATCCGGCTGATATACCACCATCTGTAAGTCCGGAGATGGTGGTGACTGGAAAGAGGGCTGCTGCTGCTGGTACGGCTCCGCCTGTACAAGGTGAACTTGTCTAGGCTGCTGTAAAGAGCTGGAGCGCTGGGACGAGCTGCGGCTGCCGCCGGAATCGCCTCGCGACAGAAGACGGGGCTGAGGAGCCGTCTGTGCCTCCTGAAGACACAAGAGCTGGGTCTTCATGTCGCTCAGAGTCTGTGCCATTTGCTCCATCTGAGTTATGCCCTGGCACTGCTTCTTCTCTATGATTTCCATGCGGTCCAACTTCTCGCTGATTATCCCCATGTCCGCAGTGGCCGACTCTGCCTGTGCGGCCGCAATTGTGGACGAACTGGATGGACCTGCATCAACCCGTGCTATCCGCTGATACTGCACGGGTCCTGGCGGCTGCTGAGATCTCTGTGTGTACAACCGAGTCTGGGACATCACCATGTAATTTTCTGCCATCTCTTCGTAGATGGCCCAGACTTGGTTGTGGTCCTTGGCAAAGTAGGACCCGCCGCAAGAAGCATTCACCAGACCCTGAAGCTCTGGTGTCATCCCACTGAAGAAGCTCTGAACTAGGTTCGGCTTCGAGATGTCGTGGTGTGGGCATCTATCCAGAAGCTCTCTGAACCTCTCCCATGCCTCGTGAAATTGCTCATTAGGGAGCATGGAGAAGTTGTTGATCAGGGCCCTCGCTGCATTCGTCCGCCCGAGTGGATAGTACTTGTTCAAGTACTCGGTGCGGAGCTGATCCCAGGTGTAGACAAACTTCCCTAGATGTTTCAGCCAGGCGGCTGCTCTATCTGCCAGTGAAAAAGGGAAGGCCATCATCCGAATCGTATCTTGGTCCACACGACGGTCGTGGACAGTGCTACAGATCATCAGAAACTCCTGGAGATGGAGGTGGGGTTCCTCAGTGGCGAGTCCGTGAAAATGAGGAAGCATCTGCAGAGTGTTCGGAGGGAACTTGAAATCCCCCACGATAGCAGGAATTACCACCCATTGGTGCATCAGTGTAGATCCGGGGTTGTGTAGTTCCCGCATCGGTCTTGCTGCATCGGCGGCTGCCGCTGCTGCGGCAGCTGCTGCTGCGGCTGCTGCCTCTGCATCAGCGTCAGGAATGTCCTCAGGCTCGCTCGGCTCTTCTCGCTCTCTTCGGAGTCGCTCCAACTCCCTCCTCATCTCTATCATGAATGCCCCCTGATCGCGTAACTGCTGCTGAACCGTCTCTAATGACGCGATCAGGGTGGAGTTGATCGCTCCCTGGTCTAAGACAAAGTGTTCGGGCTGGCGATCGTCTGAACTACCGGCTCCAGCCATAGTGACGTCTGCAAAATCAGATGAGCCCAACTCAGGTTCTGTTAAATCAATTCGTCTTTCCTCGGGCTCATGTCTCTCAGTGGGAAAAGAAAGGGGGTCGAGGGGGAACAGGGTGGAATCGAACTCGGACCCGGAGAGCTGGTCTCGACTCTCACTGGCCAACCTAGATGATGGAGTCGACGTGCCTGAAAGCGGTGCAGCCAGAGGCTGCCTAAGAGATCGTCTACCCATCATCTTGATCTTGGCGAGTCGGGCGGATGAGATCTGGAGAAAATATGATTGCAAAGCAAACCCCTTGTTCACCAACTCAACACAATCTGAAGACCGTGAAAGCTCGGTCAATTTATCTTGTCAATTTTTATTTGGTGAACACACAAGATATCAGAGCGATTACGTGACCTGCTGGGATACCCGATACTCTCTCAACCGACTGTCCCGCACAGAAGAGTCGGTAATCAGTCGAGATGAGCACCGGAGGGCTTTACCTAGTGTTCGGGTCACTCTCTCGCACAATCAAACCAAACAATGAGGGGGTTGCTCTCCCCAAGACAAATTTTTAATATGAGTGTCTTTTAGGGTCAATAGTGTTATCCAGTCCCAATTTTTTTGTTTTTTTCTTTTTAATTTTTTTTTTTTTTTCAAAATAAATACAAGCGGCCTAACGGTTTTTCCGATTCTCCTGATGATTAAGCCAAAAACAGAGGGAGAAGACGAAAAAGCCGATGCGCGTGAAAATCAATGATGCATGCAGAGAAAGAAATGCGTACCTTGTCTCCAGCACTCTACATGCAAGTGATCCGCGCAGAATTTAAATACAGAAGTAAACTACCTAAATGATGCAACGAGGAAAAACCGAGTCCTAGATGAGCAATTTCTATTGATCGTGAAGAACAATAGTTAGCCAACGGAATCGAGTCCGGAGTCCGATCTTGGGAGTCACTCGGTGCCCGCCACAACGGGTCCTGCCAGCGCTGTATGTGACTCCTCACGGCACGTGGTCTCAAATCCAATTAAACTAACTTTTTCAATGAATTTTATCAAGGTCCAATTACGTTCTATAGGAACAGATATTCTATTAAGTGTTGGGCCTTAGATATCTACGTCACAATCAACAAAAATTCCTAAATCTAGGGGCTCGAGAAAAACCGCGTAAACACCGGAAAAGGCAGCTAGCTATCAAAACCACGATAAAAGCCGCAAAAATCCGAATGGGTCCCCCGAGCACACCGGTGCTCGGCGAAACAGACCCGCTAAGTTACAAATGTCCACAAGTGTTCAAGTCCTAAATTATTACAAAAATAATGTTCTCTCTCTCTCTAAAAAATTTCTCTTCTCCTCTCTCTCTTCCTCCTGCGCGGGTCCTCTAAATAGTAACTCCAAGCAGTCCAAGCAGTACCTCGCACAAAAATCCAAGAGAGAATGTCAGAAAACAATTATATTATAGAGAGATAAAAATACAAAATGACTACAAAGCCGTGCTCCCCGGCAACGGCGCCATTCTGACAACGGGTCTGTTCACTAGGGAATGAGGTACAAAAATCAGGTCGTTGTGACCCAAGCAATCAGACCACGTATATCAAGAAAAATAACCACTCAGAAAATATCAAATCAATCAAAACAAAGAAGAGCGGTATAGCTAGAGGATTTAACCTGGTATAGCTCCCAGGGTCGAACACAAGGAGCACAGATTGGCTAAAATAGCCTACGATGTAGTCAAATTGAACTAAAACACAGAGAACAAATTTTTGTGGTTTTTTAATGATTTTTGAAATTTTTTATGATTTTTAAACAATGAGAAAATGAAAGAATGTAAATACAAGGCAACTTCAACAATATATTATACACACCAAAAATGATGTAAAAATTAAGGAAAAATGGTTTTTATGTTTTAAATGTTTTTTACTATTTTTGGTGAATTTTTGGAATTTTTCTAATGGGTAAATTATTTATTAAAAATCAAACAATGCAAAACAGGAGGGATACTGTCCAGCAAGGCTTAAGACCCAAAAATAAAATAATTTTGGATCCCAAAAAGCCCTAGAGGTAATTTTCCTATAATCTAGAAAGAATAGGGAAAATTTAGGCACCCTAATTATTGTTTTTGGATTTTTAATTTATTTATTACAATTTTTATGAGTTTTTAGGGGTTTTTCAATTTTTAGGATTTTTAGGTGATGAAAAGTAGCCAAAATTGGCTAGAAAATCAAGCAACCAGTAAACAACAATATCTAATTTTTTTAGAATTTTTAGTGGAGTTTTTATATTTTTTTGGTAATTTTAAAGTCAATCAGTGGCGAAAATATGGGTTTTTGAATTTTTAAAAATAATAAATGAAATCCAAAATGTCCCCAAAAATCATAGAAATTCCTACACCATGGCAGGAGCCATGTGTCAAAATTTCATTGGATTTGGAGGTCGTTTGATATTTTATTCAAAAAGAAAGGTGGGGCACTGTGCACAGGGACCTATGTGCAAATACCCAAAAGTTCTGGGGTCCTGGTGCAAAATACCCAAGAAGTCACGTGCCAAGCACGTGCCTGGGGCACACAGGGACCTAAATGTAATAAAAATAAGTTCCAAGGACTTATTGATAACTCGTATCAAAAGTCCAGGGGCTTATATGCAATTTACCCAAAATAATTCGCACATGTGCAAAATCAATGCTCACAGGGGTATATATGCAAATAAACAAAACATTTCATTCAATGATTAACATCCAGAACTACAAGGGGTCTCATGCAAATAACCCAACAAAACACGTGACGAAGCACGTGGGTCTCTACTGGCGGGGGTATAAATGCAAATAAAATTAAGTCCAAGGTCCTTGATGCAAATAACCCAAAAAATAAACAACTGGAATTTAAAGTTACAGGACTAAAAAGAAATGAAACAAACAGAGGGGGGCCTACGATATTTACCCCTTTATTAATAGCGACGGCCTGATGTTGACGCGTGGCAGATCTGACGGTGGAGAACAGACGCGCCTTTAACGCTGGAAGCGCTGGCCTGATCCGACGGCTCGTGTGCGTCCACGTGGGTGATCGGACGGTGGAGATGCAACGTGGTTCTTCGAAGGAGGCTCGGCTCGGATCGGGTGGTCGAGGTGCAACCACGTGGATGATCGGACGGCTGAGAGACGTCGTGGCTAAACCTCGCTTCTCAACGGTCCGGATGAGATCCTCTGACTGATCGACGGCTGCTGCTCCTCCTCAGATGAACGGCTAGGATTAGAACTGGAGCGAGGGCTCATCGGACGGCTCTGGAAGATGGAGGAAGAACTCGACGCCGGCGAACTTCGCCGACGTCCTGCGTGAACTCCGGTCCTCCTCAGCTGCGCCTGAAGGTCGGAGAAGATCCGCTGGACTGTCCCGCAGCTGCTGGTGGTGGCCAATGGCCCAACCGAGCCCTGGAGGGGCTCCGGCGAGGCCTAGTGGCTCGAAGCTCCTGGCTGAATGAACTGGAGGCTCAGACACCTCCTTTGGACCTGCAAAGTAGTCAAGAAGCTTCGCGGGTCGAGGGCAAAGTGCCTCGACCCGGTTAGGTGGCGTGAAGGTGAACGGTGCGGTGGGGCGGAAGAGCTCCGGCGAGGCGACGGCGGTGGAGCTCGACTCCCAGATCCTGTGCGATCTGGGTTGTGCGAATGGGTGAAGAAGGTGCACGAGGAGATGGCGAAGGTGGTGGTAGGGTCGGATGGTCGAGATGTGACGCGAAGCGATCGGAATCGGAGATGTACGTCGGAAGTGCGAATTGGGCGTAATCGGAAATTAAACGAAATAAAGGAACTAATCAACTACCTGATGGCTGAAGTAGACTGTGCTGGAGCGTGGCTATCTCCGGGTCGTAGCTTCGAAGGGCGTCAAGGCCTGAAGCTCGATGCTCAACGCCGGCGGCGGAGCAAGAACGGCGAAGATCGCCGGATCGATGGATACGCTTCCTCGCCTCACTGCAACAAGGGCACAGCTTGCTGTCACTCTTGCGGAGCCGATGGAGGTCACTGGGAAGGAAGAGAAGGGCCAAAGATGCGGCGCGGAGGCGGCGGAGGGGAAGAATATATAGAGTGACCGGGCGATTAGGGTTGAGGGTGGACAGCGATGGAAAGCTTCGATTTCGTGGCAAAGGATCCGGCGAGGGAGAGGGATGAATGGCGAAGAATCCGGGCGCGGGGGTTGAGTGGGTGACAGCCTGGAGCGCGTGGGAAAAATCGGGGAAGAAGGCGCGGCACGCGACGGCCAGAAAAGGAAGGAGGTCGCGGGGGAGTTGACCGGGGTCAACATTCCCCCGTGGACCAACCAGGAGCGGCCACGTGTGCTCGGATTTTGTTTATTTATTTTAGGGCAGAAATAGGCCGAATTAAATAAAACTCAAAACATGAAATATTTTTCTTTTATTTTTTTCTATTTTTTGGTGATTTTTATTTAATTTTTGGAAATAAAAATAGGTTAGCTATATATATAGGTATATGTACACTATATGGGTTTTTATTTTTGATTTTTTATTTGTTATTTTTATGTATTTTTATGCTCATTTTGTATTTTATTTATTTACAACATGAAATATGGAATAAAAGAATATTTTTATTTTATTTTTATCACTTATAAATAAGGGTGAAATAAATAGATATATACATTTATAGACATGGTATTTATACAATGTATTTTGGTATTTTCAATTTTGTAATTTTTATTTGATTTTTATTTTGTTTCTTTTTATTTATTTTATTTACAAAATATATCAAAGAATATTTTCAAAAAGTTTAGAAAATAATTGAATTTATTTACAAGGTTAAATAAATACAAGGGTGAGGGTTTATACACATGGTGAAAGGGTATTTTTGAATTTTTAATTTTTAATTTTTATTTTGTTTTTGATATTTTCTAAATATACACAAAATATGTACAAATATTTACAACATATTTTTGGGTGAGGAAAATATATAGTTTTATTTACAGAAGTATATACACATATGTGAGCCCTATCTCCCTCTACTTTGGCTTTTATGCGGTCAGGCCCATGCTGAGCCCTCCCTTGGGTTAGGTTGCTCAATATTTATTCTAAATATTTCCCTCTTTTTCTTTTTGCTCTTTATTCTTTTATTTTGTGCACAAAAACATGCTAATTATAGGTTTTTACACAATGCATGCTTTTGGTAATTATTTGTATTTACACATATCTACATGTATTTGAAAAGGTTTTTGTAGCTAAAATAGAAGAATAAAGAGTGATGAATGGGTATTCATCACCCCCTATGCTTTAACTTTGCTAGTCCCTTAGCAAACACTTATTTGAAAAAGAAGTGAAAAAGAAAGAAAAAGAAAAAGAAAAAGAGGATGTACATGGATCAAGGTTGACTTATTAAATTTTCCTTCATTAAATTGAAATATGGAGCTTGATCAGATCTTTGGATTATTAATGTGTCGGAACCTTATTTGGACTTAAGCTTAAAACTCAACAGCCTCTAAGTTCCACCAGTCTATGGACAAGACTCCTCAATAAACCAGATCAGAACAAGTCTACATACACAAACTCTAATGACCATGAATCTTTCCATGCAGTGTAAGTGATATGTGGCTCCCCACCTCAGAAGTAACAAAGAAACAACCTCCCTCAACCTGGTAACTCTAATGCCTCAGTCTAGCAACTCTTTCCTCGAGAAGCGGGGTATTCCCTTCTAAGTTCAAGTGCAACCGGCTCAAGAAGAGGGGGTAGAAGTATAGAGTTTTGGAAGCTTAGCCAGTGTAGCTAAGTCTCCCGCTGCAAGCTTCATGAGATGTAACATGATACCATAAGCTTTTGCTTCATACTCCGGTGGGGTTATTAAATTTTCAATCCGACCCACCACTTTTTTGGAGTTCTTTTTGCATTTTTGCATTTTTTTTTTTTCAAGACTTCTGTACACATATCTACATGGTGCAACATATATAAGAAATTTCTCCTTGAGCCAGTAGACTATCCCTCTTTTGAAGCTTTATTGCAACCCACAGCTTCTGTCTTTAGCTTTCAACACCACTAGACCAAGTTGAGGTGCACTTCCTTCACTATAAGAAGAAGAGAGGTTCCGCCTAGAAGTACTACCCTCATATGCTACCCCAAGCCAAAGGAAACTGCCTCCTCACCACCTCATCCATGGAGAGCCATGTGTAAAGTGCAGGTGCAAGTTAAGCCATTGTCTCTGAGAGTCATGCGTGTGTTGTTAAGTGCTCTACTTAGGCTCATCAAGATGACATATGCTCATAGCCTAGTGGACTCAAAGAATTAAGTCCTTATGGACCTGAAAAGCCTTAACCCTAAGTCCTATAAGGTTCCTCTTGAAGTTAAGTGGATTAAGATCTTATTCAAGCTCCATTTCTCAATTTAATTCCAGGCTTAGTTTAAATGTCAACTCTCATCCAGGAAGAACTATATACATATATGTACAAAAAGATGCTATTTACAAATATTTTACAATCATGCAAAAATTTTTGAAAAATGTTTTGAAATCATGAATGAATGATGCATGAAGTGCAAGTTTTGCAAAATGATATTTACACACATTTACACAAGATTTTTGCAAACTTTTGATTTTCAAAACATTTTGAAAAAAATTTTGTACTATATACATAATTTTTGATACAAAATACTTACACAAGCTTTACACAAAAGATTTTTGAAATCATTTTTACAAAAATACTTTGTACACTAGCTATGTATGTGCAAGAATAAAAGAGGTTTATGTACATGAAAAAAATTTTTAATTTTTGTGATTTTTTTGTGATTTTTAGCCATTTTATTTATTAACACACTCACACAAAGTACGAGTTATGGCTAAAGTATATATGACATATATACACACCCCCCCTATACTTAGCTCGAGCGATGTCCTCAGAGTGATCAAGAGCGATGAAGAAGACATAACTCGTGCTTAGTAAAAGGGAAGTGAAAAGGAATGGCTAAGTACATGAACGAATAAATGAATAGAATGAGAGGAATTCGGTGGTTTCCCCCTATACTTAGGATTAACTAATCCTAAGTATAGAAAGCTGTACATGAAGGGAAAGCCGAGTGAAGAAGATACAGAATCTGCCCCCCCTATACTTAGGGTAAAATATTCCTAAGTATAGGCAGCAAAAACAAGAGCAGAAAGAATGAAAAGAATACTCACAGGTCCTACATCCCCCCTATACTTAGGGTAAAGTACACCCTAAGTATAGCATAATCATAAGATGAGAGATGGGATGTGGGACTAAAGAATAGAATGATATGGACAACTGGATCTATACAGGCGGAGGAACAGTGAAAATCAGGCGTGAGATGTAAAAGATGTGAGTCAAAAGACCACATCTCACGCAAAATGAATAGCAGCAATAATAACGTCCCGCGGCTCATGATCTAGAAATGGTTTGAGCCGCTGGCCGTTCACTCGGAAGGTACTCTCAGAAGATAACTCAGATATATCAATGCTACCGTTATCGTGTACCTTTCTGACCAAATAGGGTCCTTTCCATTTGCTCTGTAGCTTCCCTGGAAATAATCTAAGCCTTGCATCAAACAGCCATACTTTCTGTCCAATCTCAAAATGCTTGTGGCTGATATGAGAATCATGCCACTCCTTGACTTTCTCCTTATAATGTAGGCTGCTTGAGAATGCTGCATCTCTAAGCTCTTCCAAGGCGGCTAACTCTGCCCTCCTCTGGTCTCCTATACCATTTGGATCCATCAATATGTCTGTAACTGCCCAAAGTGACTTGTGCCTCAGCTCAACAGGCAGGTGACAGGGCTTGCCATACACGAGGCGAAAGGGAGATGTACCCAATGGAGTCTTGAAAGACGTCCGATATGCCCACAAGACCGAGTCCAAAAGCTGTGACCAATTCTTTCGGTCAGGGCGGACGACTTTTTGCAAAATATTCTTGATCTCCCTATTCGACACTTCAGCTAGACCATTCGTCTGTGGATGGTATGGTGTAGCAACGCGATGGTCTATGCCGAACTCTCTAGCAAGTGCCTTCACCTGGTCGTTGATGAAATGAGATCCCCCATCAGAAATCAGAACTCGTGGAACCCCGAACCGCGTAATGATGTGCTTCTTCAAAAATCTGCAAACTGTCTTCGCATCTGCGGCTCGGGCGGGGATAGCCTCAACCCAACGACTAACATAATCTACGGCCAACAGAATGTACTCAAATCCCTGACTCTTAGGGAATGGACCCATGAAATCGATGCCCCATGCGTCAAAAACCTCACAGAAATGAATGGGCTGCATCGGCATCATATCACGCTGTCCACAAGTGCCCATCCTCTGACAGTCAGTACATCTCTTCACGAACTCATCAGAGTCCTTGAAGAGTGTAGGCCACCACAAGCCGGATTGGAGCACTTTCTGTGCCGTTCTCCTCCCAGAATGATGTCCTCCTGCCTCAAGCTTGTGGCAGTAAGTGAGGACACTATGATGCTCCTCCTGAGGAATACACCGACGCCAGATGCTATCCCCTCCTTCGTGGTAAAGGATGGGATCCTCCCAGTGGTAGGACTTGGTCTTCGCAAGGAAGGTCTCAATCCTCTGCTTGGGCCAATCTTGTGGGACTTTCTCAGCAACGAGAAAGTTCACAATATCGGCATACCACGGGAGTGAGGCGATAGCAAGGATCGCCTCATCTGGGAAGGTATCACAAATGGGATCAATCTGCTCAGAATCCTCAGGCTGCTCTAGTCGGGATAAATGGTCCGCCACCACATTCTTGACTCCAGGCTTATCCTTGATCTCAATGTCAAACTCCTGGAGTAGAAGGATCCATCTAGTAAGTCTGGCCTTGGCATCCTTCTTTGACATGAGGTACCTGATGGCGGTGTGATCTGTGTACAAGGTCACTCGGGATCCAATGATATATGATCTGAATTTATCCAGGGCAAACACTACTGCTAGCATCTCCTTCTCTGTGACTGTATAATTCCGCTGGGCGGAATCCAATGTGCGGCTAGCATAGTGTATCGCAAATGGTACTCCATCCCTCCTCTGTCCTAGCACGGCCCCTACGGCAAAATCAGAGGCGTCCGTCATGATCTCGAATGGGAGAGACCAATCAGGCGGCTGAAGGACAGGAGCCTCAATAACACATTGCTGGAGAGTTTCAAAGGACGAAAGACACTTGTCATCAACAAGGAACTCGGTGTCTTTTGTCAAAAGATCAGTCAACGGTCGGGCAATCTTGCTGAAGTCATGAATGAATCTCCTATAAAAACCAACGTGCCCCAGAAATGACCGTAACTGCTTCAGATTGGACGGCGGTGTGAGTTTCCTGATGACATCGACCTTGGCCGGATCAACCTCCATGCCTTTGTTGGAGATGATGTGACCAAGCACCGTCCCTTGAGTCACCATGAAGTGACTCTTCTCCCAAGATAGAACTAAGCGGGTAGCAATGCATCGCTGGAGCACTCGGTCTAGGCAGTCAAGACAGGAATCGAAACCGTCGCCGTAAACCGAGAAGTCGTCCATGAAGACCTCCAAACACTCCCCTACCATGTCCGAAAATATCGACAGCATGCATCTCTGAAAAGTCGCAGGGGCGTTACATAGCCCAAATGGCATGCGTCGAAAAGCGTATGTACCGAAGGGACAGGTAAAGGTGGTCTTCTCCTGATCCTCAGGAGCGATGGCTACCTGGTTGTAGCCTGAGTACCCATCTAAGAAGCAATAATGGCTCTTCCCTGCCAGTCTCTCTATTATTTGATCAATAAAAGGCAGGGGGAAATGGTCCTTCTTGGTGGCCTGGTTGAGTCTCCTGTAGTCAACGCAGACCCGCCAAGAGGTGGGTACTCGTGTAGCAATCTCCTCTCCCGACTCACTGATCACAGTAGTGATGCCCGTCTTCTTGGGCACCACATGCAAGGGGCTGACCCACTTGGAGTCGGAAATGGGATAAATAAAATCTGCACTCCACCATTTTGATATTTCCTTCATAACAACCTCTCTTAGGTTGGGGTTCAGTCGTCGCTGGAACTCACGTGACGGCTTTGCCCCTTCCTCAAGATAGATATGGTGGGAGCACAACGAGGGACTAATCCCATGGAGATCTGCTACGCTCCATCCAATTGCCTTGCGGTTCTTTTCAAGAACCTCCATCAGACGGGATTCTTGCTCATCAGTCAGATCAGCAGAGATGATGACTGGGTACATCTCAGACTCTCCCGCAAGGAATCTGTACTTCAGCGAAGTAGGGAGCGGCTTTAGCTCTGGACAGCCTGGAGCGCGTGGGAAAAATCGGGGAAGAAGGCGCGGCACGCGACGGCCAGAAAAGGAAGGAGGTCGCGGGGGAGTTGACCGGGGTCAACATTCCCCCGTGGACCAACCAGGAGCGGCCACGTGTGCTCGGATTTTGTTTATTTATTTTAGGGCAGAAATAGGCCGAATTAAATAAAACTCAAAACATGAAATATTTTTCTTTTATTTTTTTCTATTTTTTGGTGATTTTTATTTAATTTTTGGAAATAAAAATAGGTTAGCTATATATATAGGTATATGTACACTATGTGGGTTTTTATTTTTGATTTTTTATTTGTTATTTTTATGTATTTTTATGCTCATTTTGTATTTTATTTATTTACAACATGAAATATGGAATAAAAGAATATTTTTATTTTATTTTTATCACTTATAAATAAGGGTGAAATAAATAGATATATACATTTATAGACATGGTATTTATACAATGTATTTTGGTATTTTCAATTTTGTAATTTTTATTTGATTTTTATTTTGTTTCTTTTTATTTATTTTATTTACAAAATATATCAAAGAATATTTTCAAAAAGTTTAGAAAATAATTGAATTTATTTACAAGGTTAAATAAATACAAGGGTGAGGGTTTATACACATGGTGAAAGGGTATTTTTGAATTTTTAATTTTTAATTTTTATTTTGTTTTTGATATTTTCTAAATATACACAAAATATGTACAAATATTTACAACATATTTTTGGGTGAGGAAAATATATAGTTTTATTTACAGAAGTATATACACATATGTGAGCCCTATCTCCCTCTACTTTGGCTTTTATGCGGTCAGGCCCATGCTGAGCCCTCCCTTGGGTTAGGTTGCTCAATATTTATTCTAAATATTTCCCTCTTTTTCTTTTTGCTCTTTATTCTTTTATTTTGTGCACAAAAACATGCTAATTATAGGTTTTTACACAATGCATGCTTTTGGTAATTATTTGTATTTACACATATCTACATGTATTTGAAAAGGTTTTTGTAGCTAAAATAGAAGAATAAAGAGTGATGAATGGGTATTCATCATCAAGTCTTGGAGAGATTAGCAGGCAAGGAGTTCTTCTGCTTCCTGGACGGGTACTCCGGGTACAACCAAGTGGCGATCGCCCCTGAGGATCAAGAGAAGACTACCTTCACTTGCCCGTTCGGCACCTACGCCTTCAAGAGGATGCCCTTTGGATTATGCAATGCACCCGCAACCTTCCAAAGATGCATGCTAGCAGTCTTCGCCGAAATGGTAGGCAGTTTTCTCGAGGTGTTCATGGATGATTTCTCCGTCTATGGTGACAGTTTCGATTCTTGCCTCGAGCACCTAGACAGAGTGCTTCAGAAATGCCGGGAAGTCAATTTAGTGCTCTCATGGGAAAAGAGCCACTTTATGGTCACAGAAGGTATTGTGTTGGGCCATGTCGTTTCCAAACGTGGCATGGAAGTCGACCCAGCCAAGGTGGATGTCATTTCAAACCTGCAGCCACCTCAGTCAGTAAAGAATGTGAGGTCATTCCTGGGGCATGTGGGATTTTACAGACGATTTATCAAGGACTTCAGCCGCATTGCCCGACCTCTGACAGAACTTTTGTGCAAGGAGACAGAGTTTATTGTTGATCAGCCAGTTCTCCTTGCCTTCAATCAATTGAAGGAGCTTATCACTCAAGCTCCAATCTTGCAGCCTCCAGACTGGACTCTTACCTTTGAAATAATGACCGATGCGTCAGATTTTGCAGTCGGAGCTGTTCTAGGGCAGAGGAAAGATAAGGCACCCTATGCCATTCACTATGCCAGCAGAACATTAGATGAAGCCCAAAGAAATTATACAGTAACAGAGAAAGAACTGCTGGCTGTGGTCTTCGCCTTAGAGAAGTTCAGATCCTATTTGTTGGGATCAAAGGTCACAATTTTCACAGACCACTCTGCTATTCGGTACCTACAGCAGAAGAAGGATGCCAAGCCCAGACTGATTCGTTGGATCCTTCTCCTCCAGGAATTCGATCTGGAAATTAAGGACAAACCTGGAGTTCAGAACGTGGTAGCAGATCACCTCTCCAGAATAGAGCAGCACGACTCTCCTTTGAGCGACGCACCTATCACAGAAACCTTCCCTGACGAAGCTATCTTAGCCGTGGATGCTCTCCCTTGGTATGCTGACATTGTAAATTACCTCGCCTCTGGGGTAATACCTTCGGATTGGACGAAGAATCAGAAGAACAACTTCATGTCGACCATCCGCTTTTACCAGTGGGAAGATCCCCTTCTATTCAGGGAAGGGGCAGATTGTATTTGGCGCAGGTGCATTCCTCAGACGGAGCAATCTAGTGTCCTCGAGCATTGTCATTCGCTCGAATCTGGTGGGCACCATTCTGGAGATCGTACGGCAGCGAAAGTTTTGCAGTGTGGCCTCTGGTGGCCCACTTTATTTAAGGATGCAGCAGAATTTGTTAAAAGATGTCTTGATTGTCAGCGACTGAAAGGAACACTCACTGCCAAAGACTCGATGCCTCTAAAAATCATTCAGATAGCAGATGTTTTCGATGCATGGGGCATTGACTTCATGGGGCCTTTCCCTAACAGTCAAGGTTTTGAGCACATCCTTCTTGCCGTAGATTACGTGAGTCGTTGGGTTGAAGCTATCCCCGCCCGAGCCGCCGACAGCAAAACAGTTTGCCAGTTTCTGAAGAAGAACATCATTTCGCGGTTTGGGATACCGAAGATTCTCATATCCGACGGGGGTAGTCATTTCATCAACAAAGAGGTCAAGAAGTTAACGAAGGAGTACGGCATCGATCACCGCGTCGCATCTCCTTATCATCCGCAGACCAATGGCATGGCGGAGTTATCCAATAGAGAAATCAAGACCATATTGCAGAAACTTGTTAGGCCAAACAGAAAAGACTGGTCTCAACTCTTGGACTCAGCTCTTTGGGCTTACCGTACGGCCTACAAGTCTCCCTTGGGCATGTCGCCCTACCGTCTTGTATATGGAAAACCATGTCATCTGCCCGTGGAATTAATTCACAAATCCCTTTGGGCAATTAGTAATTGTAACTTGGACTCACGAAAAGGTGGTCAGAAGCGAAAGGATGATCTGAACAGGCTCTTGGAATTCCGAGACTGCGCATACGATAACACCTTGATGTACAAAGAGAAGGTGAAACGCTGGCATGACCGGCACATCAGACAAAAGACCTTCGATGTTGGGCAGAAAGTGTGGTTGTTTGATGCAAAGTTGTGGATATTCCCAGGTAAATTAAAAAGTAAGTGGACAGGGCCATTTCGAGTATGTGAAGTGCGTGACAACGGAAGCATTGCTATATCAGAATTGTCCCCTGACGCACAACCCTTCGTCGTCAACGGCCAACTACTGAAGCCTTACTTGGAACCAGATTCGTTCTTGGCCGTTGTTGACTCTATTCAGTTAGTGCACCCCGAGGATATCCCTACACCTCCTGCAGCACCAAAAGATTCAGACGATGTACTCCAACCATTATTGCTCTGATTTTCTTCTTTTCTTCTTTTCTTCTTTTCCTTATCGATTTTCTTCTTCTATCTAAAAGGTGCCGCCTTTGTAGACAGTTTTCTCTACTTAGGACATACTTGGTCCTAAGTATAGGGGGATGTGCACCTAGGGTTTCTCATTTCTGTTCGATCCTCTCCATTGTCTCCTCTTCTTGTCTATACTTAGGAGTATCTTACCCTAAGTATAGGGGGAGACAATCTGAGTACGATCAGTGTATTCTCACCCTTGACCCTCCCCGCTTTTTGTACACCTGCTATACTTCGGATTATTTGATCCTTAGTATAGGGGGGACGGTCAACTTCTAATTCATTCATTTCATTCGTATTTATTCTTTAGATCTGCCTATACGCAGTACGAGTTATGTCTTTGCTTTCTCCTTTCGATCTATGAGGACATAGCTCAAGCTAAGTATAGGGGGGTCGTATATACTGTGTATATACTAAAAGCCATAACTCATACTGAAAAATAAAATAAAATGTAAAAAGTAGCTTTATAATAATAAAAGATGATTGTGAGTTCCTCAGACTAATTGTAATTATGCTGACTAGTAAGTCAGAAAAGGGTTTTGTATGAAACGTTTTCCTTTGAAAAATCCTGTGAAAGTTGTTTGAAAATAGCGTGAAAAAGTATTCAACGATTGAAAAATTAGTTTGTGTGTAAAACCTATTTTCTTTGAGTGAAAGCAAAAACTTTGTGAAAATTAGTGTGCAAATGATTGTGAAAAGTTGATTGTCAAAGGTGTTTTGAAAAATCTATCTATGTTGTGTAAAACATTTGTAAAAGGATTTTCAAATGCGTGTACATGTTACAAAAATTATTTTTGGACTAGAGTTTTCGAAAACCCTTGTGAAAATGTTTCTCGAGTAAGTCTGAGGAATTTGCACAAAAATCTTTCATTTGTAAATAAGGAATAAGCCAAATGAAGTTTATAAGAACAGAACCATACTATACGTCAAAGACAATTTTTCTTCTCTTGTACCTACTGATTAATAAATCAGATACCTATACAGTATGATTTGAAAAATAGTGTGACCAGTTTTGGAAAATTTGATGTGAAATGATTTCAAATGCGTGAAACTGTGTTGATTGCAAAATTTTTTATGTGTGTGAAAGAAAGGATTTCAAAAACCTATGTGCAAACGTTTTGAAAAATGCTGGTCAAAATTATTGCGAAAAATGTACATATAGTGTGAAAATTCTTTGCAAAAATAGCTTTCAAATGCGTGTAAATGATTGCAAAAATTATCGTGTACTATAGTTTGCAAAACTATTCTCAAAACTAAGAACTGAAGGATAAGATCACTATTATAAATACCTGTAAATCAGAAATAAATCACGTCAAATTCTTTCTCAACAACCTGAATAAACCATTCCATTAACATATGTAAAGTCTGTATAAATTCATATATTTTGTAAATAAAGCAGTACGTCCGTGTAAATAATGGTAGATACTCTTTGTATGTGTCAAGCTCTTATTTTGTTTGCAAAATTTCTTTGTGTAAAAACATTCTTTGCTTCTTTGTGAAAAATTGCATCATTCATTGTGCATAGCATAAGCATACCATGCATACTCTTTTTGAGTGAGCTTGATGATTGAACCAGTCTAATAAAGTCTCAGAGTGGAGCTCGGTTGGACCTTACTGCACTTAACTGCACTGGAACCTTATGGGAACTAGGTTTAAGGTACTTCAGGTCCAGTCAGACTTAATTCTTTGAGAAAGCAGGGCTGGGTTCAAGTCACCTCAGTGGACTAACTAGAACTTTTCGAAACACACGCAGGACTCTTGACGGCCGTGACCTAACTTGGACACCTGCACCTTTCACATAGCTCTCCATGGATGAGGTGGTGAGGAGGCAGTTTCCTTCGGCTTGGGGTAGCATATGAGGGTAGTACTTCTAGGCGGAACCTCTCTTCTTCTTATAGTGAAGGAAGTGCACCTCAACTTGGTCTAGTGGTGATGAAGTCTAAGGACTGAAGCTGTGGGTTGCAATAAAGCTTCAAAAGAGGGATAGTCTACTGGCTCAAGGAGAAATTTCTTGTATATATGCTGCACCATGTAGATATGTTGTACAGATGCAATTGAAAAAAAAAAAAAAGAAAAAAGTGGTGGGTCGGATTGAAAATTTAATAACCCCACCGGAGTGTATATAGTTCAATAAAGCAAAAGCTTATGGTATCCATGTTTCATCTCATGAAGCTTGCAGCGGGAGACTCGGCTACACTGGCTGAGCTTCCAAAAGTCTATACTTCTTCCCCCTCTTCTTGAGCCGGTTGCACTTGAACTTAGAAGGGAATACCCCGCTTCTCGAGGAAAGAATTGCTAGACCGAGGCATTAGAGTTACCAGGATGGGGGAGGTTGTTTCTTTGCCACTTCTGAAGTGGGGAGCCACTATCACTTACACTGTACAAGTCAGCTTCATAGTCATAAGGGTTTGCGTATGATGTAGGCTAGTTCTGACCTGGCTATTGAGGTGATTTGAACCAAGTTCTGTGACTCTCGAAGGCTGTTGTGTTTTAAATTTGGTTCCCGACTAGGTTCCACACACCTTCACACCCAAGGTCTGACAGGAGCTCCAAACTCAGATTTTGTAACGACGTTCATTGCACTGAAAGCACCCCAATTCACTCTATTTTTCTTGCATTTTCCTTTTTCTTTTTGCGCTTATTGCATAAGTGTTTGCTAGGGACTAGCAAAGGCAAGTATAGGGGGGTGATGAATCTCCATTTCATCACCTTTATTCTATCATTTTGGCCTCAAAAACCCCGGCAAATGCATGTAAATAGCATCAATTTGTACATAATAACATTCATTATTCATTGCATTAATTGTACATTAAATAAGGTTTTTAATGCCAAAATTATAGAATAAAGAGAAGAAAATAAAAAGGAATAAAATATTGCAAATATTTTATGACCCTAACCCCGAGACCAAGGCCAGCATGGTATTGGTCGACAAGGAATAAAGTAGGGGGAGATAAGGGCTGATATACAATAAATACCTCATTTATTTATTTATCCCTTTATGCATTTTTTGACACCTATTTTATGCATAATTATTTATTCATCAAATAAAGAAACTTTGTACATGAAAGTTGTAGATAATAATGTAAATAAAAATACAAAATTGAGTTTGTACAAAAATAATACTCAGTGTACATTTTATACCCAGAATAAAAAGCAAAAATCTCAACTTCCCAGACCCATATCTTGCAAATAAAAACTCCAAATCACCCAAACTCACCTTTAATTGTACATAGCATTTCATAAACTATTTTATAAAATTGGTTTCATAATTTTTGGAGTCCATCTGTAGAAGTTAGGTTTTTGGCCCACATTGTATATAGCACCCGATTAAAATATTCATTTTATTCAATAATTATTATTTGTACAAAATTATATTTTTAGAATTTTATAAATAACATTTATAATACATGTACATATTGAAATTAAAAGAAAACCAAAGAGAAATTTCAAAAATAAAATAAGTCTATGAATATATAGACAAAATACCTATACTACCTGTATGTGCATAAATAAAAGGAAAGCATTCTTTTATTCTTTATTCTTCTATATTTTTAGTAATGTATATATTATATGTGTCTTATTAAAAATACAAATCCTTAATAAAAACACATAGAATTAATTAAATAAATACAGTATGTATAATATATAGGTAAAGTACCTATATATATACTTAGAAAGACATAGACTTATTTATTTAAAAATACAAATAAACTTATAAAAATCAAACAAAAATACCTTTATACTCACAAAAATAAGTTATAAAATTATAAAATAAGAAACTAAAATAATAAAATAAAATAAATAAATTAAAATATACAAAAATACATATAAAATACATACATATACACATTATTTTAATAAAACCGTAATAAAATACTTCAAAAAAAATAAATAAAAATCATAAATAAATACTACATTAATTTATAAACATTTTCTATTTTATAAGTAAAATCTAATAAAATCATTTACTAGGTTAAATAATTCATTTTGTAATAAGGATCCCTATTTTGGCGTGTAGCGGCTGAGGTGGACCAATGGGCGCGTCGCGCCTGTTGACCGCAGGTCAACTGGACCTCCAGGCGTCTGACTTCACGCGACCTGTCTTTTCCCCGATTTCCGCCATTTTTCCCGCCTGGCTCAGTGAACCATCGCACTCGCTTCCTTCACAAGATTTGTCCTCTGATCATCCATGATGCCCGCCAAGATCCTAGATCAATCTGATACTCATTGGTTTAATCAATAAACGCCGGTCATTGGGGGTCCCTCGGAATGTCTATAAATAAAAACCTCCGACTTCCCGGCCAAAGTTGGCCATTTTCACTCCACCAAAACACCTTGTTCTTGCTCCTGGTGTGATCCTCGTGACAGGAGGAGTCGCCCAGCACCTCGACTTGGCCGGAGGTCGGAGAAGTTTTGTCGCGGTGGTGCTCCGGCGACCACCCTGCTCCCTGGAGGCCCCCAGGTATAAGAGCTGTTCTTTCTTGCTCAGTAGTTAGGTTTTAGTATTAGCTTTTAATTCCAGTCCTTAGGTTAGCATTTAGATGATTAGCTTAGGCAAAAATCCGAGATTCGAAGTTCGCCGGAGCTGAGCTCCGGCGACTTCCCCACTGTGATCCTATCTGTCTCCGACCGCCCAAATCGCCTCATCTCCATCCCCTTCGAGTTCTCCATCAAATGCACACACTTGTTCAACCCAGGACCCCAGGTCTTGGCGAATCGGAGCTCCTCCTCCGTCCTTCGTCGGAGCTCCTCCGTTCCACCTCATTTTGCTGTACAGCTTCAACCTTTTTGGTCGAGGAGCATCCCCTCGAGCCGTGCTATCTTCCTGTGCAGGTCTGGTGCGCAAATAAGCACCCTGAGGCGAAATCAAGCCACGCCGGAGGTACCTGGAGCCCCACTTCTTCTCCGACCTCGCGAGGGTGCTCCAGTGTACCTCTGGTCGATCCAACACCTCCGGACGACAGAGGAACCTTCCAGGAAGCTTTTGGGACACCGTGGAGCAGTGATGGACGGCGGAGGTGCGAGATCCAGCCGGGAGAAGCTCGCTCAGGCGAGCGTTCTTCCCTGTTCTTCCAGGCGCCCTCTCCGCCGTTGGATGAAGATGAAGGTCCCAGATTCGAAGGGAGCCGTTGGATGGAGCCCCGCAGCAACCGTCCGATCACCTCAGGTGATCTAATCCCAGCCCTCCATCGGCGAAGCGGTACCAGCCGTTGGATGAGCGACACGTGGCAAGTGAAGAAATCCCAACCGTTCGCCAGCGCGCATTTTAGGGGTAATTTGCATATCTAGCCCCTGCATTTTTGTATATTTCATATTTAATATTGTAAATAAAATATAACGTTGTAAATAATGTGGATATTTTGCTTATGACCCCCTGTAGTTTTTGCATATTACACTTGGGTCCAGTCCACGTCACCTCACGTGTAGTTCCACGTGAGGTGGTAAAATTGCACAAGTTCCCTTGTAGATTTACATATTTATTTTTAGTCCATTAAATAAAATATTCAGTGTATTATTTTTGTGAAAAATTGCAACAAGGACCCTATATTTTCTGTAATTGTGTTTAGGTCCCTGTGAGTGCGGGTCACGTGCTGTCCCGCGTGATGGTTAAATTGCAAGGGGGCCCTGGCGGGTTTAGTTAATTAGTTTTAGCCCTTAAAATTCAAAAACATGTTATAATGTTTTGGTATTT
This sequence comes from Ottelia alismoides, assembly GCA_037367405.1. Lineage (NCBI taxonomy): Eukaryota > Viridiplantae > Streptophyta > Magnoliopsida > Alismatales > Hydrocharitaceae > Ottelia > Ottelia alismoides. The sequence goes on along the minus strand of JAZKJV010004547.1, from coordinate 540,540 downwards.
TTGCACCTGTGCCCCTGGATGCTATTTTATTTGCAAAAATGCCCCTGCCAGGCTTAATTACTTTTTGTCTCTTTATCTATTTATTAAAAATACCTACATGGCTTTTAAAAATTCACAAAAATTAGGGTAGATGCTCCATGCCATGCTTGTTCACGCACATATTTTATTTCGCATTTTTTGCATTTTTCCTAATTATTAAAAATGAAAAAGAAGCCATTTTTGTACTGTTCAAATTAGAAAATACAAAAAAATTAGAAAATGTTTTAAAAAAAATTCCAAAAAAATGATATATGATATATTTATATATATATTGAGTCCAGAAAATGAAAAACCATAAAAATATGAAAAAGAAAATTAAAAAAATCATAAAACCCCAAAAGCAACATAAAAATTAGAAAAACTCTTTAAAAACCCTAAAAATACATTTCTCTCTTTTATAATGATCTATATATTAGTATTAATATGTGAAAATTAATTTGGGCAATTTTGGGTATTATTTGATATTTTTACGACCCAAATTATACACGGCTATTTATTTAGTCCTATATTGTATTGAAAACTACATAAAAATTAGAATTATAAAAAAAAATAATATAAAAAAAAAGTTAAAGATATAAGTCTATATATTAAGTTTTTATGTTTATAAATATATATATATATATTCTATATTACTTCTCTCTCTCTTCTTATATATATATATATCTCTTTATATATATATATATGTATAGTATATAGATTTATATAATTAATAATATAAAAAGAATAGAAAATAAAAAAAAGGGGTATAAAATATACAATCAAAATAAAAATTATAAAAACAAAAATATAAAAAAAATTACAAAACCCAAAACCCACATAAAAACAAGCTTCACACATGGATGACTTGGTGACACATCTAGGCTACGCATTTTGTATTGCTCTCTGTGGTTCGACCTCTACATATTTGTCACTATACATTTTATGGTAGAGTAAAATAAAGATTAATTCACATTTGTTTTAAGCTTGATTGTTGTATTCTTTGGATTGTGGGTTAATTGCTGATTGGCAGAGGTCTTCCATGAGTGGTCGCCTCGGCGACAACACTTCTATTTTTATGGTGACCCTCGTGGAGAACCGCCTGTTATCAGTCCCCACACCTAAATATCTTCCTGTTCCCATAGTGCGATTAATTGGACCTACTAATAATTAATTAATAAAAATAACTGACTCATCTCCTTCGTAGCCTACGTGCCACAGCCTGCCCCGTAAAGCGCTTTCTCCTACCCCCGATTTGTCGGGCAGAGGAGGGGTAGGCCAAGACCGGACCTTTGGCTTGAAGGATCGTTGATCGGTTAGACGGTTCTGCGAGTAGACTTGCTCATCTAGGACTCGGTTTTCACCGCTGCATCATATAGGGTAGTTTACTTTCTGTCTTTAAATTTCTGCACGGATCACTTGCATGTAGAGTGCTGGAGGAAAGGTACGCATTTCTATCTCTGCATGCATCATTGATTTCATCGCGCACCGGCTTTTTTGTCTTCTCCCCCTGTTTTTGACTTAATAATCAGGAGAACCGAAAAATTCGTTAGGCATTTCTTTTTATTTGAAAAATATCTAAAAACAAAAACAATAAAATCGGGACTACTAATCATACTTGACCTAAAAGACACTTCACTAAAAATCTGTCTTGGGGAGAGTAACCCCCTCCTTGTCTGGTTTGGATGAGCGAGAGAGTGATCCGCACATTAGGATAGAGCCTCCGATCTTTTCTTGACTGATTACCGGCTTTCAGTACGGGACAGTCGGTTGAGAAAGATCTGGATACCTATTTACCTCACGTAATCGCTCTGATAGACTGAATGATCACCTCACGGATCTCCGACCAACCTCCTGCTCCCTCCCTCCCTTTCATCTCACTACTCTGGGCATGCTGTGCGAGACGTCCGAGGATACCCGATAGAGCAGATGCGAGACCCGGACGATGATGATGCTGAGTTGAGAGCGCACTCTGTTGGTGATCAGAGAGAGCAGTGGAGATCAGCAGACATATCCTATTCCAGAAGGATGGAGGAGCAGATAACACATGGAGGTCAGTCAGCTTCTACACTAGGTCCATTCGTCTTGAATTTGGATTACATTCAGCGACTGCCGACATTTTCAGGAGAGGCGCACGAGGAGCCTTATCTTCACCTGTCCGCTTTCGAGGAGTTTTATAGAGCACAGAGATATTCAGACGTCACTGCAGAGGAGCTGATGAGCAGGACCTTCCCATTCACGCTTCACAACAGAGCCATGAGATGGCACCGACGATTGGGGAGGACATTCGAGACGTGGGGAGAGCTACGCCGAGAGTTTCTACAGAGATACTTCCCTCCACGTAGAGCCGATTTCATGCGGTCTTTGATCACAGACTTTTCAGTTGACCCCCAGGAGCCATTGCACGAGGCATGGCCGAGGTTTCTTGACCTCTTGAGGAGATTTCCTGAGCACGGACTTCCACTTACAGACTTGATAGAGATCTCCATGCGGGGGATGACCGAAGAGCAGATAGCACGGGTGATTACCACATGTGGCGGTTTACACTGCAGTTCCGACATTCACTTACTAGACATCATCTCGAGTTTACTTTCTCAGAGATCTTCTTCACGAGATGCAGTAGCCGGGACAACACATGTGGACGATGCAGTACCAGTGCGGTGTGTCACTTTACATGATGAGACAGTTTCTACACACTGGCCCAAGGACTTGGATGATGCAGCACCATTGACAGAGGAGATGACTTCCATAGCAGAGGTTCAGACCCAGAGTTTACTTGAGTTCCCGTTGGATTTCCAGCTGGAATTCGAGTCGGCCCCAGAGTTCCAAGTCGATGAGTCTTGGATATCAGATCTTCTGATACTCCAGGCGCCGGAGGAGCCCCAGCTTTTACAGCCATTGACTCAGCTACTTCAGTTTCCAGTCCCGGAGGAGTCAGTTTCCTTCCTGCAGAGACACTTCTTGGATGCAGACAGTCACCAGGACTCAGCCCAGCAGCCACAGCTTGAGGAGGGACAGCACTTTGAGAGTACAGACACAGAGAGTCCCGTCTTCGAGCTCTTTGTCCTCCACTTTGTTGAGATAGATACACTTCCTGAGGACCAGCTGACAGCCAGCATAGCCGCAGAGCGAGGATCAGCCGTAGACACTTTGCCAGCTTTCGCGGTGTTGACTAGTACCTTCTCCTGCTTCCAGATTGCCGAGAGCTACACTTCCGATGATGATGCAGCCTGGTGCACCGAGTGGATACTTGATAGCAGCGCAGATGCCCATCTAGATCCTGATCCTCTTCTTGTCACTTCTGATCTTGCATTTCTCCCCGAGGGTTATCTGCGGGAGAATGCAGCACACGATGAGTACTCGGTTTCTCCTTCTGAGAGTGTTTCTGATCTGACGGAGCACGGAACCGAGTCTTTAGATCATTCTGATTCTGAGTCTTCTCACCTCGACGACCCTCGCGAGGATGAGCCCATTCTGGAGATATTCGATGATTTGCCTGATCTTCTTCTATTCTATTCATCGGATAGACGTCTGCTTAGAGAGTCTCCCGATCTTGATTGTCCACACCTGCTTGAGACACTGATTGACGTGGAGGATTCTATTACTGATCCATCCTTCTCCACGTTTGATTTCTTCGGCTCTATACTCTCACTTCAGTCTGACCTAGAGCTGCTGATTTCTTTTGTGCTACCGGATCCCGATCACTTCTTTTCATATCACTGGCGGTAGCAGACACCCGCTTGATTGCATACCTGGGTGTCTTTGTTTACACTGTTGACTTCGTCGTTGTTCTCATACCGAGACTGCGACGACAGTACTGCATTCGCCTTACCGATGCCGTCCTGAACCTCGATACTGCATTGTCCTAGCCTTTGCGCCCAGCTAGGGGCGTAAAAACTAGCGCTTGTTGAGAGGCACCTCAACACTGTACTCTTTTGTATATACGTGTTTCGTCTTGTTTTGATCTTTCTTTCTTCTATTCTTGTTTTCACCCCAGGTCTCGCTTAGGATTATCTTTGCTATACTTAGGATATTGCTCATCCTAAGTATAGGGGGGTGAAGACACCGGGTTATTCTTCGTTCTGTTTCATCACTTCTGTTGTTGCCTATACTTAAGGTTCTTCACCTTAAGTATAGGGGGAGTGATACCCTCTCCTTCTTGTACATATTCGTTCATTTTCTTCGTGTCTTTCTACCCCTGTTTTTGCTGCCTATACTTAGGGATATTTCACCCTAAGTATAGGGGGGGTAGACCCTGTACATTCTCCTCTCGATTTTCCCTTCGTGTACAGCCTGCTATACTTAGGATTACTTGATCCTAAGTATAGGGGGAAGACCCGAGACCCTCTTGACTTTTCTATTTTATTCATTCGTCTTCGTATATAGCCTTTCTTTTCACTTCCCTATACCTAGCACGAGTTATGTCTTCTTCATCGCTCTTGACTCTGAGGACATCGTTCGAGCTAAGTATAGGGGGTGTGTATATATTTCATATATACTTTAGCCATAACTCGTACTTTGTGTGAGTGTGTAAATAAATAAAATGGCTAAAAACCCTAAAAATCACAAAAATTAAAAATTTTTCATGTACATAAACTTCTTTTATTTGCACATAAATAACTAGTGTACAAATTATTTTTGTAAAATGTTTTCAAAAATCTTTTGTGCAAAGTTTGTGTAAATATTTTCTTATCAAAATTATGTATATAGTACAAAATTTTTCCAAAATGTTTTGAAAATCAAAAGTTTGCAAAAATCTTGTGTAAATGTGTGTAAATATCTGTTTGCAAAACTTGCACTTCATGCATCATCCATTCATGATTTCAAAACATTTTTCAAAAATTTTGCATGTTTGTAAACTTTGTGTAAATAGCATCTTTTGTACATATGTATATAGTTTTTCTGGATGATAGTTGACACTAAACTAGCCTAGAATCAAATTGAGAAATGGAGCTTGATTAAGATCTTAATCCACCTAACTTCTAAGAGGAACCTTATAGGGCTTAGGTTTAAGGCTTTTCAGGTCCATGGTGACTTAATTCTTTGAGTCCACTAGGCTATGATCACATGTCATCTCAATGAGCCTAAGTAGAACACTTAACAACAACACATGACTCATATAGACAATGGCTTTACTTGGACACCAGCACTATGCACCGAGCTCTCTACGGATGAGGTGGTGAGGAGGCAGTCTTCCTTGACTTGGGGTAGCATATGAGGGTAGTACTTCTAGGCGGAACCTCTCTTCTTCTTTTAGTGAAGGAAGTGCGTCTCAACTTGGTCTGGTTGCCATGAGGTCTAACGACAGGAGTTGTGGGTTGCAATAAAGCTTCAAAAGAGGGATAGTCTACTGGCTCAAGAGGAAAAACTCCTTGTATATATGCTGCACATGTATATATTGTATAGATGCACTTGAAAAAAAAATGCAAAAAGAAAATAACTCCAAAAAAGTGGTAGATAGAAAATGATAATCCCACCGGAGTATGTATATAGAGTGCAATAAGCAAAGCTTGAGTTTCATGATCCACCTGAAGTAGCTTGCAGCAGGGAGACTTGGCTACACTGGTCAAGCTCCCAAGGGTACTTGGCTACACTGGCCTTGACCCATTCTCTTCTTCCTCCTCTTCTTGAGCCGGTTGAACTTGAACTTAGAAGGGAATACCCCGCTTCTCGAGGAAAGAGTGGCCAGATTGAGGTCATAGAGTTACCTTGTTGGGGAGGGTTGTCAAGTTGCCATTTCTGAGGTGGAGAGCTTAGACCTCACATCCACAGGACAAGGAAGGATTCATGGTCTTCAGGGTTTGTGATTGATGACTTGTTCTGATCTGGAGCATTAAGGAGTCTTGGTTATAGATTAGTGGAACTTAGAGGCTGTTGAGTTTTAGACTTAAGTTCAAATAAGGTTCCGACACATTAATAATCCAAAGATCTGATTGAGCTCCATACCTTAATTTAATGAAGGCAAGTTTAATAATCAACCTTGATCCATGTACATTCTCTTTTTGTTTTTCTTTATTTCTTTTTCACTTCTTTTTTCAAATAAGTGTTTGCTAAGGGACTAGCAAAGATAAGTATAGGGGGTGATGAATACTCATTCATCACTCTTTATTCTTATATTTTAGCTACAAAAACCTTTGCAAATGCATGTATATAGTTGTAAATAGAAATAATTACCAAAAGCATGCATTGTGTAAAAACCTATAATTAGTATGTTTTTGTGCAAAAATAAAAGAATAAAGATTAAAAAGAAAAAGAGGGAAATATTTAGAATAAATATTGAGCAACCTAACCCAAGGGAGGGCTCAGCGCGGGCCTGACCGCATAAAAGCCAAAGTAGAGGGAGATAGGGGCTCATGTGTGTAAATATTTATGTAAATAAAATAAAAGTATTTTCCTCACAAAAATAGGCTTGTAAATATTTGTATATATTTATAAATACAAAATCAAGATAAAAATATAAAAATCAAAAAGAAGATAAAAACATCACTCACCATGTGAATAAATTACCCACCTTTATATTTATTTAGCTTTGTAAATAGATAAAATTAAATTTCAAAATTTTTGTAAATAGTCTATATTATATAGTGTAAATAAATAAAATAAATTAAAACAAAAACAAAATAAAAATAAGAATATTAAAAACATAAAAATATATTGTAAATATACCATGTATATAAATGTACATATGTATTTATTTCACCTATGTATATAAATAATAAAAATAAAATAAAAATATCTTTTTATTCCTTATTTTATGATATAAATAAATAAAATATAAAATGGGAATGAAATTGTATAAAAATAACAATTAAAAATAAAAACCTAAAAAACCTATATATTGTATATATACCTATATCTAACCCTACTATGTACATACCTTATTTTTACTTTAAAAATTTTAACTAAAAATCACTAAAAAATAGAAAAAATTAAAATAAAAATATTTCATGTTTTAAGTTTTTATTAATTCGACCATTTTCTACCTTAAAATAAATAAACAAATAAAATAGGTTTGGCGGCCTCTGATTGGTCCACGGGGGTTTGTTGAACCCGGTCAACTTCCCCCGCGGACCCTCTTCCCCACGGATCTGGGTGAATGACCCGATTTCTCCATTTATCCCCCACCTGATCCGACACCCATTTCACTTAACCCCGGGCTCCGATTGATCTTTGGATATCCAGGACCCTCGCCCAGGGTGGGTTTGATGGATCCGAGCTCCGCGCTACTCACCCGACCATCACCTTTCCGGATCCCTGAGCATATATATTGTCGTCACCGGCGACCTATTCTTCCATCTTTGGATCTTCCCCTCGACGCCTGTGACCTCCTCCGGAGTTCCTGAGTGACAGCCGCGTCCTTCGGAGTAGCAGCGAGGCTCGGGAAGCCGGGAGCCACTGATCCGGTGGTTAGCTCCGCCGTGCGCCGCCGCGAGCGCGCCCAGCCTCGGGGAGTCGACGGCCCCTTGCAGGCAACGACCGGGAGCTCCCTGAGCTCCAGCACAGTCGGCAGCACCTGCCAGGTAACCTCCTTAGCCTTTCGATTAGCTTAGCTTTAAGTTTTTAGGTTTCAGTACCCATAGCTCCGCCACCTCCGCCTGTTGTTTCCGATCATCCATTCGCCAGTCCGACCACGCCACCACCTTCGCTTGACTTCCCTCCACCTTCTCCACCCAGCCATTCCTCCTGTCTCGCCCCGGAGCAGGATATTGGGTCTCCCCTTCCGTCGCTCGCCGGAGGCCCATCATCTCGACCCACCAGCCATCCTTTTCTTGCTCTGACGGGTCGAGGCAGTTTGCCCTCGACCCAGCTCTCTTCCTGTGCAGGTACCGAGCCGATTCGACTTCATCTGGAGGTCGAAACTCCAGAGCACAGGAGCTCCTATTCGTCCACATCGCCGGAGCTCTCCATAGTTCCCCGCTTTCATCGGAGCAGCGCATCAGGTGCGGAGCTTCACGGCGAAGATTCCTCACACCTCAGGAGCATCAGACGAGGTCCACCGTGCGCGCAGAGGGCCGACGAAGTTCGCCGGCCGCCAGTTCTTCCAGGAGCCTCGTCAACCGTCAGATCATCCTCAGCGCCCCAGTTTTCATCTGATCCATCCATCTTAGGCGTTGCGTCACCGTCCGATCATCCCAAGGATAGATCTGGACCATCCGCTCGGAGGAAGAGGCACCAGCAAGCCTCCACCGTCAGATCGCCACGTGCCCTCTTCTCCTCTGTCGATCCACCGAGGGCTTAGACTCCAGAGCACCAGCACCGTCCGATCTCCACGTGGAGGGCTATCACCCGTTCGATCATGCCGAGCGTTCTCAGGGTTAAGGCGCCATCATTCTCATTCGTTGGATCTGCCACGCGTCACACATCCGGCCGTCGACACTAATAAAAGGGGTAAATAGCTCTTAGGCCCTTTTAATTTCTGTTTTTACTATTTAGTACTGTAAATACCTAGTTCAGTTCTTTTACTTTTGTAAATTTTGCACTGAGGACCCCGCTCTTTATTTAGTTTGCATTTATGCCCCTGTATGTGATGTGACACGTGCTTCGTCACGTGACTTTATGGTGTTTTTGCATTCTATGCCCTGTAGTTTTGAATGTTACTGAATGAATGAAAACTTTTGAGTATTTGCATTTATACCCCTGTGCGTGAAACATTTGAGCATGTGCGGATATTTTTGGGTTATTTACAGATAAGCCCTCGAACTTTTGGTACCTGTTACCAAATAGTCTAGAGACTTATTTTTTATTACATTTGGGTCCATGAGTGCCCCAGGCACGCGTGACGCGCTTGACTTCCTGGGATTTTTGCACCAGACCCCTCAGGACTTCGGGTATTTGCACTTTGGTCCCTGTGCACAGTACTCTCTTTCTATTTTTAAATAAAATAGCAAATCTTCTCCAAATCCAACGAAAATTGGACACATGGCTCCTGCCATAGTGTAAAATTTTCGAGGATTTTTGGAGACATTTTTTTTGTTTTGTTATTTTTAAAAATTCAAAAAACCCTATTTTTGTTACTGTCTGACTTTAAAAATCCCAAAAAACATTAAAATTCATCTAAAATTCACAAAAAAATTACTTACTGTTTGTCTTTGCTGGCTTGATTTTCTAGCCAATTTTGGTTATTTTTCATTATCTAAAACACCGAAAAATTGAAAAACACTCAAAATCTCATAAAATTTCTAGTAAATAATTTAAAAATTCAAAAATAATAATCTAGGTGCCTAAATTTTCCTTTTTTTATTCTCTTTACAGGAAAAATACCTCCAGGCTAATTTGGGGCTTCTAGATATTTTATCTAGGTCCTTTTAGCTCGGCTGGACATGACCTACAGTTTCAGTCCTTGTTTTATTTTTAGAAAATTAAATAAACATCAGAAAAATCCCAAAAATTCACCAAAAACAGTAAAAATTATAAAACACCTAAAAATATTTTTGTTAGAATTTTTTTGGTTGATTTTTATTTCATTAAATAAATTGTTGAAGTTAGTTGTTTCTTTGCTTTTATTATTTTCTCAATACATTAAATATCCAAAAAAATATAAAATACTTTAAAACCACCAAAAATATACATTTTGTTTCTTTTTCCTTTCTTTTTGACTACTTCGTAGGCCGCGAGGCCAATCCGTGCTCCTTGTGTTCGACCCTGGTCGTTATACCAGGTTAAATTAATAGCAAGACCGTTGTTGTGTTTGATTGATTTATCTCTTGATTGGTGGTCTATTTTTCTGGATTGATCGAGTCTGAGTGATTGAGGTCGCAACGACCATCTAGTTACCTGATTGCCTTAGTCACCTCATCAATTCTCGGTCATCAACAACCAATTAGCAACTTATCAAAACCAAGTCAAAAGATCTTCGTGAATTTATCCTGGATAAATCCATGGTCGAACATGTGACAATGAGCTATTAATACAATTAATTAAATCATAATATCAATGTTAAGTAATTAATGATGTTATCCAGGTCAAAAAGAATCAAACAATGCAATACAATATGCGACAATGAATGAGTATGCATTCTATTTATGATTTTCATGCATGTTAAATAGTCAACATGATCAATAAAATGTAATTAAAGAAAGATAAGTACATAATTACATAAACTATGCTCTTGAATCCAATGTGTAACTCAAGCAATATAAATAATAAATTTAAGGCCCAATCGATTCATTAATTGAAGCTAACTTACATTAATGGAAAATGCATTATGAAGAATTGATCAGTTTCTATCTCTAATTAATTAACTAATTATGCCAAGTTAATTAGAGACAAAGATATGTCATATTAAAGAAAATTAAATTAGCTTTACAATGAAATTGAAATCACTTCATTCAGACTCATATTGCTCAAGATATTCAACATACAAGCCATGTGCATAATCATGATAAAAATATAAATGAAACACAAAAAATATCACAGAAAGGTCCCTATATGGACTGAATTGAAATTAATAAAAACTGTGTCCCATCTTTAAGGTTAACCCTCTATGTGGAGGCATTGTTGCAAAATAAAGATGCCGACGGGCATGAGTGTAAAATGACCAAGGATCGCACGTGAAGCACGCACCCTTGGATTTGGTTGCAATTCTAGAGAATCGTGACACCTAGGCTACAAATTACCTAGCCCCCTCACACGCAGTGCATGTGTGTGGAGGCTCAGGCCGAGGGTCGGTCGGGTGTAGTAGGCATGGGCCACGTGGGTGGCCCGGGTGCTTTGAATGCAGCTCGTTTCCATCGAGGTGCACACTTCTTGGCTGAGGCTCATGCACAACATGGGTCATTCGATCCAAAGATCAGTTGGTATTTTCTCTTTGATGATGCCTCCTCCAACTCGTTGCATCAGAAAGGGCGGAGTTTTGACAAAGGCCTCGAAGCTCCTCCTTGCTCATCTATGTGATCTGAATGTCCATGAAGCATTGTAGAAGGGTGATGAAAATACCAAGTAGGTGTAGAAGGTCCATGGATCACTGGAGCACTGCTGCGATGATTCTTCACCAACATAGAGCCTCTAGAACGGATCTCCATCAGAAGCTCCGACCATTGAAGATTCTAACTGCGAGTGTTAGTGGCAACCAAGCAAGTATATGTTGTTGAACATGCGAGCCCACGACGAGCCAATATGCAATAAATGTTATTGCAATATCACTCCTAGATCTGAATAATTATTTGCATTATAGGTCCCTTAGTACAATTAGGGTTGTGTACCATGGTCATCTTGATGATCATATAACTGTTGATTTAATTGTTGAATCATAGAGGCTGGTGCTTGGATGAATATCTAAAGAGTTAGATTGAGGACTCATCAAGCATCGTCAAATGATTATTAAGAGATGATCTCCACCCTGAGAAGGAGATGGAAATCCTTTCTCTAAAGGTTGATATCTAACCAACCTCTTGATGCAAGTCCTTTGCATAAAAATAGAGATTCGAAGGTGTTAGATAAGTTAGATCAAAGAGTTGACTTAACGAGATCGAGATAACCAAAGGCCTATGTCATATGTTGTCATGATATATGCATGCATCCTCTAACTGGATCTAGATATGTTACAATATGTCTGAGTATGTACATTTGGCTGACCGATAGGTTGATGGCTTAATCAAGGTTTATACACTGATGCGCTAGTGTGCATACGAAGGTATATGAGTAATACAATCTCTCAAAGGGATCATACATGTTAATTTACTGAACCGGAAGACATGATCTCACTCATGAGATATTGGGAATCAAATTCTGTGTACGATCATCTCGTTTTGGAAGCTTGATAGGATTTATAGGTTTGATATATGCTATTGGAAAGTATATGATCAATACCAGAGTATGATATATGGCTTTGGAAAGTATATGATCGATACCAACTCCCAATGATCAAATGAGAAACTTAATGATAAAACCCTGAAGGAGTCGGTCTAAATAGATCTAAAACTTCAAGTTCATTCTTGGTCTTCCAGTATGCAGGATGTACATGTATTAGGAATACCTGAGGGTGATGTGATCATAAACGGTTGTATAACCATGACGCTTCCATTCCAAGGGAGTGATGAAACAAGTTTGGATTTCAGTGACTCCTCTCAATAGAGAAGTAATCTGATCTTGGTCCAGGACATTGATATGATGCGATTCAAATGCAATGAAAAGATTAGATTTACGGTTTTGATTTAATAAAACATCTATCGGAGGTCTGCAAGATCTGGATTTGAGATATGATCTCAATATCCGAGTCACTATACGTGGAACGTACAATTTCCCTGTCCTTATCTCCAAGTATCCGCAGAGAAAATGCGTTGTGCTTGAAAGAGTTCAAGGATAATTTCATTGTTGATAATGTATCCTAGCATTGACAAATTAATAGTTAAATGTGATTTAATTATCATGGATATTATGAATTTAATTCATATTATTTGGCCTTATAAGGATAGTTATCTATGATAATTAAATTTGATTTAATTATCAAAGATGTGAATAATGTGAATGTGATTCATCGTATTTAAGCACATGAGAAGAGTCATCTTGGATAATTGTGATTTAATTATCAAAGATATGATTAATGTGGATATCTCTATCCATAAATAATGATTATTATAATATGATTTATAATATGTTGGAGAGATTTAATTGTAAATAAAACTACAAATTATATGTTATTGTGAATTGGATTCACAATAAACAATTAATTGTAAATCTAATTTACACATTATGTTGGACATATGAATATGATTCATATTTATCAATGGCATGATTGAAGTTTTCACAAATTTAATTTGGAATTATTTTTGTGAAGATAAATGCAATAATTATTATTAAATATTAAGTAATATATATAGATAAAAAGGTGATTTTATCTCTTTTTTGGTGGTCGTCCACTTTGACTTGTTCAAGAGGGGGACGACCACCCTATAATTAGTAAAGAGGCTTAGTCTTCTAATATCTATGTATATTGATTAAATTTAAAATGAATTAATTATTAATTTAAAGAAGGATATAATTAATTTGTTTTAAACTAATTGTTGTTATTTTTGGAAGAACAAATCATGGCCATTGATTAATAAACATTAAATTTACACCGTAGATTAAGAGAGCACGTGGATTAAGATTCATGTGCATCCAACAAAGTATAAGAGGAAGGGTAGACCTTGCCTTTTGAACAACACACATAATTCCAAGAGGAATTAAACTCTCTTCATCTCTCTCTCTCCACACGCCATCTCTCCTTCTCTTTCAACATGTGGCCCTCCATATGTTGACCCTAGAGAAGACCGTCGTCGTTGCTACGCCATTGTGTCGCCGCTTTGACTGCTTGTGGATTTCTGTCTCCTTTGGTGCACCTCACTCATAAAGAAGACATCGCATCTCAGAGATGAGATCAAGATATTCGTCACTTGGATCATTGATAACTCCAGAAATCGATCGGTCTTGTGTTCCACACAAGGCGGGAACACAGTCGAAGTGTTGACCAATTAACCTCTGAAATTAATCAACAATTAACCCACACTATAGATCAAACAATTAGAAATAAATGTGGAGTTAAAATTTATTTTTAACTCTGCACAAAAGATGTATAGCAAGCAAGTATGCAGAAAGTTCGAACACAGGGATCAAACAAGGTAGAACAATCAAATGTGTGTGTGTGAGTGTGAAATGTGTCTACACTATGCAAGCAAATGTTTTTGTGGGTTTTTAATTTTAAATATTTTTTTAATTTTTAATTTTGTATTTTGATTTTTAATTTTCTAATTTTTCTAATTTTATATTTTATATTTTTTTAATTTTCTTTTTCAATATTGGAATATAAAAACAATGTAATACAAGAGATGCTACAATATTTATAAAAATATGCAAATATATCAAAAAATTCAGAAATAAAATCTTTTTGGTATTTTTATAATTTTTACTGTTTTTGGGATTTTTGGGTATTTTTCAAAGTATTTTTGAGATTTTTAAACACTGAAATAAAGCAAAACAGTGAATTAGCTACTGGCTGAGGGTAAAATGGGAATTAAAAATATCACACAGCCACAAATTTTTCCAAACTATTTTTCAAATAAAGATAATAAAAACAGAAGACTACAGAACTTGAGTTCACAATTTTTGGAGTTTTCTAAAAATTTTTAGATTTTTTTGAAATTTTTAGGTATTTTCAGATTTTTAAGGGTTTTCTTTTGAGATTTTTAGTGATTTTTGGACTGACACTAAAATAGGTTAAAATAGATAGTAGAGAATTTTTTTGGAATTTTTTAAGGTATTTTAATATGTTTTTGGTATTTTCTAAGCTAGACAGTAGATAAAAAGCATGTTTTTGATTTTTAATAAATATGAAAATGCAATAAAATCAAAAACTAAAAATATAGCGTTAAAGTACAAGCACACAGGAGCTTAAGTTTGAGAATTTTTGGAATTAAAATGATGCTCCAAATAAATCAGACAAAGTCACAAAAATGTTACAGCCTGGCAAGGGTATATATGCAAATATCCAAAAGTCCAGGGTTGAACATGCAATTTTCCACAAAATATTACACTTAATATTTAATTTTAAGGACCAAATACAAATTCCTAAACCCGCAGGGGTATCAGTGCAAAAAGCCCACCAGGGAGCGTGACAAGCACGCGCCTAGCAAGGACCTAAAAGTAATTTCCACAAAACCCGAGGGCTTACATGCAATTTTCACAAAAGTTTAACACTTAAACTAAGAGTTCGGGTATTAAAACGAAATAGACTAAGGTCTGAGGGCCTCTTTGCAAAATGCCCACACCTCACGTGAACATGTCACGTGAGGTGACGTGGTAGAGGACCTAAGTGTGAATGCTCAAAGTCCAAGGGCCTGGATACAATTTCTACAAAATATTTAAACTACTGATAAAAGTTTTAAGACTAAAATAAAATTACAAAAATAGCGGGGGTGGCTCTGCAAAATACCCTCGCTGAGACGATCCAACTGTGGAGAGTTCTCCACTTGCCACGTGGCGGCACGGAGTAGCTTGATGACGGTTCAGCGATGGACATCCGGGATTAGAAGGATCTCGACGAATCTGACGGTGGAGGCTCTCGAAGATCCAACGACTGGTGGTGGATCTGGCGGCTCGCTTGATCGGACGGCTACAAGGACAGGAGGAAGAACGCGGAAGAAGGCCGACGACGGCGAACTTCCGCGACCTCCCTCGTCCTCCTTCGTCGGTGCTCGGGGCTCAGAAGCGCCCAGATCTCCTCCTGCAGGTGTTCTCCATGTCTGGAGAGCTTCAAAACGACCGGGAGGGTGCTGGTCTTCGCCGACGATGGCGGCGGAGCTCGGGAGCTCCAGGTTCCTCCGGCGGGTCCAAAAAGGGCTCCTAGGTGTTGTTCTTTTGCGCGTACCTGCAGAAAACGATGATAGAGCCCAGGTCAAGGTGTCTGGTCTCCGTGGAGAATGGAAAAGAGGTGCGAGATGATGCGGCGATGCTCGACCGGAGGTGCGCTCCGGCGAGATGAGATGATTGGATGAATCGATCGATGTAAACGAGATCTTTTTGAGGGATTTTGTTCCTAGAACTATGGCGAGAAGAATGCAAGAAAAATTAAGGGGAACGAGATACCTCAAGGGCCTGGGGAGCTCGAGGTTAGGAGTACCTCGACGGTGGTCGGCCGGAGGTCACTAGAATGCCCTAGGCTGCTGCTCCGCATCCTTGGATAGTCGATCGTGGAGCTGTCACCTCCAGGATGCGTTTGGCGTCAACAAGGGCGTGAGAGAGACTAAGAATGGGGTTCAAAAATCGAATCAAAGTCAAGGGCTCGATTTTGTAGTGTTGACGGTAGAGCTCCTTCGACGAGGGCTAGCGGTCAGATCTTTGATCCATTTGTCGAGGATTCACCTAGGCGTGATTGCTGGGAGATCGAGGAGAAAAAGTCACAGAGGATTTATCATGAGAGGAGCAACGAGGAGCTCTCGAAAACATCAAGAAGTTGGGGTCAAACGTGGGTCTGACACGGGCTATAGGACCTAGGGCAGACAGTTGACCGAGGTCAACTGCGACTGCCCCCTGGTTGGTCCACGTGGACCAACCAGGAAAAAGGTCCTGAAAAAGGTTTATAAATTCAATAAAAATCGAAAATGATTTTATTAAATTATGGTCATAAAATATTAAATGTTTAGTATTTTATGTAGTATTTTATTATGATTTTTAATTATTTTTATGGAATATATTGTTATAAGTTACCTTTTATGCCCCTTATAGGTATATTACCTATGTATTTTAGTCTTTTATTTTTATTTTGTGTGTTTTAATTTTATTATTTTTATTTAGTATTTTGTAAAATCATATAATACTTTTATACACACAAATATATTTCTGTTTTATTTTTCTGATATATTTTGTATATTTAATAAAATGTAAGTAGGTATTGTATAGGTATGTATATAAGTATTATACCTGTGTAGTTTATATACAAGTATTTTTATTTTGAGTTTTCTTTGCATTTTTATTCTAATTTTAGTATACAAATACACTATAAACAATATTTACAAAATTACAAAAATATAAAAATACAAAAATAATGAATAAAGAATAAATTGAATATTTTAATCTGTACATTTGTACAATGAGGGTCCAAAACTCAACTTTCAAACCGTAGATCCGCCAAATGCGAAACCACGGCCATTAAATATCTTATTTTATTCTATATACAATTAAAGGTGAGTTTGCTGCATTTGGGGTTTTCAGTTGTGAGATACGGGTCTGGGAAGTTGGGATTCTGGATTTTTATTCAGACCATAACTTTTTATCTGTGTATTATTTTTGAGTGAAATCAATTTTGTATCTTTCTTTGTAAAATTATCTACAACTTTTATATACAAATTTCTTTATTTGAAGTATATAAAGTGGAACCAAAAATAGGCTCCAAAATGAATGAAGAATGAATGGAATACATTGTATTCTGGCCCTTATCTCCCCCTACTTTATTCCTTGTCGACCTATTCATCAAGATGTCTAGGTCTCGAGGTTTGGGTCATAAAATATTTACAATATTTTATTCTTTTTCTTTTCTTTTATTTATTCTATAATTTTGGCTTTAATTACAGTATTTTATACACTAATGGGAGGCACATGCATGAATGCTAAGATGCTATATTTAATGCTATTTACATGCATTTGCTAGGGTTTTTGATGCCAAAATGATAGAATAAAGATGATGAAATGTGGATTCATCATCCCCCTATACTTTACCTTTGCTAATCCCTAGCAAACACTTATGAAATAAGTGCAAAAAAGAAAAAGAAAGAAAAGAAAAAGAAGAAATTTGGATTTTATTTGATCATCAAAACTTGTCTTCACAAAATCAAAGTTTGGAGCTTAAGTCAGACCTTTTGAAATTTCAGTGCAGGTGGAACCTTAATGAGAACCGAATTTGAAATCCAACAGTCCTTGAGAATCCCAGAACTCTGCTCAAGTCTCCTCAATAGCCAGGTCAGAAATACTTCAACTCATACGCAAACTCTTACGACTATGAGTCTGACTCGTACAGTGTAAGTGATGGTGGCTCTCCCCAACTAAAATGACAAAGAAACTGACTTCTCCAGTACGACAACCCAATGATTCCCCAATCCAATGACTCCATCCTGGAGGAGCGGGGTATTCCCTTCTATGTTCAAGTGGCAACCAACTCAAGAGGAGGGGGTGAAGAGAAGAATGGACGGTAGCCAGTGTAGCTACCTATCCTGGGATGCAAGACCAGTGTAGTCAAGTCATCCAGCTGCAGGCTCACATATTTGACTTTGGAACTCAAGCTTGCTTATTGACTTTACAACATTTGTACATACTTTGCAGGCTTTTTATTTTTGTACATGCCTGACATTTTTTTTGAATACTATATACAACAACATTTATATAAGGAGTTTTTCCTCTTGAGCCAGTAGACTATCCCTCTTTTGAAGCTTTATTGCAACCCACAGCCTCCTGTCTTTAGACTTCCTAATCACTGGATAGATTGGGGTACACTTCCCTCCCTAGAGGAGGACAAATGTTTCCACTTGTGTGCGTCTCATACCAGCAAATCCAATCCCCTCACCACTCCAACTGAGTTGAGCCATGTGAAAGGTGCAGGTGTCCAAGTTAGGTCATTATCAACAAGAATCGTGTGTGTGCTCCGAAATACTCTACTTAGGGAGTCAAGAATCCATTGAACCAAGTCCCGTGACCCTCAAAGAATTAAGTCAACTAGACTTGAAGTACCTCAAACCCAGTTCCTATAAGGTTCCTGTTATTAGGTAGATTTTAAGGTCCAATCAAGCTCCAATCTCCGGATTTTACTTAGACGTGTTCAACTATCAAACTCAATCCGAAAAATGCTCATGATATGCAATGCTATGCAAAATGCAAGAAAAATATTTTTGTGATGCAATTTTCAAAGATTTTGAATTTTTTATGGATTTTTGAAAAGATGATGCATGCATTTTTTGTATTTTTCAAAAGATTTTTCAACTGTGTTTTTTTATTTTAGTTTTGCAAATGTTTTTGGGATTTTTGAAAACAAAAAGTTTTTGGCTAAAAGTTAGGTGAAAACTATGTACACGGGAGTGCTTCTTATATCTACAGGAAGTGGATTTTAAGAATTTATAGGGTAAGTGCTCAATTTTATAAGTACATATATATAGTGGATTTTGGTGTGATGCAAATATTCCTCAAACGTATTTGACACAAGCTTTTCACACAATTTTTGAAACTATAGTCCAAAATAGTTTTTACAAACATTTTTGCAAACATGTACACACATTTGAAAATCATTTTGCAAAGGCTTTCAAAACAGTATAGATAGATTTTTCAAAATATTTTTGCAACCATTTTTCAAACCATTTGCAAATCATTTTGTACACATTTTCTTTCACACAAAGAAAAGATATTTTTCAAATCACACATTTTAACAAAGGTTGAAAACATGTAACAAAACGTTTTCAAAATAGTTTTCAATAGATGTTCACAAAGATTTTCAAACTATTTTTCAAACATTTTGCAAAAAACATTTTCACCTGATTTATTAATCAGTATCTACAGAAAGAATTTGAGGAACAAGATACCTTTTTTTAAGGTTTTTAATGAATTGTAAAGAATTATTAGCCATATTATTAAGAAAATACGAAAGTACGAGTTGTGGCTAAAGTATATACATCGTATATACGACCCCCCTATACTTAGCTTGAGCTATGTCCTCATAGATCAGAGAGAAAAGAGAAGACATAACTCGTACTGAGTATAGAAAAGTCTAAAGAATAAAGAACTAATGAAGTGAATTAAAGAATGAACCAATGAGAAGTTGACCGTCCCTCCTATACTTAGGATCAAATAATCCTAAGTATAGCAGACTGTACACAACGCAGGGAGGGTCAAGGGTGGGAATGAACAGATCGTACTCATATTGTCTCCCCGTATACTTAGGGTAAAATATCCCTAAGTATAGACAAGAAGAGGAGACAATGGAGAGGATCGAAAAATAGAGAAACTCGGGGTGCACACCCCCTATACTTAGGACACAGTACGTCCTAAGTATGGAAAACTGTATACAAGGGCGGCACCTTTTTGATAGATAAAGAAGACAGAAAATGAAAAGAAGAAAAGAAGAAAAGAAGAAAATAAATCAACAGATGAAAGAGTGATATGAACAGATGGATCTGTACATCGGAAGATGGAATTGATCACCATGTATGAGATGCAGATGATGTGAGTCAAAGAACATATCTCATACCAAAAGAATGGGGGCAACGTCGATGGTCGGCGGATCATGATCTAGATATAGTTTCAGGCGTTGACCACTGACATGGAAGGTAGAGGAAGATGACGGTTTGGATATGTCGATGCTGCCATTGTCATGTACCTTCTTGACCACGTATAGACCTTTCCACTTGCTCTGTAGTTTCCCTGGGAATAATTTCAGCCTAGAATCAAACAACCATACTCTCTGATCTGGCTCAAACTGTTTATGGCTGATATGCGAATCGTGCCATGTCTTCACTTTCTCCTTGTATTGTAGGCTGTTGGAAAAGGCTGTATCTATCAGTTCTTCCAGGGCTGCCAATTCTGCTCTTCTCTGTTCTCCTATGCTCTCGGGATCTAACAGTAACTCAGTGACTGCCCAAAAGGATTTATGCTTGATTTCCACTAGCAAATGGCACGGCTTGCCATAGATGAGATGAAAGGGAGATGTCTTCAATGGATTCTTGAAAGAAGTCCGATAAGCCCACAAGACCGAGTCCAAAAGTTGTGACCAATCCTTTTGGTCTGGGCGGACAACCTTCTGCAAGATAGTTTTTATCTCCCGGTTCGATACTTTGGCAAGACCATTAGTCTGAGGGTGATATGGTGTGGCAACCCGATGGTCAATGCCGAACTCGTCTGCAAGGGCCCTAACCTTGTCATTGATGAAATGAGACCCCCCGTCTGAAATCAAGACTCTAGGTACCCCGAACCGTGAAATGATATTTTTCCTCAAGAATTTGCATACGGTTTTAGCATCTGCGTCTCGGGCGGGGATGGCCTCAACCCATCGGCTGACATAATCCACAGCGAGAAAAATATGCTCGAATCCCTGACATCTTAGGAAATGGGCCCATGAAATCAATCCCCCATGCATCAAAAACCTCACAAAAGTGAATGGGTTGCATGGGCATCATGTCTCTCTGTCCGCAGGTTCCCATTTTCTGACAGTCAGTACATCTCTTCACGAACTCATCAGAATCCTTGAAGAGAGTAGGCCACCATAGTTCGGATTGAAGCACCTTCTGTGTTGTTCTTTTTCCAGAATGATGTCCTCCTGCCTCAAGCTTGTGGCAGTATGTGAGGACGCTATGATGCTCTTCTTGAGGAATGCACCTCCTCCAGATGCTGTCCCCTCTTTCATGATAAAAGGACGGGATCCTCCCAATGGTAAAACTAAGCCTTCACCAGGAAGGTCTCAAGTTTCTGCTTGGGCCAACCATGTGGAACCGTCTTGGCAACAAGATAGTTTACAATGTCGGCATACCACGGGAGCGAGGTGACAGCCAAAATCGCCTCATCTGGAAATGTCTCTGTAATAGGTGCGTTGGGCTCAGATTCCTCAAGATTCTCCAATCTGGAGAGATGGTCCGCCACCATATTCTTGACTCCAGGTTTATCCTTAATCTCAATATCAAATTCCTGGAGTAGAAGGATCCATCTGGTAAGACGTCCTTTGGCATCCTTCTTAGCCATTAAGTACCGGATGGCGGTGTGATCAGTGTAAATTGTCACTCTAGATCCGAGAATATAAAATCTATACTTATCCAAAGCAAAAACTACGGCCAGCATCTCTTTCTCAGTCACAGCGTAATTCCGCTGAGCGGCATCTAAAGTCCAGTTGGCGTAGTGAATGGCAAAAGGTAAACCATCCCTCCTCTGTCCAAGCACAGCCCCAACGGCAAAATCTGAAGCATCAGTCATGATCTCGAATGGAAGAGACCAATCGGGTGGCTGAAGGACAGGAGCTGAAACAACCATATCTTTGAGAGTCTCAAAAGACGCAAGACACTTATCATTGACAATGAACTCGGTGTATTTTGTCAGCAAGTCAGTGAGCGGTCGGGCAATCCGACTGAAGTCCTGAATGAACCATCGGTAGAAACTGACATGCCCTAGAAAAGACCGCAACTGACGCAAATTGGACGGCAGATTGAGTTTTCTAATGATATACACCTTGGCCGGATCGACCTCCATGCCACTATTGGAGACGATATGACCAAGGACTGTCCCTTGAGTCACCATAAAGTGGCTCTTCTGCTAAGATAAAACAAGATTAACCTCTATGCAGCGCTGAAGCACATGGTCTAGGCAGTCAAGACAAGCATCGAACCCGTCGCCATAGACCGAGAAGTCATCCATGAAGACCTCTAAACAGTCACCCACCATGTCCAAGAATATGGACAACATGCACCTTTGGAATGTCGCCAGAGCGTTACATAGACCAAAGGGCATCCGTCTGAAAGCATACGTCCCAAACGTACAGGTAAATGTCGTTTTCTCTTGGTCTTCGGGCGCAATGGCCACTTGATTGTATCCGGAGTACCCGTCAAGAAAACAATAATGACTCTTTCCAGCTAGCCGCTCGATAATCTGATCAATGAATGGCAGCGAGAAATTATCCTTCTTGGTGGCCTCGTTCAATCGTCTGTAGTCCACACAGACCCTCCAAGAAGTGGGTACTCGGGTAGCGATCTCCTCTCCATACTCATTTACAACTGTAGTGATACCCGTCTTCTTGGGTACCACATGTAGTGGACTAACCCATTTGGAGTCGGAGATGGGGTAGATAAAATCGGTGCTCCACCACTTTGAAATTTCTTTCATGACTACGTCTCGAAGATTCGGGTTTAGCCATCGTTGGAACTCACGTGACGACCTAGCGTCATCTTCAAGATAGATGTGGTGGGAGCACAAAGCCGGACTAATCCCCTGGAGATCAGCTATACTCCAACCTATTGCCTTGCGGTTTCTTTCAAGAACCTCCATCAGACGAGATTCTTGTTCTCCAGTCAAACCTGCTGAGATAATGACTGGGTGCATGTCTGGCTCACCCGCAAGGAATCTATACTTCAGCGACTGCGGCAGAGGTTTCAGTTCTGGACAACTGGGAGGTGGCAGATCTGGCTTCTGATATGTCTGTGTGAAAGCTACCAGGTCTGCATGGGAGAACTCTCGCTCTGCATGAATTTCTGACGAAGGGTGGCCCGCTGAATCATCAATAAACTGCACTGGCTCGCACTCTGTCATGGATGTTGGCTCAAAATCTTTGTCATTTGCGCGGCTTCGCTTGACTGCTCCGAGCATTCTAACTCTCTGGCTCTGGTTTCCTCGATCGTCTCTATTTGTATGGTTTCACCCTCTACGCGAAAACATACCTTCCCACTGTCATGATCGGTCACCGCCTTGGCTGTGGCCAAGAATGGACGTCTGAGAATGATGGGGGCATCAGTTACCGACTCAGGGATCTCCATGTCAACACAACGAAGTCCACGAGGAATTTCAGGCCCTGAATGGGAACGACCACGTATTTCAATAACCCCTTCGGCCTCTTAGTCGGCCTGTCACCAAACTGAAGGACTGCCCTGCTCCTAAGAAGAGGACCAAACTCGAATCGGTCGAGTAAGGCTGCCGGAAGAAGGTTAATTGAAGAGCCGATGTCTAACAGAGTACGATCAAACTGCTGCTCCTGAATCTCGCATCTGACATAGGGAGCTCCTGCATCTGGTCGCTTGACCGGCAGCTTGTTCTGAATGGTGCAGCAAGTGGAATGAGTGAGCACATGGATCTGATCTCTGTGGTTCCTCCTCTTCCTACGGACGGTAGTCTTCTCTTTCAAGTTCTTTTTGAAGAGGGGGATGTGCTCAAGTGCTTCTTGTAGAGTCAGCTGAATATGGAATCAGTCTATCATCTGATTGCTGAACTCTACCTGTTGCTCTTTTTCAGGATTTTCTCTTTTATTCCCCTTCGCCCGGCGGAGTGCCTCAGGGAAGGGGATAGTAGGGGCCTCCACCGATGGAGGACTAGGAATCGGTCCCTGTGCCTGTGAAGGAGGAGAATCCATACAATAATCATCATTCAACACATATGGATCCGCAATGTGAACAGAAACATTTCCTTTATTCATATTTTTGTTTTTCTTTTTGTTACCACAGTCCATAGATACAAAAGGTGGTAACATCACAGAGGGAGGCTCAACAAAAGTAGATGTGGTGGCCTCAGTACCACCACCAGCACCTGTCTTCGCGGCATCAGCACCACGCTCTAGTTCTGCATCCAAAATGGTGGCATCAGCACCATCGTCTGCACCTAGTATCACGACGGCCTCAGTACCGTCATCTGGATCTCCATCATTGGTGGCCTCAGCGCCACCGTCTTCAACATCATCATTAGCGGCATC
Source organism: Ottelia alismoides (assembly GCA_037367405.1). Classification (NCBI taxonomy): domain Eukaryota; kingdom Viridiplantae; phylum Streptophyta; class Magnoliopsida; order Alismatales; family Hydrocharitaceae; genus Ottelia; species Ottelia alismoides. Next base: position 516,635 of record JAZKJV010004547.1, on the reverse strand, counting down.
AGCACCGCTACTTTTCTCCTCTGGCGCTCCTGGTTCTGCATCTGGTTGTCGCTCAGAAGAGGCGCCGCCGGCTGGCATCCTACCGCTCCTAGTAGTCACAAAATCAGCATCATACAAAGAATAAGACATATCACTCAAATAGTCACTAGGAGAGGTATCATCTGTAAACTCTACCTGCTCAGACTTCCGTTTCAGATTATTCGGATTAGGTTCAATCTGAGCGGGTATGGCGGCCTTGCCTTTGATGATTTCCCTCATCTCCTGCCGGAATTCATCCATTTCTTGCCTGAAGGATGCTCGTTGTTCGGAGAGCAAGCGGGCAAGATCGTCTAATGCTGGGTTCTCAAAGGTGGGACCCTGAGAACCGGATGGGTGTCCCTGCTGGAAATGAAGCTGCTGCTGCTGTGGTTGATACTGGGGAGGATGGGGATAAGATTGTTGAGGCTGTTGTCGCAGCCTCCACTGCTATCCCTGGTAGGAGGGATGAGGACCACTATGGCACTGCTGCTGGTGGGCATATTGGGGCTGCTGCTGCTGTGGTTGGTTGTTCAGTTGTCCTTGGGAAGGAGGCTGTTGCTGAGATGAAGAACCACCATTGCCCCAACGGAATCCGGGGTGATCACGACGGATCCCGGGCTGAGGGTACCGGTCGTACCAAATCCCATTGACTTCCATCAATGGTTCCTGCTTGAAGGAGGGTGGAGTAAGAACTGCCAGTGGCTGCTCCGGCTGATAGATCACCATCTGAGTGTCTGGAGATGGCGGTTGTGCTGGGTAATACTGTAGCAGTGGGACCGGCTCTGCCTGGATGTGATTCACCTGGTTGTACGAGGTAGAGGGTTGGTTGGAACTTCTACTGCTCGGATCAGCACGTGACCTATGAGGCTACTGGGAATGAGTTTGTGCCTCCTGTACGCAAAGGATCTGCGTCTTCAGGTCACTCATCGTCTTGGCAATTTGGTCCATCTGGGCCACGCCTTGCATCTGTTTCTTCTCAAGGATCTCGAGACGGTCCAGCTTCTCACTAATGATGCCCATGTCGGCTGCGGCTGATTCATCTTGGGCTGCGGCTGCCGATGATGTGTTAGGACTGGCATCGATGCGGGCAATCCTCTGGAATGATCTCGCTCCTTGCGGGGGCTTCTGCTGTGTGTAAACACGGGCTTGGGACATCACAGTTGAGTTTTCTGCCATGCCCTCGTAAATGGCCCAAACGTCGTCTTCACCTTTGAAAAGTAGGACCCACCATAAGAGGCGTTGACAAGCCCCTGCAGCTCCGGTGTCAGCCCACAGAAGAAACTCTGAATCAAGTTGGGCTTGGAGATGTCATAATGTGGACACCGGTCAATGAGCTCTCTGAATCTATCCCAGGCTTCATGGAATTGTTCGTTTGGGATCATTACAAAGTTGCTGATCATTGCTCTAGATGCATTAGTCCGGCCGAGAGGATAGTATTTCTTCAGATACGCGGTCCGGAGATCTTCCCAAGTATCGATGAATCGCCCCAAATGTTTGAGCCAGTATGTGGCTCTGTCAACCAAGGAGAAAGGGAAGGCGATCATCTTGATCATGTCCTCGGTCATCAGCCTATCATGGATCGTGCTGCATATCATCTCGAACTCTTGGAGGTGGAGGTGTGGCTCTTCGGTCGGCAGCCCATGGAATTTGGGTAGAAGCTGAATGGTATGGGGCCGAAGCTCGAAGTCTCCATGGATAGGCGGAAGTCTGATCCAACAATGAGTGAGGGATGCAGCTGGGTTGTGCAATTCCCTCATGATAGTCTGTGGCGGTCTCTCAGCGTCGGGATCACCTCCTCCTGCATCAGGTCCTCCTCCTCCACCACCGCCTCCACGGCCCCAGGTCGGTTCTCTCGCATCTGAGCTATCTCTCTCATAAGATTACCCATGAAGGTACCCTGGTCACGAATCTGCCTCTGCATAGTCTCTAGGGATGCTAGAAGTGAATTGTTGATGAAGGCTTGATCAATGAAGTATGGAGGGTGCTCATGATCATCAGGATGCTCGCCTCTGTCAGCCATCTCTGGATTCTCTGAAAAAGCAAAAGAGGCCATCTCAGGTGCTGTCGAATGTCCTGAGCTCTGTGATGCACTGAATTCTGAAACTATTGGACTGAGAGAAGGAGAATGAGAAGGGTGGTCGAGGGGGAACAGGGTGGAGGTAAACTCAGGTTCGGAGAGCGGACTCTCCAAGGTAGTCCTAGATGAATGAGGAGGAGTGCTAGATAGCGGTGCCGATAGAGTCGGCCTAAGAGATCTCCGTCCCATCATCTTGATTATTGGGAAGAGCAGGGGGAATGCAGAAGAAGAGGAATGAAGGAGAAGCAAAATTACGCACAATTGTGCTGTGTTTTTGATCTTGACCTAAATAGAACTAGCAATCAAACACAAAACAGGGGTGAGTTCACCAACTCAACACGTGAAGCCGTGAAGGTTCAGCTTTTATCTTGTCAATTTTAGCTTGAATTCAAGAATTAATCTTGTCACGAGTCCTTAGAGCGCTACGCCTAAAGGAGATCGAGTACTGCCGGAAAAGTATTCCCGTACTTGTCCTCCTCCTGTGTAACATGTAACTTGTGCTTTTTAAGGTCCTTGTAACCCTTCCTGGATCCCTACTCAGCCAAAGAATAAGAGGGAGGAGGCCGATAGGCGAAACCGATACTTCGGACCTCGCTCGCAACGGAATCACCCGTGAACATGCAAGATCATACTTGGACGCAGACGGTGAGACGGACACACCCGTGAAGGCGTGGCCTATGCTCGGTACTTCGAACAAGGTCGATGCTCACACAATAGTGAGTCACCAATGGCGACCAAGCCCTACTTACCTACGTACGACAGTAGCACCAATACTTCGGAAATCCAGGCGATACACAAGGCAGCCACAGGTTGGGACTTTGGCTCTAGTCCTTACGAAGCACTCACCTCACTTGGAAGGAGACCTTCCCATGCAACCTGAATACAAGTGAGGGTGTTACTCTCCCCAATCAATGAATCCAATTACCGATTTTATTTTTGGTCAAGGTTTTCTTAGCAGTCCCTTTTTTAATTTTCTTGGTGTTATCGCTTCTTTTGAGTTGATTCAAACAAGCGCCTAACGATTTTTGTATTTTCTTGATCCTACTTTGTCCAAAAACAGAGGGAGAATAGAGTCGGAAAAGCCAATGCAAGTCGACACCAAGGTGGAAATCTCACCATTGTGCCTAAATAATGGATGCAAAGTGAGAAGACTTACAGCGAATCCCAGCTCTCTCCATGCGGGATGCAAAGCAGAATTTATAAACCTAATCTACATGCCGATATGCAATGCGGAAATCATCCTAAGGTAGGCAACTTCTAGCGTTAAGAACCACGAGTCAATCACCGATCTCCAATCCTAAAGTCCGGTATAGGCTCAACCTTCCTTCTCTCAACACATCGAGTTTAGGAGAAGCGCTTGGCGGGATGAGCTCGCGGTGCGACGGATCAAAGAGAAGTGAATTGATTGTTTAGTTAAACTAAGTCCAACTACGGGCTATAGGTGCATGCAATGGTTTTTAATGTGTTTGGACCTAATTTAATCGAACAAGCAAGGCCTACAACTAAGGGCTCAATCCACAAAGAAATGAAAATGAAAACAAAACCGAAAAATGACAATCGGAAAAACGCGATAAAAGCCGTGGTGAGCCCCCGGGTGAACAAACACCCGGAAATTAGGCCCGGTAGTCTGAGTGTCCAAGTCCCTGTATTATTACAAATTATGAATCACTCTCTCACAAAAAAAATGCAAGCTAACTAGGCACTCTCTCACCCCTCCTGCTCTCTCCTGCCGGCTTGGCTAAAGAACAGCCGGCTTCGCTTCCCAAGGATGCTTCGGATCCCCTAGGCGATCCGCCTCACTCCGCGGTCCCTCGCAAGAAGACAAAAGAGTGGTCAGAAAGCTCAACAAAATATATCGAAAATAAGAGAGAAAAAGAGAAAGCAATAATGAAGGCAACAAACACAATCAAAAATATGAACTACTCGTTGTTGCTCTCCGGCAACGGCGCCATTTGATAACTCTAGAAATCGATCGGTCTTGTGTTCTACACAAGGCGGGAACACAGTCGAAGTGTTGACCAATCAACCTCTGAAATTAATCAACAATTAACCCACACTATAGATCAAACAATTAGAAATAAATGTGGAGTTAAATTTTTTTTAACTCTGCACAAAAGATGTATAGAAAGCAAGTATGCAGAGAGTTCGAACACAGGGAGGAAACAAGGTAGAACAATCAAATGTGTATGTGTGAGTGTGAAATGTGTCTACACTATGCAAGCAAATGTTTTTGTGGGTTTTTATTTTAAATATTTTTTTATTTTTAATTTTGTATTTTGATTTTTAATTTTCTAATTTTTATAGTTTTATATTTTATATTGTTTTAATTTCCTTTTTCAATATTGGAATATGAAAACAATGTAATACAAGAGATGCTACAATATTTATAAAAATATGCAAAAATATCCAAAAATTCAGAAATAAATTCTTTTTGGTATTTTTATAATTTTTTTACTATTTTTGGGATTTTTGGGTATTTTTCAAAGTATTTTTGAGATTTTTAAACACTGAAATAAAGTAAAACAGTGAATTAGCTACTAGTTGAGGGTAAAATGGGAATTAAAAATATCACACAGCCACAAAACTTTTCCAAACTATTTTTCAAACAAAGATAATAAAAACAGGAGACTACAGAACTTGAGTTCACAATTTTTGGAGTTTTCTACAATTTTTTAGATTTTTTTGAAGTTTTTAGGTATTTTCGAATTTTTAAGGATTTTCTTTTGAGATTTTTAGTGATTTTTGGACTGAAACTAAAGTAGGTTAAAAAACAGTAGGGAATTTTTTTGGAATTTTTTAAGGTATTTTAATATTTTTTGGTATTTTCTAAGCTAGACAGTAGATAAAAAGCATGTTTTTGATTTTTAATAAATATGAAAATGCAATAAAATCAAAAACTAAAAATATAGCATTAAAGTACAAGCACACAGGAGCTTAAATTTAATTTTTGAGAATTTTTGGAATTAAAATGATGCTCCAAATAAATCAGACAAAGTCACAAAAATGTCACAGCCTTACAAGGGTATATATGCAAATATCCAAAAGTCCAGGGTTGAACATGCGATTTTCCACAAAATATTACACTTAATATTTAATTTTAAGGACCAAATACAAATTCCTAAACCCGCAGGGGTATCAGTGCAAAAAGCCGACCAAGGCGCGTGACAAGCATGCGCCTGACAGGGACCTAAAAGTAATTTCCACAAAACCCGAGGGCTTACATGCAATTTTCACAAAAGTTTAAAACTTAAACTGAGAGTTCGGGTATTAAAACGAAATAGACTAAGGTCCGAGGGCCTCTTTGCAAAATGCCCACACCTCACGTGAACATGTCACGTGAGGTGACGTGGCAGAGGACCTAAGTGTGAATGCTCAAAGTCCGAGGGCCTGGATGCAATTTCTACAAAATATTTAAACTACTGATAAAAGTTTTAAGACTAAAATAAAATTACAAAAATAGCGGGGGTGGCTCTGCAAAATACCCTCGCTGAGACGATCCAACGGTGGAGAGTTCTCCACTTGCCTCGTGGCGGCACGGAGTAGCTTGATGACGGTTCGGCGATGGACGTCCGGGATTAGAAGGATCTCGACGAATATGACGGTGGAGGCTCTCGAAGATCCAACGGTTGGTGGTGGATCTGGCGGCTCGCTTGATCGGACGGCTACAAGGACAGGAGGAAGAACGCGTAAGAAGGCCGGCGACGGCGAACTTCCGCGACCTCCCCCGTCCTCTTCGTCGGTGCTCGGGGCTCAGAAGCGCCCAGATCTCCTCCTGCAGGTGTTCTCCATGTCTAGAGAGCTTCAAAACGACCGGGAGGGTGCTGGTCTTCGCTGACGACGGCGGCAGAGCTCGGGAGCTCCAGGTTCCTCCAGCGGGTCCAAAATGGGCTCCCAGGTGTTGTTCTTATGCGCATACCTGCAGAAAACGATGATAGAGCCTAGGGCAAGGTGGCTGGACTCCATGGAGAGTGGAAAAGAGGTGCGAGACGATGCGGCGATGCTCGGTCGGAGGTGCGCTATGGCGAGATGAGATGATTAGATGAATCGATCGATGTAAACGAGATCTTTTTGAGGGATTTTGTTCCTAGAACTATGGCGAGAAGAATGCTAGAGAAATTAAGGGGAACGAGATACCTCAAGGGCCTGGGGAGCCCGAGGTTAGGAGTACCTCGACGGTGGTCGGCCGGAGGTCACTGGAATGCCCTAGGCTGCTGCTCCGCCTCCTTGGATAGTCGATCGTGGAGCTGTCACCTCCAGGATGCGTTTGGGGTCAACAAGGGCGCGAGAGAGACCAAGAATGGGGTTCAAAAATCGAATCAAAGTCAATGGCTCGGTTTTGTAGTGTTGACGACAGAGCTCCTTGGATGAGGGCTAGCGGTCAGATCTTTGATCCATTTGCCGAGGATTCACCTAGGCGTGATTGCTGGGAGATCGAGGGTCACAGAGGATTTATCATGAGAAGAGCAACGAGGAGACCTCAAAAAAATCAAGAAGTTGGGGTCAAACGTGGGTCTGACACGGGCTACAGGACCTAGGGCAGACAGTTGACCGAGGTCAACTGCGACTGCCCCCTGGTTGGTCCACGTGGACCAACCAGGAAAAAGGTCCTGAAAAAGGTATATAAATTCAATAAAAAAATCGAAAATTATTTTATTAAATTATGGTTATAAAATAAGAAATGTTTAGTATTTTATGTAGTATTTTATTATGATTTTTAATTATTTTTATGGAATATATTTTTATAAGTTACCTATTATGCCCCTTATAGGTATATTACCTATGTATTTTAGTCTGTTATTTTTATTTTGTGTGTTTTAATTTTATTATTTTTATTTAGTATTTTGTAAAATCATAAAATACTTTTATACACACAAATATATTTTTGTTTTATTTTTCTGATATATTTTGTATATTTAATAAAATGTAAGTAGGTATTGTATAGGTGTGTATATAGGTATTATACCTGTGTAGTTTATATACAAGTATTTTTATTTTGAGTTTTCTTTGCATTTTTATTCTAATTTTAGTATACAGATACACTATAAACAATATTTACAAAATTACAAAAATATAAAAATACAAAAATAATGAATAAAGAATAAATTGAATATTTTAATCTGTACAATTGTACAATGAGGGTCCAAAACTCAACTTTCAAACCGTAGCTCCGTCAAATGCGAAACCACTGCCATTAAATAGCTTATTTTATTCTATATACAATTAAAGGTGAGTTTGCTGCATTTGGAGTTTTCAATTGTGAGATACGGGTCTGGGAAGTTGGGATTCTGGATTTTTATTCAGACCATAACTTTTTATCTGTGTATTATTTTTGAGTGAAATCAATTTTGTAATTTTTTTGTAAAATTATCTACAATTTTATGTACAAAGTTTCTTTATTTTAAGTATATAAAGTGGAACCAAAAATAGGCCCCAAAATGAATGAAGAATGAATGGAATACATTGTATTCTGGCCCTTATCTCCCCCTACTTTATTCCTTGTCGACCTATTCATCAAGATGTCTAGGTCTCAGGGTTTGTGTCATAAAATATTTACAATATTTTATTCTTTTTCTTTTCTTTTATTTATTCTATAATTTTGGCTTTAATTACAGTATTTTATACACTAATGGGAGGCACATGCATGAATGCTAAGATGCTATATTTAATGCTATTTACAGGCATTTGCTAGGGTTTTTGATGCCAAAATGATAGAATAAAGATGATGAAATGCGGATTCATCAATCATCAACATAGATTGCAAGGAGCACACGTTTTATCAACGCGTTCGCAAGCTTCTCTTCCGTTGGATCGGACTTGAGACATCAGATCTCTTCCTTTAGAGACTCGATCGCAACCATGCTTTAAGAGGTAACCTTAATACCTAATGGTGATTTAGATAAAAAGATCAGAGAAATGTTCTTGGATCATGTGATTATATTGTTTTTAAAATTTTAAATCCTGCTGCCTCGAGCTACTATTACGACTAGTCGCTCCCGATCGCATATGATACGATTCTCACATTTCCGTGATGCATATAAAAATTTTCCATATCCTTCAAGTGGCTTCATAGCCATAGGTTGGAGATTTTGGATATTATCCATAAACCTAAGATGACTTGGGAATTTTTGGTTGTGCGAACTCTCACCATATTTTGTTCACGCAGTCCAATTTAATGTGATTTTTCTCCCTATTTAAAATTATTTTAACAAAAAATTATTGTTGAATAATGTTCTCTATTAAATAAAGAAACTGTAGGACTTGAGTTTGCGTCATTTGGAATCTGATTGCTCAAGTTATGATCATTTTAGTGAACATGTATCAACTGTTTTGGAGATGACGAATCTTGACGTAATTAAATATTTTATTACGGTTTGAAAAACTAGAAGTGCATGAATATCACTTGGGATCTATTATGAATCAAATTAGCAAACTTTAAAACTTATTTTGAGTAATTTAGATTCAAATTGATTGCGATATGCTAATTTTAGTAAGTAGGGGTTATTGCTGAAAGTTACTTTCCCAATCAAGAATCTTGTGATTGTCATTCAATTAAATCCATAGAAATTAATTATTAATTTTCTGAAATAATTATTGATGAAGATTTATGAAATATTTATGATGATTATTTCCTTAAATGACGTTACCTTAACCAAAATTAATTAGATATGATCTAGATCACAATTTATTACATCAATCCCAACAAACATAGTTGCTTGAATATGATTGAGGATTGTTTAGCAAATATCCTTATAATATTAATCAAAATAGTTTTGATAAATATTATACGGTATAACTTTCATTGAAAGACCGATTATCATCTCAAATACAAAATGATCAAATCATATTATCCCAACCCGAGGTAGATATGGTGTCTAGTCGGGGAGCGTTGGGGTAGCAGGTTATTTCGTGAGCAGTCTGCCCCACTCCCGTCGATACTGGCCATGACAATGGTTAAGGAAAGGATAACACTTGAAGCAATCATGATGTATTTTTCTAATTACTAAAATTCGAATAATACGTATTTTGAGATTATACCACCCTTCAAGTAATAATTTAAATTGTTTGTTGGTTGATAAATTAGATTGATAATTGATTTAATATGATTGAATTAATTATATCCAATCTAAATACTATTATGAATAAAGTTGTTATTTCTCTTGGAAGAATTAATCATGTGAATATGATTCATAATTATTAATTAAAATTTGAATGGGATATGGAGGATCACATAAGTAACATCCATAATCTCCCGTCAAGTCGAAGGGTTCCGTCTCTAGGGATTGTATATAAAAGACGCATGTCCAAAGTGACAGCTCTTACATACAAGCGCATCCAGATTGGGTTCTTTGCTTCTCTAAAGAGTAAGGTCGTATGCGTAGTTACCCCAATATCGAGTCCTCATATTATATATTGGGGTGATATTGGATTGTGCATAGTGAGTTCTAATCCTGTTGACTGTTAGTTCAATCAACATCGAGTAAACATCACCTTAGGGGTGGTGGGCTCGAGTGTTAAAAGACTGAATCGGGAATGCAAGTTGGACTTACAAGGCAGAATGAGTTCCCGCTTCTTTTTATCTGAGTTGCAAGTTCTCATATTATTGGGATGGAACAAAGATAGGAAAGGAGATCCCAGATCTTGCTTGAGATATAATGGTAAGTACATCTCTTACATTGCAAGTGAATAAAAGAATGAACTTTTAGTGTTGAAAAGGCAAGACAACTTTGATATAAAAAAATCCTAAATCAAAGAAATATATATTTGTTTATGTAAATTTCTTATTGCAGATAACCCTCATTAAACCCACTCAATGGTATACTTAATAATGACCAGTAAAATATCATGGATTGGATCCATGACCAAGATATTGTACTTGCAGTTGGACACATAATGTATGTGGTTGCAATGTGCATGTTTCCTCATAATAATGAGGAATGACAATTAAATAGACAATAGGACAATGACTTAGGGTTTGTATGTCTCTATAATCGTGATCTCTTATCGAATGTACTTTGGTAGTGACATGTCTTTGATGATCGTAATTGTCAAATAATCCTTACAAAAATTGAAGAAGATGGTCTGGCAAACATATGTGCTCTCGACATTTAATCATGAATGACATGGTTCACTGCATCGTGTAGAATGGTGGCTCTATACGAGATGATGTACTAAAAAATATTTGAGTACCTACCTGAACAAACGTCCTTATGAATTGAGATGTATGTAGATATGATGAGTGTCGTCATTCTACTATCTATACTCAAGTCATTCATGAAGCTTCATAATATCCATATTGTATGAATTGAATGAAGCATGTATAAATGTTGAAATACTCTTATATTGAAATCTTTTGAGTTCAACATAAGAGATCATTTGTCTTAAACAGTGATTGTTTATAGATGAAGGAAGCACAGTGGAAGCATGGGTCTGACCCATGTAAGAAGGAAAGTCAAAGAGCTGACTATACTTCTATGACTTCCATACATATGACATCCAAATAGTTGGATGAATGTCGATACTGCAACAAGCTGATGTATTGATAGTATGACTATCTAGACTATTTAAAATCCTTAGAGAAGACTCGGATAGTATATCGGAATAATCTACATATAATCATTGAAATTGACTTTCTTATTTGATAAGATCAAAATTTGATAATTGTATCTCATTCTTCTAATAGTACTTGCAATTGGTTGCATATGTTTTAGAAGACTAGAAAATTTGATCATAAGGTTTAATAGCCATCTACATGGATATTGATGCAATTGGTGCAACAATCTCTATTGGATGGATAGACTCCATATTTTCAGTGGGAGAGCCCGTAGTCCTAGAGAATGTCTCTATGACCTAGATATTATAATACACTCATTGTTTATTTCTAAATGTCATGAATTCTAGAATAGATCTATCATAAAGAGTTATGATGGATATATTCAAATAGTAATATGACATCTAGAGGACTCTACCAAATTAGAAAACTAATGAATGGTTCATTAACATTTCAAATACTGAAAATTAAACCTTTAAAGATCAATAGGGGATGAAGATCATTTGACAATGATCTGGCATCAAACCTTGGACATAAGTCTGTAGATGAGATCAATAGACTAGTAAGAGATGATACGAATGTATAAAATTTCAAATCTTACATACTTGTGAATATTGTATTCAAAGTAAACATATCCAATGCACCCTTCTTTGGGAATGGTGTTAAATGCCAAGGTATTCAAGATCTCATACATATTGATGTATGTAGATCATCGATGTCATAATGAACATTAATGATATGTGATATCCATTTATGATTATTTGTGATAGAGACTTTTTCTCTTCACCTTATAAACCTTTGAAATGTTCAAAGATTTCAGAATTTTAGTTTAGAACCAAAGTTTGAAGGAAGATGAAATGAATTTGATCTAACCTAGGTAGCAAGTACCTATTAGATGAATTCAAGGAATACCTTATGGAGATATGAATATCATTCCTATCTCATTCCTCCTGATACACCTAAACTCAATAGAGTTGTAGGAAGATACAATTGGATCATGTAGGATATGATTTGATTAATGATAAATATTAACATAATTACCTCTTAGTTTCTAGGCATATATGTAGTACAGACTACAATATTTATCCTTAATATGATTCTATGCAATTCTGAACCTCAAACCCATCATAAGCTATGGTTTGGAACCTAGCCTAGTGTTGGACACTTGAGAATTTAGGGTTGCTTGGTCCATAACTTTGTCATGAATGCAAGTAAGCCAGAATCTAGACTAGTGAGTGCTACTTCATTAGGAAAATAAAGTATGGTATTGACTACCTACTTTATGACCTTGAGATTATTAAAAGAGTTCATCTCTAAGGATATGATTCTTAGATGTTGACTCTCTTGAGAATCAAGATGAAAATGAAGTTAAGGATCTCACCGAATCTTGAGAAGATCATGAGGCTCCTGAAATCGAAAACTAAAAGGACAATTAAAGATAAAACACTCATACCTCTTCAAATGAGTTTAAGGATAGATTCCATATGTCATTTATGTCTGACAATGATTAGACTTCATATGATGAAGTATCTGAGGATCATGACATGGAAAGATGGATGTTAGCAACAAAGTCTAAAGTAGACTTCATATACAAATATTGTATATGGACCTTCTAGGATCCACCTATAAGGGTAAAAACTATTAGGTGTAAATGGATCTTCAAGAGAAAGAGGGAACCTGATGAGAAGGTAGAGATCTTCAAAGCACGACTCGTATCCACAAGATACACACGAAGATAAGACATTGCTTGCGATGAGACTTGTCTTCAGTGGCCATGCTTAAACCCATCAGAATATTTCTAACTATAGCTACACAACTTGACTTTAACATTTACAAGATGGTAGTCAATATTGAATTACTCTATGAATACCTCTTTGAGGAGATTAATATGAAGTAGCCCAAGGACTTCATAGTTGAGGAAGGCAAGATGTGCAAGCTAAAGTAACTCCATCTGTGGACTCAAATAAGCTTCTTGTAGTTGGAACATTAGATTTGATGAAAAAGGTTATGATTCCAGATAGAATCTTGATGAACCATGTGAAGCTTAGTGGGAGTGTCATTGTGTTTGTCGTGTTAAATGTAGATGATATCCTAATCATTTGGAATGATATAAGGATGATAATAAGTATTTTATAATCTGATTGTTCCGTACATTGAGATATGATCTCAAGGATACCTCTTAGATCTTAGTTCTGAAGTTGTTCAGAAACAAAGAAAAGAGGGTATTGAGACTGTCACATTAGTGGTACACCTTAGACATGTTCCAGTTTCTGGAAAAAAATCAAGAAAGGCTTCTTTCCCTTATGATGTGGTACTAACCTATCTAAATGGATAGCAACTCAAGGAGTTGAGGAAGTGAATGCTAAAACTTCTTGCCCGTGTACATCAGTTATAAGAAGCTGGGTGACTAGATGTGTACAAAAGTCAGATGTCTGCCATGAAGTGAGAGAAGTAAACTGTTAACAATCCTACTATAGAGATAGAACACTTAATTGTAGTAATAACTATATATTCAAGAATTTAAAACTTCATAGATAGCGATCTAAAATGTCTTAACTGTAGGTGCCTTATAAGACTTAAGAATGGGTCTTAGTCTTAGGAGATGGAGATCTCCATGAATAAGGGTATTCTAAAAAGGATGATAGAAATTACATACTGGTTATGAAGATACTTGAGTTGTAGTGTCATAGGCACTATAACTACTTCAAGATTAAGTATTGGCTGCATAAAATGCAACATTCACATTGGATGCGAGCACTATTACTAGGAGATATGCAAGTATCGTAAAAGGACTAGGTGTAGTCTCTCGAGAACAGAGTAATTAATTAGCTTACCTAGCTATTTTTATAAATAACCTATGATTGTCACATGAGTGTGGGTTTAAGATTAGCCCATTGATAACTCTTTGGGCAAGTGGGAGATTGTTATACATGCGAGCACACGATGACCCATTATGCAATAAATGTTATTTCAAATATCATTCCCTGATCCGAAATAAAGAATAATTAGTTTATACTATAAGTCCATTAGTACAATTAGGGTTATGTACCATGGCCATCTTGATGATCATACAACTGTTGATTCAATTGTTGAATCATAGAGGTTGGTGCTTGGATGAATATCCAAAGAGTTAGATTGAGGACTCATCACGCACCGTCAAATGATTGTTAAGAGATGATCTCCGGCCTGAGAAGGAGATGTCAATCATTTCTCTAAAGTTTGATATCTAACCGACTCTTGATTCATGTTCTCTGCATAGGAATAGATATTCGAAGGTGTTAGATTAATTAGGTCAAAGAGTTAACATAACGAGATCGAGATAACCAAAGACCTGTGTCGTATGCTGTCACGATATAGGCATGCATCCTCTGACCGGAGACTGATGTGTTACTATATGTCTGAGTATGTACATTTGGCAGACCGATAGGTTGATAGCCTACTTAAGGTCTATACACCGGCGCACTGGTGTGCATACAAGGGTATATGAGTAATACGATCTCTCAAAGGGATCATACAGGTTCATTTACTGAACCGGAAGACATGAGCGTACTCATGAGATATTGGGAATCAAATTCCTGCATGATCGTCTCTCTTAGGAAGCTTGACTGAATCTGTAGGTTTGATATATGCTTATGGAAAGTATATGATCAATGCCTAGGTATGATATATGCTTTTGGAAAGTATATGATCGATACGAACCCCAATGATCAAATGAGAACCTTAATGATAAAACCCTGAAAGAGACATTCTAAATAGATGTAAAACTTCAGGTTTATTCTTGGTCTTTCAGTATGCAAGACGTTGAGGTATTAGGAATACCTGAGGTAAGGTAATCATAAATGATTGTATGACCATGACGCTTCCATTCCTAGGGAGTGATGAAACAGTTTTGGATTTTAGTGAATCCTCTCAATAGAGACGTAATCTGATCTTGGTCCAAATGCTGGACAATGATATGAATGCGATTCAGATGCAATGAAAAGATTAGATTTACGGTTTTGATTTAATAACACATCTATGGGAGGTCTGTAACATCTGGATTTGAGATATGATCTCAATATTCGAGTCACTATACGTGGAACATACAATTTCCATGTCCTTATCTCCAAGTATCCACGGAGAAAGCGCATTATCCTTAAAAGAGTTCGACGATAATTTCATTGTTGATAATGTATCTGAGAATTGAGAAATTGACAGTTAAATGTGATTAAATGTCATGGATAATAAGAATTTAATTCATATTATTTGTCCTTATAAGGAGAGTTATCTATGATTAAATTTGATTTAATTATCAAAGATGTGAATAATGTGAATGTGATTCATGTTATTTAAACACATGAGAAGAGTCATCTTGGATAATTAAATGTGATTTAATTATCAAATATATGATTAATGTGGATGCCTACCTGAAGTTTTACATCTATTTAGAATGTCTCTTTCAGGGTTTTATCATTAAGGTTCTCATTTGATCATTGGGAGTTCGTATCGATCATATACTTTCCAAAAGCATATATCATACCTAGGTATTGATCATATACTTTCCATAAGCATATATCAAACCTACAGATTCAGTCAAGCTTCCTAAGAGAGACGATCATGCAGGAATTTGATTCCCAATATCTCATGAGTACGCTCATGTCTTCCGGTTCAGTAAATGAACCTGTATGATCCCTTTGAGAGATCGTATTACTCATATACCCTTGTATGCACACCAGTGCGTCGGTGTATAGACCTTAAGTAGGCTATCAACCTATCGGTCTGCCAAATGTACATACTCAGACATATAGTAAGACATCAGCCTCCGGTCAGAGGATGCATGCCTATATCGTGACAGCATACGACACAGGTCTTTGGTTATCTCGATCTCGTTATGTTAACTCTTTGACCTAACTAATCTAACACCTTCGAATATTATTAGGAATACCTGAGGTAAGGTAATCATAAATGATTGTATGACCATGACGCTTCCATTCCTAGGGAGTGATGAAACAGTTTTGGATTTTAGTGAATCCTCTCAATAGAGACGTAATCTGATCTTGGTCCAAATGCTGGACAATGATATGAATGCGATTCAGATGCAATGAAAAGATTAGATTTACGGTTTTGATTTAATAACACATCTATGGGAGGTCTGTAACATTTGGATTTGAGATATGATCTCAATATTCGAGTCACTATACGTGGAACGTACAATTTCCATGTATGTTATTGTGAATTGGATCCACAATAATCAATTAATTTTAAATCTAATTGACATATTATGTTGGATTTATGAATATGATTCATATTTGTCAATGGCATGATTGAAGTTTTCACAAATTTAATTTGGAGTTATTTTTGTGAAGATAAATGCAATAATTGTTGTTGCATATTTTTTAATATATATAGATAAAAAAGGAGACTTTATCTCTTTTTTGGTGGCCGTCCACCTTGACTTGTTCTAGGGGGAGACGGCCATCCTATATTTAGTAAAGAGACTTAGTCTTCCAATTATCTACGTATATTGATTAAATTTAAAATGAATTAATTATTATCTTGAAGAAGGATATAATTAATTTATTTTAACCTAATTATTGTTGTTTTTGGAGGAACAAATCATGGCCATTGATTAATATACTTTTAATCTATACCATAGATTAAGAGAGCACATAGATTGAGATCCATGTGCATCCAACTAGTATAAAAGGAAGGGTAGACCTTGCCTTTTAAACAACACACATAATTCCAAGAGGAATTAAACACTCTCCAATCTCTTTCTCTCTCTCTCTCTCTGCACATCATCTCTCCTTCTCTTTGAACATGTTGTCGTCCATATGTTGACCTAGAAAAGGCCACCGTCGTCGCTACGCCATTGTGTCACCGCTTCTACTGCTCGTGGATCTCCGTCTCCTTCGGTGTGCCTCGCTTGTGAAGAAGATTTCGGATCTCGTGAGACGAGATCATGAGATTCACCACTTGGATCATCAACATGGATTGCAAGGAGCACTCATTTCATTAACTCTTTCACAAGCTTCTCCTCCATTGGATCAGACTTGAGACAGGAGGTCTCTTCCTTTAGAGACTCAATCACAACAATGCTTCAAGAGGTAACCTTAATACCTAATGGTGGTTTAGATGAAATGATTCGATAAGTATTCTTGGATCATGTGATTTCATCATTTTTAAAATTTTTAAATTCCACTGCTCTGAGCAACTAGTACGACTACTCGCTTCTGATCGCATATGATGTGATCCTCATGCTTCCGTGATGCGCTTAACAATTTTCCCATTTCTTTCATGTACGTGAACAAAATGAGTGGTATGGAGGGTCATTTGGGTGCTGGAGATGGACACCTTAAATGGGTTCTTCTTAGATGAATAGAGAAGAAGGGACTAGATGATATGGGTGATTGGAAAGGGGAATATGAGAGGAGGACCTCCCGTGAATATCATTGAACCTCAGTAAAGGTCTAACATGAATTAGATCGAAGTAGTATTGTATGTACAATGTGAATTAAATCGATGAAAACCAAATGAAAGCCTTACCTAAATACCTTAATGATTGAAGAAGAACACAAATGGATGAACTGCCTAGGCTTGAGCTTTAGATGAAACTCGGGTCTTTGCTTGACCAATTTAGCCATGATTGGGAGCTTGAACGACCGTGATTTGGTCGTAGCATGGCCTATAGGCCGTGGATTATCACCGGAAGAGATACACCATTATCGTTCTTCCATGATCCTTCCTTCCTATCAAGAAGGGGAGTAAAAGGCTAGGTGATGCTTCATATAAAGGTGGACACCCAACTTTGGGTCCAGAGATGGGTATTTGAAGAAGAAGGAGGTGGTGATTTGGGTACCCAAGCATTGATTTCAACCACCGCTAATTGGTAAAGGAGTAAGGGTAATGTGATGTTATGGAATTGGTGTGGAGAACGATGGTTAGGTGAAGAGGTTGGCAATGGAACCGAAGGAAGAGGAAGATGGAGGAGGTTGAGAAAATTCAGGGAAGTTAGGGAGTTACCACTGTTCACATCTCTTGGGAGAGGTTGCCGGAGGTTGAGGATGAGGGCGTTACCATATGATTGTTTGATAAGACAGTTGGGAATTGGGCACGAAGCTATAATGGAGATGTGCTCTGATGGATGCGAGTGAAGGGTTGAGATTTAAGCACTGATGAGTGTCTATGATACATCTAATCAAAGATATTAGATGGGAGGAAATTCAATGGGAGAGAATAAAGCACCAACAGATGTAATTATCAGATCGGGCTACATGGTCCAATCAGAAAATTCCAAATGCTAAAGATAATGTAAAATCAATAAGAAATAATTAGAGGTTGAACTAGTAACAATGTTCAACATGAAATTGTAGATGGTTTTAGGATCTACAACTTTCATGTAGAACTCAAAGTGAGAATACATCAAATTTACATACTATTATTTTTGTAAGAATTAAAAATACTTGTTTTATTTTCTTTTATTATTATTTTTATAATTTTGATTTAAGTATAATGTTAAATTAAATATATAAAATACTAAAGTGATTTTTATTTGATTTTTAATAATAAATAAACACATCAAATAAAGGGTGCAATAATGTATTAGTTATATACAATAATTAATGTTTATTAATTATATTTTGTTATTTGTTAAGTTAATTGTTAATATTGTTAATGAAATACTTAATCTAGGAGGATAATAAATCTGTATTATGATGATAAATATGGAATTTATCACCCCCTATACTTAAGCTTTGCTCGTCCTCAAGCAAATAAAGAACGAAAAGGTTAGTTGATTCCCTGACCGTGCATGTGCATCAAAGGCTTGATTAATTTAGAACTCCCAGTTTTAGTGTCCCTAAAACTCTAAGTTGAACCCAATCTTAATCAGAAGAAACTCAACTCCCCTAATCACCAGACTCTCTGTTTATACAAAAATATAAAAGATATGAATTTAAGTGATGATTGCATTTATAGTTGAGTAGAAACGTCACCTAAGGTTCCAGTCCAAGAGACTCTTCTAGGAACCCAATCCTCAAAACTAGGGAATAAATCTAGTCTTGATTCAATCCAACGTCTCTTTAGTTGTTAGACTTAAAAGTGTAGATGGACATGTCAGTTATGGAGGATATATGTTTTTGTCATTTCTTTTCTCCTCTCATTAAAATAAGGAATCTCTCGAGTGCCTTATTACATACCCATATTTTTCTAGTGTTGATCAATGTGTATGTCAAAAGAATTCTAAATCGTATGTACTTGTTTTCCTATGAATGTACTGTGATATGTCTTTTTTGAGTATCTATCATACCTTCTACACGCAAACTTGTATCACTATATGAAACAGAGCCCTTTTTGGGTACTAGCCCGACTCATAAAAGCCTAAGATTTTGGTCCAAGTAAACATTTAAGAGGTTGGGAGTGCTCACCTTTGGTGGGAACTCTTTAAATTTGACTTTGTAATGTAAGAGCTTTTTTTCATCATATTTCTTTTCTTTTCTTTTTGTCTATCTCCACTGCTTTTACCAAGTTGGTGCTAACTTATCAGCATTTTTATTAAATTTCACCACACCTTGGAACATTGGTAAATATCAAGATATTATTATAGGAACAATGTTCTCATACTTGCTTAAGTGTCGCATTCAGGTTTCATGAATCCTTCATTAATTTTATCCCATCCTCAAGCATCATAAGATCAGGTCCAAACTCAAATCACAAATCCCAGCCCCTTAAGTGAAACCTCAACTCATCTCATAAAAAATGCAATCGTACATGTGAGGTGTTGGCCATATTCTAAGGCAGAGATTAAGCATGCAATACAACACACATATATTTCAAATTAGGGAAGTGTGAATTATTAAGTCCAAGACCCTAATGATTAAGACATGTTAACTCTGAATTTTAGAGCCTCATAAATCAAGTGTTATGAATCTCAACAAATCTTGTATGAAATGTATAAGTGCTAGGGAAACACCAACTTATTAGTTAATATTTTTGTGGTTTTTTATTTTATTATTATTCATTTTTTATTTTAAAATATATTTAGGCTTATTTACAAAACACTTATTAGTCTCAATTGTACCCTCCTTTCTGAAAAGATTTTGAAAGCTATTTTACAAACCATGTCACATAGATATACATTTTCCAAACATTCTACAAAGATTTTCAAAACAAGTAAACTCCATTTTTTACAAATCAGTGTAAAATATTTTTAAAGACATATCACATAAATACATGTTTTCAAACATTTTACATAGATTTTTCAAAATAAGTAAAACCGTGTTTTTACATACCAATGTAAAACATTTTTATCAAAAACCATGTCACATACGTACAAAAGATTTTCAAATCATTTTTACAAAAATCAGTTCAAAATACTATGCTACTCTTATCCCAAAAAGTTTTGAAAAAGTTTAAAATATGAGCTACGGTTAAAGTATATAAGAAATATATACGGTATACCCCCATACTTAGCTTGTGATATGTCCTCATAGTACTAAGTGATATGAAACCATAGCTTATGCTAAATACACATGGATACCAAGAAGAGAGGGAATTAAGTGAAAAAATGAGTTAGAAGAATGTTGTGACTCGGGTCCCCCTATACTTAGGCTGATGAATAGCCTAAGAAAGATAAAATGCAAATGAGGAACCCGATGTGAACATTCAGAAATGGACTTGGTACCCCTTATACTTAGGCTAAATAGTAGCCTAAGTATGTCGAATATGGAATTAAAGATGGGGAACCGGGACACCAGTTAGGGTTATATGAATCTTATTAGATGAATTAATCTTAAAAGATATGAAAGTGGAGTCAAGGGTTTTAAGGGATGGTTTGAGGATAAATAATATAATTGCAAACAAACCCAATAGTGTCACTAGATCGTACATGTGGATCAACAAATATTGGTCAAATTATCTGGCCCATTTTATCAGTGAGAATCCAAAGTTTAAGTCCATTACGCATATGTATAATGTAGGATTTGGGCACTATCCTATGGAAGCATTCTCACCTCTCAACATACATAAAGTACCTGCAAATAATGAGGGGTTTGCTTACCCCAAGATAGAGGGTTAATTTTAGCTCCATTTTGGTAAATTCAACTTGCATTAAATAATCCCACTTTTAAGAGCTTTGTTATCACTGTAGAAATGTGAGCACATAAATCATTGCCTAAATTCCCAATTCCTTATTAATTTAAGTTTAAATTACGAGAGGGTTCCAAAAAGTCAATGTAAGCGAGAAAATCATGATGCATGCTCGAGATAGAGATATTCACAGTGCATCCCATCTCTCCATGTGGATGCTAGGTTGTATAAAAATCTATCTATATGATTGCAAGTCGAATAAGCCACACCTAAACATGCTTCTATTAGCGGGAAAAAGAAGTTGATTAATTTGAGCTAAATGGGACGTATTTAGGTGCCTCTAATGAATCTTATGAGATAAGTGAATCTCATACAATGATGTTAGTGTGTCCTAATTACGATTAAGCACACATAAAATTTAACCTAATGTTTCTCTATGTGCCATGTGTCTAAACCAAATTTCGGACACTCAAGTTGAGTCACACCCGAATTAGAATTGAAAAAGACTCAACATATCACGAATAAAGTCCATGGTCCACATTGCATTCACGAGTTCTCGATCAAAAACCATTGTAAACAAATATATAAAAATACAACAATAATGATCAACAACACATTATCTACTCTTCAAGTTCTTCAGGTTCACTTTGTAGCTTCTCTCAGTTGAAGCATCGAGCATCTCGTTCCTCCTTTCTCCAAGTGTCCTAGATCACATGGCCTACCACAAAATCACATGGCCAGAAATATATCAAAGAGATAGCGAAAAATAATGACAAGAAATAAATCTGAACATCACATAACAATGCAAAATGTTAATACAAAACAACTTCACCTGAATGATATATAACCAATTTAACAAAAATATTAAATCTATATAATTATAGCGATGAAGTAGTCCTTGGTAATGACACCATCTGATAAACCATTGATCTATTATTCTAATATGTATTCATTGTAATACAACCAATTAGCAACATATCAGAATCAAGTTAGATGATCCTAATGAAGAGGACTTAGCTTAAATTTATCCTAGATAAGTCCAAGGTCAAACATAAGGGCACAAGCTATTAATACAATTAATTGAATTGTAATTTAAATATTAAGTAATTAATGATGTTATCTAAGTCAAAAAGAAAAAAAAACAATGCAATACAATATGTGCTAATGAATGAGTATGCATTTTATTTTGATTTTTATGCATGTTAAATAACCAACATGATGAACACAATGTAATTAAAGAAAGACGAGTGCATAATTACATAAACTATGCTCATGAATCCAATGTGTAACTCAAACAATATAAATAATTAATTTCAAGGTCCAATTGATTCGTAAATTGAAGCTAACATACATTAATAGCAAATATATTAAGAAGAATTTATTAATTTATATCTATAATTAATTAGCACAATTATTCTAAGTGAGTCAGATATAAAGACATGCCATATTAAAGAGAATTAAATTAGCTTTACAGTAAAAATGAAATCACTTCATTTGGACTCATATTGCTTAAGATATTCAACATACAAGCCAAGGCATACACGTAATAAAAAAATATAATTGAAACACACAAAAATATCATAGAGAGGTATGTGTAGGGACTGCAACGCAATTAATGAAAACAATGACTCATCTTTAAGGTTAACCCCCTAAGCGAGGGCATTTTTGAAAAATATAGAATTCGGTGGGGCATAAGTATAAAATGACTAAAGACTGCACGTGAACCTTGGACTTTGTTGCAATTATAGAGAATCGCAGCACCTTGGCTGCAAATTACCCATCCCCCTTATGTGCAGTCCGTGCACATGGAGGCTCAGGCCGAGGGTCAGTTAGACACAGTAGGCCTGGGCCACGTGGATGGCCCAGATGATTTGAATGCATCTCGTTTCCATCGTGATGTGCGCTTCGCGGCTGAGGCTTGGACTCATCATGAGCCGATCGATCCAAAGATCTGATGGTATCTACTCTTCAGTCCTGCCTCTTCCTCCTCCTTCTGCGACGGGAAGGCAGAGCTCCGGAGAAGGCGTTGGAGCTCCTCCTTGCTCCTCTACACGATCTGAGTGTCCACATAGCATCGTAGAAGGGTGGCGAAAATCCCATGATGGTATAGAAGGTCCATGGATCACTGAAGCGCTGTTGCAATGATTCTTCGTAGGCATAAACCTCTAGAACAGACCTCCATCAAAAGATCTGACCTTGAAGATTATAAACCTGCAAGTGTTAGTTGCAACCAAGCAAGTGTGTGCATGAACAAAGTAAGCTATATGGATGGTCATTTGGGTGTTGAAGATGGAGACCCTAAATGGGTTCTTCTCTGATGAATGGATAAGAATGACTAAGTGAATTGAGTGATTGGAAAGGGGAATAAGCGAGGAGGACCTCCTGCAAAGATCACTGATCTTTAGTGAAGATTCTAACATGAATCAGATTAAAGTGGAATTGTATGTACAATATGAAATAAATCAAATAAACCAAACGAAAACCACTAAATACTTTAGTAATTGAATAAGAACGTGTGTGGATGAATAGCCTAGGCTTGAGCTTCCGATGAAAGTCGGTTCTTCGCTGGACCAATTCGACCATGATTGGGAGCTTGAATGACCTTGATTTGGTCATAACGTGGCCTGTAGGCCGTGGGTCATCACTGGAAGTAATACACCATTTATCTCTCTTCCATGCTCCTTCCTTCCTATCATGAAGGGGAGTATAAGGCTAGGTGATGCTTCATATAAACGTGGATGCCCCAATTTTGGGTCTGGTGGTGGGTATTTGAAGAAGAAGAAGAAGGAGGTGGTGATTTGGGTTCCCAGGCGGTGGTTTCAACCACCGCTAATTGGTAGAGGAGTTAGGGTTAGGGGAGGTTAGAGAATTAGAACGGAGAACGATGGTTAGGAGAAGAGGATGGCGATGGGAATCGAAGGAAGAGGAAGATGGAGGAGGTTGAGAAAATTCGAGGAAGCTATGGAGTTACCAATGTTCACACCTCTTGGGAGAGGTTGCTAGAGGTTGGGAGAGGTTGCCGGAGGTTGCCGGAGGTTGAGGTTGAGGATCAGACGATTGAGAATTAGGCTCGAAGCTGTAGTGGAGATGTGCTCTGATGGATGCGATCGTAGGGTTGAGGTTTAAGCATTGATGAGCGGGTATGATGCATCCAATCAAAGTGATCATATGGTGGAGGAAATTCGGCGGGAGAATAAAGCACCGGCAGATGTAATTATCTGATTCAGCCATGTGGCCCAATTCCAAATGACAAAAATAATGTGAAAATAATAATAAATAATTAGATGTGGAATTATTAAAAACGTTAAACAAGAAAGTTGTATATCTTTTTAAGACTACAACTTTCATGTAGAACTCAAAGTAATAATACATCATATTTACACACTAATATTTTTGTAGTATTAAAAATAATTTTTTTTATTTTCTTTTATTATTATTTTATATTTTTTAATTATGAATAATTTTCAATTAAATATATTATTTTTATTTAATTTTTAATAATAAATAAATACATCAAATAAAGGGCACAATAAAATATTAATTATATACAATAATTAATGTTAATTGATTATACTATGTTATTTGTTAAATTAAATATTAATTATTATTAATGAAATACTTAAACTATGAGGTGATGAATCCCCATTTCATCACCTTTATTCTATCATTTTGGCCTTTAAAACCTAGCTAAATGCATGTCTATAGCGTTAATTTGCATACAATAACATTTTTTGATTCACATTGTTTATATTGTATAAAATACTCTATTAAATACCAAAATAACAGAATAAAGAAAAGAACAGAAAAATAAATAAAATACCATAGGTATTGAATGACCCTAAACCCGAGAACTAGGCATCATGATGACTAGGCCGACCAGGAATAAAGTAGGGGAGATAAGGGTCGAAAATCACACTCAAAACCCTAATTTTAATTCATTAATAAATATTTGGGGCCCAATTTCTTATTTATTATTTATACCTCAAATTAATAAACTATGAACATAAAACGTGTAGATAAAATACAAAGAAAAATACAAAATTTATTTCACTAAAAAGTAATGCACAGTGTGCTCTGGACACTTTGGATAAAAAGTCGCTAAGAAAACATCACAGGCATGTGTCTTCTCCATATAAACTCAAAATTCATAAACTCGTTGTCATTGTTCATAAAATTAAATTATTTATTTAATGAAGGTGGATTTATTCAATTTGAAGCCAAGATGCAAAAGTTAGGTTTTGAGCCCTCATTGTGCAATATACCTGAATAAAATAATCAATTTATTTATCCTTTGTATTTTTCATATTTTATATTTTTTTATAAAATTGTAAATAATATTGGAAATACATATACATAATTAAAATATAAGAAAACAGTTAAAAATACAATAAAATAAATATAATATAATACATAGATGAATTATACATGTATATACATATATAATAAATATTTATTTATTTAAGTATACAAATAACATCCGAAAAATAAAATTAAAAAATATTTATGTGTATTTAAATAATTATAAATACAAAAAAATAAGAATTTAAAAAAATAAATTTTAAAATAGAAAAAAAATAAAATACCAATGTATAAGTAAATATACCTATATTTTTAGATATAAAAACTAATACCTAATAAATTAACTCAAAAAATTAAATAAAAATCATATTAAAATACTAAATAAAATAATAAATGATTTTCATGTTTTAATTTTATTTAATTAATCCCCTTGTTATTTTATTTTATTTTCTATTCTTTTATTTCTATTTTGTCATTTAGCGACTGACGTGGCCCAATGGGAGCACGACCTTGGTTGAACCACCAGTCAACTGGCCTACTGCTCCCCTAGTCTTATCAGACCTTGCTGACCACCCCTCTTACTCGTTTTATCCATCACTCCTTGCATTTTTATTGCATGATTCCTTCGTCATTTTTGTTCCTCGATCTTTGGTCTTGCATGCCACTTTGATTCCTCGATCGATGGATCGATGCATCGATTTGCGTCCCTGGTCAAATACTCCCCTGTACAAATAACCCCAATCTCTCTTTATTCAAATTTGATCATGTTTTCTCCCTCGAAATCCCCATATTTCTTGCACTTTGGTTTGCCGGTAACAACAGTAAGCTTGCTGATCATCTTGGCATGGAGGAAGAGGTTTGAAAGTCAGAGATCCGAGATTGTCGGTCTTTTCTCCTAAGCTCCTCCTTAGCTCCCTCATCTCTGAGGTGGAGCCCTAGTTTATTGCTTATTTTCTTTCCTAGGAGTATGGTTAGCATAATTAAGTATTTAATTTAAGTCATTTTCATCTTTTATTCCGTGAAATTACTCGATCGTAGTTCACCGGAGCTCCAGCTCTGGCCATCGTTTCATCATCCCTTGATTGTTCTCTGACCCATATGACACATCCAACTTCTTCACCTTCGCTTCTGATACTCCCCGAGCACCTCCATTCTTCTTAATTCACTCCAGAATCGAGATATCAACTCCCCACCACCGTCGATCGCCAGATAGCGCCACCTGGACCCATCTCACTCCATTTCCATCTGAACAGACCATATTCTTCCCCATACCATTAGACCCTACACCTTTATTACACACACACACACAATAGCAACAGCTGTCCCCGTATGTCCCCACCTCTAGAACACTCTCACAACAACACCGCTTATTGTGTAGTAGCAGCTCGTTGCTCTCTTGTGCTCCATCCACACGTACAGCAGCTCAACCTCCATCACACTAACACACACAGTCTCTTGCTGATGCTTCCTTGCACCCATTCATCACATAATATACGCAGCAGCCAATGCTGCTTCAAATCCCCGCCCCACATTCTCCTAGTCACAAACAACCGCATGATTTCACTGATCGAAGCATCTTATAAGTAGTTTTTGATACGGGGTACCTGCCGTCCAGTCTTCGAGGGCATGCGGTGTCCGACAAGTCAGATCCGGTAATCGTTGTATCGGCTGCTCTCACAGTACTCGGTACCCGATCTAAGCTTCTCAATCAATAATCAACCCACAACAATATATGTGCAATAAAAATATATGTGGAGTTATAATTTATTTTATTTAACTCTATGAAATGTGTATAGTGGACCTGCAGTAGAGTGTGGAACTCTGGGGAGTAAACTGATAGGTACGTTAACTATTAAAAATTATTACTAATTACTAGTATTTATTTTGTACTTTTTAGCTTTTTCTTTTTTATGTGGGTTTTAATTATATGTAAATTTTTAAGGATTTTAAGTGTTTTGCATTTTTTATATTTTAAATTTTAAATTGTTATTTTCTTTTTAATTTTGTAAAATCTTATTTTTTTATTTTTAAAATATAATATACATATATATAATAATTATTATTATATAATAAATAATATAAGTAATATATAGAGTATATAGTATATGCAGGGTTTTAAATTTTTAAATATACATAAATAAACTCAAAATGCAAAAAATAAAATGTTTTTATGTTTTTTATATTTATCTCCTTTTTCCTATTTTTTGTAGATTTTTGCTAATTTTTATGTATTTTTAAAGTATTACATAATATAAAATAGCGCATAAAATAAATATCTGAATTTGTTTTCAGCTTATTAAATAGAAATAATCCCAAAATTAATAAAAAACTATTTTTAATATTTAGTATATATATATAAAAAAAATCAGAGATAAGACAATATCTTTTTAGATCTTTTAATGATTTTTGATAATTTTTATAAGATTTTTAGGTTTTATATTTTGTATTTTTAGTGATTTTTGGATATGTATTAGAATATATATAATAATATAGTTAACCTAATTTTTTGGAATTTTTAAAAGTTGGTCTGTATTTTAATAAGTAAACATGAAGTAAAGGTGATTTTTTTTCTTATTTTTAAGAATAGAAAAATAGAATTAAATGTCTAAATAAAAATATGTGTATTAAAACATGTCCCAAGACATCTACCCTAATTTTCCTCACATTCATGCATAATCAGAACCACCTAATAAAAATAAAATACAACAAAATAAAATACACAACAGAACAAGGACTTATTTGCAATTTAAGTAAACCATACTTGCATTTAATAACAATGCGATGAAGTATAGGGGCATGCATGAAAAATAATCAACGAATAAATATATTACACGCTTGGTGAAGCATAAATGCAAATAAAATAAACTCAAGACCCACTGATGCAATTTTTACAAAAAAATATTACACATATTATACAAAATTTTAGACTGGATATAAAAAAGAAACTTGGAGGGGCCTGAATGCAAAAATTGCCAAGCGCCTCACAGTTGTAATTACTACAAATTTATTTATGTTATAGGAGATATTTAATATTCTAAACTAATATATAAAAAGTCGAAAGGAGTTGTATGCAATTACCCCTCTCTTGCGTGCTCATGGACAACTGAATGGACTTCACTTACGCGATGAATGGCCATGATTGGACGATATCGCTTCGACGATAATCAGTTGAGATAATGTCCATCGCACGATCTAACGATGGATGCTTGGCTACATCCAAGAATAGTTGTACATTACGGAGGAGACACAAGATCATGTAGTGCTAACTTCATTCCCAAGATCAGGGGAGAACAAGGGTGGTGCCTTCCCTTGATCGAGTAGTTCTCACGATCCGAACTTCCTCCGGTGCTATTGAAATGCTCAGAAGATTCCTGCAGTCGATTTGTAGTGAGAGATGCCCTCGAGGAGGTTTAGGACCCAGCGATGGGGTCCTGGAGCTGTGTGATGAAGTGCTTCACCAGGGAGTGGTTGACGAATCCATGATTTATCTACTTTGTATGGAGATTCTAGTATAATTCCCTCAGCAAATCACTAAATAAACCCCTTAAATAGTGTTAATTAACATTCACTAATTATGTTGAAATAAGGGTTCAAATTTGTATCTAAATAATATGCTTTTGACCTTGATTAAATTTATTATTTAATGTACAAATATTAATGATTTTGACCCAATTATTTTTCTATTATATTCTTTAATTCATGAACGAACTTGACAGAATGATGCAAAACCCATAAAAATCACAAAATTTAAAGAAATAGAAAAGATCTGACATTGTATATTTTGTACATATTTTATCTTTATGGATTTTGTTTTACAGATTTCTAACCTATAAAAATCGATAAAAAATTAGATTAAATACGTATATATTGTATATAAATTAATTCACTAAGTAAAATCAAATAATAATGCAAAAATCACAAAAATACTAAAATAAGGTATTTTATTATCTATAGAGTACCACCAAAAATACTTTTTTCATAGATAATCTCTTTTGATTTTGGTCCCTTCACAGAAGTTGTAGTTCTCATCCAGACGATCAACTTTCATGAAAACACTTTTAGATACATCATTTACTATTATTTATTGAATTTTCTTTTAATTTATTTTTTCAAATTTTGTGGGAGTGACATGTGGTGGCTCCTAGAGCTGCCACATGTCAACCCTCATGTATTACTTTTATTATTATTTATTTTTTATTTTTTCTCTCTTCTTTCTCTCAATCACATGCACAACACATGTACCCCCTTTCTCCTTCTGCCTCCCGCAATGGCCAGCACTCCGCCTCCCGCTCCCCGTCATTACACCTTTGCCTCCTCCATTGCTCGTCCGTTTTACCCCCACGATCGTTCCGATCGACCTTCCTCTTATACACCAAAGACACACTCGCCTCTATTATCTACCGTTCTTCGAATCCATCAAGCCAAGAGAAAATCTTGGGTCGCGGTTGGTGACAACAGTCGAGCTCCTCGAGCAACCAATCCTTGGGGTGTGATCCAGAGGCTCTCCAACCTCTGATTTTTGCTCCGATTATTGACGAGAAGCCAAGCTTCGTGGCTACCTTCGTTGGCTACTGACGCAAGAATCAGAGAAGGCCTTCACCACTCCTATTTCCCAGGAGAACTCCATGACCTCCCTCGCTCTTTGCCCCTCTCTTTCTCGAGCATTTGGAGCCCTAGGTCCACTGCTCTCTCCATCCGATTCATCTTCACCATCTCCTCAATCACTGACAATACTTTCACACATCTCTACTTCATCTTTTCCATCTCTCCTACATGCCTCACCTCTCCACCTCACGCCTCATGCCTCGCCTCGTCACTCCGCCTCGTACCTCATCGCTCCAGCCTCGACCCTCGTCGACGCCATCAACCCCGTGCACCATTCCGCCACTGCCGCTTCCAGCTCCTCTGCCGCATATCCTAGTCGCTTCGCCTTCCACATAGCTGGATCCCTAGCATCTTGCCCCTGCCAACCATGATCGAGATGACACAATCTCAGCATGTGTCACATGAGGTCTGTCGTCGCTTCATGGCATAGGCTGATGTGTCGCCTGTCTTCACCGCCACCATCCGGCCACCTTCCACAACAGTTCACCAGCCACCTGACGCCCCTTCGTTGACCTCCGCTCCACCACCCTCGCCTCACTCCTCCGTGTCACTGCTCCTCTTCTCCATGTACAACCATCGTTTGATTAGGGGATTTCTCGTGATCCAATGACCACTCAACTTTCATGTGGTTACCCGAGCCTCGACCCACGCCTCGAGGTTTAGTGGCCCGAGCCTTGCCCAGCAAGCCATGTAGAGTCTCGGGGTATGCCCATACCTCAGCCTCGATCTGAGCTTGTGCCTCCGCACTCGAGCCCGGCGTAGCACATGCGTATCATCTGCGAACTGGGGCAAATTGCCCCTCCCTCGCTTTTATAGAATATGCAGACAGGTCCGCGCCAACAGCCTGCATGTACGGCGCACATGCCTGCTTAGGCAAATTACATAACTACCTGAATGGTTTTGAATAATTGCAGATAAGTCCCCTCAGGGGACTTTTTGAGAAGAAAAATATTTTTATTGCATTTTAGCCCTTGAAACTTCATTTTATCATAACTTTCTCATTTGAACTCCATTTTTAGCATACAATATGTCGTTTTAAAGCTTATTTTGTTCTCTGACATTTTATAAATCCTGTAAACATATCTGATCTTGATCTATATTGAATATTTCTTAAGGATTCATTCTTACCATGTATGCTGAATTTTGACATATT
The DNA here is from genome assembly GCA_037367405.1 of Ottelia alismoides. NCBI lineage: Eukaryota > Viridiplantae > Streptophyta > Magnoliopsida > Alismatales > Hydrocharitaceae > Ottelia > Ottelia alismoides. The sequence goes on along the minus strand of JAZKJV010004547.1, from coordinate 485,870 downwards.
TGTGCTATTATGTTTTGAGAAAATTGATCTCTTTTGTAGGGGCTTCAATCAGGAGAATTCAAGTTAATATCCCTGATAGTTTTTGTGGTTAAAGATTACTTCTTTGAGGATTAAATTATAAGAAAGATTAGGGGAAAGAGTATATTGAGATTTATTTTTATACTTTGTAGGATTATTCATTGATCTATTGATATTTTTGACCTGCAACTTGGATTTAATTTGATATATAATTCTTAAACAACTTTCCGTCGATCTATGATTATTTAATTGAGGAATAATTAATCATTTTTATTTGAATATTGAAAGAGAGAAAAATCATAGACCTTGTGCTTCACTTTATCTCTGATTCATATACTTGCGCTGCATTACATCTCTTTTATTTTTCACTTTATTTTTTGAAATAAAGATCAATATAGCAATTAGTTGATTATTTACATTAATTTAAAACCATGTAACTAAAAATCATTGTTCCCTGAGTTCGGCCTTGGTACACTTACCAAGTAAAAATATTCCACAATATTCAAAATGTGTGGTTTTTGTTGATCTGATTTCTGCCTCCTATACTATAATTCAACTTTAATAAAGAGGTAGATTTCTGGTTTATTAAATGGTACCATTGCTTGGGAATGATGAATTTTTAGGACTTTAGATCACTTTTTGTAATTAATTATTATGATATTTCTTTCATTTTTATTTTTAATTAAATTTTCTTTTATTTTCTGTATTTCTCTCTCATCAGTTACTAACCGCATTTTCTCTCTTTATAGATAACTAGCTCGGAGCATTTTTGGATAAAATTCAAGGATCTGCAAAGAAGATTGTTTTAAATTTTATCTTGTTAAAGAACTTAGATTAGTTTTACTTTTCTGCATTAATTGCAGGGTCTCTTTGAATCCCAATTCTTGAAATAATTAGAACTGAACTCTTTGTGGTGTGTCAGGTTTGTTCTGTGCAGTTGAGACCCGGCCTGAGTGTCGTAGAAATTAGATGCATATACACTAGCTTAAGTTATTTATATTTATATGCTCATAACTTTTAGGCCACACATCTTCACTAACAAGAAGCACTAGTAGATAGTTCGGACACAACCAAACTAAACTCAAATTTCTTCCTGCTAATATAATTATCTGCTTAGGGCGATATCTGTGCATATTATCTAGTGTAAATTTTAAATTCCTTTTATTGCATCCCGCATGAAGAATGTGGGGTATCATTATAAGTCTTCTTCTTAGCATGCATCATGATTTAAAGCTTGCATCGGCTTTCTCGATCATCTCTAACTCAGTTTTACAACTTAGGATTAAAGGGACAATGACTTCTTGTTAGGCATGCGATTTTGTGATTATCTACGATTTAAGTGAAAATCCTAATTTAAAATTGGGACTACTAATCTAGTTGACTGTAAATAAATTGACATAAAATTAGACTTGTTTCTGGTGGAGAGTAACACACTCATTGTACATAGGAGAGAATCACACACTTAGGGTAGAACCCAAAACCTATTCTCAATGTACTTGTCAAAGATCGTTTTACCATTCAAATTAAAATCGAAAAGATAAGCGATCTATCTCTTACAACCTTCACTATGTTGACTTGGTGAAACTAGGGTTTGCTTGTCTACCTGTGTTGTTTCTCTTGTGTCTGTTTTGCTTCCTATTCGGATAATATTCTTCTTCCTCTCTTCCCTTCCACCATGTATTCCCAATCTACCTTGTACCCAAGGTCCATACCATATCACTCATATCCCGAACTCGAAAACTCAACTGACCTTATCATTTCATCATACTCCTCACCCTCTACATGTTCTTACCCACCTGATACCCCTCCCTACAAGTTTAGCACATCGTATACTCCAAAGATTACCAACGCTTTTGACACATATCATGAGAATGATGAATGGTCAAACTACATGGGTCAAGATTATAGCTATACACCTTTGACCTAAAAACATCCTTCATATGATCAAATAGAGCGGCCTGCACTTTATATCCACCCTGACTGGATTGAATCTCACTGGCCTTCTTATTATCCACACAATTAGCCCTCACACAAATATGATTGGATTAAGGATCCAGCTCCACCTTCCCTCTGTCGGTGGACACCAAATTAGAGGATGAGATTGATGATGAATCATCAAACCAAAAACTGCAAATTCATGTGGTTAAATCGGGTCACTTGTGAAACTGAGGATTCCATATTCACTCACATTTGATTATATGATGACTCCATGTTAAACAGTCTCCCAAAGTTCTTCTTTGATCAACTCAAGCTCAGACAACTCCAAAAGATAAGTGTAATTGTTCAACTGCTAGATCGATTTACCAAAAGTCCTAGAGGAATTATTTTTGTCATCGTAAACTTTTGAGATGACAAACATAAAGTGGACTTTATTGTCATTGACATTGAGAACCACAAAGAGATGTCTGAGTCTCTTATTATTCTTGGAAAGTTGTTCTTTGCCTCTGCTAAGTCAACTATTGATCGTGAGACACAAGACATAAGATTCCCCAACTCGAACCACAATGAACAAGCCCTCATTGACATACCCAACCCTGTGACAACCCAACCAGCCACCGATGGTTGTGACTAAGAGGAGACCACCAAGTCAAGAACTTCACACGATCAGACCTCTCCTCATGAAACACATGCACAAACCTTAGGAGAGGCACCCGAGAGACTGATTGTTGGACTGGCCTTCGATTCTCACCACACCTCCATGAAGAACCACCCTAACACTGCTCCTATGATGAACCCAGATATAGGAGCTTATGTGGAACTGGACCATGTTTATGAGGATCGTCGTGATTATTTGAGTGGTCCAATTTTTGAGTCAACAGTAATTCATGAAATACTTGAACCATTCTAGGAGCCGACTCTTATGCCTAAGGAAATCTTCTATGTCATCAAAACTCATGGATATTAGAAGGTAACATAAACATCGCCAGCCATCACTCATACTGCCACCAGGAATGAGATAGCAATGCCCAATCAAACTAAGGAAACACCTCGAGACGTGTCATGGCCCTACACGAGTGGATCAATGAATATGGTGCTTCATTTGATGAGGAAACCATAAACAACACAACTTCCAGACTAGTGTTGAATCCAAATGAGACGGGCGGAGCAGTCGTGTGGTCCACCCAAGGTAGGACCACAATCGCTGAGGCGATTGACATGAAGCTCAATGAAGTCAAACAATAATTAACCCACAAGGAATAAGAATCAAGCAATGAAAGTAGATAATGTGGATCAAAATTTATTATAAGACCTACAATTTATGTGTATAGTGACAAGCAGAGTAGGGTGTCAAACACAGGGAATAAGGGACGTAGTAGGCATATTATTTATAAATAAATAATAAAAGGGTGTATGTATATATATGTATGCACGGTATTTACTCAATGTTTTCATGGGTTTTTAATTCTTTTTTAATTAATCAATGTTCTTTCGTAATTTTTATTTTTCTGATTTTTTAATTTCTTTTTCTTTTTTAATGTATAATATATATATATATATGTATATATTTAAATGTATGAAGAACTACTGAACTCAATCACTTGATGCCGTTACTCAACAGTTTTCTGTTGAGGTCTATCCCGTGGAGGTACTCCAATTGGATCAGTGATCGATTTCTAGGTTTTGTCGTAAACTTAATTGGTTACTTCCAATTACGTAAATCAATAGTTCAAACCGCACTCAAACGATATATATATACAATAGAGATAATATGTAGTAGTATATAATAAATATACAAAAATAAAAAATATCCAAAATAACGATCCTTTTTATTTTCTAAAGGGTTGAAAATATATTAGGATATTTATAGTAATTAATAATAAAATAAATATATATTATTATATAAGTATATATAAGCTATATATAGTATTACAATTATAAATAGGGATTTTTACCCGGCAGACCCTATAAACTTTGCCCATTACCTCTATGACCTTTGAAACAACCTAATTCCCCCCTCGACCCCGTAAACTTGCTAACTCTTACCTCATGAACCCTCCGGGTAATATGTTTGAAGCCCGTGGGGGTTCTTGGGGTAATTTACAGGGTCGATGGGGTAATTACGTTGTGCAAAAGGTCATAAGGTAATTTAAAAAGTTTATAGGGCCTGTCGGATAAAAATCCCTTATAAATATAACTATAAGTAATCAAAATTTTCAAAATACAACATTTTTATATTTTTTAAATGTGCTTCTATTTTTATGAATTTTATGGAAATTTTTGCATTTTTTGTATTTTTAAAATCAATAAAAGTCCAAAATCAAAACTTTTTAGTTAGGTCGAATTGATTTGAGATTTCAAAAAAAAGGGTTTAAAATGTCTCAAAACCAATTTTAATGCATAATAAATAATATATATAAAAATAAAGTCCATAAAACATTTTTTGGATTTTTAGAAATTATTTTATATTTTTAGGGTTAGCAAGGGTTTACTAATTTTTGGATATTCTTTTGATATTTTTTTGTGATTTTTTCTAGAGTGATAAAATTGGCTAATACATATTATGCAATTTTTTGGACTTTTTAGAGCTAGTTTTATATTTTTTGTATTTTTTGAAGGAAAGTGGGGAATAAAATAGCTCTTCCTTATTTTTAATAAATAGTAAATGCCAAAAAATAGCAAACAAATCACATAACGTGAATAAGCATTCTAGCAGGCATTTTCCACAATTTTTGCACAATTTTCTGAGTATAAGAGCTATTTTCAGTAAATGGAAATGCAAAAATAAATACAAATCAAGCTGGCATGGGTATATTTGCAAATAAAATAAATTCCATGGATGCACGTGAAAAATAACCACGACTTTTGAACTGAAACTTGGTTTTAAGGACTAACCAATAAATATAAAACTTAGAGGGGTTCACCAACAAAGTGTCCATTCACGTGGGGGACCATGTGAGATGACTTGACACTGGACTAAAATGCAATATTGAAAAGGTTCAGAGGCTCACATACAAATTATCCCAAACGTTTTAAACTTAATTAAATATTTATAATACTGACAGATAAATACAAAAGGTACATAGGGGTCGATGAAAGTTTTACCACTGAAACTACTTTTCATCCAACCGATGTATGCACGCCACGTATCTGATCCAAGGGCCACTCTCGCACACCGCTTCGATTAAATTGGACGGCCAAGATTAGATATGGGTCGTGTTCTTTATCCAACGTCAAGGAAGGGAGTTGCAAGAATGATCGAAGAACACACCTCCAGTGACCTTTGATTTATTTATCCTCTGTGCTCTTATGATGATTCTTCAATCCGACAGAGGACGTAGCTTCCTGGTACTCCTCCATGTGTGCAGGTGTCATTGGCGAGGATGGGGATAACCGAGGAGCTTTGATGGCTCCAGACGACGTGGAGGTGCTCCAGGCGCTCTTCTACGCTCCAGATGGGCCTCTAAGCCTTGTGACCTACACCAAAAACTACCCTCGTTGGAGGGTTATCTCATCGATCGAAGGGTGAAGCTGTAAATGGCGTAATGGACGAAGATGGCAAGGTATGTCAGAGGTAGTAGAGCGACCCTCGATTCACCGAATCTCGAAAGATTTGAGTTGGGTATGGGGTGAAATAGATGAAGAACGTCCGGGGGAAAGATTTCGTATGGAAATGGGTCGATGTGAACGGTCAGATCACGATGAATTGGCCCGGAGCTTAAGCTCAAGGAAATTGAGGATTTTTAAAATTATGACTAAGGATGAAATGAAATGCCAAATTAAAGATAAGAATCAAAAAAAATCTAAGAAGCTACCTAGGAACAGAAGATAAGGCCTCGATTTGGTCTAAAGACCAAAGAGGTGAAACCATATGGAGACCTCCTCTGGCGATGGGTGGATCGACTCCTCTGAGTGCTCCTCCTCGCTGCAGAGCCTTCCAATCACTTGATGTCACTAAGAGAAAGGAGTTGTTTGGATCTTAAGGGCTAAGAACATATGAAGAGCGATCAAACTTGGAGGCGGAGCTGGGGAGATCTATTTAACATGTGAACGAGGAGGGAGGTTCGATTGAGGTTGCTGCTCAGATCGAGGGAGATTGATGGGATCTTTGGCCATGGCATGAATTATGGAGATCTAATCTCTAGGAATCACACTGCACGCCATAGCAGAGCATGATAACCTCGAGCGGAAAAAGGGAGATCACGAGTCTGACATTCCGACGCTTGAGAAAGAGACAAGGGGTCAGTTGACCCAAGGTCAACGTGGGAAAGAACCTGGTTGGTCCATGTGGACCAACCAAGAAATTCCCTGGCTAAATATCTTTGTAAAATCAGAAATAAATAAGTAAGTAAGTAATTAAATTTTTATTAAAACATTAAAAATGTTTGTAGTTTAATGTAGTATTTTATATCTATTTTTTATGAGCTTTTTTATTATAAGTCAATATTTACAAGTATAAACATAGGTATATATACCTATATGTAGGTATTTTTATTTTTGATTTGTATTTTATATTTTATTATTTTATACAAGTATTTATATTTTTAATTTATTTTAATACACATGTAGTATTTTTATTGTTTTTTTCTGAGTTTATATGCACACTTAATTAATTATGTACATTTATATTATATGTATGTATAGGTATACTTTATCTATGTATTAGAGTAATTGATTTATTTTCGATTTATTTTTAGGGTTTTATTCTATTCTAATTATGTACATATGTTCTGAATACTCTATACAAATTTAGAAAAATAAAATAATTTGAAAAGTATATAGAATAAATATATTGAATAAAATATACAAGTATGTTGCACAATAAGGGCCTAAAACCTAACTTTTGCATCGTAACTCCAAATGGAAAGAAATTATCTTCATTAAATAGCTTATTAAAAGTTATATAAAATTAAAGGTGATTTTGATCAATTTTGATAAATATGGAGAAGATAGAGGAATGTAATATTTTTGTTTTGGCTTTTTATTTTGTATGTCTCGGGCACACTGTGCATTATTTTTCTATGAAATCAATTTTGTATTTTTCTTTGTAGTATTATCTAAAATATTCATGTTGAAGATTTTATTATTTGATGTGTAAAAATAATAAAATAAATTAGATGATATAATTCAACTATATATGAATTGTAAATTAGGATTTTGTGTATTTTGCTGTATAATTTCTCTGTCCCATCTCCCTCTACTTTATTCCATGTCGACCAAGTCATCACGATGACAAGGTCTCGGGCTCTAGGGTCATTAAATACCTATGATATCTCATTTCTTTTTCTTTTCTTCCTTTATTCTTTTATTTTGGATTTAAATACATTAAATATAAAGTAATTTCTACAATATTTTGTATAATTTGTAGATTGTTTATTTTGGAAAATGAATGATATATACATACATTTAGCTAGGGATTTAAGGATGAAATGAAACAATAAAGGTGATGAAATGGAGATTCAACACCCCATATACTTGCATTTGCTAGTCCCTAGAAAACACTTATTTCTATAAGTGCAGAAAAGAAAACAAAGGAAAGAAAAAGAAAGAACTTGGACTGATTTTAACTTTTAAAGTTGTCTTCACAAAATCAAAGTTTGGAGATCAATAGGACCTTTGGATTTTTAGTTTGGTCGGAACCATGATGGGAACCAGACTTGAAACACAACAGCCTCTGAGAATCACAAAACTTTGCCCAGGTCTCCTTAAAATCCAAGCCAGAACAAGTTGATGTCATACGCAGTCCCTTATGACTATGGGTCTATCTTGTATGGGGTCAGTGATATGTAGCTCCTCTCGGCTGAAGCGGTAAAAGTCAAGTTTCTCCAACATGGAGATCCTAATTCCCCCAATAACTCTTTCATCTAGAAGTGTAGAATTCCCTTCTAAGTTCAAGTACAACCGGCTCAAGAAGATGAGGTGGAGAAGAGAATGGATGGTGGCCAGTGTAGATACCTATCCTTGGATACTTGACCAGTGTAGCCAAGTCATCCGGCTGTAGGCTCACATGAATCTTTGTCTTTGAATCTCAAGCATTCTTATTGAATACATACATGCTCCGACATGAATTGATTTTCCTTTGACTTTTACCCATCTATTTTTTTGGAGTTTTTTATTTTTGCATTTTTAAATACTATTTACAACGGCCTTTACATATGGACTTTTTCCTCTTGAGCCAGTAGACTATCCCTCTTTTGAAGCATTATTGCAACCCACAACATTATGTCATTAGACCTAATGGCTACAGGATCAGGTTGGGGAACAATGGCCATGGTATCATGACTTCGTATATTTCCATTTGCTTGTGTGTCATGCTGATAAATCTAGACCTCTATCACTTCAACTGAGTTGAGCAATGTGTAAGGTGCATGTGTGAAAGTTAGGTCACTATCGATAAGATTCATGTGTGTGTTCTGAAATATTCTACTTAGGCAGTCAAGACGATGTTGAACCAAATCTTGTGGTCTCAAAGAATTAAGTCTAGTAGACCTGAAGTGCCTAAATTATAGTTCCTATAAGGTTCATGTGATTAAGTGGATTAAGGTCCAACCAAGCTCCAATCTACGGATTTTCTCGAGACTTATTCAATTGTCATTATCAATCTAAAAAATGAAAATACTATGCAATGCAGGTAAACATCTTTTTGTAAAGCAATTGTCTGATTTTGAACTTTTTGTGAGTTTTTGAAAAAGGTTTTTCAAATTTTTATGCAAATTTGAAAACATTTTGAAATTTTTTAGGGGTTTTTTTGCAAATTTTTAGTTGTTTTGAAAAATAAAAGGGTTAGAAAAAGAAATGTGTGCATATATTTACATAGTAGTGCATCTTATTATTTACAAGAACTAGGGTTTAAGAATTTAAACTAATTATTTATAAAAGTGCAGTTAGTATTATTTACAATGTTCTATACACATATTTTTTACAAACAAAACATTTTTACAAAGGTTTGAAAATATTTCACAAAATCATTTCCAAAAGGCATTACAAATGATTTTTCGAAGAAATTTTCCAATCATTTTTCAAACATTTTGCAAAACATTTTTAACCGGTTTATTAATTATAATTTTAAAGAATTTGATGTGTGTTTTAATTTTTATTAATTAGACATATTATTAAAAATATGAAAGTATGTGTTATGTCTAAAGTATATACACTGTATATATGACCCCTCTATACTTAACTTGGGCTATGTACTCATAGATCGGAGAGAAAAGCAAGGCATAGCTTGTACTAAGTATAGAAAAGTCTATACTGCAACGATTGAATAAGAATAGGAAGTCGACCATCCCCCCAATATTTTGGATCAATTAATCACAAGTATAGCAGAGTGTATACAAAGTATGAAGGGTCGAGGGTGGGAACAAAGAAATAAATCAATGGCTCGGCCTGTCTCCCCCTATACTTAGGGTACAATATCCCTAAGTATAGATAGCATATCGAGAGTTGAAAAGAAAGGCGAAGGATCAAAGAATAAACAATTGTATATACTCATCCCCCTATACTTAGGATGAAGCATATCCTAAGTATAACAATGATGAATGAGATGAGTGACATGTCCGAAGAATGAAAGAATGATGAAAAGAAGAAAAGAAGAGAAAGATTACTAATAAAAAATATTTTTGTGTGCCATGTCTAAATTTGTAGACACTGCAACTTGAAGCTCTTCATCGTAAACCACCTGTATAGAGTCAACCACAGACAGAAATGTATCATGCTTGAGATAAGGCTTCAGAAATTGTTCAGTGATGGTGAAAGGTTGTGTGTCAGATGACAAACCAGATATGACTATACTTCCATTGTAACGCACATGCTTCACTACAAACAACTTGGTCTACTTACTCTTCAACTTCCCTGGAAACAGTTTCAACTTTGCATCAAACAACCAAACCTTCTGAATCGGTTCGAAAATCTTGCGGCGGGTGTGCTTTTCGTGCCACTTCTTGACCTTCTCCTTGTACATCAGGCTATTATCATATGCATAATCTCTAAATTCAAGCAATCTATTCAGATCATGATTTTTTGTTCTTTCTTGCTTTCTTTGGATCCAAATTGCAAATGGTAATTGCCCACAAAGATTTATTAATCGATTCCATTGGTGAATGGCATGGATTGCCATAAACGAGGCGGTAGGGAGACATCTCCATGCATGACTTGTACACTGTCCGATAGGCCCAGAGAACCGAGTCGAGCAGTTGAGACCAGTTCTTTCTGTCTGAACGTATAAGCTTCTGAAGAATTATCTTGATTTCCCTATTTGAACGTTCTGCCAAGCCATTGGATTGTAGGTGGTATCGAGAAACTACTCGATGTTCAATGTAGTATTCCTGAGTCAGCTTCTTCACTTATCTATTATTGAAATGGCTACCCCCATCTAATATCAGAATTTAAGGGATCTGAACCTTGCAATGATGTGTTCTTTCAGAAAGCGATAGACGGTTCGACTGTCGGTGGTTCGAGTTGAAATAGCCTCCACCCAACGACTAACGTAATCGACAGTGAGCAGAATATAATCATATCCCTGACTGTTGGGAAATGCATAAAGTCAATGTCCCATGCATCAAATATGTATAAAATCTGAATATATTTCAGGGGCATTGTGTGTCTCATTCCAATAGTGCCACCCAATTTCTGATAGTCAGTGCATCTTTTCATGAAATCTTCTGCACCTTTGAAGAGAGTTGGCCACCAGAGTCCGCATTGTAATACTTTCACTATCGTGATCTTTCTAGAGTGATGTCCTCCTGACTCTTGGGCGTGGCAATGCTCGAGGACACTGTGAATTTCCTATTGAGGATTGCACCTTCTCCAGATGCAATCTACCTCCTCACAAAAGAGATAAGGATCCTCCTGCTGATAGAAATGAATATCCGACAGAAAATAGTCGACTTTCATATTTAGTCAAGCTTGTAGAGTTCTCTTGGAAACAAGATAGTCCACAATATCGGTGAACCAGTGGAGTGAGGTGGCTGACAGAATGGCTTCCTCTAAAGATGTCTAAGTAATAGCCATTAGGCTCTACTCAGGAGTACTTGGCTCTGGTAGTCTTGATAAATGATGATCACCACATTTTTAACTCCAAGTTTATCACAAATTTCAAGATAGAACTCCTAGAGCAGAAGGATTTATCTGATGAGTTTAGGTTTGGCATCCTTCTTGGCTTGCAAGTACTTGATGGCAAAGTGGTCTGTATTTACAATAACTTTAGATCCCAATAAGTGTGATCTGAACTTCTCAAGGGTGAAGACAACTACTAGCAGCTCTTTTTTAGTGACGATGTAATTCTTTTGAGATTGATCATAGTGAATTTCTAATAGTAAACCATCACATCTCTTTCCAAGAACCTCTCCAATGGCATAGTTTGATGCATCTGCCATGATCTCAAAAGAAGAGACTAATCGGTGGTTGCAGGACTGGGGCATGAGTGATTAGATCTTTCAACTGATTAAAGGTTTGGAGGACTCTAACATCTACAATGAAATATGCCTCCTTGCCCAGAAGCTCAGTCAGTGGTCAGGTAATTTTGCAGAAAACTTTAATGAATCTTCAATAGAAACCCACATGCTCCACGAATGATCGGACTTGCTTCAAATTTGTAGGTGTCTCAAGCTTTGAAATGAATTCCACTTTTGCAGGGTCTACCTCCATGCCACATTTGGATATGATATGGCTTAGCACAATCCCTTCAGTCACCATGAAGTATCTCTTTTCCCACGAGAGCACCAAGTTCACTTCACAGCACTGTTTCAATGCTCGGTCTAAATATGATAAGAATTGATCAAAACTGTCACTGTAGATCGAGAAATTGTTTATGAAAACCTTGAGAAAGCTACCAATCATATCTGCAAAAACTGTCAACATGCATCACTGAAACGATGTTGGAGAATTGCACAAACCAAACAGCATCATGCAAAAGGCATACATCCCAAACAGAGAGGTGAAGGTGGGTTTCTCTTGGTATTCTAGGGCGATTGCAACTTGATTGTAACCAGAATATCCATCCAAGAAATAGAAATACTCCTTCGTGTCCAGCCTTTCGATTATCTGGTTGATGAAGGGAAGTAGGAAATGATCCTTCTTAGTCACTAAGATCATGCATATGTAATCCATACATACGCGACAAGATGTTGGAACTTTGGTTGTGATCTCCTCTCCTTTGTCATTCTTCACGATGGCGATCCCTGATTTCTTGGGCACAACATGTAAGGGACTCACCCAATTTGAATCGGAGATGGGATAAATGAAGCTTGCATCACACCATTCGGTAATTCATTCGTAACAACCTCCCGAAGATTCGGATTCAATCTTCACTTAAATTCGTGGGATGGCTTGATATCTTCCTCGAGGTAGAGTTATGGGAAAACAACAAAGGATTGATCTCATGGAAATCTGAAATTTTCCAGCCTATGGCCTTGCATTTCCTTTCTAGAACCTCGAGCATATTATATTGTTGTTCTTGGGTCAATTGGGAGTTGATGATTACAGGAAACATATTCTGTGCACCTGTAAGGAAGGCATATTTCATGTTCACTAGAAGTGGCTTAAGCTATGGTGGGGTCTGAATCACATTAGTGGTAACTTCTGCAACTACACAGGGCATCGATATTGGATCTCTCAACTGTAAGTTGTCTACCCTTGGCATTTCAAGGTATGAACTCAATGTTGCACAAAAATTTTCAATCATAGAATCTTGTTCAAAGAAATATGCAATAATCTCTTCTTCCTCTGCTAAGACAGGTGGCCATCAATCAGTTCTTTTGGCTCATCAGCCAAAATCTCATTTTCACGGACAGAGGGGAGTTTGATTGTGATATCTACTCCTTCCTCAATGGAAAGAAATTCATCGGTCTCAATGTCATCCGTAAACAGATTTATGTCTCATCTCTACAAGAACGTCATAGTTCTCTGTTCGTTGTTATGATGGCTCACTCGCATATGATGAAGACTCTGATGGTTTCGACACCTGAATCGTCTAAATTGGCACCTTGTCGTTGCTAGAGTGGAAGGTGATCTGCCTGGTGTCTAGTCCGCCACTGTTTCAATTATTCGAAGAAACGTCCGTCCAAGTATAATTGGGTTATGTAGAAGAGGAGTTAAGGTGTCCATATCCAACACAATGAAGTCCATTAAGAACTGCATTCCTTGAACGGTGCATATAACATCCTCCAAACTTCCTCAGGATCGCTTGATATATGTATTCGCAAACTGCAGAATCATTCTTGTGGACTTAAGCGATCCCAACCCAAATTCCTTTAGCAGTGAAGTAGGCATCAAATTGATTAATAGTCTGTTGTCAAGAAGAGTTCGGTGAACTCTTAATCCAACATCTAGCATCTCATGAGAGGGGATTCCATGTCTTTCTTCTTACTCAGGAGATTGATGATTGCATTTACTGTTGCCACAGTCAGAATGTGCTTCAAATTTCTGTCTGTGGCATTAACAATACTTTTTGGTTTTTTTGTTTTTTTTGAATTTTTGTTGGTGATGCTTCTCCTTCTTCTTCCTCACTCGGCCCACGTGCTGGTTCGGCTAATGCATAAGAAGATGATGATTCACCAATTGAAGCTTTAAATTCCTACTTCATTGTAGCAGAAGGCTGCAAAATCCTATTGTTCCTGAGAGTAACACCATTTGATAAAATCATATCATGAATATCTGACTCTATAGGTTTGGATGGGACATCACAAACTACCTGCTCTCACTTTCTGAAATCTCCACCTGTGTTGAAATTGTGGTCTTGGAAGCGGTGATGTCATATATCTTCTGACTCATCTCTGCAAGGATCTTTACTAGCTGAGCCAAGTAGTCCAAAGCCGGGTTCATGGGAGCAACCTTGGATGGTTCAGTGTGGTGACCACGCTGAGACTGGGAATGATGTGGAGGTTGTTGGTTGGAATACTGGGAAATAGATTGAGGAGAAGGCTGATATGAGTGGTGCTGAGGAGGGTAGTGCTTGTAAGGAACAACCGAGTACTTCTGAAAGGATGGTTCTGATGGTATTGCGGATGCCGGTACTGGCTTTGCTTTCAATTGTCATGATACGACGGAGATTGCTGGTGGTGAGGCTGGTTACTCTGGATAAATCACCATCCTTACTGGCAGACTGGCCCGGCTGATGTCCTACTGGATGAGACAACTTCACATCATTTGACCATACTCCATTCACCTCTTGAATGGAGGTGGTGGAAGAGAGAATGGATCCTGAATGATCGGGAGTTTTGGGTGGTACACCACTAGCTATGGTGGCTGCTGAGGTGACGATGGATCATGTGCATGCATGTAGTACAAGTGTTGGACCGTTGGTTGTGATGGACTCTATTGAGGAGGTTGAAGCGACGACGACTCCTTCGTCTCAGCAGGAGTCGAGGCCGATGTAGAAATAGACTGGCATGTGCTAATAGTGCTCACCAATAGCTCCAGCTACTTGGTGATCTGATCCAACTTATCCAAATGTTGGGTCCTTTGTTTGATATCAACAAGTTTCTCAAGGTCATGTGGTCATTTTTCTATGATATCCACCTTAGACAGATGGCTCCCTATGATGCTCAAGTTGGATCTCTTGTCCATGTCTAGCTTGTGCGACGCTGCCATATGTACTAGCTTCTGATGAATATGTGGTTGTCTCTGCTATATGCAGGACGACGACAAGGCATCTTCTCCTTCTGCCATTTCTTCAAAAATCTACCATACGATGACCTCGTCTTTGTTAAAAGGACTCGCCACAAGCGGCATCGACAAGCTTCTAGCTTCAATGGTAAGTCTCCTAAGGAAATGTTGGACCAAGTTGTTCTACATGATGTCCTGGTGGGGACACTTTTCTTTCAAATTAATAAACCTCTCTCAAGCCTCATGAATAGACTCGTGGGTGGCTTGGGTGAAGTTGGCAATGCGGGTACACATCTGATTAAGCTACTCGAGAGGATAGAAGTTGTGTAAGAAGGTTGCCTTTAACTCCTCCCAGGTGGTGCGACCTTCCCCAAATGATTGATCCAGTGGAGTGCCTTTTCCTGAAGGCTGAATGGGAATGCCATCATCTTGACTACACCTAACGAGATGTTAGGGTATTGAGTTGTTCCATATATGCGCTCGAATTGTTGCAGATGGATGTATGATTATTCATTGGCGTTCCCAAGGAAGGTGTAGAGAAGAGCTAAGATTTGAGTCTTCAACTTAAAAGAGGCATGGATAGCTGGGATCTAGATCCATTCGATCATTTGTCCAGCTCCAGGGTTGTACTTCTCCTTGAGAGTCGGCTTGGGCCACTCTCCTCTTGGTTCATCTGCACCACCTCCACGAGGTCCATCTTCTCTGTCTTCATCTTCTCCTCAGTTATCTCTCCTTCTCCACAAATTGTTCAGTGTATCTTGGAAGGTGACCTGGGTCAATGCCTAGTCAGTGAGCTACTGTTGAATTACAAGTATGGAGGCAAGAAGAAGGGCATTTACAATATTTTGATCTAGTTGCTAGCCTGATTGTTGTTGTGATGTGTGCTAAGTTCCCTTCCCTTTTCCAGTAGGAGCCACCTCTAAATCTATATCTGAATCAAATAGTATCTCTAGCTCCAGATCAGGCTCTTGATCTGCACATGGAATGATGCCCTGATCAGTCTGAATTGAAGCATCATATGAAAATAATCGTTCTATGTTAAGGTCAATACAAAATTTCATTAAGTATGGAGAAGTACATGGAGTGAAATCAATTTCCATCCAAAATGGGCAGATTTTGATACAAGAGTGACCCTTGATTATTGAATAAGGCCAGGCATCTGGAGAGCGGTTCACAGAGGCAGAATCGTGATCTCAGGAATTGCCCCAAATTATTGGAGAAGGCGACCACATGGAATCAATGTAGCTGTCGGTAGAATCCCGACCAAGCCAACAATGGGTCACCATCTCGAGGGTCAAAGAAAGATCGAGAATGGATGAATGATATGAAGATGAACATGAAATAATGGGAGTGCAAAATAGTAGAACGCATCGAGCTTGGCCTCTGAGTGGAAGATGAGAAGGACGGAGGAGTGTCCGAGCTGACCTGTCATTCCTGCTGCAATTCAAGCCATGAAACAAGTAGTAGCCAGCAGTGGCGGCAGATGCTCAAAGCAAGCGAGGGTCAAATGAGAATAAAGAAAGAGCAAGAATCAAGCAATGAAAGCAGATAATGTTGATCAAAAATTTATTATAAATCCTACAATATATGTGTATATTAACAAGCAGAGTATGGTGTCAAACACATGAAACAAGGGACGTAGCATGCATATTATTTATAAATAAATAACAAAAGTGTATATGTATATATTTATGTGTATGTACAATATTAACTCAATGTTTTAGTGGATTTTTAATTCTTTTTAAATTAATTAATATATTTTTAAATTTTTGATTTTCTTATTTTAAATTTCATCTTCTTTTTTAATGTACAACTAATATATAAATGTATATATACACAAATATATAAGGTGATATATATATACAATAGGGGTAATGTGTAATAGTATATATAATAAATATACAAAAATCAAGAAAATATCCAAAATAACAGTCCTTTTTATTTTTTAAAAGGAATAAAAAATTTAGGGTATTTATAATATTAATAGTAATAGATACAAGTATATATTATTATATAAGTATATATAAGCTATATATAGTATTATAATTATAAATATAGCTATAATAGTCAAAATTTTCAAAATACAATATTTTTATATTTCAAAATATGCTTCTATTTTTGTGATTTTTTGGAAATTTTTGTTATTTTTTGTATTTTAAAATAAAAATAGTCCAAAACCGGAACGTTTTAATTAGGTCAAATTGGTTTGAGAAATAAAAGTAATAAAATGGTTCAAAATTTCTCAAAATCAATTCTAATGCATAGCAAATAGTAAATATAAAAATATAGGTTAGAAAACTATTTTATGGATTTTTAGAAAATATTTTATATTTTTTAGGGTTAGTAAGGGTTTGTTAATTTTTAGAGTTTCTTTTGATATGTTTTTGTGATTTTTGGTCTCGAGTGATAAAATCGGCTAATATAATATTTTTTGGAATTTTTAGAATAGGTTTTATAATTGTTTGTATTTTTTAAGGCTAACAATGAATAAAATAGCTCATCTTTATTTTAAATAAATATTAAATGCAAATAAAATAATAAACAAATCACATAGCATGAATAAGCATACTAGTATGCATATTCCATAATTTTGCACAATTTTCTAAGCAGATGAGCTATTTTTAATAAATGGAAATGCAAAATAAAAACAAATCAAGCTGGCAGGGATATATTTGCAAATAAAATAAATTCCATGGAGGCACGTGAAAAATAACAATAACTTTTGAACTGGAACTTGATTTTCAAGGACTAAACAATAAATACAATACCTGGAGGGGTTTGCCTACAAAATGTCCACTCACATGGGGGACCACGTGAGGTAACCTGGCACTGGTTTAGCGGCTCACATATAAATTGTCTCAAAAGTTTTCAACTTAATTAAATATTTACAATATTACTTGATAAATACAAAAAGTGTGAACGAGATCGATGCAATTTTACCACTTAAATCACTTTTCATCCCATCATTGTATGCATGCCATGTGTTTGATCCAAGGTCCACTCTCGTACACCGCTTTGATTTAATTAGACGTCCCAGATAGATTTGGGTCGTGTTCTTCATCTAATGGTCGGGAAGGGGGTTGCAAGAACGATCGAAGAGCACACCTCCGGCAACCTTTGATTTCTTTGTTCTCCATGATCCAGCGATGATTCTTCAGTCCGAATAGGGGATTAGCTTCCTGGTACTCCTCCGCGTGTACAAGTGGTCACCGACGAGGATATCTGGGGAGCTCTGACGGCTCCAGACGACCTGGAGGTGCTCCAAGTGATCTTCTACACTCCAGATGGGCCTCGAAGACTCGTGACTTGCACCAAAAACTTCCCTGGTTTGAGGTCTATCTCCTCGACCGAAGGGTGAAGCTAGAAGCGGTGTAATGGACGGATATGGCGAGGGTCCAATGAGAGGCGGTGGAGCGACCATCGATTCGCTGAATCTCGGAAGATTCGAGTTGGGCACAAGGCTGAACAAATGAAGAATGTGTAGGGGAA
This sequence comes from Ottelia alismoides, assembly GCA_037367405.1. Lineage (NCBI taxonomy): Eukaryota > Viridiplantae > Streptophyta > Magnoliopsida > Alismatales > Hydrocharitaceae > Ottelia > Ottelia alismoides. Next base: position 467,822 of record JAZKJV010004547.1, on the reverse strand, counting down.
AGATTTGGTATGGAAATTGGTCGATGTGAACGATCGGATCATGATGAATTGGTTTGGAGCTCAAGCTCCAGGCAAGTGGAATTTTTAAAATTATGGCTAAGGTTGAAATGAAATACCAAATTAAAGGTGGGATCGAAATGAAAGCAAAAAAGATCCCTGGGAATGGAAGATAAGGCCTCGATTCGGTCCAAGGACCAAAGAGGCGAAACCAGCTGGAGACCTCCTCCAGCGATGGGTGGATCAACTCCTCCGACTACTCCTCCTCGTTGCATAGACTTCTGATCACTTGTTGTCATTAAGAGAAAGGAGTTGTGTGAATATGAGGGGGCTAAGAACACCGGGAGAGTGATCAAACTTGGAGGTGAAGATGGGGAGGTCTATTTAAAAGTTGAACGAGGGGGAGGTCCAATCAAGGTTGCTGCAATAATTGAGGGAAATCAATGGAATCTTTGGCCATGTCGTGAATTATGGAGATCTAATCTCCAAGAATCACGTGGCACAACATGGCATAGCATGATAACATCAAGCAGAAAAATGGAGAAGCTCGAGGGTCTGACATTCTAACGCTCGAGGAAGAGAGAAGGGGGTCAGTTGACCTGAGGTCAACACGAGAAAGAACTTGGTTGGTCTACGTGGACCAACAGAATTTTCCTAGCTAAAATTCTTTGTGAAATCAGAAACAAATAATAAATGAATTATTAAAATTTTTATTAAAACATGAAAAATATTTGTAATTTAATGTAGTATTTTACACCTATTTTTATTTATTTTTTAAGGCGTTTTATTATAAGTTAATATTTACAAGTATAAACTTAGGTATATATACATGTATTTGGGTATTTTTATTTTTTATTTTTTTTATTTTATATTTTATTATTATACATGTATTTTTTATATATTTAATTTATTAATACAAATTTATTTATTTATTATATTTTTTGAGTTTATATGTACACTTAATGAATTATGTACATTTATTTATATTATAGGTATGCATATGTATACTTTACCTACGTATTAGAGTAATTGATTTATTTTGATTAATTTTAAGGGTTTTATCCTATTGTAATTATGCACATATGTTTTGAATACTACAAACAAATTTACAAAAATAAAAGAATTTGAGAAATATATAGAATAAATATATTGAATAAAATATACAGGTATATTGCACAATAGGGGCTCAAAACCTAACTTATGCATCTTAACTTTAAATTTAATGAAATCATCTTCATTAAATAGGTTATTAAAAGTTATAAACAATTAAAGGTGATTTTGATCAATTTTGATATAGTATGGAGAAGATACATGTCTATAATGTTTTTATTTTGGTTTTTTTGTGTGTCTTGGGTACACTATGCATTAGTTTTTTGTGAAATCAATTTTGTATTTTTCTTTGTATTATTATCTACAATATTTATGTTGAGGGTTTTATTATTTGATATGTAAATATAATAAAATAAATTAGGTACCAAAATACAAATATAAATGAATTGTAACTTAGGGTTTTGTGTATTTTTCTGTACAATTTCTCTGCCCATCTCCCCCTACTTTATTCCTTATCGACCAACTCATCATGATGATTGGGTACGGGGTCTAGGGTATTTTAATGCCTATGGTATCTCATTTCTTTATGTTTTTCTTCCTTTTCTTTTACTTTGGATTTAAATACATTAAATGAACAATATTTTATGCAGTATTTTGTACAATTTATAGAATATTTATTTTGGCAAATTAATGATATATGCATGCATTTAGCAAGGGATTTAAGGACAAAATGAAAGAATAAATGTAATGAAATGAACATTCATCAACCGGCTACCAATGATAGGGAGAAGAACTCTGACCTTCCTCCTCCTGATGTTTCATACAGAAACAAACCGACTAAGAAAATCACCTTTGACCTTAGAAACCATGTGACTTCTGAAGATTCCCTGTCAAGTTCCTCATCTGGTTCTAAAGTGATACATCAGGTAGTGCAATCAGTATAAATGTTATCAAAGGACGCTTATCATTAGTTGACAATAGTTGGAGATCCTCTGTGTATGACTATTATTATTCTGAGGATGACTCTGACGATGGTTGGACTTATACATCTTCTCCCTCTTCATCCCATTTTACATCTCGATACTATCTCCCACCACACTCCCACAAGAAGGTTTGTCAAAAACCTCCTTGACCCCCTAGTATATCCATCTCAAATCTACTCGGTCCCCCACTTGTAATTACTCGATCATACCTAGGCTAACCTAAGCCTAAGTATGGGGGACCGATACCATTATGTATACATCACTTCTATTCTTTCTTCTCACCCTCAACCACCTCATTTCTTGCTCTTCTGATTTGCTTAGGCCCTCAAAGTCTAAGGATAGGGGGTGAGTCGACTTCCTATTCTTGTCACTCAATTTTGCATGGTACAAGCTATGTCTTCATTTCACTTTATGCCATGGGGACATACCACAAGCTAAGTATAGGGGGTGTGTATATATTCTATATACTTTATCTACAGCTCGTGCTTTAATTATTTTCACATCAAAATTTGGGTATGGGTATAAGTTGTGTGTGTTATGTATACTATACAAACTTTCTTTTGTGTGTATAATACCAGTTTTCAAAACTTTTTACAAAAAATAGGGGGTATAACAAAAAAATAGTGACAACTCTAATTACTGGATTTAAAAATGACTAGCTACTTTTTAGTGAGGGAACTAAGGTCTCCCTTAACAGATTGGGTGTTAAAGGAGAAAGCGTAAGGCACCATCCTGAAGTAATACCTAGCTGTTCTACGATCCGTACTTGCACCCATACTAGCTGAAAGTAGATGCAACTAATCATATGAATTCGGGTCAGTCATTATGTCACTCTCTAAAAAAAATAAACTACTTACGGTTCTATCACTGACACTATCACTCTCACTCAAGACTTGAGGAACATAGTTTATGAGAACCTTTGAGTCAAAGTTAACCAACCTTAGTCATTAGGGTTTGAAACTTAATAATCCACACTTTCCTAAGTCTGAACAATATGGGTTCTATATTGCACACTTAATCTCTACCTTAAATAATATGATCAGTACATCACATACGCAACTGCATGAATGATGAGATCAGTTGATGTTTCACTTGAGGGTATGGGACTTGAGATTTGAGTCTAGACCTGATTTTATGATACTCAAGGATGGGATAAAGTTGATGAAAGCTTCATGAAACCTGAGTGTCAACAACCCTAGCAAGTATGAGAACAAGTTATTATGCTATCTTTTGATATTGACCTATGTGATAGGGTGTGATGAAACATAATAATTTGATGATCAATGTGCACCAACTTGGTAAAAGCAGTGGAGCAGGCCAAAAAGAAAAGAAAAGAAAGAAAAAGAAATATTGAAAGAAAAGATCTCTCTATACAAAGTCAAATATCAAGGGCTTACATCAAATGTAAGCGCTCCCAACCATTTCAAAGTGCCCACTTGGACAAAAGCTAAATAGGCCAAATGAGTTGGGCTAGTACCTCAAAAAGGGCTCTACATCGTAAGTGATACGAATCCGGGTGTAAGTATATTAGATACTTAAAGAAGACACACCCCGATGTACTCTTAGGATTATAAGTACATGCGACTCAACAACTCTTGACGGACACACTGATTAACACCAAATATATGTATGTATATATATATATATATATGTTGAGTAATAAGGCACTCAAGATTATACCCCTTAAATAGGGGTGTGATGAATCCATGATTCATCTACTTTATATGGAGATTTTAGCAGAATTCCCTTAATAAATCACTAAATAAACACCTTAAATAGTGTTAATTAACATTCACTAACTAGGTTGAAATAGGGGTTAAAATCTATAATTAAATAATCTTGCTTTTGACCTTCATTGAACCTATTATTTTATGTATAAATATTAATTATTTTGACCCAACTCTTTCTCTACAATATTTTTTAATTCAATAACTAACTTGGCATAAAGATGCAAAATCCATGAAAATCACACAATTAAAAGAAATCAAAATGATGGGACATATTTTGTAATCTTTATCGATTTTATTTTACAATTTTCTAACTTATAAAAAATCAAAATTAGATTAAATATGTATATGTTGTATATAAATTAATTCACTAATTAAAATCAAATTAAAATACAAAAAAATTCACAAAATACAAAAATACAGTATTTTGTTATCTATAGAGTACCACCAAAAATACCTTTTTAATAGATTATATATTCTCATTTTGGTCTCTTCACGAAATGTTTAGATCTCGTCAAAAAGATCAACAATCATGAAGAACACTTTTTGATTTAACATCATTTACTATTTTTTATTGAATTTTATTTTAATTTATTTTTTTCATATTTTCAGAGAGTGACACGTGATCGCTCTGGGAGCCACCACATGTCACCCCTCTTTTATTGCTTATTATTATTATTATTATTATTATATTTCTCTCTCCTCTCTCTCAACCGCGTGCACAGCACGTGCCCCCTCCCTTCTCCTTCTGCCTCCCGCAACGTTCGGTGCTCCTCCTCCCGCGTCGATCAGTGCTCCGCATCCCGCTCCCCGCCGTTACGCCTCTGCCTCCTTCGTTGCTCGTCCATTTTACCCCTTTGATCGTTATGACTAACCGTCCTCTTATACGCCATCAATACCATCTTCTCCCTCATCTATCGTTCATCGGATCCATCGATCCAAGAGAGAAGCTCGGGTCCCGATTAGTGACAGCAGTCGAGCTCCTCGAGCGACCACTCCTTAGGGTGTGACCCATTGGCTCTCCGACCTCTGATTGTTGTTCCGATCGTTGATGAGAATCCAAGCAAACTACCTTCATCGGCCAATGAGGCAAGAATTGGAGAAGGCTTCCGCCACTCCTACTTCCCAAGCGAACTTCACGACCGCCCCTGCTCTTCGCCGCTCATTGCCTTGACCATCCGGAGCCCTAGCTCTGCTGTTGCCTCCATTTGATTCATCTTCACCATCACCTCGATCACCTCCGACACTTTCACACATCTCTGATTCTTCTTTCCCATCTCTCATGTGTGCCTCATCACTCCGCCTCGTGCCTCGTTGCCCCGCCTCGCACCACTCTCACGCATCGTTGCTCAGCCCTCGACCTTCGTCGATGCCATCAGCCTCATGTGTCATTCTGCCACCGCCGGTTCTAACTCATATGCCTTATCTCCCAATCACTCTGCCTTCCACACATCTGGAGTCCTAGTAACTTACCTCTACTGACCGCAGCCGATCTGCCTCGACCTTAAGCCTATGTCGCCTGAGGCCAACCTTCGCTTCATCGCATCAGTCGGTGCGTCACCCATCTTTGCAGACATCATCTGGATGCCCTCTACTGCAGTTCGCCAGCCACCTGATGCCCCTCCGCCGACCTTCGCTCCACTACCCTCGCCTCTCTCCTCTGCCTCGCCATGCTCCCCTCAACGTACAACCACCGTTGGATTAGGGGTAACCCTTGATCTGACGGCCACTCAGTCGCCACATGGTTACCTGAGCCTTGGCCCATGCCTCGAGGTTCGGGTGGCCCGAGCCTTGCCCATCAAGCCACGTGAAGGCTCGGGGCTCCGTACCTCCGCTTTTCCCCAAGCCTACACCTCCGCCCTTGAGCTTATCATAGCACATGCGAGCAGGGGCAAATTCCCCCCTCCCTTCGCTTTTCTAGAATTGCAGACGAGTCTCCACCAACAACCAATACAGCGACGTATGTTCTCACTTGGGTAAATTACATAAAGTCCCATGCAGTTTTTACTAATTACATATAAGTCCCCTCATGCACCTTTTTGAGAAGAAAAACTTATTTTTTTTGCATTTTAGCCCCTAAAAATCAGTTTATCATAACTTTCTCATTTGAACTCTATTTTTAGCATACAATATGTTGTTTCAAAGCTTGTTATGTGCTATACTATTTTAAATATCTTGTGAACATATCAGATCATGATTTGTATTGAATATTTCTTGAGGATTCCTTCTGATCATGTAGGTTGAATTTTGACAAATTAGCGTTATTATGTTTCGAGAAAATTGATCTCTTTTATAGGAGCTTCAATCATGAGAATTAAAGTTAATATCCTTGAGCATTTTTGTGGTTAAAGATTACTTTTTTGAGGATTAAATTATAGGGAAGATCAAGGGCAATAGTACCTTGAGATTTATTTTATATTTTTCTAGATTATTCATTGATCTATTGATCTTTTTGACCTAAAATTTGGATTTAATTTGATATACAATTCTTAAACACCTTTCTGTGTATTTGTGATTATTTAATTAATGATTAATTAATCATTTATATTTGAGGATTGAAAGAGAGAAAAATCACAGACCTTGTGCATCACTTTATCTTTGATTCATCTGCTTGCATTACAATGCATCTCTTTTATTTTCACTTTATTTTATAAAGATTAATATAGAAATTAGTTAATTATTTACATTAATTTAGAATCACATAACTAAAAAATCATCGTCCCTGAGTTCAACCTTGGTACACTTACCAAGTAAAAATATTCCACAATATTCAAAATTTGTGATTTTTGTTGATCTGATTTATGCCTTCTATATTATAATTCAACTTTACTAAAGAGGTAGACTTCTGATTTATCAGTGGTGCTCTATATGTAACTCACCTTACGAGGCTCTAAGCTCCCGGGACCTGTAGTGTCAGCTCACAAACAAAGAAATGAAAGGTCCGGGCCTTTAATTTGGGAGAAATGCTGAAGGGTGAGGCGGAGCAGAGAGGTCTTAGTGAAGGGGGAGGAGGATACCTTGAACTACAGATATGGAGTGGATCTGGGTGAATGGAAGTGGTATGGAGGTGTAGAAACAAAAGGGTAAAGAAGATGGCAGTGGTCGATGGTCGGAACAAGGCATGTAGCTAAATAGACATTGGTCAGATCTCTAAACTCTGGCATACTTAAATCTATGGATCTATGTTAGATATTACAGTATAAGCATGAAATAAAGTGCAGAAGTAAAAGCAAGAATGACAATCTGCGATAAAACAACTTATACATGGTTGTTACACTAAGGAACAGAGGACCACATTGAGGCAGAGCTCCGATGATGGTGGATTGCCTCTTCAGCACCTCATGTGCACTGTAGACCTGATGGGGAACTTGCTATCACCAAGCTCTACCCATCCTAAGGTGTATCTAAGGGTTCCAGTACGCGAAGCGTGATCAGAAAGGGCAAAAATGGTGATTTATGCTTATTTATGGACAGATAAAAGGGCTCCAAAGATCACATGACTACCATCGATTCGCTAAGGTTTTAGATAATCAGAGAATGGTTCGTGATGGAGAATCATGATGTGAACAATTTTGCAGAAGAAATCGAGCCGTCACGAGTAGTGAATCAAGCACAAAAAATGGGTGGATGTTATAGGGTTGGTGGAATAGTGTGTTCTAACAGAGGAGAAAGAGGAGCTCCGGACAGTTGGCTCAAGGTCAACTATCCAAGCACTCTCATTGGTCCACGTGGATCCAAATAAAGAAAAAAATAAAAAAGGAGAAATAAATAGAAATAAAATAACTACATATTTTATTAATAAAAACTTAAAACATGGAATATGTTTGTTTATTTACAAGCTATTTAATTATGATTTTATTTATTTTACATTATTATTTAGTAGATATAATTATTTGAGTAAAGGGATCCTACTCCATGGAGTAGGTAACTTACATACTCCACTTTCATTTTTTTCCTACTTTTGTTTTATTTTATTGAAAAATGCTTCCATGGATTTTCATAATTATATCCCTCTAATATGTCATTAAAATTTCGTTAGAAACGGAGACTCATATGCCCTCTATCCAGAACAGGTAAATTACAACAAATCTACGACCGTTAAAATTACCTATTCTGGATGGAGGGTATAAGAGTATGTTTCTGATGAAATTTGAATGATATATTAGAGGGATATAGTTATGAAAATACATGAAAATATTTTTCAAAAAAAATAAAAAAAAGTGGAAAAATGAAAGTGGAGTTGGTAAGTTACCTACTCCATGGAGTATAATCCCTTTCCTTTAATTATTTATATATTATTATTTAGGTATTTTATTTATGTGCATTTTATGTATTTATATTTTTAATTTATTTTTATAGATAATACTATGTTTAAATATTTTATTTATTTAAAATATAATTTATTACATATTTACGAATTTTGTGGAATTTTTATAACTTCATTTGTACATTTAAATAATTATATATAGAATAGTATATGTATAATAGACATGTATATTTATATCTTATTATTTATTTACTGTATTTTTACATGATTTTATTTATGTTTCTATTTTTAATATGTTTTATATAATATATAAAAGTATTTAAAAATATATGAATAGTAAAAATATAAAGAATATAAAATAATAGTATTATATACAGATACACCGTACAATAGGATCCAAAAAGCTGACTTTCGCATCTTAAATCTATTTTTAATGAAACCACATTCATTAGATAGATAATTTAATTTTAAGAACAATAAAGGTGAGTTTGGTTCATTCTGAGTTCATATAGATGAGACATTGATCATTGAAGTTCAGTTTGCGGCTTTTTCGTCTGTGTGTATAGTTTGCACTGTGCATGATTTATTTTAGCAATTATTTTTGTAATTTTCTACACATTAATATGTACAAGTTCTATATGAATACATCTTTATTTGATGTGTGTATAATGAATAATAAAATAGTTTAAAAAGGGTATTTACAATGAATTAAATTAGGGTTTAGTGTGGTATTTTTGTATATTTATTCACCCTATCTCCCCCATACTTTATTCCTGATCAATCAAATCAATATTGACTTGGTCTTAGAGTCTAGAGTCATTCAGTAATTGGAATACTTCATTTCTTTTCTTTTATTGTCCTTTATTCTTTTATTTTGGATTTAAATACAGGTACTAACACAGTATTTGCAGATTAAATAATTAATGTTATTTCATACAAATTAATGACATTTACAAGTATTTTACTAGGGATTTAAAGACAAAATGGAAGAATATAGGTGATGAAATGGAGATTCATCAGCACCCAAGAGCTTGACCTACAACCCTGTAGTAGTCAAAGCTTTCCCCACTCTCTTCTTCCTTCGTGTCCACCACTCACACCTCGCTGCAACGCCCTTCTCCGTGCAACAGCTCTTCCCCACCTTGATCTTGGCAGAACATGACTGCCCCTCTCCATCCAGTCCCTCCAACTCCCCAGCCCAGATCTTGAGAAGGGAGCGGTGGAGGAGGAGGATAGGATGGAGGAGGAGGTGGGTTTTTTTCCCTATTATGTCGCTCTTAACTACACCATTACATGAATAAATCATGGTTTAGTTCAACTCATTGATGTCCCGACTAACAGAAGGGCACAAGTGATCATTTTGGAAGAAGACGGAGACCGAACAGATATTTCAAAAAAGGGAGGGGCATAACTGATATTGCAATATCTAAGGAGGGCATAACTAATAGAACCCTATATAATACTTAAATAAACATTATATGGAATAATAATAAGCATTTTTATCAGTTGTGCTCCTATGAGATATCGCAATATCGATTATGACCATCCCTTTTTGGGAGTATCAATAATGCACCTGACTTCTTGCACCGTTATCATTTGTGCCCTTCGGGTTAATTGCCATCCATCCACATCCCAAACGGATGTTAACTTTTGGGTACAATGGTAATTAGATAAAAATTAGAGGGTAAAAGTATCTTTTTCTTCTCCTTTTCTTCTTCTTCCTTCCACTCTTCCTCCCTCTTCCTCCCCCTCCAGCCCTTCCTCCTCCTTCAACCACCTCCGCCCCTCGCTCTCCAGCTCCTCCTCCTCCAACCTCCTCCTTCTCTGACCCTCCCCCTCCATCCACTTATCGGTTTATACCATGAATATTGTTGCTACAGCTCCTAGATGGCATTAGACATGTGATGTGTTGATGAATATGCATTTCATCATCTTTATTCATCTATTTAACTTTAAATATCTAATAAAACACATGTAATATCAATAAATTCATTCTTTTACTAACCCTAGTCCTTGTGTAAATATTGTATATCTATCACTATTTTAACCTAAAATAAATAAAGAAATAAAGGAAAAATAAAGAAAACAAAGACTGCATATATGCAATACATACAGGCTGACTCAGACCCTAAGAGAAGATCAAGACTTGACCTGATCGACAAGGAATAAAGTAGGGGGAGATAAGGCCCAAAAATACAAAAAGAAATCCCAAAATCACCCCTCACTTGTATATAGTCATCATCTATACAATATTATCTATAGTACATATTCTTTCTTTAATTTATTCATCAACAAATTCTTTGTAAAGAAAAATGATTTCTTCTTGAAAGTTGTACATAAAATTATTTTGTAAATAATAAAAATAATAACAACACAAATTTGTATATATTGTGCAAATAACAATACTCTTAAGAAGCCATAAAGCTCAACTTTCAAGATCAATATCTACTATTACTTTCATTGTACTCCAAATTAAATTATCTTTAAAACAGAGGTGATTTTATAAAAATCATAGTTAAGGTGTGAAATGTGGCTCATTGGGGTACTATTGTATATTATACCTATATATACTATGTATATTATTTATATACTTATTTTCTTATGTATATTTGTGAATATTGTATTTTTAATTAATTGAAATATTCTATTTGACTCGTATACCAATAAAAATTACAAAATTAAAAATCAACAAAAAATAACTAAAATATATTTTGTATAGGTATCACTGTGTATATACTATACATATACCTATTTATTTATCCTCGTAAATTAATCCCAAAAATCAGATAAAAATTTCATTAAACCCTTGTAAAATATTATAAATAAATAAAATATTAAATCATGTATATATTTTTATAATTAATTAACTAAAAATAAAAATCTTGTACATCTAGGTATACACATCTATAAATAACACATTGTATTTATTTTAACCCTTATATATACATTATTTATTTAATTAAAAATCACCTAAATTTACTTTATTTTATTCTCAACATTTTTTATCTACATTATTTAATTTTTTAAATTCATTTTTGATTTTAAATTGATTTATGTTATCATTATTGATTTTTTGTCGTTATTCTTATTTTCTCCCATTCTACGAGCCTTTTGATTGGTTGACCCGAGTTTGTTGACCCGGGTCAACTGCTCAGTCTATGCTCCTTCTCCCGCTCACTCATGTTCCATCCTTCCTTCACGGAATTTTCCTGCACGCTCCCTTTGGTAATTGCCCCCGATTCCTTCCCAAAAATTCCGCCCATTCACTCATCGCCATCGCTAGCTCTTCAGATCCGCCTTGATATGCTCATGCTTTGAATATCAAAACTTGTCGGTGTTATTTATAAATATATATCATCCTCCTCCACCATGAGTTTGAACCGATTTTACCCAATATTCTCCCATGGTCTGAGTTCTGGAGTGTTTATTAGTGATAGAGGTCGACATTCTTCAAGCGAGATCATGAGGAATTGAGCGAAATCTGCGATCCAATCACGTGGCCGGAGTTCTCGCTGCGTTCTGCCTCTCCGTCGTAGCTGCGATCAAGGCGATTTCACCCATGCTTTTCCACTATAGGTAACATAGATATTTTATCTTCAATTTTGCTTTTCATTTTCATCTTGATTTCCATTAAATATCTTAGATCAGATCTTCTCCTTCAACCTCCGATCCGCAAGATCGGAGGGGTTCTGTTCATCTTCAATCAATTCTGATTACTCCATCACCTTTACATGACTTTTCTCCATCACTTCCACCATCTCAACACCCTTAGGTCCTTTCAGATTCGAGGTTCGACTCCGTGTCTGACTGCCTTCGCCGGAGTCTCCATTCATTCACCATAGCTTGTGTTTTTGACATTTTAACTTGGCCAGAGACATCCTCCTATCCTGAGAATTTCTTTGTAGGATCGAAGAACACACAAGGATCAGTTAATTGAGGAGAAGAGGTCCATTTGAAGCGGAATATTCCTAGACATCCAGATCGTGGTCGGCCGCTTTCGACCACCATGAAGCTATCAGGTCGATAGAGTGTCACTGTAGGAAGCTATACCACTAGTCCGGAGCTGATTTGGGTGAGCAATGATCGAGTTCTCCTCGATCGAAGTTCACTGGAGACGCCCCTCTTCCCAGTTCCTCTAGGGCACTTCTGTAATAAATTGAACAATTGCACTTTATGTCCTGCATTTTATTTTAATTGCATTATGTCTGTTTGAATTGCCAGCATGCCGAGGACATGATTTCTTGGGTAAATTACAATAAAAAGTCTGTATTTATGTGTTATTCATTGGTCCTTGGATTTATTTTATTTATGAGTAGGTCCTATCCAGCAGGGCGCATGTGCCTGTGCACGTGTTTCTTGGAAACATTGCATAAATTGCCCCACCCTCTTATTATTTTTTATCATTTAGTCCACAAAATTTAAATCTTTGCATATATGCTCTTTTGAGTCTGCATTTATTTTTCTTGATAAAAATTAAATAAAAGATTAGCAAAACACTTCTTAAAATTCTAGAAAAATCATCTAAGCATTATGATAATTAGATCTTTCATCCATAATTTTGTTTTGCATTTTTATTGTCTTTATTTTTTAAAAAAATTCAAAAACCTCATAAAAATTCCCTAGTTGCATTAAAAATCAATAAAAAAATTTAAAACTTTTTCTAAAATTCTATAAAAAAAATATTTTTTTCTCTCTTTGATTTATTTTAATTTCTTTATCATTTTGGTATCTTTATTCCCCATAAAAACAATAAAAATCATAAAACATTTCAAAATATTAAAAAACATATAAAATTAATAAAAAATACAAAAAAATCATAAAATATCTTTATGGAAAATATAAAAATTCCTCTTCCATTCTGTATATATTTCTTCCATTTTTGACTTTATTTTATACTTTAAAAATCCAAAAAAAGTATCCATTTTGTTTTCTGTTTTTTTTATTTGTTGTTTTTTATTTATTTAAATGCTTTGAAATTTGTGTAAATTCTAGAAAAAGTATAAATACATTAAAAATATTATAAAACCAAAAATTATTTTATTTTTATTTTCTATGTATTTTAACACTTTGTAAAAATCCAAGAGTTGTCTCCTTCGTTCCTTTTTATTGATTTCTTTATTCATTTTTATTTTCTTTTGTTTTATAAAAGTAAAAACATTTGCAAAAGTTAAAAAAACATAAAAAAAATAAAAATAAGATAATCAAATAAAAAATATAAAATGAAAATTCCATAAAAAAATACAAAATTTAAAAAGTCAAAAACCAAGACTATCATACATAGAAATTCCTTGATTATTTTCATTGATTTCTCATTGTATGAATAAACTCTTGGATATTTTGTAGCCTCCCTGAGTTCGACCCTCTATGCTACACAGGTAAATTAAATAGAAAAATTATCTTGCTATATTTTATTTATTTATTTTATCTTGAGAATCAAATAAAATTTTGCTTGACACTTCTTTAGGTTGCGACTACCATAAATCAATTGTGAATAATTCATTTAAATAAAAACCCTAGTTTATGTGCTCAATAAAATTACGCCGTTGCAGGGGAGGCACGACGGGGGTAGTTAGGTTTTTCTCTTAACCGGCTACTCTTGGTTGTTTATACTTGTTTCTCTTTCATTTATTTTTACCTATATTTTTTGAAGCTTATTTCATTGTTCATAATCATTGTCACAAATTCTTTGTCAATATATTGGTCAATTATTTATTTCATTTTATTGTATATTTTATTACGTATAAATATTGTAGATCTGCATCTTGTTGAGGAGTTAGCACTCGAATTGAATACCACACGCCATGCAGGTGCTTATATAACGCTTGCAGGATCTGATTTGTCGGACATCGAAAGCTCCCAAAGATCGAACTTTGGAATTCATTTGAGATCCATTTTCACTTGCTCTTTTCATTTGCTTCATATCGACCTCTTTTTGGCTTGTCTATACTCCTGTCTTTATTTTTACATTATTTTTATTCATATTTTCATAACTGTGTCTCTTACATTATCTTGTTATTCTTCTTTCTTGCGAGGGCCCGATGAGTGAGGGTGTCTTTCTCAAGAACGTTGATGCACCCAAGTGAAGTGGAGGTGACTTGTTTCTTCATCAAGTTGCATGAAAGCATAGGAGGAGGAGAAGATTTGGAGGAGACCAACCACTTGGAGCATTTTTGCACAAATCATTTTTTATTTAGCAATTTTATTCATTAATTATATTTATTTATAAAAATTTGTTATATATTATTTGGTGCTTGCCTCTTTTTCTATTTTCTAAAAGGCCACTATATACCTTGTGTGTGCAAAGTATGTTTCACTAAGTGCTAGTGCTCATGGGGGACCTCATCGGTTTATTTTTCATCGCCTTCTTTTTCTTTGTTTTCTCATGGTTTTATGTGCTTGAGCCCTTAGAAGTAGGTTTTATTATCTTGCTTGAGCCAGGTAATTAATTAGGTCCAAAGCTCCTAAATAAGAATTTCTGTACCTATAGAGTAGAGCGTAGCTTGGATAGTCAAATAAACTTATTCTTTCCTGTTAATAGAAGTTTCATCTAGGATGGTTTCTCGTGCATCATATAGGTTAGCTTATTTTATGTATTTTAATTTATGCACGGATCATCCTGCATGTAGAGTGCTGGTGATGAGGTACACATCCTCTATCTCTTGCATGCATCATTGTGTCACCCCGTGCATTGGCATTTCTGAATTCCTTCCTTGTTTTTACTCACATAATATTAAAAGGAAATTGGAAATTCGGTAGACAATTTCTTCAAAAACTCAGAAAAGTGATAATTATATAAAATCAGGACTGCTAAAAAAAACTCGATCAAAAACTAAACGCAAGGACAAAATCATTATTTTGGGGAGAGTAACATCGTCATTGTTTGTAGGTACTTACCTTCAGATAGAGTGGGTGAGGATGTAACCATAAGGATAGAGCTCAAATCCCTTGACTTATGCCTTAAGTACATGTACATCACTTTTCGATGTATGGTTGCAACTGTAAGCACTTGCCTCCTACCATAGAAAATCGGTTTGATGTGCTAATCCTCTTATCTCCCTTTGGGTATGATATTGAACCCGACAACCCAGAAAGATGGTACCATTGTTTGGGGAGATCTGAGTATGCACGATGGGCGATAGTGGCGACTCACCTTGTGTGTTTAGTAGTAAGCAACTTCTTTTAGATTCACTAAACTTAAAATTGAAAAGATAAAAGACCGAACTCTTACGGTCTCCACTTGTGTCCAATAGGTGAATCGAGGGTTTGTATTATCTTTGTTTGCTAGTGTTAGAGATCCTTCTGCATCCTTCGTGCCTTTTTCTCACTTTCTTCTTGTGTTGACCTTCGTGTTCTCGCATATTTCCTTTTGAAAATTGAATATGTCAGATTGGAGTAATTCTCGTTCGGGCTTCGCGAACTCATTTCACACTCTAAACCGGTGGTCTTCTATTCAAGAAGACTCACTTCTCGAGTATTCCTCTTTTTTCACTTTACCCTTCACATCATCGATCAATTCATTATTGAAGATTGACTCTAAACTTGAACTATCATTTGAGACTCCACCATTCTTGAAGACTAATCCAATGCATTTTACAGTTGTAGAGACCCAGACAGTGCACTTGATGCCACCTAAGGGAAAAGGTTCTATGTTGAGCAGAGCGAGATCAATAGCACCATGTTGCTTTCATATAGGCCATTCAAGCACAGTTGCATGAAAAGTCTGGCATGCAAGCCAGAATGAGAGGTATGATCATCGAGATGAGGTAGGATAGACAAGAGAGGAGAGAGGAGAATAGAAACCTTGGAGGAGGTAGGAATGAGGGAGGGGATGATCCACTACTTGAGTCAGTGGCTAAGCTAACATTGATGGATGCCTATAATCCAGGGGCAGACATACCAACTCATGGATTAGAATCCAGCGATTCATGGGTATTTTGAGCTTAAGCCCACTATTTTGCCACTTCTCCCCATATTCCATGGACATGTAAATGAAGAACCATATGTACACATCCAACAGTTCGATCTCATTTGTGGCATTATACACTGCCCAAATGTTGCTTTGGAGGTAGTGAAGATGACAGCCTTCCCATTCAATTTCATGGACAAGCGTTATACTAGATCAAACACTTGGGAAGGGTTGTCATGACTTGGGAAGAGTTGAGATCTGCATTCTTGAACAAGTATTACCCATTCGGATGTCTCGACCAAATGCAATCATTGATTGCCAACTTCTTCCAGATATCCCATGAGCCTATTCACGAGGCATGGGTCAAATACTTGACGGAGAAGTGACCCTATCATGATATTCCAAAGACGAGTCTTATGCAAAACTTTTTTTAGGGTTTGAACATTGAGAACCAGAAGTTGGTAGATGCCGCTTGTGTGGGTAGTCACTTTAACAAGGATGAGGTGCCTTTATCGGATTTTTGAGGAGATGGCGGAGAGGTTGGCATCTCTTTCTTCTTCACGTGCTTTTCAAAAGCATCCCATTACCTCCCCTTCTATACCCCATAAAGCTATCAACATGATGGCATCACATGATATGGATAGGATGGATAGTGCAGATCTGACCATCACTAGAAATCACCTACCTAAAGTGGACATTATTGAGAAATGGTCCAAGGAGCTCGAGAAGCTCCAAGTGATCGAGCAAAGGATGAAGAACCTGGATAAGATGGAAGAGATAACCAAGCATCTGGAGCTTCTTGTGAGTACGATAAATGCATGCCAGAGTGTGAATGCAGCAGTCGGTACTTCTACTAGGGAGCAGACTTCTTCTACACAGCAGAGTACCGAAGGACCGTCCATAGTTCAATACGATTACTATGTGCAGACTCCTGACCAGGTCCAATAGCAGTCACATAGATAGTACTGTACCAGCAGGAGGTTCCATACATTCCTGAGAAGGAGTCTCCACCTCCACCTCTCATTTAGGAGGTGAATGGTATCTGGTTCGACAGAGAGCACAACCAGCCCCATCCATTACGGCATGGCTAGTTGAGTTCTCAGTAGGATCAGAGATCCGCCCACCAGATTCAGGGAGGTAGACAGCAGCAGCACCAGCACCAGTAGTTCTAGCCTCACATTCAGTCTCCACCCCCACTTCCAAAACTGGAGACATGGCCAGTAACAGATGTAGCCTGCACACACATACCAGCCTTGCCACCAGCAGTAGTCTGCATTATATGGACGGTATTCACATCCTCCTCCTCATTACCAGTCACAGTATGGATACCGGCATCCTCCTTACTACCAGTATCAAGGACAACCAATCATTGAGCAACCCGAGGCACCTTTGGTGAATCTCGTACTCGATTAGCTTGCGCTGCTTATGAAGAATATGCATGATCTTACTCAGAGGATTGAGGACCTGACCACCACGAAGACACTTATTCCTGTGCAGGTCGAAGCCAATCCCAAAAATTTCCGACGCAAGGAGCATGTAGACTATGATCCATCCACCCTCGAGATAGGTATGGCCATTGATTTTACATACTTATCTGACGCAATTCATCTCAGGAGCAGTAGGAGATTGTAGTTTCCTTTACAACCTTTGGGATTGGGAGATGGAGCCACTAAGAGAGCTTCACCTTCCACATCATCATCTTCTTCACCAAAAGAGCAGCAGTCCGGTGTAGCAGCACTAGATCCTAGAGTTTCACCATCTTCGTCTCCACCACCACCACCTTCCTCATTCAGAGAGAGATGCAGTTCACCGTTAGCACAGAA
The DNA here is from genome assembly GCA_037367405.1 of Ottelia alismoides. NCBI lineage: Eukaryota > Viridiplantae > Streptophyta > Magnoliopsida > Alismatales > Hydrocharitaceae > Ottelia > Ottelia alismoides. The sequence continues at coordinate 450,069 of JAZKJV010004547.1, read as the reverse complement.
GGAGTACACACCCGTCACAGAATCTCCTTCTATACCAGTAACAACAGCTCATCATGTTTTTTATTTTATTTCTTCTACCCCTGTTTTGGATAACATTGTACAGACTGATTCTGATTGTCCAAATGTATATGAGGATTCTATTTTGAATAAGAGAAATGAGCAGTTAAATGTTTCTTCTGATTATGTGCCATTTCCTTTCGCATTGAATAAAACAAACAAAATTCAAAAATTAAAAACATACCTATCTGATATTGGACTGGTAGAGATCCTACAGAACATCTTTTTAGATGCCACTCCTTAAGGCCATGGAGTGCATACCTGTAGTGAAAAAAGGAAATCAAAGAAGCGTGTACTCAAAAGTGTCAACTAAAGCAGAACAAACGAATGAAAATAGAGAAGAACATATTGACCGTGGGCATAGTTCATGCCATTAGCAATCCCCACCCACCCCCCACCCACCCACCCCCAAAAGAAAGATAAGGGAGCACCTCATATCCGTTGCCACATATTTGATCAAGAATTTGATCGGGGACTCTTCTCGATAGCGGATCCTCCATCAATCTCATGCCATCCTCGCTACTCACTGAGTTTGGGTTGGGGTCTCTTAGATCCACCAGGATGATCTTTCAGTTTGTTGATAGATTGATCAAGAGGTTGAGAGGCATATTAGAAGACATTATTGTAACGGTGCAAGGAATGAGATCCCCAGTTGATTTTATTGTCATGGATATGGACACCTCTACACCATTACTCCAACCCCGATCGTACTAGGTCGATCGTTCCTTCAAACGACCGAAGCTATAGTTCATTATGGTACTGGGGAGATCATCTTTCACTCTCGTAGTGACAATGTCAAAATTAAGACAATCCCCAATCCTAGGCCATCACTACCACCAGGAGCAGCAGATGAGAGAGAGCCAGTACCACCATATCCTGAGGACTGTGATTTTCTTGCTGAGTTTAGAGAGACAGATCTTTTCACTGATTTCATAGATATCCAGGAATTCCTTTTTGAGAAGGAATCCTTGGAAATCACAATCGACATGAGTTCCCTTATTGATCATACCGAGTCATTTGTTGATGGACAATTTGAGCTAATTTTTTAGGATCATGCTGAGATTTTAGAGGTACATGATATTCCTTTGAGACATCATTCTGAGATTACTGATGAGATACCTCCTACTAAGATTTCTGATATTGTTGTTGAGGATTCCGAACAACCTGATGAGCCATTCCTTTTTAAGCAGAGATCATTTATTGCAGATCTTTCTGAGATTTTACTTGTTGAGCTGACAGTACCCATGGTGGACAGTTCACAAAGTACATATCATATACCATCTACTAGTGCAGTCGTAGAGGTTGTCACATAGTCAATTCAGACTCTACTTAAGCTCAAAGTTTTACCTTGTACATTGAAGTAAGACTTCCTTATGGGTCCCTCCCAAATGTTTCCAACCATCCTCATCTCCCAGTTGATCAAAGAACAAGAGTATTGCGTGCTAGAGGTTCTTGAGAGAAACCACAAGGCCATTAGATGGAATATTTTGGATCTCTGTTGGATTAGTACAGCTTTGTGCTCGCATCATATCTACTTAGATGATGACAACAAACCCTCCCGTGAGTGTCAAAGACGTCTCAATCCAAATCTCCGGGATGTTTTCATGAAACAGATTAGAAAATGGTGTGATGTTGGCTTTATTTATCCCATCTCGGATTCCAAGTGGGTCAGTCCTTTACATGTTGTCCCGAAGAAATCCAAGATTACTATCGTAAAGAATGACCGTGGTGAGGAAATCCTGGCATGTGTACCTACTTCATGACGTGTTTGTGTAGATTACTGGTGCCCGAATGTAGCTACCAAGAAAGATCACTTTCAACTGTCCTTCATTGATCGGATTATTGAGAGGTTGTAGGGAAAGATTTCTTTTATTTCTTGGATGGGCATTCAAGGTATAACCAGGTTACTATCGCTTCTGAGGATCAAGAGAAAACTACTTTCACTTGTCCGTTTAGCACCTACGCCTTTAGATGGATGTCCTTTGTATTATGTAATGCATCCGCTACATTCCAAAGGTGTATGTTGGTCGTTTTTGCCGACATGGTGGGAGGCTTTCTAGAGGTCTTCATGGACGATTTCTCAGTCTACAGGGATAGCTTTTATACATGTCTTTCTCATTTAGACTGAGTACTTCAATGTTGCTGTGAGGTAAATCTAGTGCTCTTGTGGGAGAAGAGTCACTTTATGGTGACTAATGGGATTTTATTGGGCCATGTCATCTCCAAACATGGTATGGAGGTTGACCCGGCTAAGATTGATGTGATCTCCCAGTTAGAGCCACCACAGAATTTGAAGCAGCTGATGCCATTCCTGGGACACATTGGATTCTATAGAAGATTCATAAGGACTTCAGCAAGATCGCTAGACCTTTGATTGAGCTTTTGTGCAAGGAGAGTGCGTTTGTTGTTGATGAGAAAGTCCTCCTTGTATTTCACCAGATGAAAGAAATGGTTACTAGTGCTCCTATCATACAACCACCTGATTGGTCTCTTCCCTTCAAGATCATGACAAACGCGTCAGATTTGCAGTTGGAGTTGTTCTAAGGCAGAAAATGGATGGGATACCATTTTCTATACACTATGCTAGCATGACTCTGGATGAGTCATAGCATAATTACACAATCACAGAGAAGGAGATGTTAGCAGTGGTGTTTGCGTTAGAGAAGTTCAGATCCTACCTCCTCGGTTCACACTTAATTGTATACACGGATCATACTACCATACGATACCTCCATGCAAAGAAGGATGCCAAACCACATCTTATTAGATGGATCCTTCTTCTCTAGAAATTTGATTTGGAGATTCGAGATAAACCTAGAGTAAAGAATATTGTGGCAGATCACCTTTCCCACATTACGGATGCAGAAACTGCTGAGCAGACTATTCTTCTCAAATCAGAGACGTTCCCAGATGAGACCATTTTGTATGTGGACTCACTCCCATGGTATGTTGATATTGTGAACTATCTTATCTCCAATAAAGTTCCACAAGACTGGTCGAAGCATAAGGTAGACAAATTTCTGTCAGAGATACATTTTTACCAGTGGGAAGATCCGTACCGGTTTCGTGAGGGTACAGATATGAAGAAGGTGCATTCCTCAAAAGGAATACATCAGTGTACTTGAGCATTATCACAAACTAGAGTCTGGTGGGCATCATTCGAGGAAGTACACGTTTATTAATATTTTTAAAGAGCGACCAATGGTGGCCTACATTATTTAAGGATGCTACACAATATGTTTGAGGTTGTACTGACTGTCAGAAGATGGAAGGAATCGTTTGTTCCAAAGATACCATGCCCCTGAGATATATACATATTTTAGATGTTTTTGATGCTAGGGGTATAGACTTCATTAGCCCATTTCCTGTCAGAAAGGAATATTAGTACATCCTGCTTGCCATGGATTATGTTAGTCGTTGGGTGGAAGCTATCGCCACCCGAGCTGTTGATAGTTGTACGGTGTGTTATTTTCTCAAGGACCACATTATTGCACGGTTTGGGATCCTCAAGATACTCATTTCAGATGGGAAAAGCCATTTCATTAATCGAGAAGTAAAGAAGCTTGTGAAGGAGTATGCCATTGAGCATAGAGTCATGCCTCCTTACCACCACAGACTAATGGCTTGACTGAAATTTCAAATAGGGAGATCAAGACAATATTGCAAAAACTTGTACGTCCAAATAGGAAGAACTGGTCCCAGAGTCTTGACTCAGTTCTACGGGCTTATCGAACGGCGTACAAGTCTCTATTGGGTATGTCTCCCTACAGATTGGTGTATGGAAAGCCTTACCACCTGCCAGTTGAATTTATTTACAAATCTTTATGGGCACTCCATGTATACAATTTGGACTATGAGAAAGCATGACAGAGTAGGAAGTTGGATCTGAATAGATTGCTGGAATTCCAAGATTTTGCCTATGAAAACTCACTTATGTATAAGAAGAAAGTCAAACATTGGCATGATAAACATATTAGAAGGAAGAATTTCTCTCATGATTAGAAAGTTTGGTTATTTGATGCTAAATTAAAGTTGTTTCCAGGAAAATTGAAAAGCAAATGGTTAGGACCGTTCATTGTGAGAGTTGTGCATGACAATGGTAGTATTATCATATATGTATTGTCATCTGACGCACAACCATTTATTGTGAATAAACAATTGCTGAACCCATATCTAGATCATGACACATTCTTGTCCGTGTTGATTCTATATCTATGGTATCAGACAATGACTTTTTGACATCTTCTGTGTCTGATACATGAGCTGATTTTCTCTTGTATATAGCACTTCATTTTATTTTTTCTTCTTCCATTTTTATCGTTCAACTCTTTTTCGTGTGCATATGTTGTACTTAGGATGTACTCTATCCTGAGTATGGGGGTTAATGATGTGAGTTGTCATATTCATTCTATTTCATAACTCGTGTTGTTTCTTACACTTAGGGATCCTTTACCCTAAGTATAGGGGGAGTGATGTTATTCATACCGTCTCTTTTGTGTTTTTATTTTCTTTAAGTTCTTTTGTTCTCTCGATCTTCCTTCAACTTGTTGATATTCTTTTGTTATACTTAGGGATCTTTTACTCTAAGTATAGGGGAGGACGAATTGAGTCGTTGAGTTTGTTCATTCTTTTCATCAGTTTTCCCCATTTGTATAGTCTTCTATACTTAGATTATTTGATCCTAAGTATAGGGGGGTCACTGACTTCTATTCTTTTTGTCTATTTTTGAGTCATTGTTGTATAGGATACTTTTTACTTTTCCCTACTTAGCATGAGTTATTTCTTCCTTTGTAGCTCTTCGGTCACTATATACTAAGTATATATAATTTAGCCATAACTCGTACTTTTATTAATAATAAGTCTATTACTACTCTTATAAAAATATATTTTACAAAATGATTTGTAAAATGATTTGAATTTTTTTTGAAAAAATGTTTGCAAAAATTGTTTGTAAAATATTTGCAAAAACCTTTTTTAAAATTATTTGTAAAACTATTTGTAAAAATCTTTGTAGAACTATTTTTGTACAAATCTTTGCAAAATTATTTGTAAAAATATTTTGTTTGTAAAATATTTATCAAATTATTTTTTGTATCAAAATTGAGTATACTGTAAAAAATATTTGTAAAATGTTTGAAAGTAAAATGTTTGCAAAAACCTATTTGTAAAATTATTTGAAAATGATTTGTAAAAATGTTTGTAAAATAGTTTGCAAAAATATTTGTAGAACTTTTTGAAAAACCTTTGCAAAATGTTTGAAAAATCTTTTGTAAAATGTTTTGAAAAGGTTTATAAAATGTTTGTAAAATTATTTTGTCATGTGGGATATAAATTATGGGATGTAACCATTGTTCTTTCTTAAAAACATGTGTTTAAAACTCATAAAAATTTACAAAAACCCTTGGAAAACTTGTTCTTTTATTTTCTTTTTCGTAAAAAAATATTTTGTATATATCTCTTGCATTTGCATTTGTATTTTTCATAATAATATTAACATTTAAACTAGTATGGAACAAAGTCGAAGAATGGATCTTAGTTAGACCTTGATCCACTTAATTTCATAGGAACATTAGAAATGGATTTGAGATTCTTCAGGTCTATAGACTTAATTCTTTGAGAACCACAAGACTTAGTTCAGTGTCATCTTGACTGCCTAGGTAGAATATTTCAGACCACACACATGATTCTTGTAGATAACGACCTATCTTGCACACCTGCACTTACACTTTGCTCACCTCAGTTGAAGTGGTAGAGGGTTGGATTTGCCGGCATGAGACACAAGTCAATGGAAACAATGGTAGTCGCACATTTGTGGCCATTGTACCCCAACCTGATCCGGTAGCAGCGAGATCTAAAGATAGAATATTATGGGTTGCAATAAAGATTCAAAAGATGGATAGTCTACTGGCTCAAGAGGAAAAACTCCTTATGTACATGCTGCACCTTGTATATATTCAAAAAATAGGTGCAAAAATCAAAAACTCCAAAAATGTGGACAGACCTGATTGAAAATAAAATACATGTCGAAGTGTACACATTTGTTTAGTCAAATAAGCAAGCTTGAGCTTCAAAGTCAGATATTTATGAGTTTGCAGCTAGATGACTTGGCTACACTGGTCAAGCATCCAAGGATAGCTACCTACACTAGCTACCGTCCATTCTTCTCTCCACCTCCTCTTCTTGAGCTGGTTGTACTTGAACTAAGAAGGGAATACCCCACTTCTCGAGGAAAAGTTATTGGATTGGGGAATTAGGGTCACCATGTTGGAGAAGACTAATTTTTACTGCTTCAACCGAGGAGAGTTACCTATCACTTACACTATACAAGAAAGATTCATAGTCATAAGGGTTTGTGTATGAGTTGATTTATTCTAACCTAGCTATTGAGGAGACTTGAGCTGGAGTTATGTGGTTTCTAGAGGCTGTTGAATGTCAAGTTTGTTTCCCACTAAGGTTCTGCCCAAACTAATAATCCAAAGATCGGATAGAGCTTCATACATTGATTTTATGAAGATAAGTTTGATATTAAATATTGTTATAAGTTTTTTATTTTTCCCTTATTCTTTTTCTTTTTCTTTTAGTCGCTTATTCATCAAATAAGTGTTTGCTAAGGGACTATCAAAGGTAAAGCATAGGGGGTGATGAATATGTATTTCATCATCTTTATTCATTTATTTTAGCTTAAAATCCCTTATAAAATGCTTGTAAATATCAATAAATCCATTCTTTTACTAACCTTAAGTCTTGTGTAAATATTGTATAGCTATCAATATTTTAACAAAAAATAAATAAAGAAATAAAGGAAAAAAAAGAAAACAAAGACTGTATATATGCAATAGATACAAGCTAACTTAGACCTCGAGAGAAGGTCAAGACTTGACATGATCGACAAGGAATGATGTAGGGAGAGATAAGGCAAAAATACCAAAAATCCCAAAATCATTCTTCACTTGTATATAGTCATCATCTGTACAATATTGTCTATAATACATATACTTTCTTTAATTTATTCATCACCAAATTCTTTGTAAATAAAAATGATTTTTTCTTAAAACTTCAACACAAATTTGTATATATTGTGGAAATAACAACACTCTCAAAAGCCACAAAGCTCAACTTTCAAGATAAATATCTTCTCCACCAAAACTCCAAATACATCAAACTCACTTTCAGTTTACTTCAAATTAAATTATCCTTAAAATGAAGGTGATTTTATAAAAATCAGAGTTAAGATGTGAAATGTGGCTAATTGGGGAACTATTGTATATTATACATATATATACTATGTATATTATTTAATTGCTTATTTTCTTGTGTATATTTAAGAATATCGTATTTTTAATTAATTATGAATATTCTATTTTACTCATATCAAATACCAATAAAAATTATAAAATTAAAAATCAACAAAAATAAAATCATGTATATATTGTATAGGTATCACTATGTATATGTTGTACATATACCTATTTATTTAACCTAATAAATTAATTCCTAAAAATCAAATAAAAATTTCATTAAAACCCTTGTAAAATATTGTAAATAAACAAAATATTAAATCATATATATTTTTTAACTAATTAACTAAAAATGAAAATCTTGTACATATAGGTATACATACTATAAATAGAAACTTGTATTTATTTTATTCCTTGTATATACATTATTTAATTAATTAAAAATCACCTAAATTAACTCTATTTCATTCTCAACATTTTTTATTTATATTATTTAATTTTTATATTCATTTTGTATTTTTAATTTATTTATTTAATCATTTGTTGATTTTTGTCATTATTCCTATTTATCTCATAATGTGTGCCTTCTGATTGGTTGACCTGGGTTTGTTGACCCGGGTCAACTGCTCAGTCTGCACCCCTTCTCCCGCTCGCTTACATTCCACCCGTCATTCACAGAATTTTCCCATGCTCCCTTCGATAACTGACCTCGATTCCTTCTCCAAAAATTCCTCCCATTCACTCGTTGCCATCGTCAGCCCTTCAAATCTACCTTTCACGCCTTGATCTGCTCACGCTTTGTATTCAAAACTCATCGTAGTTATGTCTATAAATTCACATCCTCTTCCTCCGCCGTGAGTTTGATACGATTTTCCCCAATATTCTTCCCGAGTTTGAGTTATGGAGTGTTGATCAGTGACAGAGGTCGACATCCTTCAAGCGATCGGAGTTCTCCATCGCGTTCTGCCTCTCCGTTGTAGCCACGGATCGAGACGATTTCACCGCTATTTTTCCACTGTATGTAACTTAGATATTTTATCTTCGATTTTGCATTTCATTTTTGTCTTGATTTCCATTAATTAGCTTAGATCATATCTTCTCCTTCAACCTTTGATCCGCAAGATCGAAGGGGTTCTATTCATCTTCAATCAATTCCGATTATGCCATCACCTTCGCATGACTTTTCTCCATCCCATCCACCATCTGAATACCCTTAGATCCTTCCAGATCTGAGGTTTGACTCCTTGTCCGGACACCTTCACCAAGAGTCTCCATTCATTCACCACAGCTTGTGTTTTTGACCTATTAACTTGGCCGAAGACATCCTCGGGCCTGAGCATTTCTTTGCAGGGTCGAAGAATGCACAAGGATCAGTTAATTGAGGATAAGAGGTCATTTGAAGCAGATTATTCCCAGACCTCCAGATCATGATCGTGTCGCTTTTGACCACCGTCAAGCTATCAGGTCGATAGGGCATCGCTGTAGGAAGTTATACTGCCAGTCTGGAGCCGATTTGGGCAATCAAATATCGAGTTCTCCTCGATCGAAGTTAGCCAGAGATGCCCCTCTTCCCAGTTCCTCCAGGACCCTTCAGAACCACACGATCAAGAACAACCATCCAGTTTCAAACTTAGCTGTTGATTTTGCCCCAAAGTTGAGCCATTAATCAAGTCTCCAGATCTCATCCACACCCTCCACGCATGGGCAAATTTCAGCCATCCGATCTGAGATGAGAGCATATACGTGTTTGCTTGTAATAAATTGAACAATTGCATTTTATGTCATGCATTTTATTTAATTGCATTTATGTCTGTTTGAACTGCCAGCATGCTTAGCACGCGATTTCTTGGGTAAATTGCAATAAAAGTCTGCATTTCTGTGTTATTATTTGGTCCTTTGATTTATTTTATTTACAATTAAGTCCTGTCCAACGGGGCGCTCATGTTTGTGCACGTGTTTTCTTGTAAACTTTGTATAAATTGCCCCACCCTCTTTATATTTGTTATCATTTAGTCCATAAACTTTAATGCATATATGCCCTTCTGATATGCATTTATTTTGCATGATAAAAATTAAATAAAAAAATTAGCAAAACACCTCTAAAAATTCTAAAAAATCATTTTATCATTCTGATAATTAGATCTTTCATCTATAAATTTTATTTTTCATTTTCATTGTCTTTATTATTTTTAAAAATTCAAAAATCTCATAAAAGTTCCCTGTTTGCATTTAAAAATCAATAAAAATTTAAAACTTTTTCTAAAAATTCTATAAAAAATCCTTTTTTCTTTAGATTTATTTTAATTTATGTATCATTTTGGTATTTTTATTCCCGATAAAACAATAAAAATAATAAAAACTTCAAATATAAAGAAATCATAAAATTTAATAAAAAATTCAAAAAAATAAAATATCTGTTTGGAAAATATGAAAATTGCTCTTATGTTCTTTGCATATTTCATCCATTTTTGACTTTATTTGATATTTTAAAATCCAAAAAACATCCATTTTGTTTTCTATTTGCTTTATTTATTATTTTTTTATTTATTTAAAGGCTTTCAGAATTGTATAAAATTCTATAAAAATCACAAAAACATTGAAAAATTATCATAAAATCAAAAATAATTTTATTTTAATTTTTTATATATTTTAACACTTTGTAAAAATCTAAGAGTTGTCTCCTTCTTTCCTTTTATTAATTTCTTCATTCATTTTTATTTTCTTTTGTTTTATAAAACTAAAAACATTTGTAGAAGTTAAAATCCAAAAAATACAAAATTAGAAAATCAAATAAAAATATAAAATTAAAATTCCATATAAAAAAATTGAAAAATTCAAAAACCAAGACTAGTGTGCATAGAAATTTCTTTATTATGTTCATTGATTTTCCATTGTATTGAATAACCCTCGAGATTTTTGTAGCCTCCCCGAGTTCGACCCTTTACGCTATACATGTAAATTAAATAGAAAAATTCTATTGCTACATTTTTTATTTATTTTGGCTTGAGGATGTAATAAATTTTTGCTGGACGCTTCTTTGGGTTGTGACGAGCAGAATTCATTTGTGAATAATTCATTTAAATAAAAACCCGAGTTTTAGCGTTCAACATATGTTTATTCACTGCTGCTTGAATCAGTCAGGAGATATTCAGGTGCACATGGGCAGAGAGGAAGAGGTTGTGGCTTAGATGTTGTACAAGGAACCTATATATTATGCTTTCAAACTCAAGTTCGACTCCTAGGTGACCCCATTCTAGGTAATTCCTTCTCCTTCCTCTTCTTCATCCTTTACTCTTCTTCCTCTACTCATCTTATTTTCTCTCTCCTCATTTCATATCCATCCATTTGCCAAATCATCAAAAAAATTATTTTTCATGGATAAATCGCTACTTTCATTTTCAAATATGATTTTTTTTCCAATTTGAGAGATTGAGGATCAGAGCACAGACTCTTTCCTACTCGTGCGAACCTTCCTCACGGATCTTCTCGGCAATCTGCACCAGTAGGCTTCCTTCCCCCCCCCCTCTTTCTAGTCTTGCCTTCCTCCGATGTACAAGGTCGACTGCCGCTAGTGAGTCAGTCTATCCTACTAGCTCGAGTATACGTGAAAGTGGCTATCTGCGGGAAGTCCTATCGAGCGTAATCGACATTTCGACCCTCGATTGGGACTGACCAAAAGGCCCCCACCATCCATGCTTGCTTTCCTACTTCTTTCTGCTTGGAAGACATAGAGGGGGTCCCCAGGGCGAGGCATCGAGGGATGCTCTGTCGCATCAGGGATGTCCGCCGCAAGCAACTGCTATTCCCGCTCTGAATATCATCCCCCGGAGATGCCATCATGAGGGGAAGGATCTGTCGAAGGAGCGGAGCGCGAGCGCACTCACTCTAACGGCGTACCTTTCGCATGATGGGTCAGCGAGGAAATGGGAACAGCGGCTTAAGCCATTAGGTGTAGGCGCTTTCCAGAGGTTTCATCTTTGGGTTCTTCCTATTTGACCCGAAACCGCCATAGGAATGGGCGCATCATGACATCGTAAGATGTCTCGCCCGAATGAATTAGTTGGTACTAGAAATGTCCAAAAAAGTAAACGAAAAGAGTAATAAGAAGTGAAAAGGACAGAGACACTTCCCAACCAGAAAGCAAAGTTCCCACTGATGGTATACTTTGTGTAAGCGAGCTCCAAGATCACATGTCTCGACTCGGGTTCGCCGCGGTTCATTGCTGTGCTGACACCCCCGTCTACCCTTCTCCGAAAGCTCCGCGGGACCACCTATCACTAGTCTTCGGCCGGGAGGGGTTTATTGCACAAAAAGGCTTTTTCGAGCCACTTTTTTTAAATCAATTGATCAAACATTTGGTGCTTTAAATAAATCTATGGAAATATAATGTTGCAATAGAAGAAATTATTTTCCATCTTATATCTCTTCCCTACTACTTTTCACTCCTCCTTTGTACCCACTACACATCTACCCATCACCGCCTCCTCCCTTCACCCGTAAAACACTCATCTTCTTCCTCAATCCACCTACCTTCCACACACTTGAACCTATCATACCACACACACACACAATATAGCAACAGCTACTGCATTTTCCACTTGGAACCCATCAGAGCCAAGCCCCTTTGCTCGAGCTGGAGGTTGGTGGAAGAGGAGGTTGGATCGGAGGGTTGGACGGAGGAGGAGGTTGGGGCAAAGGACTAGGTGGAGGAGGTCGGGGTGGTGAAGTTAGTAGAGGAGGCAAAGGTCGGGGTGGAGGGCTAGGTGGAAGAGGTAGAAGTCCGGGTGGTGGAGGAGAAGGTTGGGGTAGAGGGATGGGCGGAGGAGGATGTCAGGATCGAGGGCTTGGCAGAGGAGGACAGTTATGCCCCTCTTAGTGGAACCATTATTTTAATAAAGTATGGTTAAGTTCAAATCATTGACAATCGACCGAACATAAGGGTACAAATGTAATAGTGCAAGAAGTTGGGGGCATAATTGATATTCCTAAAAAGAGAGGGGCATAACTGATATTGAAATATCTCAAAGAGGCACAACTGATAAAATTCTTAATAATAACTTATTTATATTTTTTCCAACCCTTTCAAAAAGTTGAAGTGGAGTCGTTATTTAGTATTATGTGATGGATAATCATAATCAGAGTTAGTGAGTTTAAAATCCACTGCAAACGTCATTATTTTAAAATAAATTCAAATTTGAATCAAAGTTGAGTGATTCAATATCAATTGAACCGAGTTAAATTGGGTTGTAAATAATCAGTTGAATTGATGGTTGGATCAAAATTACACCAATTAGACCCGTAATGTCAAATCGGTTAACTGAACTAGTTCAAACCCGGTTCACTACCGTCTGCGGTGAAGATCTCCATCCCATGCTACTATGTCCGCTTCTTTGCCGTCTGCAGTTCCTACACCCAACTCTCCTCCTCCCTCTCTCACAATCCACGGTGATGGTATGTCCCCTCTCCGGCCTATTTCTGCCAACAACATGGCCAACAAAGATCCCCCCTGCTACTACATCGTTCCCATGACCCATCCTCACTTCTCCCCATCCACCTCCATAACTCTCGCTACATGAACATTGGTTGCTCGTGCAGGTTGTCCTCTTATATGACTGCGATGAGTATGATCGCCTCCTCTCCTTCGACTCCCGCACAAGTACCCTCACATGTTTGCCACAACTGCATTTCCCCAACATTGTAGAGATTGTCACATCGGAATCCGGCAATGTTTGCTACAGCATCTACAATGATCTATTAGGAGAGTCACGTAATTACATTCCAGTGGCATTGTCTCTCTCTTCATACAAAGATCTACTAGGAGAGTCAGATAATTACGTTCTGGTGCCATTGTCTCTCTCAGCAATCCTGTCGATTGTGTTGCCCTTTGCTACTATCCTAAACTCGCACATTTCTTGTACTAGAGCTCGGGAGATGATCGCTAGACTCTTCTTCTCTGCCAAGAGTCGCTCCACTGGCCTTCTGATCTCCACTATTGGGGACTTTTACTTTGTGGACGGCAAATCTTTCAAAGTTTTTTGTCTGTGATATTGAAACAACGTCAGCATTGCCCCTTGTTAAAAATCGACATCTCCTCTAAATAAGCAAGCTTCTAGATAAATCCTTATGTTGGCTTCTTTGAGAAGCTATTGTTGGCTTCCTTGAGAAGCCATCTTCAAACTTGACTTCTTTAAGAAGTCAACACTTGTTTTAATATACTCCATTGGCCTCTATAAATAGGACCCTTGAGGTTGGAGTGTAATCAACCAAGAGAAGAACCAATAGAATTAGAGAGCCACCAAATATATTGGAGAGGAAAGTATAGAGAGCTTGAGTGGTGCATAGTTAGAGAGTATAAGTGAGTGTATGTATGTGAAGTGGTGTATATTTTGGGGTGTTGTATTGTATAATGGTGTATTATTAATGTATGTTTTAGTGAGTCATTATATTGTCCTTCTAGTCAGATTCCAACAACTAATATCAGAGCCTTGTTAGGGTCCTAATTAGTACGGATATAGTCCCCACATTGTAGAAAACTAGGTCCATCTAGTTGTAGTAGAGGTCTCTAAATAAATTAGAGGAGCCTCTGTCTATGTGTCCAGTCAAGTCTTGGATTTTTTTGGTAAGAGGAAATTTTGTCTGCAGTCTGCGACTGTAATCGGGATAGCTATAGGACCAACTTCGTTGGGCGAAGGAAAAAGTATAGTTTCCCCAAAATTATGGAGGATCTCTTCAACTCTGATTTCGAGATCAAGAAGCTGAACATGCACAATTACAATTATTGTAGGACCTGCATCGAATCTTATCTACAAGGACATGATATTTGGGAGATTGTCATAGGAGATGATACAACACCACCACCAAAGGAGAATGTTGATGCTCTAAAGAAATGGAATATCAAGGCTGGTAAGACAATGTTCGTATTAAAGACCACGATCGAGGAGGACTTGGTCGAGTATATCCGACAAGTCGCTACACCAAGGGAAGTGTGGGATGCACTTACTACATTGTTCTCACGCAAGAATGATGCTCGACTTCAATTCTTAGAGAACGAGTTAATGTCTCTCAAACAAGAAGAGATGGCCATCAATCATTATTTCAATAAGGTACACTCTCTATATCGCGAGATCTCCCAATTATATCTAGAATCAAAGATTAGTGAGTCACGAATGAGAAGGATCATCAATCATGGATTGCGAACAGAATATGGTGCTCTTATAGCGTCCGTATCTAGTTGGTCTAAAAACCAACTCTCTTGGAGTTTGAAAGTCTCTTGGCAAATCAAGAGATTTTAGCCAATCAAACGGTTGGTCTATCAGTAAAAGGTAATGAAGAAGCATTGTTTAGTGCACATAAACGAGGGAAGTTGCAGAAGTCGCATCAAAAAGACTCAACTCCACAGTGGAAGAAACATTCTCAGAGGAGCTTCAAGACAGGGGGAGCTTCATATGATCGATCACAAAGGCCAAATGATTCGTTGCAGAAAAAGAAAAATGGAGAATGCTTCAATTGCTGACGAAAGGGGTATTTTACACGAGAATGTAGAATCAAGAAAAAGACAATACAGAGCAATGTTGCAGTGTCAAACTATCACATAGAATATCTTTATGAAGAAGATTGGGAGCAAAAAGCTTCGATGGTGATTAGCAAATCAGAAGAAATGACGTCGGTAACAACCATGACCAAAGGATTCGATTACGACAATGATTGGATTGTGGATTCTGGTTGCTCCAATCATATGACCTGAGATAAAAGCAAGCTCAGTGACATGTTCGAGTACAAAGGAGGATGAGTTGTTGTTATAGCTAACAACTCAAAGCTGCCAATATCCCATATTTGCATTACAACTATAGTGACACGCTTCAACTCCAAAGAGGTGGAGTTAGAGCATGTGTACCATGTACCAGGTATGAAGAAAAATCTTCTCTTTGTGTATAGACTTACCTCCGTAGGACATTATGTGGTGTTCAGGCCTAAGGATGTGTGAGTGTATCGGAACCTCAAGTTACATGATACTGCCATCATGGAGAGAAGAAGAGTTGAGTCTATCTACGCTATGTTAGCAGAATCTGCATATGCAGATAAGACACAGAAAAATGAGACTGTGGATATTTGGCATGCTAGTCTTGGACATGTGAGCTACACAAGCTTAATATAATGATGCAGAAATCAATGCTCAAGGGTCTCCCGCAACTACATGTTCGAGAAGACACAATATATGCTGGATGTCAGTACGGTAAGGCCCATCGGTTGCCTTACAAGGAGTCAAAGTATCGAGCCAAGGAGCTATTGAAATTGATCCATTCAGACATGTTCGGGTCAGTTAAGACTCCATCGATCAGTGGTATGCGATATATGCTGACATTTATCGATGACTACTTAAGGTATGTCTGGCTCTACTTTCTCAAAGAAAAGTCTGATGTTTTCTCTAAGTTCAAGTAATTTAGAGAGAGTTGAGAACGAAATCAAAACAAGGATCCTATGCTTGCAATCCGATAGTGGTGGAGAATATATCTCGGAGGAATTCACCAATTACCTAAAGAAAGCTGGAATCAGAAGACAATTGACATGTTCGAGCGCGCCACAACAAAACAGAGTAGAAGAATGGAAAATCGTCATTTTGCATAATTCTGTTGAAGCTTATTGCATGCGAAGAGCATTCCGCAAAGATTTTGGGCAGAATGCATTAAGCCAGTAGCTGATGTAACTAATCGGTTACCTCATGCAAGGTTGGGATTCTTCTCTCCCTTGGAGAAGCTATCATGATTTAAGCCAGCTGTAAGTCACTTTCAAGTATTTGGATCTGTTGTTATGTCTTCATTCCTAACGACATTCGTAGCAAGTGTGACAAAAAGGCGGTAAGATACATTTTTGTCAGATATGATAATGAAAGGAAAGGTTGGAGATGTTGTGATCCGATCACGGGTAAGTGTTGTGTATCAAGAAACGTTGTCTTTTATGAAGCATCATCAAGGTGGTCATCTCAAGAAATTAGCTTGCGAGATATGAAGACCTCAAAAGATCAACTAGAAGAAAAGCTCGAGAAGATCCAACAAGAAGATAAGACACCAGATAAGATGGTGAGTCATTGGAGGAATGGAGTTCATCAACCAACTATTGAAGAAGTCCGTCCCAACCAGCACGAGATCGAAGAGGATCCAATTATGCCTCTAAGAAGAACCAGCAGACTCAGAGGGCCATATCTCAAGTATGTAGATGTAGCAATCACTCAAGAAGAAGCACCTCAAAAATATCAAACAATGATGCCAGTGAGGAGCATGGGCGCCATTACACAAGAGTGGGATCCGGTTGTCCTCTCCCAACGGAGGTAGCCGAGGGAGTCAGAGCTCTGTTACCCCAAGGTCGTGGAGCAAGCCATCCACGATGGAGCTCAGATAATGACTATCAAGAAGCACGATGTGGGGTCAAACCGAAGGCTCGTGATCCAGAGGGTGTGTGCGGCGAAGGCGGTGAGCCAGGCGGAGCTCGCGAAGATGATCTGCGAGAGAGCGTAGGTGGTGCAGGAGTACGAGAGCGAGCGGGCGATACCGGACCAGGTTGTGCTCGCGAATATGGAGAAGGAGCTAGAAGAAGAGATTGAGATGAAGTCATTAGTGATGGAAGACCAACTAGCAGATATATTTACGAAATAACTCGACACAACGAAGATCGAGTATTTTCGAAGACAACTCGGACCACAGAGAGTTGATGTTGAGGGGGAGTGTTAAAAATCAACATCTCCTCTAAATAAGAAACCTTCTAGAGAAATCCTTATGTTGGTTTCTTTGAGAAGCTACTTCTAAGTTGGCTTCTTTGAGAAGCTATTGTTGGTTTCCTTGAGAAGTTATCTCCAAAGTTGGCTTCTTTAAGAAGCCAACACTTGTTCTAATGTACTCCATTGGCCTCTATAAATAAGACCCTTGTGGTTGGAGTGTAATCAATCAAGAGAAGAACCAAGAGAGTTAGAGAGCCACCAAGTATATTGGAGAGGAAAGTATAGAGAGCTTGAGTGGTGTATAGTTAGAGAGTACAAGTGAGTGTGTGTGTGTGTGTGTGTGTATGAAGTGTATATTTTAGGGTGTCGTATTGTATAATTATCTATTGTTAATGTATATATTAGTGATTATTATATTGTCCTTGTAGTCAGTTTCCAACACCCCCAATGATAACAGCTAATATTCCGATTTCGCACAACTCCATTGAACTGGTCAAGAAGGCTTCATGTCGTATAGACATGTATGGATCAACTTAGTGGAGTGTGGAGGCGATCTGATCTTGGTGATAGGGAATAAGCCGTCATCTTCTTACGAAGGGAAGCTCCTTTTTCGACTATTCAGATTGGACAAGAATAAAGAAGAGCCGGAATGGGTGGATGAAAGGGACATTGGCTGCCATGCTTTGTTCGTGGGTCTAAGTGAATCTTTCTCTACTCGTGATCTATGAAGAATTGAGCCCACCTGCATAATACCTGAGCAATCTCGGCCACAATCGCTTCCAGCGCGATTACATCGTTTACAACATCAACAACCAAAGCGCTGAAGTGATCTGTTTGAATGCAGTTGACGTGCCTGAACGACACGTACATTGTCGGGCATGACAGTTATGGATAGCTCTATGCATCATGACTTGACGGAAGCTCAATATGTCAAAAACTGCAGAACTTTGCTAGATCTGCTGTTTATTATCTATATGCTTCTCATGTAGGGAAAACTTGGTTTTTTTTCTGATTTACAAATCTTCATGATGGGCATGTAACTTTAATAAGGGATCTATTCCTTTCTTGTGTTTAAGAGGAAGCAAAAGAGAGAAATTAACCTTTCTTATGATATGTTTTGGTTTAATGTAGATTAAACTGATTATCCCCAGATTTAGTTGATTCCTTATGGTTTATATATTCGATACAAGTTATGAGTTTGTTCTTGTTGTAATATTTAATTAGAAAAAATCTACAACTTTAATTGTAAAATCACATGTACCAACTTTAATCTACCCAGAGGTAGGGATACATCGGTATTGGATGTACAATGGAGTTGAGTTTCCATTTTAATTATGCTGCAACAAACATAGACAGAAACGATAGAGAAATAATCATTCTGTTTCCTCTTCTAATCTGGCCAAACAAACGGGAACGTAATTAATCCTGAACTTCACTAAATTGGATACGTGAGATTTTTTAGGCTGATAATTATTCCAAAAAATACTACTTTAATTCCAAAACAAAACCACTTATTCCTGGCAATGCAAGAGAGACCATCAATAAACTACTGAACAAGGTAAATAATTTTTGACAATGGAGTGGATATTCCCCCGTTTCATCAAGATAAACAAGATGGGTTCTATCACATCATGTTCCCTCTAAGAAAAAAGCGCAGCACTAATACATCCATGAGAGATTAATTTGTAAAACGGCTCTAGTGAGCCCTGTGTTGGTTATAGAACCAATTCCTATAAAGTCTCTTGGCACAAATCATATCCCATTTACCA
Source organism: Ottelia alismoides (assembly GCA_037367405.1). Classification (NCBI taxonomy): domain Eukaryota; kingdom Viridiplantae; phylum Streptophyta; class Magnoliopsida; order Alismatales; family Hydrocharitaceae; genus Ottelia; species Ottelia alismoides. Next base: position 431,293 of record JAZKJV010004547.1, on the reverse strand, counting down.
ACGAAACCTCCTGTTTAATCTGATACTGCTAAAATTTATCCTAAGAACAGAAATAAATATATAAATTGACCAATTCACTACTTAAGCTTACACATCCAGATGATTGTATTGAGTTTTATCAGACTCAAACAAGAGAATATATCAATTGGTCTTAGATCTGGTCATGGCCTTTCTGTCAAAGTTGAGGTAGAGTGCATATTCGCAGACATGTCTGTCCTGCCTTTATAGTAAAAAATAAGCAATATTATTACACTTATTTAACAATTGTGAATGTTCAAAATCATGCTGTCTTTTCCATCTCTTAGGATTTACAGTACCACCTCAAAGAATTCAAACTACACCACGCAGCTTCAATGAATGCATATCATACCAACCACCACATTCAAAAGAAATGAACATTTACAGTTCTATGGCAAAACTGGAAAGAAAGAAGTAACATTTTCAACAATACATCTAAACCATCTGAAAAAAACTAGAGTTTATTTACTTACTGATAGAGTTAAACACCTTTGTTTTCCCATGATCTACTTTCTCCATAGTCACTGGAACCAAATCAAATGTCATATTTTCTCACAACAAAGTGCTTTTACTCCATAAGGAAGAAAATCCGAAGGATTCAACCAAGCACACCCTTAAATAGTCAGGTGATTAATCTTACTATTACACCCTACCTTTTCTCTACCTCATTCTTCACGCTCATAAAACCAGAAGGAAATCCTAAAATAAAATAATATTATTATAGAAAATGATAACATTAGATGAAAAATGAAGGAAAAGAAGTTGATTTCCATCCATAATTTAAAAGGAAAAAGGACCAAAGCAGTAAGAAGGAGAGCAAGAGAGAAAGGAGAAACAGCCCTTGAAAATTTCTCACCATCCATCTTTAAATCTCACCTTGCAAAATACACATACTTTCCTTTTCCTTTTACAAAGAAAAAAAGCACCCTCCTTTTCGCAATTATCCCAATTCTCACCTCAAATATTTCAAAAACCTCCATCTTTACCCGCCCTTTTGCTTCGCTCCCACTGCAAAGAACTCTGTGATGACCTCAAGTGGCATCCCTTTCGTCTCGGGGACCTTGAGGAAAACAAAGATGAAGGCTATGATGCAGACAGCGTCATAGATGCCAAAGACACCTGCGAGGCCGACGGATTTGAGTATGAGAGGGAGCGAGTAGGTGACGGCTATGTTGCAGATCCAGAATGTGAGGGCGCAGATGGCGATGGCAACGCCTCGCACACGAGTGGGGAAGATCTCAGAGCAGAGGATGTTTGGGATTGGACCAAATCCCATCACGAAGCAGCAGAAGTAGACCACCACACTCACAGTGGAGAGCACTGCATGGAGGATGGTGGACATGCCAACGATGTTTGATATTACAAGCACCGCCAGGGAGGCTATTAACACAGGGATCGTCGTAAGAAGCAACCGCCTGCATAGTCAGAAACGAAATTATGATTTTTGTTTCGAGCTTGCGGCTTCTTAGGAGGAAAGAACAACATTCTGTTTGAGCTTCTCATGGGAAAATTATCAGCCCATAGATATATCAACTACGTCGGCTTTTCTGATCAGAAACACACAATGTTCAACCAATCAAGATATTCAAACAACACTTGCCCGAATAATCGGTTTTCAGCATAATGGAATATCCATTAAATCCAAATGTCCATCTGTAAATACAATCTTTGGTTTTTGTTCACAGGTATAGAGATATTTTTTTCTAGCAATCAGGTACAGGAAATTAGAAAAAAATATAATTAAGTTAAAAAAGTACCGTGTGGATCCTTCTGTTATGGAGAAACAGGAGGATGTAAATTATATATCGGCATAGAACTTTAATGTTTATAAGCGTTCTCGGGGCCCTTTTAAAAAAATGCTCAGACCAAAATATAGACTATTTTTTTCTCAAAAAAGACTAATTTCTTTACATTGCTTTCAATATAAGTCACACAATCTGTTGGAGATAATAGGGGGGTGTGTCCCTAAATCCCTTTCCTATCCTGCAGCAAGGATGGCACACAACAATATATGTGTTCCCCACACGAGAACTCAATGGCAACAATGTTAATCAAGCACACAAGCAACCACACGAGACAATGATTTTTACGTGGAAACCCTTACTCGATGTGAGCAAGGGAAAAACCAAGAGGCAAGACCGGCAACGAATCCACTACGGTCAAGGCGGCCAAATGTTCTTTCGATTTTATTGCCCAACAAAACCAAGATACAAGCCACTAACACAATGATAGTTCTTCTATAAGTAACTAACCATCCCTAGGTATCGAACAATATCAAATGTGCTCAAAACCAAGGAGGAAGAGGTGGCTTCCTTTGTGGGCTCCCGGATGGAGTCCCAAATGTCATGGCTCGGCTTCTTGAGGTCGTTCCCAACGACCTCCTTGCCACTTCCCAACTCGAGCTCGCCTAAACCGTTGTTCCCAAGCCCAACTCCAAAGCCCTAGCCACTGCTCCCAAGCTCGAGCTGTTGCTCCTCTCGAGCACGAACTCGGCCTCTCTCTCGCCCTCTCGCGCAGAGGAAGTGAAGGGTTTCGAAACCCTTGCTGGCGGCCTTTTTTCTGGAATGGGAGAGGATGCTCGTGCATTCTGGAAATTGGGTGAAATGTGGCTGTCTGGAATGAGAACCCCCGATTGGGGATTTGGTTTCCTGAATGAGACTTCCAAAAGCTGGAAACATTGCAAAGATGCCCCTGCAAAAGGGGCAAAAGGCTGCAGCTCCAAGGAAGCCCAAGTTGGGGCTGGACTGCTAAATACCCAAAAACCTCTCCCTCCAGCCCCAACGGGGAGGTGTTGTCCAGTGATGAAGATCAAGTAGAAGTGACACTGCTCAGCTCTCTACAGAGCTGAAGCTTGTCACGAGTGACTGCCTTGGTCAACATATCTGAGGGGTTCTCATCAGTGTGAATCTTCTTCAACATGAGCTGCTTCTGTTCAATTGCATCCCTCAACCAATGGTATCTCACATCAATGTGCTTTGTGCGAGCATGGTGCATGGTACTCTTGTCTATAACGCTATGGCTATCACAAACACAACCGGCTCACTGTCATCCAATCCAAACTCACCAAGAAAGCGTTGTAGCCACAACACTTCCTTCCCAGCCTCTGCTATTCTGCCTCGGTAGTCGAGAGAGCAATACATTTCTGTAGCTTAGATTGCCATGATATGGCTCCCCCTGCAAAAGTAAAAATGTAGCCTGAGGTAGACTTTCTCCGGTCCATGTCACCTGCCATATCTGCATCAATGTAGCCACATAGTTTGGGATCTGACCTCCCAAACACAAGACACATACTTGAGGTCCCTCTCAAGTATCTCAAGATCCATTTCATGGCCTCCCAATGATCCTTCCCCGGATTGGACATGAATCTGCTCACCATGCCCACTGCATGGACTATGTCGGGTCTAGTGCAAACCATTGCATACATGAGGCTTACAACTGCGGATTGGTATGGGATCTTGACCATCTCTGCTTTCTCCTCAGAAGTAGAAGGAGATGACTCTTTGGTTAGCTTGAAATGAGAGGCCAAAGGCGTGCTGACAGGCTTTGCATTCTTCATGTTGAACCGCTCCAACACGCGTTCAACATAGCTCTCTTGTGACAACCACAACATGCACTTCTTCCTGTCCCTTGTAATCTGCATCCCAAGGATGTGGCTTGCCTTGTCCAAATCTTTCATCTCAAACTCCTTGGATAGTTCTCTCTTGAGCTTCACAATGAGGTTGGAATCATGACCTACAATCAACATATCATCCACATAGATCAAAAGAATGAGGAACCTGTCATTGGGAAGGCAACGAACATATACACATGGGTCAGCCGTAGTCCTCTTGAAGCCCTGCTTTGCCATGAAGGCATCAAACTTCAAGCACCACTGTCTGGGACTTGCTTCAAGCCATAGAGACTCTTCCTCAACCTGCAGACCATGTTCTCTTTCCCTCTCTCTTGAAATCTCTGTGGCTGCTCCATGTAGATCTCTTCCTTTAAATCACCGTGAAGAAACGTCGTCTCCACATCCATCTGCTCCAGCTCAAGGTCCATGCTAACAACAAGTCCTAGCACCACTCTCACTGAATTCATCTTCACCACTGGGGAGAAGATCTCATCATAATCCACTCCTTTCTGGCTGAACCCTTTCACCACCAATCTGGCCTTGTACTTCACCTGCTTACCGATGTCATCTGATTTCAGCTTGTAGACCCATTTGTTCTCAAGGCTCTCTTCCCCTTAGGAAGCTCAACAAGGTCATAAGTGCGGTTTTTCTTGAGAGATAACATCTCTTCATTCATTGCACTACGTCAATGACCCTTGTCCTTGTGCATCTGTGCCTCATCAAATGTGTATGGCTCACCTGCATCTGTGACCATCACATATCTGGAAGTGGGGTAACGGAATGATGGCTGGTGCGTCCTCTCAGATCTCCTGACCTGAGGCTCTACTGTGTCTGCAAGTGGATGAGGTTGCTCCCCCTGCCCCAAGTCCCCTGGACCTGCATCAACGGGGTCTGCATTTGGCTCGTGCTGCTCTAGCTGCTCATCCTCTCCACTGTACCCTGTACTGGAGAGGGATTCGTCTCCTCATCACTATTATCATCAATGGAAAATTCATCTACATCATCACTCTCAGTGGTGTCCTCAGCCAATATATGATTCTCATAAAAGATCACATCCATGTGCCTGGTGATAGTCTTCTTTCTTGGATCCCAAAGACGGTATCCAAACTCCTGATCTCCATAACCAAGAAAAATACAAGGCAATGCCTTGTCATCCAACTTCTTCCTCTGCTCCTTTGGTACCAATGCATAGGCTTTGCATCCAAACACCCTCAAATGAGCATATGAGGGGTCATTCCCTGTCCAAACACGCTCTGTAATCTGGAAGCCCAAAGGAACCGATGGAGATCGGTTGATCAAGTAACATGCGGCGCGAACCGCCTCAGCCCAAAAGGCTTGGGCAACTTCGACGTCTTCAACATACAACGAACTCTCTCAACAATGGTCATGTTCATCCTCTCAGCAATACCATTGTGTTGGGGTGTGCCTACCTCTGTCCTCTCAGCCTGATGTCGTGCTCTGCACAATAACCCTGAAAGCTATGAGAGGTGTACTCTCCTCCATTGTCTGTGTATAAACACTTCAATAATTTTCATGTCTCGCGCTCAACTATGGCATGAAACTTCTTGAAGCAATCAAACACTTGATCCTTCGATCTCAGCACATACACTCACACCTTCCTAGATACATCATCAATGAAGGTGACAAAATACATGTTGCCTCCCCAAGAGGATGTGTCTATAGGACCACAAACGTCTGAGTGAACCAGCTGTAGAAGGTCTCCCTTCACCTTAGATTTGACTCTGTATGGTGCACTTCTGCTCTTCTCAACCTCACATGCATCGTAAGGAGACAAAGTGATGTCATTGTGGTAGGGGATGAACTCTCTCTTGCTCATAAGCTGCAAGCCCTTCTGGCTCATGTGGCCAAGTCGACGGTGCCACAAGTCTGATGTGTCTGCCTCGCTGGCATGCAAACTGTCATCCATGACCTTCACTCTAGTCATGTAGAGTGTGCAACACAAACTGCCTCTAGCAATGATGAGGGAACCCTTGTTAATCTTGCACTTGTTGTCGTCGAACTTCAGATGGTAGCCTTCACTATCTAGCTGTGAACCAGATATAAGGCTAAGCCGCACATCAGGAACATGCCTCACATTCTGAAGAGTCATTGAGCACCTAACATCCGCCTGAATCGAGATGGTGCACATGCCAATGATCTTAGAGTAACTTTCGTTACCCATCAACACTCTCCCATAATCACCACTGGTGTAGGTGGTAAAGAACTCCCTGTGTGGAGCTGCATGATAGGAGGCAGTCGTATCAACAACCCACTCCAAATCACTCCCTGCATGCAAGCACTGATCCTGGATGGTGAGGATCACCTCATCTGCACTTTCATCTGCTACAACTGCTGTTAAATTCCCATCTTTTTTTCCGATCTTTCTTGGCTTTAGCTTGTTCTCTCTTTCAAATCCCGCAATCTCTCTTCCATTGATCGGGTTTATGGCAATGGTAACACTTTCCTCTACCCTTAGACTTGTCTATGGATTTCTGCCTCTCTTGTGACGCTCCTCTGCTACTGGATCTTCATCTCCTCTCAACAGCATACACATGTGAAGAGGAGGATGTCTCTCCCGAAGAGCGACGTCTGATCTCCTCATTGAGGAGACTGCCCTTGACCATAGCCATGGTCAACTTGCTGTACTTCGCAGAGTTGCTCATGATGACTATTAGAGTCTCCCAACTGTCTGCCAATGAACCCAACAAGAGAAGTGTTTGCAACTCGTCATCAAATGTCAAACTCATGGAAGTCAACTGGTTGATGATGCTTTGGAAATCATTCAGATGCTCTGTCACTTTGCATCCATCCTTGTATTTCAAATTCACAAGCTTCCTAATCAAGAAAGCCTTGTTGGTTGCGGTCTTCTGGTCATAGGCTCGGACAACTTGTCCCACAACTCCTTTACATTTGTCTCCTCAGCCACATGATGGAATACGGACATGTCAAGCCACTTCCGAATGGTCCCAATGACCTTTCGGTTCAACTTTGTCCATTCAGCCGCGGACATATTCTCTGGCTTGGCGCTCTCTCCCTCCACCGGATCGTAGAGGTCCTTACAATATAGAATGTCTTCCATCTTAGCCTTTCAAATCTGCCAGTTGCTACTTGTGAGCTTAATCATAGTGCCCTACATCATCATTGCCCATTTTGCTCAACCTAAGCTCTGTACCACTTGTTGGATATAATAGGGGGACGTGTCCCTAAATCCCTTTCCTGTCCTGCAGCAAAGATGGCACACACCACACGGGAACTCAGTGGCAATAATGTTAATCAAGCACACAAGCAATCATACGAGACAAAGATTTTTACGTGAAAACCCTTACTCGATGTGAGCAAGGAAAAATCCACGGGGCAAGACCGGCAATGAGTCCACTACGGTTAAGGCGGGTCAAATGTTCTTTCGGTTTTGTTGCCCAACAAAACTGAGATACAACCCACTAGCACAATGATAGTTCTTCTATAAGTAGATAACTATCCCTAGGTATCTAACAATACCAAATGTGTTCAAAACCAAGGAGGAAGAGGTGGCTTCCCTTGTAGGCTCCCGGATGGAGTCCCAAATGTGATGGCTCAGCGTCTTGAGGTCGTTCCCAACGGCCTCCTTGCTGCTTCCCAACTCGAACTTGCCTAAACCGTTGTTCCAAGCCCAACTCCAAAGCCTTAGCCGCAGCTCCCAAGCTCGAGCTGCTGCTCCTCTCGAGCACGAACTCGGCCTCTCTCTCGCTTTCTCGCGCGGAGGAAGTGGAGGGTTTTGAAACCCTTGCTGGCAGCCTTTTTTTCTGAAATGGGAGGGGCTGCTCGTGCGTTCTAGAAATTGGGTGGGATGTGGCTGTCTGAAATGAGAACCCCCGATTGGGGATTTGGTTCCCTGGAATGGGAGTTCCAAAAGCTGGAAACATTGCAAAGATGCCCCTGCAAAAGGGGCAAAAGGCTGCAGCTCCAAGGAAGCCCAAGTTGGGGCTGGACTGCTAAATACCCAACACAATCCACATCGTGTTTATGGAGAGATTGTCAATCTCCAGCAACGAAATCATATCGGTTTCAATTTAGGTCGGCCATTACACTACCAATATTTAAAATTTATGTCATTGCAAAAATGACCTTATGCTGGCTTTGTTCATCTCAGATAGTGGATACATGGTGTCCTCATCAAGATTTGACTATATATAGGGGAGAGAACTTAGAAAGAAGTAATTATCTAAATCAGAATAAAAATTTTAGGTAGAAACGAAAAAAAGAATAACAAGTATATACCCAAGGTATCTCCATGGTCGCAATTTTGAAGTGTCTTTTCACGGATATCCCCTGAGCAAACATTTCGATTACACTATAATCCATGTAAGACTACTTGTACCATGAACCCTACCGAAGTAATGGGCTTAGGAATTATATACCCTCCCACCCCACACCCCCCAAAAGAAAAACAAACACATCCCTCAAGCCTCAGACACCTTACCAAGAAACCGTGCCAATTCCCTGACTTTGTGGGGGAACCATCCCTCGTGCATTTCTTCCTGCCTACAGTCTGTACGGACCACTTACAATCTCAGCGCTATGGCATCACTCCCATCAGCACCTTGCAGCATTGGGTAAATCCACAACCTGGAGTGTAGGAAAGAAAGGGATGGAATTTTAAATATTTTTAGGTTGAATTTTACAAACGTATTTTATTTAACTCAAGGTTGCTATGGTAAATCAGGTATGGGTATTACAGACGACTTAGTAGGGGTTGTAGTTTGCACTCATCCATGTTTCATAATAAGCAGTCAGCAGCATGAGAGTCACAGTTCGCTCTCAACTATTACAAAAACATATGCAGTACAGCATTAGCATAAAGGATGACTTTCTCACATAATCACCAACTGTCCTTTTCCCCCTTGGATACTAAACATCAAACTGTACCTTCATCAATATTTTTATCGTCCAAATTATCTCTCAGTCCAGAGTAAAATCTGGATCAAAATCCTATAAGTGGAACATGAAATCAGTACATGCAACTTTGTTCATCGTCACATCATTGTCCACTCCCAACTCCAAGTATTCAGTGCAGCAGCCCTTGAGGTCATATCATCCACCAGAGTAATCAACGAGACATCCGTCTCCCTCTAGTATGAAAAGGGGGATTTTAAAACAGAGCCACACTCCTCTTCCTCCCAAACTCCCACTCCAACATTACATGACCTACATCTACGTATAAGCAACCAAGCGAAAAAGGCCAATGAAATTATGAAAGAACACGCAAGCACAACCCATCGGATCGGTCCTTGAAACACAAGTTGAACTCCATACCATCACCAAGGTGCTCGTGTATAAACTCCACTACCTTTGTACCACCACCATCAAACCCCTTCAGAAAATAAGACCCCAAGAATCACACCTTCACCAAAGACAAGTTTGACTCATAATACCCCTCTAGTATCCTTCATAAAAAATCCCCTTCCCTTCCCACCGCTGCTTCGGCAGCCACTTGGCTATTGTCTCATTGAACAACTTGGTAACTTGAATTCCCGCTTCACAATGTGAAAAACGAGTTTAGTAGATGTTACAGTGTGATTGCAGTGAAATTGTTCATAAGAACAAAAATGCTAGCTTGTCCTTTTATATGTGCATATCAAGTGTTACAGGATATTGGGATCTGACCATGAGAACCAACTAATAATTTTGACTAAAGGACAGAAAATCAGGTACAAGTGGTCACTATGTTGCATCTGAAGATGGATAATTGGTTGAATATGCACATATAATATAGATATTGTTGAGATATGCCCACAATCTCCATAGCACCTCCAAGGAGAACAACATGTATGTCTTTCCACCAAATTCATGACCCTTCTTGAAGGACCTCTATATTAAGTACCAAAACATCATACATAACCTATTGAGAAGAACAACCAGAAAGAGAGGGACCATCAACTCTCGAATGCATAGCTTCCCGAGCACATGCTCCTATACCAACCCTGTTGACGCATATAGAGTAGTGCATGTACCTCTTCGTTATTTTATTTTTCAGTTGTCTACTTTATGTAATTTACCCATAGGCTACTCTCATATATAAGAGAGCCTAGGGCTTATGGAATAGACAAGTCATTCATTTTTTCCCAACATGGTATCAGAGCGACGGTCCTAGACCGGAGTTCTCGAAACCCTAACCCTAACCCCACCACACCCGCCGGCCTTCTTCCTCTCGCTCAATCGGCGCCGCCCGAGTTCTCCTCCATCGCCGCCGCGCCTCCGACTGCAAGCACTCGCGTGCTGTGCGCCTGTGCACATCTCCTCCGTGCACGCCTGTTGCGCATCTCCAGTGCACACATATCCTGCTGTGCGCGATCTCCTGTGCCTGCGCGTGATTCCAGTGCGCGGGTAGGGCTTAGCACGCACATCTTCTTGGGGATAGTTGCTTGAGGTCTACACATGCAACTAATACCGTCTATGTCATTGTAGACAAAGCTCCTTTGTCTGTCAATCGATCCAGTCTTCCATCTCCAGTATGTCAGAAAGCAAGGCTGATATCCCATCTATTGGCGCCTTTCGTGGTCCAGCGCCCATTGTCAAGATGGACGGTACAAACTATGAACTGTGAGCAATGCAGTTCATGAGTATGATGAAGTCAACAGGTAAGAAGCACATTCTTACCGAACCTGAGCCTGCAGAGAAGACTGGAGTCAATGCCTCATGGGAGGCCGATGATGCATATGCCAAGGTTTGGCTATCTGGTACGTTGGCTATTGAAATTGCCAATGACATCCTACATCAACCCACAGCCAAGGATATGTGGGATATTCTGTCAGCAACCTACTCTTAGGCGAAGAACGAGACGAAGATTCTGCAACTTCAACATGATATATCCACAATAAAGCAGAATGGTCGTCCTTTACATTCTCTCTACACATCACTGAGAGGGATGTTCGAGAAGCTCTATAGCTTCATGCGTCTTACCGCCACGCCAGAACAGCAGAAGACATACAGGAATGCGACCATGGTGGGTGTGTTCCTGGCTGCACTTGATCCAGAATATGAGGCGGCACGATCACAGATTTTGGCAGACTCGACTATTCCTCCCATGGAGGAAGCTTTTCATAGATTGAGTCGGATCACAGTTCCTTCAACAGCTGCGAGTCAGAATTCTTCAGCCATGGCAGCAAACAGAGGTCGCGGTTTTCATTACCAGGGCCGTGGACGTGGACCTCGTGGAAGGGGTGGCCGCACTAGGCCAACATGCACCTACTGTCACCGAGTTGGACACAATGAAGATACATGCTACTCGAAGCACGGATTTCCTGCATCCGCACGAGCTGCTGAGCAGATAGAGCCCCCATCTGCTGCTACTCTGGATCAACGGTTCGACGATCTTGTTGCCCGTTTGAGGGGCATTATTCCACCATCTGGACCAGCACCGACTGCAGAGAGTCATTCTGATGCCGCTGCTTCTGCCTCTGCGTCTACCAATACCTCAGGTAGTATACTTGCACTGAACGGTAGTAGATCAGATACTTTACCATGGATTATGGACTCCGGCGCTACACATCACCTATGTGGCGACCAGAGTCTGCTTTCAGGATATACTCAGATCCCTCCAGGTCGGACAGTAGTGATTGCCAATGGCACTCATTCCCCCATCACTGGTCAGGGGGAGATTAGATTGACATCTTCTATGCAGCTCAAGAACGTGCTACATGCACCTGATTTTTCAATGAATCTATTGTCAATTAGTCAGATTACGAAGGATCTACATTGTCGGGCTATTTTTTATCCATCTTCTTTGATTTTTCAGGACATCCGTACGGGCAACGTGATTGGTAGTGGCTATGAGCAAGGAGGCCTCTACCGCCTGAATCAGACTCCTTTTGCTGGATCCTCATCCTCTTCTTCTGGACAAGTATCAACCTTATTATGGCATCTGCGTTTTGGTCATTTACCGCTTCCGAAGTTGCGTCAAGTTTTACCCTATGGTCTTCCTCACACACCTATTCAGTGTGAGGCGTGTTAGTTGGGAAAGCATCACAGGTCGTCCTTTCCCAGTCGTCCAGGTCGGAGTAGTACCTTCAAGTTTGAGTTATTTCATATCGATGTCTGGGGTCCGAGTCGTGTACCCGATCATCAGGGACATAGATTTTATATTTTATTTGTGGATGATTATTCTAGAGTGTCATGGGTGTTTCTGATGAAAAATAAATCTGAAGCGGGAAATATCATTATCCATTTTCTGAATGAAATACAAAATGTTTTCTCCACATCTGTCAAGTTTGTGAGAAGTGATAATGCTTTAGAGTTGTGCACCAATATTCTGGCTAATTACTACTCCTCAAAAGGGATTATCCACCAAACATCTTGTGCTCATACATCTCAACAGAATGGGATTGCTGAAAGAAAACACTGTCACCTCCTTGATGTCACAAGTTCACTCCTTATACAGAGTCATGTTCCCTACTCCTACTAGGGTGATGCAGTTCTCACTGCATGTTACCTAATCAACCGTATGCCTTCGTCTGTCTTGAATGAACAGATTCTGTTTTCACTTATTCATCCTGGCAAGGATCTGTTCGCTCTTACTCCTCGTGTGTTTGGGTCGGTTGCTTATGTCCATCAATTGTCGCCTGGTACTGACAAGCTCTCTCCTAGGGCTGTCAAGTGTGTCTTTGTTGGGTACTCCAGAACTCAAAAGGGGTACAAGTGCTTTGATCCTGTGCGTCGGCGGTATATTATCAGTGCAGATGTTACATTTTTTGAATCCGTTATGTATTTTTCACCATCAGAAGACAACCAGCTACCATCTATACCTCCTGATGCCATATACATGACACCACCACCTCAGATGTCGTCACCCCCACTACCTCATATGCCATCACCAGCACCACCACCACCACCGAAGCTTATCTCACAGCTACCGTTCCATTATACCCGTAGGCCTCCTCCAGCTCATGGTCATGACTCGTCTACTAGCTCGCCTATGGTATGTAATGAAAATATTAATGTTGATGGATCTGACGACATTTCTGAGCAGGATATGGTGCAGGAGCAAGATGAGACTATAGCTGATTTGGATGTTCCCATTGCTCTACGGAAGTCGAAGAGGAGTTGTGCTAAATATCCATTATCCGCAGCTGTGTCTTTTGAGAGGCTATCTGGAGATTTCAGGTCGTTTGCTATGGCTCTTTCAGATATAGACATTCCACGGAATCATCATGATGCTCTGCAGGATAGTCGATGGCGGCTAGCGATGGAAGAAGAAATGGCGGCACTCCTATACCTCCAGATGTGAACCCGGTGAGCTGCAAGTGGGTGTTTACAGTGAAGCACAATGCAGATGGCTCCATTGACAGGTACAAGGCGCGTCTTGTTGCACGTGGCTTTACACAGACATATGGGGTGGATTACCTTGACACATTCTCGCCGGTGGCACGTCATTCCACTCTTCGGATCTTGTTGTCAGTTGCAGTTGCTAGAGATTGGCCGCTTTATCAGCTGGACGTGAAGAATGCATTCCTATATGGCGATTTGCAGGAGGAAGTCTATGCAACAGCCACCTGGTTTTGCTGTTGAGGGGGAGTGTTCCAAGGTATGCAGGCTACATAAGGCCATCTATGGCCTTAAGCAGAGTCCCAGAGCGTGGTTTCAGAAGCTCTCAGATCTCTTTGAGAAGCAAGGATATAAACGCTCCAATGCTGATCATTCCCTGTTTGTACAGAAGATGGCTAGAGGTATCGTTGTAATCATGGTTTATGTTGATGATATCTTGATTACAGGAGATGATGAGCAGGGCATTAAGCAGGAGAAAGAAAGGCTGGGAACCGAATTTGTCACCAAGGACTTGGGAGTCCTTAGATATTTCCTGGGGCTGGAGTTCGCTAGAAATCCATATGGATTGGTGATGTCGCAGAGGAAATATGTTACAGATCTATTGAGTGAGACAGGTATGCTAGGGTGTCGACCTTCTACGACACCAATGGATCCCAACATGAAGCTCTATGGTGATGACGCGGAAGAGGTGGACATGAGAAGGTACAGAGAACTGGTAGACAAACTACTGTATGTCATGATCACTAGACATGATATATCATTTGCAGTGAGTCGTGTGAGCCAGTTCATGGAGCAACCACGTCAGGTCCATATGGATGCAATACACATGATTCTGAGATATCTAAAATCATCTCCAGGTGCAGGGTTGCTATTTAAGAAAGGAAATGAGATCACTATCACAGCATATGCTGATGCAGATTATGCAGGATGCCACAAGGATAGGAAGTCCACCTCAGGATTTGCAGTCTATGTTGGAGATGCCCTAGTCTCGTGGAGGAGCAAGAAACAGACAGTAGTAGCTAGATCCAGTGCTGAATCTGAATACAGGGCTATGGCCCATGCTAGCACAGAAATGATGTGGGTATAATCCTTACTTACAGATCTATGTCTCGATATACCGCTCCCAATGATGTTGGAATGTGACAATCAGGCCGCCTTGTTCATTGCAAACAACCCAGCCTTCCATGAGAGGACCAAACATATTGAGGTTGACTGTCACTACATACGTGACATGATTCAGAAGGGGTTCATTGCTACATCTCACGTCACATCAGAGAATCAGACTGCTGATATATTCACCAAGGCATTGCTTCGAGGCCCATTCCAGAAGTGTGCGTCCAAGCTGAGCATGATTGATATCTATGCTCCATCGTGAGGGGGAGTGTTGACGCATATAGAGTAGTGCTTGTACCTCTTCGTTATTTTATTTTTCAGTTGTCTACTTTATGTAATTTACCCATAGGCTACTCTCCAATATAAGAGAGCCTAGGGCTTATGGAATAGACAAGTCATTCATTTTTTCCCAACAAACCCAAAAAAGAGCAGCTAGTGTCAGGCTTGGAGACATCATCTCTCGAACACGTAATGCCAAAAATTTCATCATCTCTCGAACACGTTACTGCAAAAATTTTCCTCCTCGGCAACACTCGGTATATTGCCTTAAAAGGGCCTTCAACCTCTAGATGTATCTGCAATCGCGAACCAGCTACACATCAGTCAGGTTGTAAAATTGTCAAGATAGACCACATGCAGTGGCCATCAACCACAAATTCACTTCCATCTACAAATCTCATCATGCCCGAGAAGAAGACCCACCAAATGTTGAGCCGGCCAACAAAGTCCTTGTTCTATTGATAAAAAAGTGGAGAGACGAAAGTGGGCAGGCACATACCACAAGTCGAATTGCTGCTCCAAAAATCAAGTATAGATGCCCAACATCCATGAACAGATTTATCAATCTTGAAAGCATCTCCCCGAGCACATCCTCCTCTTAATCATTAGACCAGAAAGTGTGGTCAGAACCATTCTAACCTCCGAACAAAACAAATAACACCACCCACAGACCCCCAGTAAGAGAGCTTCCTTCTCAGCACATCCAACGTCTTTGTTAACTTGGTACTTTGAGGATTAACACATTATTATAGTGTCAGGACAAATTCGATGAGGGGAACCAATGTTGTAGAGATAGTTTCTAATATTATTATATGTTTATATACCTTGTTTCTATTTCTCTCTTCTATTTAGACATCCATGTAATTTACCCTTAAGGCCTCTCCCTATATAAGAGAGCCTACGGTTTTCCTATGAATCATAACGAAGACTCCTTTCTTCTAACATGGTATCAGAGCCGCCTTAGGGCTCTTCTCCCTTCCCCACCCGCCGCCCCTCCTCTTCGCTCGCTCTCTCGTCTCGCCGCCGCCCAAACAGTCCGACAGCCCCTTGCCCCCAGCTGCAACCCCCCGCGGCCCCAGCCGCACCCCCCGCGGCCCCAGCCGTAACCCCCCGCGGCCTCAGCCGCACCCTCCAGCGGCCCACAGCCGCACAGCGGCCCCCAGCTGCACCCTCCAGCGGGCCCGCCCGTGCGCTACCAGCGGCGCCCAGCCGCCCGTGCGGGCCCCCGAAGCCCTAGCGGCACCCCCCCTGCCGCCTACAGTCGCCCCAGCGGCACCCGTAGCCCCAGCGGCAACTCCCATCTGCCGTTGTAGGGTTCCAGTGGCCTCCAGCAGTCCATAGGCGTTGTTCTCGAGACGATTCAAGGGCTGTAAGCTTCCTTGGAGGCGTGCCCTAGACCTCTCTTCCTCCGATTTATGGATTTGAGTGCGTAAAAGTCTACACACGTACTCAAATCCGATGCAGTTGGTGTAGACATTTATCACATTGTCTATTCTCCCTTCGTCTTCTTCGAGCAGCAGTATGTCAGAATCGAAAGTCGATTTGCCCTCCACCGGCGCATTCAAAGGTCCGGCGCCGATAGTGAAGATGGACGGGTCTAACTATGAGCTATGGGCTATGCAGTTCATGAGCCTCATGAAATCAAACGGTAAGAAACACATTCTTACCGAGGATGAGCCCGCGGAGAAGACAGGGATCTATGCCTCATGGGAGGCCGATGATGCTTACGCAAAAGTATGGTTGTCTGGTACGTTGACGATGGAGATAGCGAATGATGTCCTCCATCAGCCCACTGCTAAGGCAATGTGGGACATCCTTGCTGCTACGTATTCGCAGGTGCGAAATGAGACAAAGATGTTGCAGCTTCAGCATGACATCTTTACGATGAAGCAGGCCGGCAGACCTCTCCATTCTCTATACACATCCCTAAGAGGGATGTTCGAGAAGCTATACAGTACCATTCCTCTGACTGCTACTCCAGAGCAGCAGAAGACGTTCCGGAACGCCACCATGGTGGGCGTTCTACTTGCTGCCCTCGATCCTGAGTATGATGCTGCACGGTCACAGATCTTAGCAGATGCAGTCATTCCTCCAGTCGAGGATGTCTACAGGAGGCTCAGTCGTATTCCAGTTTCCTCCAGCTCTTCTACTCCACCCCCATCTGCGATGGCAGCTTTGCGTGGGAGAGGTGGACCACCTTCTTGGCGTGGTCGTGGACGTGGCCGTGGCTCTCAAGGAAGAGGCGGTCGAGTCAGTCAGATGTGCTCATATTGTCACAGAACTGGACACTCAGAGGAGACATGCTACTCAAAGCATGGGTTCCCAGCATCGGCACGGGTTGCAGAGCATTCACAGTCTCCATTACCGTCTATTGCAGATCATAGATTTGACGAACTCGTGGCCCGTCTCCGTGATATTATGCCACAGTCTTCTGGTGATTCATCTGGTGGCTCTTCAAATATTGCTGCCACAGCCTCTGCCAGTTCATCCTCCGCAGCCAGTTCCTCAGGTAGATCATCAGCCTTCATACCTTCACATGATATATCTGACTGGGTTATAGATTCCGGAGCTACACATCATCTGTGTCGAGATAGAGGTAGATTACAGGCCTACAGGGCTATTCAGCCAGGTCGCTCAGTACAGATAGCAGATGGTTCCCACTTACCTCTTGTTGGCCAGGGGGAGGTTTTCTTATCCTCCACTATGCAGCTACAGAATGTTTTACATGCCCCTGAGTTCTCACTGAATTTGCTGTCTATTAGTCAGATTACAAAGGATTTGAATTGTCGAGCTATATTTGACCCGTCTTCTCTCATTTTTCAGGACATACTCACGGGCAAGGTGATTGGTTGTGGCTCTGAGCAGAACGGTTTATATCGGCTGGTCCGGGAATCCTATGCTGGCATCTCCACTCAATCTGTTGGACCAGTCTCACCTTACATTTGGCATCTTCGTTTTGGTCACCTTCCGCTCCAGAAGATGCGCCATCTTCTGCCCCAGATCTCTCCAAGTTCGTCGTTTCGTTGTGAAACATGTCAGTTAGGAAAGCATCACAGGTCGAGCTTTCCAGGTCGTCAGAGTCGGAGCAGTAGCTCTCCTTTTGAGTTGTTACATTAGAATATGGGGTCCGAGTCGTGTTCCCGATCACTAGGGGCACAGGTTCTATCTTGTGGTAGTAGATGACTTTTCTCGTGTCTCTTGGGTTTTTCTTCTGAAGAATAAGTCTGAAGCAGGAGATGTTATCAAAATTTTGATTAATGAAGTGCAGAATGTTTTCTCTTCTTCAGTCAAATATGTTCGGACTGATAATGCTCTGGAATTTTGTACACGCTCTCTTTCTCAATTTCTGTCATTGAAGGGTATTATTCATCAAACCACCTGCGCATATATGATGAATACCCATTCATCACTCTTTATTCTTATATTTTAGCTACAAAAACCTATGCAAATGCATGTAGATACTTGTAAATAGGAATAATTAGCAAAAGCATGCATCTTGTAAAAATATATAATTAGCATGTTTTTGTGCAAAAATAAAAGAATAAAGATGAAAAAGAAAAAGAGGGAAATATTTAGAATAAATATTGAGCAACCTAACCCAAGGGAGGGCTCAGCATGGGCCTGACCGCATAAAAGTCAAAGTAGAGGGAGATAGGGGCTCTAGTGTAAATATCCATATAAATAAATAAATTATATTTTCCTCACCCAAAAATATGCTTGTACATATTTTGTATATATTTAGAAACTATTAAAAACAAAATAAAAATTTAAAAATCAAAAACTCAAAAATGACCTTTCACCATGTGCATAGACCATCATCCTTATGTATTTAACCTTGTAAATAAATTTATTTATTTTCAAAACTTTTTGTAAATATTCCATGCTATATATTGTAAATAAAATAAATAAAAAGAAACAAAACAAAAATCAAATAAAAATAATAAAATTAAAATTACAAAAATATATTGTACATATGCCATGTATATAGTTGGACATAACTATTTATTTCACCTATGTATATAAATAATAATAATCAAATAAAAATATCCTTTTATTCCTCATTTTATTCTATAAATAAATAAAATATGAAATGGGAATAAAAATGTATAAAAATAACTAATTAAAAATCAAAATTAAAATCCCTATATTGTACATAAACCTATATATAGCCCTATTATATAAATACCTTATTTTTATTTTGAAAAATTAATTAAAAATCACCAAAAAATAGAGAAAAATAAAATAAATATTTTTCATATTTTAAGTTTCTGAAAATTCGGTCATTTTATGGCCCAAAAAAATCAAATAAAAATTCAGTGCTTGGCGGGCTCTGATTGGTCCACGGGGGATTGTTGACCCCCGGTCAACTCCCCCCCCAGGACCACCAGAGCCGGGTCTGCTGCGCCCGACCCACCTTCTCGGACTTTTCCCATGCAGACCCGAATCCTTTTCGCCCCAACTCCGGGTCCGGAATGATCACGTCATATCCGAGAGCTTCGCCGGAGCCCTCGCCTCGGGATCCGCGCACCAGCTCACCCTACCCGATCGAGTTTTGCCGGACCTTCCACCGTATAAAGCCTGAGCTCAGCCCCCATTTTCAGGCATCTTTGGCTCTCCACCCTTTGTCCCGTGACCTCCACTGCATCCCTTGAGGTGACAGCTCTCGATTGCCGGTGTCGCAGCGAGGAGGGGGTGGTCGGACCACTGATCCGGCGACTTTGCGCCGTCGTGCTCCGCCCAGTGCAGGAGCTCGAGCCTCAGGCCTTGACGACCTTCGAGGCCACGACCAGGAGCTACCTAAGCTCCAGCACAGTCTACCACACCGCCCAGGTAACCTTCTAGCCTTCCTGTTTAGCGTAATTTTTCGTTAGCCCCAAATCGAAGCTCCGCCGCGTTCCATCGATTCCGGTCATCTTGTGTATCCTTTCGATCATCGGAACACCCAGTCACCTTCGCCATCCCTCCGCGCACCTTCTCCGCCCCTTCGTTCAACCCAGCTCGCACAGGGGCTGGGGTTCGAGCTCCACCGTCCTTCGCTCGCCGGAGCTCGCTCATCCCGACGCATCGTCCACCCTCACGCCGCTTCATCGGGTCGAGGCACTTTGCCCTCGACCCGCGAAGCTTCTGGGTTACTTTGCAGGTCAAGAGGAAGCCATCTGAGGCTTCTCTACATCCAAGCCAGGAGCTTCCCTCCGCCGACCTCGCCGGAGCCCCTCCAGGGCTCGGCTGGGCCATCGGAGGGCACCACTAGCTGCGGGACGTCATCGCCGACCTTCCCCGATCTTCAGAGGCAGCTGAGGAGGACCACAGCACGCGCACGAGGCCGGCGAAACTCGCCGGCCACCTGTTCTTCGAAGGTCCTCGAGCACCGTCCGATCACCCGCAGCTCCCCAGTTCGCATCCCGTCCGTCCGTTCCAGGAGGAGCAGTCACCGTTGATCATCTCGAGGGTTGATCGAGACCGTCAGAGCAGAGAGAGAGGTACCAGCACCCGCCAGCCGTTGGATCGTCCACGTGCCCTCCTCTGCGCCGTCGATCGGCCCACGTGCGGAAGGAGAGAGAGGCGCCATTCACCAGCACCGTTAGATCCGCCACGCGTCCACCATCCAGCCGTCGACGTAATAAAGGGGTAAATTACCTTAGGCCCCCTCTTAGTTTATGTTTTACGTGTCAGTCCTGTAAATATTTTAGGCCTTTTATTTACGTAGGGTTAATTGCACATTGGACCCCGTGCTTGTTAATATTTGCATTTATGCCCCTGTATGTGTGAGCCACGTGCTTCGTCACGTGTAGTTTTGGTTTATTTGCAACTCTTATCCTGTAGTTCTGGTTGCTTTATGAATGAATAGAAACTTTCTGGTAATTGCATATATGCCCCTGTGAGTGTTTTAATTCCGCATGTGCGCCTTTTAGTGGGTTATTTGCATAACAGCCCCTGGACTTTTTGGTACGAGTTACCAAAAGGTCCTAGGACTTGTTTTTATTACCAGAAGGTCCCTGAGTGCCCCAGGCACGCGCCACGCGCGTGACTTGCTGGGAAAATTGCACCTGGACCCCCAGAACTTCGGGTATTTGCACTTAAGTCCCTGTGCACAGTGCCCCCTTTGGATTTTTGAATAAAATATCAAATCACCTCCAAATTCGATGAAAATTTGACACATGGCTCCTGCCATGTTGTAGAATTTTTGAGAATTTTTTAGGACATTTTTGATTTTATTTGTTATTTTTAAAAATTCAAAAACCTCTATTTTAGCTACTGTCTAGAATTAAAAATCCCAAAAAAATATAAAAACACCCCCAAAAATTCTATAAAAATTAGGTACTGTTTCTTTTGTGTGTTTTGATTTTCTAGCCAATTTTGGCTATTTTTCATTGAGTAAAAACCCTAAAAATTCAAAAACACCTAAAAACTCATAAAAATCATAGTAAATAATCTAAAAACCCAAAAACAATAATTTTGGTGCTCAAATTTTCCTTATTTTCTCTAGTATACAGGAAAATTACCTCCAGGTCCCTCTGAGATCCCTAGATATTTTATCTTTGGGTTTTGGGCCTGGCTGGACAGTACCTTGTCTTTTTAGTACTGTTTGATTTTTAGAAAATAAAGTACACCTTAGAAAAATCCCAAAAATTCACCAAAAACACTTAAAAACCTAAAAAACATAAAAACATTTTTGTTTGAATTTTTGCTTGCTTTTTGACATATTTAATAATTAGCTAAAGTGTGCTTGTCTTTACTTTCTTTTATTTTCTTCACATTTAAAAATCCAAAAAAATATAAAAAGCATTAAAAACCACTAAAAATACTTGTCTTTTCTTTTATTTTATTTTTACTACTTCGTAGGCCTCTGGCCAACCCGTGCTCCTTGTGTTCGACCCTGGGTGCTATACCAGGTTAATCTCATAGCTAGACCGCTGATTTTGTTCCTGATTGATGTTACATGTTTTGAGTGGTTGATTTTTCTTGATATACCTATCCTCTGAGATCCGGGTCGCAACGACCCTTGTCTTATTACCTTCACCCGGGTCTTAGGGAATTTTCGGGCTATCAGAATGGCGCCGTTGCCGGGGAGCACGGCTTAGTAGTTCTTTTTGTTTTTATTTTCGTTTTTGTTTTCGCGGCTTTTCGCGGCTCTTCGGAGCTCGCGGCTTTTCGCGGCTTTTGTATCTATTTTCTTGTTGTTTTATTTTGATTTTCTTTTATTTTTATTTTTGTTTTATTTTCTGTGTTTATTTTATTCTCCATTTTTGCATATATACCATGACTTGTATTTTCATTTCTTTTTCTTTTCATTTGATTATTTTTACTGGTCTGACAACTCTTCTCTTCTTCTTGCGAGGGCCCGAGGACCGCGGAGGCGACTTTCGAGGAGCCTGAGCAGCCGAGGAACTTGGAGGCGGCTTCCTTCTCTACGAAGCCGCAGGAGAGAGCGAGAGAGAGAGTCGAGTGGGTGAGGATAGTTTAGGATTTTTATTTCATTATTATTTTTGTAATAATACAGGAACTTGGACTGTTTGGACTTGTGACCGTAGCGGGTCTGTTTCGCCGAGCACCGGTGTGCTCGGGGGACCCATTAGGACTTGCGCGGTTTTTCGCGGCTTTCTTCGCGGTTTTATTTTTCTTTTATTTCTGTCTTTTCCGGTTTTTCGCGGTTTTTGCTCGAGCCCCTAGACTTAGGATTTTCTGGTGAATGTGCCGTAACTAGTAGGATCCACACACCTAATTGCATATATGTTCCTATAGATCGTAATTGGACCTACTTAAAAAAAATAATAAAAATAACCGACTCGCTAGCCTCCGTAGCCTACGTGCCGTAGCCCGTCCTGTAAAGCGCTTACTCCTACCCCCGATTTGTCGGGCAGGGGAGGGACGGGCCAAGACCGGACTCTTTGGCTTGGAGGTCGGTGACCGGTTAGACGGTTCTTCGCTAGAAGTTGCTCGTCTAGGACTCGGTTTTTCCCGCTGCATCATTTAGCTTAGTTTTAATTCTGTCTTTTATTTTATGCGCGGATCATATTGCATGTAGAGAGCTGGAGCAAGGTACGCATTTCTGACTTTGCATGCATCATTGATTTCTCGTGCATCGGCTTTTTCGACTTCTCCCCCCTGTTTTTGACTTAATAATCAGGAGAATCGAAAAATTCGTTAGGCGATTTGTTTGCTTTGAAAAAGACTAAAAAGAGAAACCATAAAATTGGGACTGCTAAAATTATTGACCATAAACTCGCTCACCCTAAAAATTCTGTCTTGGGGAGAGCAACCCCCTCATTGCTTGGTTTGTATGCGCGAGAGAGTGACCCGCACACTAGGTAGAGCCCCCCGTTGCTAAACCCGACTGATTACCGACTCTTCCGTGCGGGCCAGTCGGTTGGGTTAGCAGCGGATATCCCAACAGGTCACGTAAGCGCTCTGATATTTGTGTGTTCACCAAAATAAAATTGACAAGATAATTTGACCGAACTTTTACGGTCTTCAGCTCGCGTTGCGTTGGTGAACCGGGGGTTTGTTTTCAGATCATAATTTTTCCAGATCTCATCCGCCCTACTCGCCAGATCAAGATGATGGGTAGACGGTCTCTTAGGCAGCCTCTGGCTGCACCGCTTTCGGGCGCGTCTACCTCATCATCTAGGTTGGCTCGCGAGAGCTCAGACCCGCTCTCCGAGCCCGAGTACGACTCCACCCTGTTCCCCCTCGATCCCCTTTCTGACCTTCGTGAGAGACACGAGCCCGAGGAGAGATCGATACATTTGACAGCACCTGAGTTGGGCTCGTTTGATTTTGCAGACATCGACATGGCCGGAGCCGGCAGTTCAGACGATCACTCCCGTCGACCAGAGCATATTGTACTAGACCAGGGAGCGATCAACTCCACCCTGATCGCATCACTCGATACAGTCCAGCAGCAGCTCCGCGATCAGGGGGCATTTATGATTGAGATGAGGAGAGAGTTGGAGAGGCTCAGAGCAGAGAGAGACCAGCAGAGCGAGCCCGAGGAGCCCGATGATGCACAGGCACGAGCCGCAGCAGCAGCAGCCGCGGCCGCCGCCGCAGCGGCAGCAGCCGCGGGAGGAGCAGGACCACCTAGACCGATGCGGGAGTTGCACAACCCCGGATCTACACTGATGCACCATTGGGTGGTGGTTCCAACTATCGTGGGGGACTTCAAGTTCCCCCCGAACACCTTGCAGATGCTTCTGCGGTTCCATGGACTTGCTACAGAGGAGCCCCACCTCCACCTCCAGGAGTTTCTGATGATTTGTCGTACTGTCCACGACAGGCATGTGGACCAGGATACGATCAGGATGATCGCCTTCCCCTTTTCACTGGCAGATAGAGCAGCCACCTGGCTGAAGCATTTGGGGAGATTTGTCTATACCTGGGAGCAGCTCCGCACCGAGTACTTGAACAAGTACTATCCACTCGGGCGGACGAATGCAGCGAGGGCCCTGATCAGCAACTTCTCCATGTTCCCCAACGAGCAGTTTCACGAGGCTTGGGAGAGGTTCAGAGAGCTCCTAGACAGATGCCCGCACCACGACATCACGAAGCCGAACCTTGTGCAGAGCTTCTTCAGCGGGTTGTCACCAGAGCTACAGGGCCTGGTGAACGCTTCTTGTGGCGGGTCCTACTTCGCCAAGGACCACGACCAGGTCTGGGCCATTTTTGAGGAGATGGCAGAGAACTATATGGTGATGTCCCAGACCCGGCTCTACACTCAGAAGACCCAGCCACACCAGCCAGGACCCGTGCAGTACCAGAGGATAGCACAGGTAGATGCAGGTCCATCCAGTTTGTCCGCAGCCGCAGCAGCACAGGCAGAGTCGTCAGCTGCAGACATGGGTATCATTAGCGAGAAGTTGGACCGCATGGAGCTGATCGAGAAGAAGCAGTGCCAGAGTATCACGCAGATGGAGCAGATGGCACAGGTCTTGAGCGACATGAAGACACAGCTCATGTGTCTCCAGGAGGCACAGACGGCTTCTCAGCCCCGTCTTCAGTCGCGAGGCGACGCCGGCAGCAGCAGCAGCTCGTCCCAGCGCTCCAGCACTCCCGTGCAGCCTAGACAGGTTCACCTTGTACAGGCGGAGCCGTACCAGCAGCCGCAGCCCACCTACCAGTCCCCACCATCTCCAGAGATGCAGATGGTGGTCTACCAGCCGGACCAGCCTCTGGCAGTACTCCCGCCAGTCCCCTTTGATGCCGAGCCGTTGATGGATGTCAACGGGATTTGGTATGACCGCCCTCAGCCTGGGATCCGACGGGACCATCCCGGATTCAGGTGGGGGAGTGGTGGTCCCCAGCCCCAGCAGCAGCCGTCAGGACAGGGAGGGCAGTACTCCCATCAGAGAGACCAGCACCAGCCACAGCAGCAGCCCCCAGCGTATCAGCAGCAGTCATCCTACGGTCCTCGTCCCTATCAGCAGCAGGGACAGTCTTGGAGACGTGAGCAGCAGGCTCACCAGGGATACCAGCAGCACCCTCCATCCTACCCCTCTTACCCACCACAGCAGTTCCAGCAGCCTCACCCACAGAGAGGCCACCCGTCGGGCTCCCACGAGAGCCCCGCCTTGGATGACATCGCCCGCCTCCTCACGGACCAGCAGGCTACATTCCGACGGGAGATGGACGAGTTCCGCCAGGAGATGCGGGACCTGGTGAGAGGGAAGGCCGCCATACCAGCCCAGATAGAGCCCAATCCGAACAGCCTCAAGAGGAAGTCTGAGCAGGTAGTACCTACTGAGTTAGCCACTCCTTGTGACCCATTTGATGATACTTCTTCGGATCTATTTGATGCTGATTTTGTCACACTTAGGAGCGGTAGGACCCCAGCAGGCGGCGGCGCCTCATCTGAGCACCATTCTGAGGCGCCACAGGAGGAGGAGGAGAGCGGTACTGAGGCCGCTCCAGACGATGACGGTGGTACTAAGGCCACCAAGGATGCTGATCCCACCGGCGGTACTGAGACCGCCGCTTCACCAGATCTAGGAGGTGGTACTGATGCCACCCATTCAGCCCAGCCAGCCAGCGGTACTGATGTCGCACGACGTCTACCAGCAGCAGCAGAGCAGCCAGCCCGTGGTGGTACTGAGGCCACCGGTGTTTGTACAGACAGTGATGTTGTTTTTCCTCGTGTTCATGTATCTCGGAACTCTGATATGAATAAAGGAAAAGGTTTACTTTCTTCTGGTCCCACTGTGGTGCATGATGTATGTGTGGATCCGGTCCTTGAACCGTCTAGACCTTTTCCTAGTCCTTCATCTGAGAAGGACCCAGTGATCCCCTTCCCTAGAGCCCTTCAGATGGGGAAGGGGAAGAAAAATGATCCAAAAAAGAGAGAGTTTGAGGAGTTCAGCCAGAGCATGATTGATCGATTCCATATCCAGCTGACCCTCCAGGAGGCTTTGCAGCACATCCCCCTTCTCCAGCGATCTTTGAGAGAGAGGACTACAGTCAGGAGGAGGAGGAGGAACCACACTTCAGAGATACATGTGCTGACGAAAGCCACGTGCTTTGCGATCCAAAACCGACTGCCAGCCAAGAGGCCAGATTCAGGGGCCCCGTATGTCAGATGCCAGATTAGTGAGCAGAGTTTCGACCGTACTCTTCTAGATAGCGGATCGTCGATCAACCTTCTTCCGGCAGCCCTTCTCGACCGCTTCGAGTTGGGCACTCTTCGACAGAGCAGGACAGTCCTTCAGTTCGCTGATCGATCTGTCAAGAGGCCGAAGGGGTTATTACGAGACGTTATCGTCACGATTCAGGGCCTGCAATTCCCCGTGGACTTCGTAGTGTTGGACATGGAGATCCCTGAGTCAGTGGCCGATACCCCCATCATCCTTGGTCGTCCGTTCTTGGCCACAGCCAAGGCGGTGACTGATCATGATAGCGGGAAGGTGTACTTTCGCGTCCAGGGCGAAAGTATACAAATAGAGACGGTCGAGGACTACAGAGCCAGATTCAGATCCAGCTCAGATGCGAGTACAGACTCAGAGCAGCTGACAGACGCAGAGCCAGACATCCACCAGGACTGTGATTTTGTGATCACAGATGATGAGGCAGCTTGGGCAGACCTTGAGACACAGACCACCCTCTCACTTTCAGATACAGCTGAAGCAGAGATGACAGCAGAGGAGAGTCTGGAGAGCACAGACCTGGTTCCGGATACCATTGCGGCAGCAGAGCCGGTCCTCGATCGCTGCACGATGATTAGTGATGGTGGTGCTGAGGCCACCTTGTTCTCCGGTGGTACTGATGCCACCGTTTCTGATGCAGATCCCTCGGATTCAGAGTCTGATTGGGCCGAGTGCTATGATCAGATGCCAGACCTGAGTCCATCTGAGCCTATAGATGAGGAGGAGGTAGAGGCAGAGCCGAGCAGAGACAGTACAGTTGAGCCGCCTTCTCCCGATCCAGTTTGCGAGAGTACGCTTTCACTTTCCCAGGCAGATTTGGCCGACCTTGCAGCTTTCACTCAGTTTCTTCCGCAGCCAGATTTGCCGGCACCCAGCATTCCAGAGCTGAAGCCGCTCCCTACTTCGCTGAAGTATCGATTCCTTGCGGGCGATCCAGAGATGTACCCAGTCATCATCTCCGCCGAGTTGACTGGAGAGCAGGAATCCCGTTTGATGGGGGTTCTTGAAAAGAACCGCAAGGCGATCGGATGGAGCGTAGCAGATCTCCATGGGATTAGTCCATCAGTGTGCTCCCACCATATCTATCTCGAGGATGGGGCGAAGCCGTCGTGTGAGTTCCAGCGGCGTCTGAACCCCAACCTGAGAGAGGTTGTGATGAAGGAAATATCAAAGTGGTGGGGTGCAGGTTTTATTTATCCCATTTCCGACTCCAAGTGGGTCAGCCCCTTGCATGTGGTGCCCAAGAAGACGGGCATCACGACTGTGATCAGTGAGTCGGGAGAGGAGATCGCTACACGAGTACCCACCTCTTGGAGGGTTTGTGTTGACTACAGGAGACTCAACCAAGCCACCAAGAAGGACCATTTCCCCCTGCCTTTTATTGACCAGATCATTGAGAGACTGGCAGGGAAGAGCCATTATTGCTTCCTGGATGGGTACTCGGGCTACAACCAAGTGGCCATCGCTCCTGAGGATCAGGAGAAGACCACCTTTACCTGTCCCTTCGGCACATATGCTTTTCGACGCATGCCATTTCGGCTATGCAATGCCCCTGCGACTTTTCAGAGGTGCATGCTGTCGATCTTCTCGGACATGGTAGGGGAGTGCTTAGAGGTCTTCATGGATGATTTCTCGATCTACGGCGACGGATTCGACTCCTGTCTTGACTGCCTAGATCGAGTACTCCAGCGATGTATTGAGTATCACTTGGTGCTATCTTGGGAGAAGAGTCACTTCATGGTGACTCAAGGGACGGTGCTTGGCCACATCATCTCCAACAGGGGCATGGAGGTTGATCTGGCCAAGGTTGATGTCATTAGGAAACTCACACCGCCGTCCAATCTGAGGCAGCTACGGTCATTTCTGGGGCACGTTGGATTTTATAGGAGATTCATTCAGGATTTTAGCAGGATTGCCCGGCCGTTGACTGACCTCTTGACGAAAGACACCGAGTTCCTTGTCGATGACAAGTGTCTTTCGTCGTTCGCTACTCTTCAGCAGTGTGTTATTGAGGCTCCTGTCCTCCAGCCGCCTGATTGGTCTCTCCCATTCGAGATCATGACGGACGCCTCCGATTTTGCCGTAGGGGCAGTGCTGGGACAGAGGAGGGATGGAGTGCCATTTGCTATACACTATGCTAGCCGCACATTGGATTCCGCCCAGCGGAATTACACGGTCACAGAGAAGGAGATGCTAGCCGTAGTGTTCGCCCTAGATAAGTTCAGATCATATATCATCGGATCTAGAGTGACTTTGTTTACAGATCACACCGCCATCAGGTACCTCATGGCAAAGAAGGATGCCAAGGCCAGACTGACTAGATGGATCCTTCTACTCCAGGAGTTCGACATTGAGATTAAGGATAAGCCTGGAGTCAAGAATGTGGTGGCGGATCATCTCTCCCGATTAGAGCAGCCTGAGGATTCTGAGCAGATTGATCCTATCCGAGATACCTTCCCAGATGAGGCGATCCTTGCTATCGCCTCACTCCCATGGTACACCGATATTGTGAACTTTCTCGTTGTTGGGAAAGTCCCACAAGATTGGCCCAGGCAGAGGCTTGAGACCTTCCTAGCGAAGGCCAAGTCCTACCATTGGGAGGATCCCATCCTTTACCACGAAGGAGGGGATAGCGTCTGGCGTCGGTGTATTCCTCAGGAGGAACACCATAGCGTCCTCACTTACTGCCACAAGCTTGAGGCAGGAGGACATCATTCTGGGAGGAGAACGGCACAGAAAGTGCTCCAATCCGGCTTGTGGTGGCCTACACTCTTCAAGGACTCAGATGAGTTCGTGAAGAGGTGTACTGACTGTCAGAGGATGGGCACTTGTGGACAGCGTGATATGATGCCGATGCAGCCCATTCACTTCTGTGAGGTTTTTGACGCATGGCGCATCGATTTCATGGGTCCATTCCCTAAGAGTCAGGGATTTGAGTACATTCTGTTGGCCGTGGATTATGTGAGTCGTTGGGTGGAGGCTATCCCCGCCCGAGCCGCTGATGCGAGGACAGTTTGCAGATTTTTGAGGAAGCATATCATCACGCGGTTCGGGGTTCCACGAGTTCTTATTTCTGATGGGGGATCTCACTTCATCAACGACCAGGTAAAGGCACTTGCTAGCGAGTTCGGTATAGATCATCGTGTTGCTACACCGTACCATCCACAGACGAATGGTCTAGCCGAAGTGTCGAACAGGGAGATCAAGACTATTCTGCAGAAAGTCGTCCGCCCTGACCGAAAGGATTGGTCACAGCTTTTAGACTCGGTCTTGTGGGCATATAGGACGTCTTTCAAGACACCTTTGGGTACATCTCCCTTTCGCCTCGTATATGGCAAGCCATGCCATTTACCTGTTGAGCTGAGGCACAAGTCACTTTGGGCAGTTACAGACATACTTATGGATCCAGATGGTATAGGAGACCAGAGGAGGGCAGAGCTAGCTGCCCTGGAGGAGCTTAGAGATGCAGCTTTCTCAAGCAGCCTACATTATAAGGAGAAAGTCAAGGAGTGGCATGATTCTCATATCAGCCACAAACATTTTGAGATTGGACAGAGAGTATGGCTGTTTGATGCGAGGCTTAGATTATTTCCAGGGAAGCTACAAAGCAAATGGAAAGGACCTTATCTGGTTCGGAAGGTACACGACAACGGTAGCATCGACATATCTGAGTTGTCTTCTGAGAGTACCTTTCGAGTGAACGGCCAGCGGCTCAAGCCATTTCTAGATCATGAGCCGCGGGTCGTTGATCTTGCCCCGATTCATTTTGCGTGAGATGTGGTCTTTGACTCACATCTAATGCATCTCACGCCTGAGTTTCACTGATCTTCCGTTGTATATAGATCCAGATGTCCATATCACCACATTCTTTAGTCCCACATCCCTTTCTCCATCTTGTGATTATGCTATACTTAGGGTGCACTTTACCCTAAGTATAGGGGGGATGTGAGACCTTTCGGGTATTTCTTTTGCTTCTGTCTACCCCTGTTTTGCTGCCTATACTTAGGGGCATTTCACCCTAAGTATAGGGGAGGTAGACCCTGTACATTCTCCACTCGGTTTTCCCTTCGTGTACAGCCTGCTATACTTAGGATTATTTGATCCTAAGTATAGGGGGGAGACCTGAGTCCCTCTTGACTTTTTATTCTCCTTTTGTACAGCCTTCCTTTTCACTTCCCTATACATAGCACGAGTTATGTCTTCTTCATCGCTCTTGACTCTGAGGACATCGTTCGAGCTAAGTATAGGGGGGTGTGTATATATTTCATATATACTTTAGCCATAACTCGTACTTTGTGTGAGTGTGTTAATAAATAAAATGGCTAAAAACCACAAAAATTTAAAAATTTTTCATGTACATAATCTTCTTTTATTTGCACATACATAGCTAGTGTACAAATTATTTTTGTAAAATTGATTTCAAAAATCTTTTGTGTAAAGCTTGTGTAAATATTTTTGTATCAAAATTATGTATATAGTACAAAATTTTTCCAAAATGTTTTGAAAATCAAAAGTTTGCAAAAATCTTGTGTAAATGTGTGTAAATATCTTTTGCAAAACTTGCACTTCATGCATCATCATTCATGATTTCAAAACATTTTTCAAAAATTTTGCATGATTGTAAAATATTGTGTAAATAAGCATCTTTTCATACATATGTATATAGTTTTTCTGGATGATAGTTGACATTTAAACTAGCCTGGAATCAAATTGAGAAATGGAGCTTGATTAAGATCTTAATCCACCTAATTTCTAAGAGGAACCTTATAGGGCTTAGGTTTAAGGCTTTTCAGGTCCATGGGGACTTAATTCTTTGAGTCCACTAGGCTATGATCACATGTCATCTCAATGAGCCTAAGTAGAGCACTTAACAACAACACATGACTCATATAGATTATGGCTTTACTTGGACAACCGCACTATGCACCGAGCTCTCTACGGATGAAGTGGTGAGGAGGCAGTCTTCCTTGACTTGGGGTAGCATATGAGGGTAGTACTTCTAGGCGGAACCTCTCTTCTTCTTATAGTGAAGGAAGTGCGTCTCAACTTGGTTTGGTTGCCATGAGGTCTAACGACGGGAGTTGTGGGTTGCAATAAAGCTTCAAAAGAGGGATAGTCTACTGGCTCAGGAGGAAAAACTCCTTGTATATATGTTGCACATGTATATGTTGTACAGATGCACTCGAAAAAAAAATGTGCAAAAAGAAAAGAACTCCAAAAAAGTGGTGGGTCTGAGAGAAAATGATAATCCCACCGGAGTATGTATATAAGTGCAATAAGCAAAGCTTGGTTTCATGATCCACCTGTTGTAGCTTGCAGCAGGGAGACTTGGCTACACTGGTCAAGCTCCCAAGGGTACTTGGCTACACTGGCCTTGACCCATTCTCTTCTTCCCCCTCTTCTTGAGCCGGTTGTACTTGAACTTAGAAGGGAATACCCCGCTCCTCGAGGAAAGAGTGGCCAGATTGAGGTCATAGAGTTACCTTGTCGGGGAGGGTTGTCAAGTTGCCATTTCTGAGGTGGAGAGCTTAGACTTCACATCCACAGGACAAGGAAAGATTCATGGTCTTCAGGGTTTGTGATTGGTGACTTGTTCTGACCTGGAGCATTGAGGAGTCTTGGTTATAGATTAGTGGAACTTAGAGGCTGTTAGGTTTTGAGCTTAAGTCTAAATAAGGTTCCGACACATCAATAATCCAAAGATCTGATTAAGCTCCATACCTCAATTTAATGAAGGCAAGTTTAATAATCAATCTTGATCCATGTGCATTCTCTTTTTCTTTTTCTTTCTTTCTTTTTCACTTCTTTTTCAAATAAGTGTTTGCTAAGGGAC
Organism: Ottelia alismoides; assembly: GCA_037367405.1. Lineage (NCBI taxonomy): Eukaryota > Viridiplantae > Streptophyta > Magnoliopsida > Alismatales > Hydrocharitaceae > Ottelia > Ottelia alismoides. Next base: position 399,507 of record JAZKJV010004547.1, on the reverse strand, counting down.
TAGCAAAGTATAGTATAGGGGGGTGATGAATACACATTCATCACTCTTTATTCTTATATTTTAGCTACAAAAACCTATGCAAATGCATGTAGATACTTGTAAATAGGAATAATTAGCAAAAGCATGCATCTTGTAAAAATATATAATTAGCATGTTTTTGTGCAAAAATAAAAGAATAAAGATGAAAAAGAAAAAGAGGGAAATATTTAGAATAAATATTGAGCAACCTAACCCAAGGGAGGGCTCAGCATGGGCCTGACCGCATAAAAGTCAAAGTAGAGGGAGATAGGGGCTCTAGTGTAAATATCCATATAAATAAATAAATTATATTTTCCTCACCCAAAAATATGCTTGTACATATTTTGTATATATTTAGAAACTATTAAAAACAAAATAAAAATTTAAAAATCAAAAACTCAAAAATGACCTTTCACCATGTGCATAGACCATCATCCTTATGTATTTAACCTTGTAAATAAATTTATTTATTTTCAAAACTTTTTGTAAATATTCCATGCTATATATTGTAAATAAAATAAATAAAAAGAAACAAAACAAAAATCAAATAAAAATAATAAAATTAAAATTACAAAAATATATTGTACATATGCCATGTATATAGTTGTACATAACTATTTATTTCACCTATGTATATAAATAATAAAAATCAAATAAAAATATCCTTTTATTCCTCATTTTATCTATAAATAAATAAAATATGAAATGGGAATAAAAAATGTATAAAATAACTAATTAAAAATCAAAATTAAAATCTCTATATTGTACATATACCTATATATAGCCCTATTATGTAAATACCTTATTTTTATTTTGAAAAATTAATAAAAATCACCAAAAAATAGAGAAAAATAAAATAAATAATTTTTCATATTTTAAGTTTTTGAAAATTCGGTCAGTTTATGGCCCAAAAAAATCAAATAAAAATTCAGTGCTTGGCGGGCTCTGATTGGTCCACGGGGGATTGTTGACCCCCGGTCAACTCCCCCCCCAGGACCACCAGAGCCGGGTCTGCTGCGCCCGACCCACCTTCTCGGACTTTTCCCATGCAGACCCGAATCCTTTTCGCCCCAACTCCGGGTCCGGAATGATCACGTCATATCCGAGAGCTTCGCCGGAGCCCTCGCCTCGGGATCCGCGCACCAGCTCACCCTACCTGATCGAGTTTTGCCGGACCTTCCACCGTATAAAGCCTGAGCTCAGCCCCATTTTCAGGCATCTTTGGCTCTCCACCCTTTGTCCCGTGACCTCCACTGCATCCTTGAGGTGAACAGCTCTCGATTGCGCGGTGTCGCAGCGAGGAGGGGGTGGTCGGACCACTGATCCGGCGACTTTGCGCCGCCGTGCTCCGCCCAGTGCAGGAGCTCGAGCCTCAGGCCTTGACGACCTTCGAGGCCACGACCAGGAGCTACCTAAACTCCAGCACAGTCTACCACACCGCCCAGGTAACCTTCTAGCCTTCCTGTTTAGCGTAATTTTTCGTTAGCCCCAAATCGAAGCTCCGCCGCGTTCCGTCGATTCCGGTCATCTTGCGTATCCTTTCGATCATCGGAACACCCAGTCACCTTCGCCATCCCTCCGCGCACCTTCTCCGCCCCTTCGTTCAACCCAGCTCGCACAGGAGCTGGGGTTCGAGCTCCACCGTCCTTCGCTCGCCGGAGCTCGCTCATCCCGACGCATCGTCCACCCTCACGCCGCTTCATCGGGTCGAGGCACTTTGCCCTCGACCCGCAAAGCTTCTGGGTTACTTTGCAGGTCAAGAGGAAGCCATCTGAGGCTTCTCTACATCCAAGCCAGGAGCTTCCCTCCACCGACCTCGCCGGAGCCCCTCCAGGGCTCGGCTGGGCCATCGGAGGGCACCACTAGCTGCGGGACGTCATCGCCGACCTTCCCCGATCTTCAGAGGCAGCTGAGGAGGACCACAGCACGCGCACGAGGCCGGCGAAACTCGCCGGCCACCTGTTCTTCGAAGGTCCTCGAGCACCGTCCGATCACCCGCAGCTCCCCAGTTCGCATCCCGTCCGTCCGTTCCAGGAGGAGCAGTCACCGTTGATCATCTTGAGGGTTGATCGAGACCGTCAGAGCAGAGAGAGAGGTACCAGCACCCGCCAGCCGTTGGATCGTCCACGTGCCCTCCTCTGCGCCGTCGATCGGCCCACGTGCGGAAGGAGAGAGAGGCGCCATTCACCAGCACCGTTAGATCCGCCACGCGTCCACCATCCAGCCGTCGACGTAATAAAGGGATAAATTACCTTAGGCCCCCTCTTAGTTTATGTTTTACGTGTCAGTCCTGTAAATATTTTAGGCCTTTTATTTACGTAGGGTTAATTGCACATTGGACCCCGTGCTTGTTAATATTTGCATTTATGCCCCTGTATGTGTGAGCCACGTGCTTCATCACGTGTAGTTTTGGTTTATTTGCAACTCTTATCCTGTAGTTCTGGTTGCTTTATGAATGAATAGAAACTTTCTGGTAATTGCATATATGCCCCTGTGAGTGTTTTAATTCCGCATGTGCGCCTTTTAGTGGGTTATTTGCATAACAGCCCCTGGACTTTTTGGTACGAGTTACCAAAAGGTCCTAGGACTTGTTTTTATTACCAGAAGGTCCCTGAGTGCCCCAGGCACGCGCCGCGCGCGTGACTTGCTGGGAAAATTGCACCTGGACCCCCAGAACTTCGGGTATTTGCACTTAAGTCCCTGTGCACAGTGCCCCCTTTGGATTTTTGAATAAAATATCAAATCACCTCCAAATTCGATGAAAATTTGACACATGGCTCCTGCCATGTTGTAGAATTTTTGAGAATTTTTGAGGACATTTTTTATTTTATTTGTTATTTTTAAAAATTCAAAAACCTCTATTTTAGCTACTGTCTAGAATTAAAAATCCCAAAAAAATATAAAAACACCCCCAAAAATTCTATAAAAATTAGGTACTGTTTCTTTTGTGTGTTTTGATTTTCTAGCCAATTTTGGCTATTTTTCATTGAGTAAAAACCCTAAAAATTCAAAAACACCTAAAAACTCATAAAAATCATAGTAAATAATCTAAAAACCCAAAAACAATAATTTTGGTGCTCAAATTTTCCTTATTTTCTCTAGTATACAGGAAAATTACCTCCAGGTCCCTCTGAGATCCCTAGATATTTTATCTTTGGGTTTTGGGCCTGGCTGGACAGTACCTTGTCTTTTTAGTACTGTTTGATTTTTAGAAAATAAAGTACACCTTAGAAAAATCCCAAAAATTCACCAAAAACACTTAAAAACCTAAAAAACATAAAAACATTTTTGTTTGAATTTTTGCTTGCTTTTTGACATATTTAATAATTAGCTAAAGTGTGCTTGTCTTTACTTTCTTTTATTTTCTTCACATTTAAAAATCCAAAAAAATATAAAAAGCATTAAAAACCACTAAAAATACTTGTCTTTTCTTTTATTTTATTTTTACTACTTCGTAGGCCTCTGGCCAACCCGTGCTCCTTGTGTTCGACCCTGGGTGCTATACCAGGTTAATCTCATAGCTAGACCGCTGATTTTGTTCTTGATTGATGTTACATGTTTTGAGTGGTTGATTTTTCTTGATATACCTATCCTCTGAGATCCGGGTCGCAACGACCCTTGTCTTATTACCTTCACCCGGGTCTTAGGGAATTTTCGGGCTATCAATATACATCCCAACAAAATGGTGTGGCGGAAAGAAAGCATCGCCATCTCTTGGATATCACTCGTACCTTGTTGATTCAAAGCTGTGCTCCTATTTCTTTCTGGGGGGATGCTGTTCTTACTGCATGCTATCTGGTCAATAGAATGCCGTCCTCTGTCCTTGGAGAGAAGATACCCATTTCTCTTATTTTTCCAGACAAGGAGCTATTCTCACTGCCACCACGTGTCTTTGGTGCTGTGGCGTTTGTCCATCGTCTATCTCCTGAACTTGACAAGCTCTCTCCAAGAGCAGTCAAGTGCGTCTTTGTTGGGTATTCCAGAACCCAGAAGGGATACCGGTGTTATGATCCTACTACCAACAGGTACTTTGTTAGTGCGGATGTCACTTTCTTCGAGTCGGTTATGTATTTCTCGCCAGCTGGGGACAGAATGGTACCATCCACCACCGCTGATGATATTTTGGTTCCACCACCACCTGCTTGTCTTTCACCTGACTCGTCTCCTGTGTCAGTTCCTATGCCAGCACCACCGCCACCACCACCTCCACCTCCACCACCACCTCCACCTCCACTCATTCCACGGCGAATCATATCACCATTTCCTAACCACTATACGCGTCGGTCAGGTCCCGCTCAGACAGCAGATCAGCCAATCACTAAGCCTCAGGTATGTTCAGATGATGTTACTACTGACGGGTCAGGTTCGATACATATGTAGGCTGACTCCTTACAGGTGGACTCAGATGATGATCTGGATGTTCCGATTGCTCTTCGGAAACAGAGACGACAGTGTGCATCCTATCCATTTGCTTCACAAGTTTCCTTCCACCGACTCACAGGTGATTTCCAGAAGTTTGCCACAGCTTTGTCTTCCGTGGACATACCACGGACATACCAGGAAGCCTTGAAGAGTGAATGCTGGAGACTAGCTATGGAAGAAGAAATGGGGGCCTTGCAGTCCCGTGGCACATGGTCTTTGGTCCCTGCACCTCCTGATGCATCAGTTGTAAGCTGCAAATGGGTCTTCACAGTCAAATATCATGCGGATGGCACATTGGATAGGTACAAAGCACGCTTGGTCGCCCGAGGATTTACACAGACATATGGCGTTGATTACATGGATACATTCTCTCCAATGGCGAGACACTCGACTCTTCGTATCCTCCTGTCTGTTGCAGTGGTTCGTGACTGGAGCATTTATCAGCTAGATGTCAAGAATGCATTTCTGTACGGGGACTTACAGGAGGAAGTCTACATGCAGCAGCCACCCGGGTTTACTGCTGAGGGGGGGAAGCATATGGTATGTAGACTTCACAAGGCTATATATGGCCTTAAACAGAGTCCACGAGCGTGGTTCCAGAAGCTGTCCAACCTAATTGAGCACCAGGGATTCAAGAGGTCCAATGCTGACCATTCGTTGTTTGTCCAGAAGTCCTCGGCAGGTACGGTTGTCATAATGGTCTATGTGGATGATATTCTTGTTACAGGAGACGATATTCAAGGCATAGCAAGGGCGAAGGCATTCCTAGGTCGTCAGTTTGTTACAAAGGATCTTGGAACCCTAAGATATTTTCTGGGGTTGGAATTTGCAAGGAATGCACATGGTCTGGTGATGACACAACGGAAGTATATTACAGACTTCCTGGTTGAGACTGGTATGGATGGGTGCAAACCATCAAGCATCCCCATGGACCCCAGCATGAAGTTATATGATGATGATACTGATGAAGTGGATAAGAGGAGATATAGAGAGATGGTGGGAAAACTCCTCTACATTACTATAACCCGTCCAGACATTGCATTTGCAGTTAGCCGGGTGAGTCAGTTTATGGAGCAGCCCAGACAGGTTCACATGGATGCTATACACATGATACTGAGGTATCTGAAGTCTACTCCAGGATTAGGGCTACTATTCAGAAAGGGTGCAGACTTATCCATCTCAGCGTGTGCAGACGCAGATTATGCAGGATGCCCTAAGGACAGAAAATCAACCTCAGGGTTTGCAGTGTTTGTTGGAGGCTCTCTGGTTTCTTGGAAAAGCAAGAACAAACGGTGGTGCAAGATCCAGTGCGGAATCCAAATACAGGGCAATGGCCCAAGCCAGCACGGAAATGATGTGGGTTCGCTCCGTATTAGAAGATCTACATGTAGCTATATCTCTACCTATAAAGCTTCAGTGTGACAATCAGGCAGCATTGTTCATTGCCAACAATCCAGCCTTCCATGAGAGGACCAAGCATATTGAAGTTGACTGCCATTACACCAGGGATCTGATCCAGAGAGGATTGATATCCACGACCCATGTTAGCTCAGGAGATCAGACTGTCGATGTATTCACCAAGCCTTTGCTCAGAGGACCTTTCCAGAGATGTTCATCCAAGCTGAGCATGATCGACATCTATGCTCCACCTTGAGGGGGAGTGTAGAGATAGTTTCTAATATTATTATATGTTTATGTACCTTGTTTCTATTTCTCTCTTCTATTTAGACATCCATGTAATTTACCCTTAAGGCCTCTCCCTATATAAGAGAGCCTAGGGTTTTCCAATGAATCATAACGAAGACTCCTTTCTTCTAACAAATGTGTCTTCCCTGTTGAATGGGAGAGATGTACAAACACCAATAGCTAGAGCGTTGATGGCCTTAGGGTCCGTTTGCATTCGGGTTTACCCTACAGAATTTGGGTTACCCCCTTTTAAGGAGGGATTTCTCAAGGGTTTGCCCCCAAAACTCCCCAACCCATGGGTCCCATCATCTATTTTTTATTCTCCATCATGTGGGGCCCACCCGAAAACCACACTCTCTCATTCAATACATAAAATCACCCATTTCTCTATCATCCATTCCAACAAAAAACTATTATAATATACCATCTTGTCATCTAAAAATTATAAAATACTCAACTTCTCATCATTTTCGAAACTTCAATGCAATCACATCATTACAAACCCCCTCATCAGTAAAATCCTCTATCAAAACAACAAAACACAAAAACAGGTTATCCACCTGATAATCCACTTTTGGGTGGGCTATCTGGTGCCAGAAAACCTCCGAACCAAACACACCCTTAGAGTTGTTGGCCACTGCATCAACTGAAGATTTAGCAAAGCTCGATTACTTAAAACAAAAAAGGCATAAATGAATAAATGTGAAAGACTTCTCCAACTTTAAATTAGGGTTGGCTCCATGGATTCTTGCTCACATCCGTGTTGAAAGATCCTACTACTTTTTTACGTTAGCTATTGGCTACCTAACACAACCCCATAAGCAGGGATTTGAACCCTGGTCTTTTGGATGGTAGATACAATGCACTACCACAGACCATGGAAGTGGGTATAATAACAAAGGCATATTTAAGGGAAAAAATAAAGATATAAAAAAGCATGGCCCCCAAACTTTCCTGAAGATAAGCATTAAAGGAGAATTTGAAAGAGTTTTTATCTCACATAAGGGCCCGTTTTATTTTTACCGAAAAACAAATAGTACATTTATCTGATGGTGAAGAGATACTAATTCCCAAACAGTAAATGATTTTATTTGTTGTATTAGAATACGTGTGTCTAATATGACGGTGTCAGAGTAGAGATGAACCTCGAACAGAAACAACAATGGGTTTAGAGTTGGGGACGGCATGTTCTAGAGTAGAATGAGACCTTGTCCAGGTTTTCATCAGAGATCCTTCCTTGTTTTGAGGTCATTAATCACATATATAGTAGAGGCAAATTTAAGTGAACATTTATCACGACAAAGATGATATATAGATAAGAGAGATTGTTTTTGCAAACAGGGAGTAGAGGATATTGTTTGGGTGAATAGATTTAGAACTAGAATAAAGTACATTATTCCCATTATGGGAACAACCTTGATCGTTACCTAGACATATTGTAAGCATGCTTTGACACAGCTCGGCTGTAGATAAATTTACCATGCTATGGTGATGTGGTGCAATGCTTTGTAATTGACAAACCAGTTAAAGGTCAACCCATAAGATGAAATATTTGACGGTAGTTATTGCTTCTTGCGTCCTTGAAGTCTATAGCAACTACGCTATGGATTTTGTCATTGATGCCACACATACAGCATGGTGGATAAAGATTGAAGCCAATTCCCTCCCACGACTATCATCATGGAAAGACAAAGAGCAGAATTTATTTTGTAATCTAATCTTGTGAGCTTGAAGGGACTTACCACATCGGGTTGCTGATAGGTGACATCTGTGCTGAGAGAGCTACCACAATGTCACTAGAGTCAGGATCCAAGCTGTCGAATATGATCACATTCAACTCAAACGTGCAATGTGCCGATCATTTATCCGAAAATTGCTAGTTGATCGATGATATATCTTGCATTTTGTAGATAGGTGAGCACAATCTCATTTCCTTGATTCATATTTTGCAATTAAATCCATAGCTGGAGGATGCATGTTTGGGAAGGAGCACTATACGACCGAGCAATAGACTGTTATAATTCATATGAGGTTCTTAACCCAACAACACTTAATAGCACCTTCTGACAAGGATGCCAAAAGAAGACCCCTCAATATTTGACCTTGTTTTAACCAGGTTGCACTGATTGTATTGGTTGTTGCATTATTTGCGGAAGGGAACAGTGTGGTGGAGCTTTCTAGTGATGGTAGATAGGTGGACATACTTCAACGCATCCACAAGGCTAACGAAATCATGTGAATAAATGATGGGAGTTATTTGGATTTTCCACAATAGCTAATTATTAGAGTTTAGTTTTAGAGCTAACATATGGTGGATACTTTGATGTGGTCACATCGGATTTACTTTAAATATTTGTGGAAGGGGGTGAGGTGGAGAAGCTTTTTGGTGATGGCATAGTGATAGGTGGCAGACTTCAATAACCTCCACAAGACCAATGAATTGTGTGAATACAGTATTGGAGTTATCTTTGGGTTTTCCACAATATGTAATTGTAAGGGTTATATTTAACAAATGGTGGATACTTTGAAATGGTAAGGGTGTAAGGGAAGTGGTCGTAGTTTATGAAGGGACACAAGTGACTAAGATAAAAACTGTTGAGATTGGTTTACATGGGGGTATGTGGCAAGGGTAAATTGGAGTGGGTGGAGTGGAGATATCTTGTGTAGTTACAGGTGGAATGCGCAACGTGTATTTATGCGATAGGTCTGATGTTTCGGACGTGAAAGTGGGAGATGATTTTTTATGGTTATATGGTATTGTTTTTAAAAACGCGTCTCGAGGCACTGAGGTGTACGCCTCGAGGCGTTTTTCAAGGAAAAATGCCTCGAGGCTATAGCCTCATTCAGCTTCAATGAGGCGTGCGCCTCGAGGCTTATGAGGCGCGCCTCGAGGCGTGCCTCGAGGCGCTGCCTCATGAATGGGATGTTTTTTTATTTTTTTTCTGCAATCTTTTTTCCCTTTCTTTTTGATTGTGAGCTTTTCATCTTTCTTAGACATGTATTTTCAAGTCTTTAAGCTCATGATTCACTGAAATGCATTTTTTAAATTTATTAACATATTAAGCTTATTTTTACATTGTTATGCATGTTTTTTTATAAATCAACATGTACAAAAAATTGAGTCTTGAGTCCTTAAATCTAATGCCTCTACTCTTTAGTATGAATCAAGCATAAATGCTTTCTTTATTAAAATGTTTGAATGCAAGTCCCCTACTTTGACCTAAATTTTAAAAAGTATATTTTTGTAAACATGTCCCATCTTTTCTTCTATTTAATCGGGACTAAATTAATACACATCAAAGCATGCATGAACAAAGATGGTCATAACATGCAATATTCAAGTATTTTATTCCCCAATCATTATGGTAAGTAAAAAGTGATCACAGATTCACTGCTTACTCTCTTATCCTTCTCAATTGAATGACACATATCTCACCTGATTTTGAAAATGGCATGTTACATCTAGTCCCTTTAGTTAAATTTTATTCAAAACTTTAAATTTTGTGGAGAGTTACCCAATATTGTGCTTACATATCCATATTTACTTGGCTCCTTACAGATTTAGAGTTTAAAAAGAGAGAGTTATATAACAACTTGGATGTTTAAACCATGATGTTAGCCTTGAAATATCATGGAGTTATGCATTTAATCAAACTATTTAATTTCTAGAACTTGAAGATTGTAACTACGATTAATTAATATATTTTATGAAAAAAATTCTTTCACGAGTGAGGCTTACGCCTCGAGGCAATACTAAGAAAACGCCTCGATACGCCTCACGTTTTTTAAAACCTTTTATGAGTAGGTTTGTGTTGACAAATATGGTTGGATTTGGAATGAGTAAATATTAAATCCTTGAGGAGGTTAATAAGTACCGAGGGAATCTCCAGGTAGAGCTTGTCATCTTCTATTAATGGGAGAGTTCCTTTTTCAACATTCTAGAAGTGCATGTTGTATTATAAGGCAAGGTGGTGGTGTGGTAGATAAGGCTATGATGACAGTGATCGGTGTTGTATTGTGATGGTGAGAAGCTAGAGACAAGTGTTGATATTGGTATATGTTGGACAAGAATCGGATGCAAAAGGAGTATAAGGAGATACTCTATGTGATTGGTACGATGAAGGACAGATTATAACATGCTTGCAAAAAGATGATGTGTGTAATTGACGTGTCAATTGAGGATATGCTTCAACGAACAATAAATTAGGGAGGACGGTGGGCCAAGGTCATTCTTTGACGGTGATTGATCGTGATGACACCTCGATGACGGTGGTGGCATGAAGAGCCGACATGGTGTTGGAGGATCTAGGACTATCCTTACTAGATAGGCATGAAAGAACTCACATACATGTAGAAAATGAAACTCACTGCATTTGTGATTTATCTTTGTGCACTACGTTAGTAATTTATAATCAAAGGTTTTACCAAGAATAGAAGAAGAAAAAATTGTCATTGCTAAGCTTGGATGACAATGGAAAGTCGATGTTCTTGACTTAGTTAAAGATGGAAGAGCTAACATGCTCTTCAGTTGGCAAGGTGACCACCTTAAGAAATTTATCCAAATTCAATGGATGTACCAGAGAGGCAGGCACATACTGCCTCCCAAGTCCGAATCATTCACAATATTTTACTCCCTTTTCACAATTGAATGTTAAAAAATTTATCCAAAATTAATGACGTAAATCTCCATAGGATTTGGCTCTAGCAGCATTCTGATAATATAGCATCAATTCCACTTTAGTTTCAAGTGTTAGAAGATCACACGCAAAATCCTTGATAATATCTATGCTCTGTGAAGAATCCAATTCCTGGCCAATGTTGAATTATTGGCCTATGGTGAGAACTCTCTTTATATCCAACACAATAGCAAATCGCGTTCAAGTTAAAAGCTAGATAGCCAGTTGGAAACTCAGCACATAAGATATCTGCCAAAGCTCTTTAAGTTTAAAATAGATCAAACCTCTAGAGATGTGTATAAACTAAAAAATATATAAGACATTTAATAGAGGAAAGCTGACCTCCTTCCCGATACATCCATGAGCCTCATAGCAACTGCAATGCAAGGAAGCATCAAAAGGGTAATGAGCGTGCTGATGAGAATTGAAGCTGAGTCAGAACCAATTCCAAGGTTTGAAAATAATACTTCTACACCAGCTTGCTCAAGAATTTGAGGTGTGTAGTACAGAACACCATTTATACCAGCAAACTGCAAAGAATCAATATATATTACTGTCAAAAAGGTGCTTTGCAATTACTCTCAAAAGAGGTGCTCTGCAACTAAAGATATGACACATCCAATGAAAATTCAACAGCTAAGAGAAATAAAAAACTAATACTTTTTATTCTAAAAAAAGAAATCACAGAAAAGTAGGCATTCAAGTTAGAGGGCCACCTCGCATCTCACAAAATATAATTTTCCTTCCATTTAAAGATTAAAAGATAAACAAGAGTATGAAGCACTGAAGATACCTGTTGAAGGATTTGGATACCAATTCCAACAACCAATGCATGTTTAACACCAGGTTCAAAAAGATCTCTCCACTGAGGCCCTTTCACTGCTGTCTCTGCGGGATGGACCATAGCAGGCCCAACAGGATGCTGGTCCAGGAGTTCCTTGGAATACAATGCAGACTGGCTAACTAAAGCAGCAGCCTGGACATACTCACCTCCACCAGCAGCCTCGCCATCAGCAAGAGACACGAGAGAACCACGCCTTGATCCAGGAACACCCTCTTGGTGCATATATATTCTCTTGAACCCTGTTGTCTTCTTTCCATCAGCACCCTCTTCTTCAGTCCACTTCCAAGCCAATTGCCACCCACCACCTATTCCTGTGCTCCCAACAGTGTCTCCAGCATTTCCTTGTGTAAGACTGCTGTGGCGTCTAATGCTCAAAACGCTTCCATGAGAAGGATGCGGTGGAACCATGTCTTTCCCTTCCATGCTTGTTGTCTGGCGTGAAAGTAATGGACTATGTAAATTGTCATCAGACTCATCGCCGCCTTCATTAGCTTCATAGTCATAATCTTCACCTTCCTGTTGGACACTTTCGTCATCCCATTGATCAGTTTTGGGTTGTTCTTGGACGCTAAACATGCTACCAAAATTAGGAAATAATGCACTCCTCATGCTACCCATCTCTGGAAGGTTCTCATGCACACTGCCAAAGAGTGTGACGAGCGGGTCCATGAAGGGAACACTTTTCTGGTTGTCTATGCTTCCTTGCCGTGATACAAGAGCAAGGGCACTCTGCCCTTTCACAGGTCGTGCCACCCAAGAAAGCCCAGCTTCAGGCCCATATAATTTGACTTGGTCCTTTTCTACTCTTTCTTCCTCGTCAAGCTCTGGTGCAGGACCAATAATGTATTCTTCAATAGAAGTCTCACCCCCAACTCCCAGACCTTCAACAAGCAGTGCCAATTCTCCTGCAAGCCAAGATAGAAACCATTACACAAGAAACTCACCAAATTTGCTAGGAAGATACCAGGCAAAGTATTGAAAACGTATAATGAGAAGCCAATTAGATTACATTCAAAGTTATAGGAATAGTTTACTGCGAAGAGTACGAATCACTAGTGAATGAAATAAAAAGATGGTTATTACAGAACATCTACTCAAAACCGCATAAAGTAGAATGCATAAGTATGATGACCAAAAGTAAACGAACCTGAAACATCTTCCCTTCCACGTAGCCTCTGCAAGACCCGTTTAGCCTCTGCCATTTTTCCTTTGCTGACAAGCCATCTTGGAGACTCGGGCAAAAAGAACGACATCAATAGGAAGTAGAGTAGGGATGGAATAGATAGGACACCAAGCATCACCCGCCAATTCGGTTTCACCATCAACGACATCCCAAAAACCATACAGTAAGAAAAAAACATCCCACCAGAACCAGTGAACTGCGGAAGGGTGTTCAGCAATCCTCTAATGTCTGGGGGTGCTGTCTCTGATATGTACACAGGAACAAGTGTGACGGACAAACCCACACCAAATCCATTTATTAGCCTTGCCAAGAGCAACATGTAAACACTGGGAGACCAGAGCATCAAGATGCCTCCAATAAAATAAAGAATTGATGCAGCTATCAACATCGGCCGCCTGCCAACTGAGTCAGCTACTACTCCAGAGAAAGTAGTGATTATTGTAGCTCCCATTAGAGACATCGCAACGATGAAGCCTTCCATTGTAGGATCATTTTGCAAGTTGTACTCCCTCTTTATGTAAAGCAAAGCTCCTGGGAATTAAAAGCATAAACAATTCTAGAGTGGCATTTAATCGAGGAAAAGACCACTCCCAACCAAATCATCACATAAATTCCGGAGTCATAATTTTTTTCGAAAAGTAAATTTCAATACGGAACAAGAACTCAAGGAACATCTCACTCCTTAATTACTTAAGATTACACAGGAAAGCCAGCATACCTGCAATCGTTGCGTTGTCCCATCCCTGCAGCAAATTACCTATTGCAGCAGCTATAGCTACAAGGACGGATCCGTCCATACTTGACGACGAAGTGAAGTACCCTAGTTTGGTACTCCAGAAAAATACCTAAAACACGAAGACAAATCAGATATATTGAAGAACCCCATGCTTCCCGATTCTTCCAGTGAAACACAAAAAACTATTCCCAACAAAAGAAGGCCGACGCAACACAAGTTCCAACACTGACTCAAAAGAGTAGCAAGATCTACAATATGCAATCAAGAACAAGCGCATCTAATAGCCAAACCCACGCTGGATCTCTACAGAAGCCCCCCAGAATCAGATTGTGTCGGCTACGCTCCCGGATTGCACTGCATCAAGACAAAAATTCCACATCTGAGGGATGAAAAAATAATACTTTTTTTCACAGCCCCAAATAGTAATAGTATATGTGCACAAGTTGAGCAAGAAAACAGAGATCGCCTCAGACAATACCTACTTCGGATCTGACAGCTGTAATCATCCGGTGCCTCTCCTTAACTCCCCGGAATGAAGAAAATAAATATATATATATATATCTTTTTCACCGCCACAAATTGATGCCCCCTCCGGATTGGAATCTCAGCGAGATACCCCCAAAGATCCAAACTTTTAGGGTACCCTGATCGCAAAAAGCCACAAACCTTTCAGAGGAACATCCTCTCCAAAGCAAAGTAAGAACTTTAAGCCCAAAAAAAGAACAGGAGAGAATCCTATGGTGCGAACCCAATCAAGATACGAGCTTTGTGGCTTCAAAGCTCCAGAAGAGAGCCGAGGTGCCCCTCCGAGATCCTACTTCCCACCATTGGTCATGCTTCGAACGCCGTTCTCTGCATGCAGGAGGGGAAGAAGGGGGGCAGAAAGATGGCAACTTTTTGTGGAAAGAAAGGTTGCCCAATTGAGATTGGAGGGTATTGGGTTGGATGGAAAGAGTCGTCAAGAGGCGGGAGACCAGCGGTCGACGAGAGGCGCAGCAGATGGCGCTGATCTGTCCCTGTGTTGGTGGTGTTGGTTGTCCCTGTGCTTTGCAAAAGCTGGACTCTCTCTCCTTCTCTCCATCTATATATGTGGACATTAATGAGACAAATTATTGGTATCGAATGCCATGTGAATGCCATTGATTGGGATAGTGGCTGGAGGCATATTCTCATTTTTCTTTTGATTCAAAAGGAATAAAATTGGTGGTGTCATTAAAATCCTTTCCATCCTAAGGAGGGAGGAGCTGTCCAAATGCATGTCTGTGCATTTGAATCTCTCTCTAGTTTTCACAGGTAGCATATCGCCGTTTCTCTTGTGATCTGCAATTACTGGCTTCGACAACGTTTAGAGGTCAAAATATGGCGGATTGGTTATGTGTTTCTCTTGTTACAAGGTTTGCATCACTTCTTTTGCATGTTCTTGCACTAGTCCTGTCTTTTTTTAATGGCCCAGGTGGAATCGAACCTCGATCCCAGACCATATTAATGCATCAACTGCCTTGTGGAGTCAAACTCGTATATTTTAGTACATAGAAGAACAAAATAATGCATGCTATTGTCCTGTAAAAAAATTAAATGTGCCCCCTAGATTCCCGGTTCATGCTAGAAAACGAAAATGGGGACAAGTACAAAGATCTACATGAACATTCTTTTTTTATCTCCTTGGCTGCCATTTCTTAAAGATCAAAAATCAAATTGTTTGGGGAATTTCTATGGTTTTAAGAAATAGATAATGATTATCAGTATCCAGCATATCTGCATGTGCTTTTTTTAAGTTTTGCAATATATACTACTTGAACTCAGTTCTAGCATTTGATGTTGAGGCATGTTGTCCAAGTAAAGTACTAGCGATCGAGCTCAAACAAACGACTCTTTGTTGCTCTCTCTGTTGCAGGATGGAAGGCGATGATAAGGAAACTGATCCTTGGCAAGACCTCCTCACATGCAAAATTCGTCGGGAGTCCGTGTCCCATGATGAGAAAGAAAACTATACTTTGAATTATTTCGCTGTGACACCTTGACCAAAGGATATATGACTAACTTGCATACTTCAACAACAGGAGATCGAGCTTCCAAAGGTCAAATTTTTCAGCAAGATGCAAAAGTTAAAATCATGTCTAAGATGAGGATATTGCGATGTCACAAACAAGCATCTGTTGGTGAGGTGGCATGGAGATTTTTCTTAGAAATGTTCCACGTTCCAAACTCCATCTTCATGTGGATTTTCTTAAGAGGCTACAAAGGAGTCTAATGACATGCATTTTAACCAATTATCACAAACTCGAGCTAGTGACAAATAACACCTGAGATATATACTTCAATATCGTAGGACTCGTCTTTTTCTGAAGTATCTAGTCCTCAATTGCTCTCATTGTTTTAATTTAAAACTAATATCTTGTGCCGTGGGGTCCTCTTTTTAGATAGAAAAATATTATTTTTTGTATACATAGACTTCATAAATTAATTTGTATTGGATATATTTATAAAGGTCTGTGAAGATGAGTACCCCTCCATTTCTTCCCTTCTTAAGAGGTGCCAGAAATGTGACAGATTAGATTTCATAGAGAAGATTCAAAGTCTATTAAATTCTTGCTTGTTCGCTTAAGGAAGCTTACTAACATCAAGCATCGTTTCTAGGTAGTAAGCAGTGTCTTATGTTAGGTCATACATAAGCATGCATGTTTTAAATAATGATAAAAGTTGTGCATTCATGTTGTAGCTAGGTCAAAAGAAAGGAGGCTATTAGCGCATGAAGATACTCAAGATTGAGAAGCTCGGGCTAAAAGAAGGAGAAGATGGTCAAGGTTAAGGAACTCAAGTTCAAATTTAAAAGTTCAAAAATAAAGACAGTAAGCCTAAGGAAAGGATCTCAAGCTTAAAGTATTTACTGTGTCTTGTACTTGTTTTTTTTTCTGTCTTATACTTGTATTTTTTTCCTCTGTAGTGTGGTAAAAAATCCTCAAACATATCTTGCATCAAGTTCAAATACTCTTTTTCACTAGTCGACTAATGAAACTTTCAATCAACTAACTCATCATTCCAGCCGATCGATTCTGCTTTTTTGGTAACTTTCTTATCACATAAAGTGGACGCTAGAGCGTGTCATGGCAGTTATCAAGCACGGTATATGTTGTCGCAATATCGTCCTCGCTCAGAGTTGAGATGGGGGTTACTCTGCTCTATGTTGCAATGAAGATAACACTTTATCCTTTTCTTCCATTAGTATGCTTCAAATAACTAGTAAGTTTATTTTTATTACATATATGGCCAAATTGTTGCCTCCATTCGATTATGAAAGATGGTGAATGGATGTTGGTTGAGGGAGTCATGTGTGGTTGTAGTGGATCTAGATATACACTAAATTCATGATATTTTACAATAATCCTAATTTTCCTGATGAAGATAGGAAATGAAACACATCTAATTTGAATTTTCACTTTGCGACCATGCAAATTTATTGCATATATACATTTCTGTCTACCTTTTTCACACTTTTTGACCATGTAAAATTATTGCATGTACCTGTTTACCTTTCTTTTTATATTTACATGCACCTTCTAAATGTACATATTTACATATGAGTGTTGAATCTCGTATTCATCATGCTAAAATTCACTAATTAAACTTCTGGTTTAACTAAACCAATAAAATTCACTAACAATTCATTTATTTTATCTTGTATTATATTGTATATACTTAACTTATAATTAATTGTATTTAATTACTGTTATTTTCTTTGTAATTTTTTTTCTCATCAAAAAAACTTTAAAAATTAGGTGAATTAATTATCTATAGTTTCTAACCCTTAAAAAGACTAAAAAAATACAAAAACAATTCAAAATCCAAAAAATTGTGTTTTTAACCCATTAAAAATACACCCAAAAATACTTTTTGTATAAATGATCTCTTTTGACTTTCGTCCAACATGAAACTTGTAGATCTCATCGAGATGAACAACTTTCATGTTTTGACTTTTTCATAATTCTGCCTCTAACTAATTCTTTTTTTTTCTTTAATTTTTAATTCTGAATTTTCTGGTGCAGCCCAGTGGTGCTCTCTGGAGCCGCCACGTGGCCACACCTTCTTCCACCACTTGGCCCCTCATGGGCCATCTGATCCTCACCTCCCGCCTCAATCTTAGCCGCACAATCTCGCTCCATCTCCAGTCGTCCGATCGCTCCAAAGATCAGATCCAAGCCGTCCCTTCGCACCTTATTCCCAACCACCCGATCCCATCGCCATGCCACGCTTCTCCTTGTGCCACATCATTCCCACATCCCCCGTTGTAGGATGAGACTCCAGATCTCATCCTAGCCATCCATCAGCACCTCAATCTCTGTCGTTGATCAAAATCCTTGATCTAATCTCACCCTCACGTGTGCACCATCATCCAGGCCGTTGGATCCTACCTCTAGCCCAGCCGCGCACCACCTTCGCCCCCTTCCTATTTTGGAAGGCTTCTTGCCCACGCTCCTCCTCTCCTAATTGCTGCCATGTTTAGCCGTTTCTTCCCCACATTCTCGTGTGCCACTTCTCATTCCTCCTCCATTACTCCCTCGCCATCACTTCTCTTTCGAAAATGCCTCGCCCATAACTGCCGGTCACCTCCACCTATAAAACAGCCTCCTCTGCCTCCATTCCAGGCCGTCCACCATTCACGAAGCTCCTTCCTAGCCGCCTTCCCCTCCTCGTGACAGGAGGAGGCGGAATTGGCAGGCGATCATGGGCTGAGCATCAGGTGTTGACCCTCCGCCAACCCGGCTGAGTGACGCTGGCCCAGCCACCGACGAGCACTGAGGAACGACTGGTCTCGTCGTGCAAAGACTCGAGGTCCCTTGGACCTCAGCCCAAGCCATCTCCAACCGCCTTCTTCTTCATCAATCTTCCAGATTTGTGCTTTTTCTTTTCTCCTTGTTTTCTCATATATTTTTTTCGCCGCCTACAGCAATCGTCACCGTCGCCTGACCACCTTACAAGCTTCGCTACACCACCCGCATCTTCGCGCTACCCTCCGCCATCACCATTCCCTTCTCCACAACCTTGAACACCCTCCGCCACCTCCTCCTCTGCTCCGTCGGAGGAGAAGTACCTAGGTCCCCCGCTCTTACACCCTCACGGACCTCCATTTCATTCACATTCACCCCCACACACTATGCCTCGGCTATTCTAACACTTGCAGGTATTCAATGGTGGGAGTTCTATCTCCTAATCCGATCCCGCTTCTCTTCTCCGACGACTCTTCATCGATTGAGAATTTTAGCCACCTCTGAGAGTCTGCATCCCCACAGCCATCTTTGCGATCATCTTAGGAAGATCGCTCGACCCTTGGAGGAGCAACTGGAGGTCGGAGGAGGTCCGCATGGTCCATCGGAGCACAGCCCTCTCTGGTGCGAAGGGGCGGAGGACGAAGATACAACTGCCATATGATCCTCAAGATCGGACGGTTCAGATCGAGCCACGTCGTCCAACACAAAGCAAAGAGGCTTGGGTCAACGAACCATTCTCCGAAGCACCAGAATACGCCACGTGGGGATCCGAGCCCAAGCCGCCTTGAGCCTGGCCTCCTCACTGCCTCGCACGTGAGGGGCTAGGCAAATTGCAACGAAGACCCAAGAAGTTTGCTATTTGTATATTGGTCCCCAGGCGTGTGGCTTACGTCGCGTCTGGGTATTTTATAGGAAGGCCCTTGAAATTTATGGAAATTGCAGATATGCCCCTACGCGTATGGAAAAATTACATTAGGACCCAGACGATTTTTAAAAATTGTAAATAGGTCCCTCTAGGGACCTATTTGTATTTTTTATTTTTTTTATTTTTTTATTTCTTACATTTTTATTACAATTATGCCCTTGCATAGTTTTCTTCATAACTTGAGCTTCATAGGTCCAAATTGCATGATTTTAGTGTCGTTTTGTTCCTTATTTCATCCTTTATTTCATGGATTGTTTAATTTTCTCATCTGACATCATTTTAAATGAAGTGAATTTTTAATGTTAGATGATGACTCTTGTTCCAATGCATTGTCATAAAATAGATGTTTTCTCATGATGTTATGCTCAAAATGACCCTGATTTCAATCTACTTTCTATTGCTTAATTTATTGATCTTTCTAGTGTATATTTGTAGTAGTCAATTGTATACATTTAATATTGCATTATTTTCATGTACACTCCACATTTGCATTGAAAAATAACTAAAAACATTTTGCATGCATCATATTTCTGCATTGTTCTGCATTTTACCTCGTGCATTTGCATAAAGACCTGAAATTGAGAAATAATTCACATTTGCTCTTAGTTGATTGAAATTCAATAAATAGATAGAGTAGCTCGTGTCCCTTTGTTCGACCTTGGTATACTTACCAAGTAAAATATTCCACAACATTCAAACAATTATGGTTTTTGCTAAACCAAATTTACCTCCTATACTACGACATTCTCTGATTATTAAAGAGGTAAATTTCACGTACATCAAATGGTGCCATTGTCGGGGACATGCCTCGCCTTTATTTATTTATTTATTTATTATTTATTTTGATATTGAATATTTTCAAGATTCACAAGTATTCCTTTCATGCATTATTTTTGCATCATTTCTGGTGATTATTTCCTCTCTGTGTTCTAACATTTCTCTTTTGTGACAGGGTCCATGAAGATCGAGGATGCTTGATCTCAATGGAGGCATGGAGTTGGGAGCTCCCGCTGAAGAGGCCGAGGCGTGGAGTTGGGAGCTCCCGCTGAAGAGACCGCAAAAGACTTGATGGAGAAATTTAGGATTGTTTATCAGTCTCCTTGCATTTGCATATTGGAAAAAAATGTTGCATGTGCATTATTTTAACAGTCCTCATTAGAGGGCTTGCATGTTGTAAAAAAAGAAAGAAAGAAAAAAAAAGTAGATCACTAGATGATCTACCCTCCACCCCAACATGCACACTTGCACATATACCCCCCCACCCCATCTCCCTCCTCTCTGTATATTTCACAATCACACACACACACACACACTCTCTCTCTCCTCTCACACCTTAAATTGTACACATTGCAGTAACCCCATGTCATCTTCTTCTGTAAAAACATACCCTCCTCCTCCCTTGTATCTTAGTGTAATTACTCCTCCAAACACAGCCCCCCCTAACTCAGATACTTTACTTAGGCTATTTGTAGCCTAAGTATAGGGGGGACCCACCTATTCACCTATCCCTCATGTTGTCTTCTTGTACATAGGTCAATTTTTGACCTAAGTATAGGGGAATCCTCCTCCTCAGTTCTGCTACATCACCCTATATTTAACCGAGCGATGGCTTCATATCACTTGTGCTATGAGGACATAACAAAAATTAAGTATAGGGGGGTATACCGTATATTACTGTATACTTACTTTAGCCATAGCTCATATTTTTTGAAAATTCTTTTTCGGGCTTGGTTTTAGTATTCATGTGAACTGAGTTTTGTAAAAACACTATAAACATGTTTTCTTAAAATTGAGGGATTAAATTTGTGTAAATAACCCCTTTTCAAAAAATTGCTCGTGTTTTTTTGAAAATTCTTTTTCGGGCTTGGTTTTAGTACTGTTGTGAACTGAGTTTTGTAAAACCTGTAAAAATATTTTCTTAAAAATTGAGGGATTAAATTTTCGTAAATAACCCCTTTTCAGAAAAAACTCCATAAAATTTGAAAAATTAAAATTTTTCTTTGAATTAGACTTTGACTACTAGGCTTAGTAGAGGGAACTTCGGTCTCCCTTAGTAGAATGGGTGGTTTAGAGGACACTGTATATGACTCCGTCCTCAAGTAACACAGGTTCGTCTAACGGCCCATACTTACACCCATACTGGCTGAGAGTAGATACTTTTATTCATTTGAGCCTGGGCCAGTCATTGTCTCTCAAAAGAATTAAAAAACTGAAAATTAAAATCCATAAAAATATGCAAAAACAAAAATCACACAAAAAATCACTAACTAAGGAGTTGGTGTATTCCTGATACACTCACATTCACTTAAGGCTTGAAGATTTTGAGGACACTGAATTTCTGTGATTTAAAGAGTCTGAGTTAACATGCCTTGGTCATTAGGGTTTTTAAACTTAATTATCCACACTTCCCTGGTTTGAAAGATTTGAGCGCTATATTGCACTCTTCATCTCTACCTTCAAAAGAATATGATCAGAACAATCACTTTCACAACTGCATGATTGATGAGATGAGTTGAGATATCACTTGAGTAAATTTGAGTTTAGACCCGATCTAAAGTTAATGAAGGCTTCAGAAAACCTGAGTGTCAGCAAAACCCTAGCCAATACGTGGACAAGTTCATATGCTATCTCTTTGATATCTACCTATGTGCCAGGACGTGATGGAACTTAATGATAATTATTGATCAGTGTGCGCCAACTTTTGGTAAAAGCAGTGGAGCTAGCCAACAAAAGAAAAGAAAAATAAATGTCAAAGAAAATCTCTATCATCCAAAGTCAAAATACAAAAAGAGCTTCCACCAATGGCGAGCGCTCCCAAACATTTTCAAAGTGTCCACTTGGACCAAGCGCTAATTAGAACCAAGGAGTCGGGCTGACACCATAAAAGGGCTTTGCAGACATAGGTATCTTAGATACTCAAAAAAAGACACACCCCGGTGTACTCCCAGAAAAACAAGTGCAGACGACTCCAAATTCTCTTGACGGACACACTGATCAACAAGCTAAAAATCTACTTGTGTTGAGTAAAAAGACACTCGAGAGGCCCCTTGTTCCAATGTGAGGGAGAGAAAAATAAACACAAACCCATTTCCTCCATCATATGGCCGTCCATCTACACTTCAAGTCTGATAAACTAATGAGACGGTTGATTGAAGCAAGAATAGACTTATTCCCTAGTATTGAGGATGAGGTCTAGAGGAGAGTCTTTGGGACTGGAACTTCGAGTGATACCTCGACTCGACTCTCATGAAATGCAGTACACTTTATTTCATATCCGTATATTATATGTATAAAAAGAGAGTCTGATAATTAGATAAGTTGGATTCCTTCTGACTAAAGCATGGATAAGCCCAGAATTTTAGGATCGCTCAAATTGAGGGTCTTCGAAAGATTGAGCCTTGAAATCTTCACTTGCACTGTCAAGAATTAATCCGACTCCTTCATTCCTTAGATGCTCGAGGACGAGCATGGTTTAATATAGGGGTATGATGAATCTCGTATTCATCATGCTAAAATTCACTAATTAAACCCCAAGTTTAATTAAACCAATAAAATTCACTAATAATTCATTCATTTTTTCTTGTATTATATTGTATATACTTAACCTGTAATTATTTTCTCATCAAAAAACTCGAAAAATTAGGTGAATTAATTGTCTATAGTTTCTAACCCTTAAAAAACTAAAAAATACAAAAACAATTCAAAATCCAAAAAGTTGTGTTTTTAACCCATTAAAAATACACCTAAAAATACTTTTTGTATAAATGACCTCTTTTGGCTTTTCGTCCAACATGAAACTTGTAGATCTCATCGAGATGAACAATTTCATGTTTTAAATTTTTTCCTAATTATGCCTCTAACTAATTCTTTTTTATTTTTCTTTAATTTTTAATTCTGAATTTTCTGGTACAGCCACGTGGCACTCTCTGGAGCCGCCACGCGGTCGCACCTTCTTCCGCCACCCGGCCCCTTCTAGCCATCTGATCCTCACCTCCCGCCTCAATCTTAGACGCACAATCCTGCTCCATCTCCAGCCGTTAGATCACTCCAGAGATCAGATTCAAGACATACCTTCGCTGCTCGTTCCCAACCACCCGATCCCATCGCCATCCTACGCTCCTCCTTGCGCCACATCATCCCCACATCCCCCGCTGTAGGACTCCAGATCTCATCCTAGCCATCCATCAGGGCCTCAATCTCCGTCGTTGATCAAAATCCTTGATCTAATCTCACCCTCACGTGTGTGCCATCATCCTCGCCGTTGGATCTAGTGATCCAACGGCTGGGACTTTGTCCCCTACCTCCAACCTAGCCGTTACCCTCGCACCACCTCCGCTCCCTTCCTATTTTGGAAGGCTTCTTGCCCATGCTCCTTATCTCCTAACTGTCGCCCTGTGTAGATTCTCGCGTGCCACTTCTCATTCCTCCTCCATTACTCCCTCTCCTTCACTTCTCTTTCGAAAACGCCTCGTCAATAACTCCTGGTCACCTCCACCTATAAAATAACCTCCTCTGCCTCCATTCCAGGCCGTCCACCATTCACGAAGCTCCTTCCTAGCCGCCTTCCCCTCCTCGTGACAGGAGGAGCAGAATTGGTAGGCGATCATGGGTTGAGCATCAAGTGTTGACCCTCCGTCGACCCGGCTGAGTGACGATGGCCCAATCACCGACGAGTACCGAGGAACGGTTGACCTCGTTGTTTGAAGACCCGAGGTCCTTTGGACCTCAACCCAAGCCATCTTCGACCGCCTTCTTCTTCACCAATCTTCCATATTTTTTTCACCGCATACAGCAATCGTCACCGTTGCTTGACCACCTTACAAGCTTCGCTACACCGCCTGCATCTTCGCGCTATCCTCTGCCATCACATTCCCTTCTCCACAAACTTGACCACCCTCTGCCACCTCCTCCCCTGCTCCGTCAGAGAAGAAGTACCTAGGTCCCCTGCTCTTACACCCTCACGGACCTCCATTTCATTCACGTTCACCCCCACACACTACGCCTCGACTATTCTAACACTTGCAGGTATTCAATGGTCGGAGTTCTATCTCCTAGTCCGATCTCGGTTCTCTTCTCCAGCGATGCTTCATCGATTGTGTTTTTTAGCCACTTTGAGAGTCCGCATCCTCACAGCCATCTTCACGAGCTTCTTAGGAAGATCGCTCGACCCTTGGAGGAGCAACTGGAGGTCGGAGGAGGTCCGCATGGTCCGCCGGAGCACAGCCCTCTCCGGTGCGAAGAGGCGGAGGACGGAGATCAGCTGTCGTCTGATCCTCAAGATTGGATGGTTCAAATTGAGCCATGTCGTCCAACACAAAGCAAAGAGGCTCGGGTCAACGAACCATTCTCCGAAGCACCAGAAAACGCCGCATGGGCATCCGAGCCCAAGCCGCCCCGAGCATGGCCTCCTCACGTGCCTCGCACGTGAGGGGATGGGCAAATTGCAACGAAGACCCAAAAGTTTGTTATTTGTATATTGGTCCCCAAGCACGTGCCTCACATGCGCGCCTGGCATTTTATAGGGAGGCACTCGAAATTTATGGAAATTGTAGATATGCCCCTACGCGTATGGAAAAATTACATTGGGACCTGATGAATCTCCATTTTATCATCTTTATTTTATCTCTTTGGCCTTAAAACCTTAGTAAATGCGTGTAGATAATTTTAATTTATGTATTTTTATCATCCATGCATTATTGTGTAAATAGTGTATAAAATATTGTTTTTAATGCCAAAATTATAGAATAAAGAAAAGAAAAGAAAAAGAATAAAATATTGCAAATATTTTATGACCCGAAACCCCGAGACCTAGGCATCTCGATGACTAGGTCGACAAAGAATAAAGTTGGGGGAGATAAGGGCCAAAATACAATAAAAATCCATTTTATTTAATTCATTCTTTATTCATTTTGGGACCTATTTTTAGTTACACTTTCTATACTTCAAATAAAGAAACTTTATATATAAAAGTTGTAGATAATTAAATATAGAAAAATACAAAATTGATTTCACCTAAAAATAATGTACAATTAAAAAGTTATGATCTAAATAAGTTTCCAAAATCCCAACATTCCAGACCTGTATCTCTCAAATAAAAATTCGAAATGTATCAAAATCACTTTAATTGTATATAACTTTTAATAAGCTATTTAATGAAGGTGGTTTTATATTTTTCTGAGTTATGATTTGAAAGTTGAGTTTTGGACCCCTATTATATAACTATACTGATTAAAATATTCATTTTATTATTATTCATTATTTTTATAAATTTTATATTTTTATAATTTTGTAAATATTATTTATAATATATGTATATATTAAAGCAGGAATAAAAACATAAAGAAAACACAAAAATAAAATACATAAATAAAACACATAGGTATAATACCTATAAATATACCTATAAAGAATATACTTCAATTTATTTAATTGTATAAACTACATTAGAAAAATAAAATAAAATAAAATGATATTTAAGTTTATAAAAAAGTTATAAATATATAAAATAATAACCCAAATTAATAAAATTAAATATACAAAATAAAAATAAAATATTAAAATATGTAGATAAATATACCTATATAGCCCTTAAAAGGGGACTTGTAATTTTATACCTCTAAAAATAAATGAAAATCATAATAAAACATTTTATAAAATAATAAGCATTTTTTATTTAATAACCTAAAATTAATAAAATCATTTATTATTTTTAAACGAATTTACAAAAAAAATTTGCCAAGGAATTTTCTGGTTGGTCCACGTGGACCAACCAGAATCCTCCGTTGGTTGACCTCGGTCAACTCTTTGATCGAGGTCTGGCCCCTGTCAGACTGTGGTTTTTTTGCCGTTTTCTTTGATTTTTGGAGAACGTGTCTTACACCTTCTCGCATCGGTGTCTTCTTCACTTTTGCTCCCCATCGATCGATGATACACGCCCATGGCTCTCCTCAGGTTGTGGATCATCGAGTCGGATGCTACACCTCGATCTTTGGAGTGCCAGAGCAACCTATTCAAAAACCCACCGACATTTCCTTCCACCTTTGAACCCTTTCTTGACCTAGTTTGGACCTCCTCGAGTGCTGTGGATTGACTCCTGTGATAGGGGAGCCTCCAGCACTCTCGAGCGAGGTCCAGCGAGGCCGGGAGGGCGTGTTCCACCCCCATCTCTGGCCCACCGCCGTAAGGTATCATCTCTAGCTCCTGGCCATTGAGGTATGCACGTTTCCTTATTTTCTCTGTATTTTTAACTTCCTCTTAGTTTTAGGATTCGACCACTACCGTCCTCCTCGCCTAGCACCCTACTAAATACCATCTCAACCACCTCATCGGAGTTCGCTCTGGCGAGCTTCCATTCCGCCACCACACGCTCCCATTACGCCACTGCGGGATCAGGGCATTTTACCCTTGACCCCTTCGCTTTGTTTTGCAGGTCCACGAACCGTATCGCACACCTGGGTCTCATTTTGGGGATGCTGCCATGGTCCCTGGAGCCGCAAGCTCTGCCGGCCTCGCACGCATTCTCCGATCGACACCAGAGCATTTTGGAGCACTCAAAACATAGAGCAGACCTGCAGGAACTGAATCAGCTCATTTTGGAGCTTCCGACACCACGGAGGGGGAGGAACGAGGCCAGGGAAGTTCGCCGTCGAGGGCCTTCTTCCACGTTCTTCGTCATCGCCTTCTAGCCGTCAGATCAAGGGCTCCGCCCAAGTGTGTAGCATCCTTCCGATCGTCCCCATTAGCCACCGTCAGATCTGCTGGGGCCTTCTAATCACATCCATCGATTGCGAAGCGGTATCAGTCGCGGGATCTTCGACACGTGGTAAGTGAAAGAGCATCCGCTGTCGGATCCCTAGGCATGGGTATTTTATGCTTTAGCCCCTGCTATTTTCTGTATTTAATAATTAGTGCATAATCATTCATCTACAGTTTTAGAATTTCTATAATATTTACAAAAAGCCCCTCAAACTTTGTATTTTGCTAAGTGGTCATTGGCCACGTCACCTTACGTGACTCGCGCACGTGAGGTGAGTGGCCATTTTGCGGAGGATCCCTTGAAAGTGTGGTTATTTCAATTAAGTCCTCGAACATTTTGAACCTGTTATATTTTTTTGGAAATTCTGCAAATCACCCCTCAGGTTTTTGGCAATTACGTATTAGTCCCTATCAAACACGTGGCAGACACGTGCGTGCTTAGTCTTTTTGCAGTGATAACCTTGGGTTTTTTATTATTTTTAATTGGTCCCAAAGGATTTTTATTGGATTATATTTTTCTGAAAAAATTACAATCAGGCCCCTGGACTTTTGCTTAATTACAAAAATATCCCTACTAGGGTCCTGATGAATCCACATTTCATCATCTTTATTCTATCATTTTGGCACCTAAAACCCTAGCAAATGCCTGTAAATAGCCTTAAATCAAGCATCTTAGCATTCATGCATGTGCATCTCAACAGTGTGTAAATTACTGTAATTAAGGCCAAAATTATAGAATAAATAAAGAAAAGAAAAAGAATAAAATATTGTAAATATTTTATGACCCAAAACCCCCGAGACCTAGGCATCTTGATGAATAGGTCGACAAGGAATAAAGTAGGGGGAGATAAGGCCAAAAACACAGTCAAAATACCTATACTTGTTATTCATTCTTTACTCATTTTGGGACCTATTTTTGGTTCCACTTTTTGTACATCAAATAAAGAAACTTTGTACATGAAAGTTGTAGATAATTTCATAAAGAAAAAGACAAAATTGATTTCACAGAAAAAGAATGTACAGACAAAAAGTTCTGGTCTGAATAAGAATCCAAAATCCCAACTTCCCAGACCCGTATCTCACAAACGACAACTCCAAATGCATCAAACTCACCTTTAATTGTATATAGAATAAAATAATCTATCCAATGGCGGTGGTTTCACATTTGGCGGAGCTACGGTTTAAAAGTTGAGTTTTGGACCCCTGTTGTATAGCTATACTGAATAAAATATTCAATTTATTCTTTATTCATTATTTATTCATTTTTATATTTTTATAATTTTTGTAAATATTACTTATACTGTATATGTGCATTAAAATTTAAATAAAATGCAAAGAAAAATAAAAATAAAATACTTGTATCAAGGATACATAGGTATACTGCATATACTTATACCTGTATAGAATACTTTTAGATTTTATTAAACACACCAAACAACTCAGAAAAATAAAATAAAAATATATTTAAGTATATAAAAGTATTTTATAATTTTATAAAATCCTAAATAAAAATAATAAGATTAAGAATACATAAAATAAAATAAAATATTAAAATACATAGGTATTATACCTATATAGGGTTAAAAAGGTAACTTGTAAAAATATAAGCCATAAAAATAAATAAAAATCAAAATTAAATACTACATAAAATTTTGAACATTTTTTATTTTATAACTTTTATCTAATTCGGCCATTTAATATTTTAAATTGAATTAACAAAGTTTTTTTTAGGGTTTTTCCTGGTTGGTCCACGTGGACCAACCAGGGGGCGGTCTCAGTTGACTCGGGTCAACTGCCTGCCCTACACCCTGTAGCCTTTGTCAGAACTGCTTTTGACCCCATCTTCTCCATTTTTTCGAGGCACGAGCTTTCATCCTTTCGACTCGATTTCTTCTGAGATTCTCTTCCTCGTTCATCCCTCTTGCCCGCCAAGTGATTACATCGGGCTGTGCATCAATGGGGTGCTCCAGGTCCCTCGTTCTTTCCACCCCTTCGTCAACCCCTTAAAACCTTGCCCTTGACCTAATTTGAAAATTGAACCGCATTCCACACAGATCTACCCCCCTTTTTGGTCGTGCTCGAGCATCTGGAGGTGACAGCTCCTAGTTCCTTGCCTCAAGGCGGCGGGTCGTAAACTGATCTGGGCGTGTTCCACACCTCCGGCGAGCCTTGCCGTAGAGGTATTTACCCTCTGGCCTTTGGCTATTGAGGCTGCCATTCGTCCCATTTTTATCGTCATTTTCTTCCTGTTAGTGTTAGGATCAGTTCGCCCTTAAATCCATCGTCAAATCCTTCATCGCATCATTCCACAGATCACCTCGCCGGAGCGCAACTCCGGCGAGCCGCCATCTCGCCTTTCGTTTCATTTCGAGAGCCCCCAGAGGTCGAGGCATTTTGCCCTCGACCTCTCTAACTTTTTGGTGCAGGTATTGAAGCCTATCGACGCTTCTGGAGCGGTTTTGTTCTCTCGCCGGAGCACCTGGGGCCTTGCAGCTCCGCCACCTCCGTGCGAGAGCACCGGCGACCGCCGGTGGCTTTTGTTGCTCTCAGACGCCAGCCGACACCTGCAGGAGCATCCTCGTCCACTTTGCAAGCCCGATCGTCGCCGTAGCTGGACGGAGGAGCTCGGAGAAGTTCGCCCATCCGGAGCTCCTCCGTGTTCTTCCCTCTACCTCCGGCGCAGTCGGATCAACGAAGGACGCCCAGATCGTGCTGCAGCCGTTAGATCTTCCCAAGTGCCCACCGTCCGATCGTCGAAGGAGATCTAATCCAGGCCGCACAAGCCAACCGTCATCGCGCGCCCAGGACACGCCATGTGGATAAGTGGACCGCCTCCAGCCGCCGGATCGCGCCCCGTCGCCCAGCCGTTGGATGCGTGCCACGCGTCTTCATCAGAGCGCCCGGGCGAGGGTATTTTGCATCTCAACCCTCGCCATTTTTGTATTTAATATGTAGTTTTTAAACTTTCGTCTGTAGCGTAAAAAGTTTGTAATATTTGCATAGAGACCCCCGAACTTCTCTTATTTGCATCTGAGTCCTCAGCCACGTCACCTCCCGTGACCTGTACACGTGAGGTGGGGGCATTTTGCAGAGGGCCCCTCGAATATTTGGGTATTTCGTTTCAGTCCGTAAACTTTTGTATTAAGTGTAAACTTTTTGGATAAATTGCAAGTAGACCCCCAGGGTTTTCTGATATTGCATTCCAGTCCCTCCCAGGCGCGTGCAAGTCACGCGCCCTGGTGGGTAATTTGTGAGCGTGCCCAGGCGGCTTTTGTATTTACATTTTGGTTCCAGAAATTGAATATTCAGTTATATATTTTTGTGGAAAATTGCATGTTTGTCCCTGGAAGTTTTGTAAATTGCATTTATGTCCCTGCCAGGCCTGATTATTAATTGGTTGCTTATTGTATTTATTTGAATGATCATTTCAAGCCCAAAAATTCCACAAAAATAGACTTAAGCTCCTGGATAGGTGTACTTTCACGCCACATATTTAGTTTTTGATTTTATTTTATTTTCATATTTATTAAAAATCAAAAACTTCCTTTTTGTGTACTGTCTACCTTAGAAAATACCAAAAAAATATTAAAACACCTCCAAAAATCCCAAAAAAATTAACTAGTTTCTATTTTATCCTATTTTAGTGTCAGTCCAAAAATCATTAAAAATTTCAAAAGAAAAACACTAAAAATCTAAAAACACTTAAAAACTTCAAAAAAATATATAAAATAGTAGAAAAATCTAAAAAATATAAACTCAGCTTCTGTTTATCCCTTATTTTATTCTCTTTATTAGAAAAATAGTGTGAAAATTTTGAGCTACTGTTTGCTATTTTTAATTCCTGTTTTTGTCACAGCCAGCCTCTTTTCCACTGTTTAGTTTTATTTTAGTATTTAAAAATATCAAAAACATCTTGAAAAACCCTCAAAAATCACAAAAATAGTAGAAAACCTTAAAAATACCAAAAACATTTTATTTCTGAATTTTTGAGTATTTTTGCACCTTTTTATAAATCTTTTACCTTACCTTTTATTATATTGCCTTTACTTTCCAATATTGAAAAAGAAATAAAAAAAATATAAAATATAAAATATAAAAATCAGAAAATTAAAAATCAAATACAAAACTAAATTAAAAAAAATATTAAAAATTAAAAACCCACAAAAGTTGTATTTACTTACTTGCTTAGTGTAGACACTATCACACTCACACACACTTGTGCATTCAATTGCTTGAGCTACACTGCTTGCTCCCTGTGTTCGAACTCTCTGCATACTTGACACTATACACCATTTGTGCAGAGTTAAAAATAAATTTTAACTCCACATTGTTTCTAATTTGTTGATCTTAGTGTGGGTTAATTGTTGATTAATTTCGGAATTTGTGTGGTCAAACACCGACTGTTGACTCGCTTTGTGAGTCGACATAACCGCATCGAATTTCGGGAAAATCAAATGGCGCCGTTGCCGGGGAGCAACAACTTGTAGTTCACATTTTTGTTTGATTGTGTGATTGTTTACCATAGCTTTATTTTCCATCTCTCACATTTTTGATATATATTATTGAGCTATCTGACCATCTCTTGTCTTGTCTTCTTGCGAGGGACCGCGGAGCGAGGCGGATCGCCTAGGCGACCCGACGCAACCTTGGGACGTGGAGCCGGCTATTCTTTAGCCAAGCCGGCAGGAGAGAGCAAGGAGTGAGAGAGAGTGCTTAGATTAGCTTGTCTTTTATTTTTGGTGAGAGAGTGATTTATTTAATTTGTAATAATACAGGTACACTTGGACTTGGACACTTGAACATTCGGGCCTAACTTCCGGGTGTTTGTTCACCCGGGGGCTCACCGCAGTTTTGACGAGTTTTCATCGCTGTCATTTGCCGGTTTTGTTTTCATTTTACACTTTCTTTTGAGGATTGAGCTCTTAGTTATAGGTCCTGCTTGACTCGATTAGAATAGGTCCAAACACTTAATTATATTTGCATGCTCCTATAGATACGTATTTGGACTTAGACTAACTAAACAGTTAATTAGTAACTTCCAAATCCACGCGCCGTGAGCTCACACCCGAACAAGCGCTTTCTCCTACTCCAAATGTGTTGGGCAGAGGAGGGGTGAGCCAAGACCGGACACTCGGATTAGGAGTTGCTAGTTAGCTTGTGGTTCTTCACGCTAGCAGTTGCCTATTCTAGGACGATTTCCGCCTTGCATTTCGCCATATAGATTAGGTTTAAAAATTCTGCTTTGCATCCCGCATGGAGAGAGCTGGGATTCACTGTAAGTCTTCTTACTTTGCACGCATCATATAGGCACAAAGGTGAGATTTCCACCTTGGTGTCGACTTGCACGGCTTTTCCGACTCTATTCTCCCTCTGTTTTTGGAACAAAGTAGGATAAAGGAAAAATACAAAAACGTTAGGCGCTTGTTTGAATTGACTCAAAAGAAGCGATAACACCAAAAAATTAAAAAAGGGACTGCTAAAGAAAACTTGACCAAAAATAAAATTGGTAATTATATTCATTGCTTGGGGAGAGTAACACCCTCACTTGTTTTCAGGTTACATGGGAAGGTCTCCTTCCAAGTGAGGTGAGCGCTTCGTAAGGATTAGAGCCCAAAACCCAACTTGTGGCTGCCTTGTGTATCGCCTGGATTTCCGAAGTATTGGCGCTACTATCGTACGTAGTCGAGTAGGACTTGGTCGCCAGTGGTGACTCTCTATTGTGAGAGCACCGACCTTGTCCGAAGTACCGAGCTTAGGCCACGCCTTCACGGGTGTGTCTGTCTCACCGGCTGCGTCCGAGTAGGACCTTGTACGCTCACGGGTGATTCCGTTGCGAGCGAGGTCCGAAGTATCGGTTTCGCCTATCGGCTTCCTCTCTCTTTTCTTTGGCTGAGTAGGGATCCAGGAAGGGTTACAAGGACCTCAAAAAGCGCAAGTTACAGGTTACACAGGAGGAGGACAAGTACGGGGACACTTTCCTGGCAGTACTCTCTCTCCTATAGGCGTAGCGCTCTAAGGACTCGTGAAAAGATTAATACCTGAAAAACAAGCTAAAACTGACAAGATAAAAGCCGAACCTTCACGGCTTCACGAGTTGAGTTGGTGAACTTACCCTTGCTTTGTGTTTGATTGTTAGATTTATTAAGGTCAAGATCAAAAACACCGCACAATTGTGCAAAATTTTGTTGCATTTCATCTTCTTTTTCTTGCATTTTCCCACTCTTTCCAAATAATCAAGATGATGGGACGGAGATCTCTTAGGCCGACCTTGTCGGCACCGCTATCCAGCACTCCTCCTTATTCATCTAGGAACAACTCGGAGAGTCCGCTCTCCGAGCCTGAGTTCACATCCACCCTGTTCCCCCTCGATCACCCTTCCCATTCTCCTTCCCTCAGTCCAATCATTTCAGAGTTCAGTGAATCACAGAATTCGGCTCATTCAACAGCACCTGAAATGGCCTCTTTTGCATTTTCAGAGAATCAAGCAATGGCAGACAGAGGCAAACACCCAGATGACCACGACCATCCTCCATTCATTATTGACCAAGTGGCCATCAACAATTCCTTGCTAGCATCCCTGGAGAATATGCAGAGACAGATCCGTGACCAGGGTGCATTCATGGGTGATCTCATGAGGGAAATAGCTCAGATGAGAGAGAACAGACCTGGAGGAGGCGGTGGCGGAGAAGGAGGAGGACCCGATGCAGGAGGAGGCGACCCAGACGGTGAGCGACCGCCACAGACTATCATGAGGGAACTTCACAACCCAGCTTCGTCCCTCACTCACCGGTGGATCAGACTTCCGCCAATCCACGGAGACTTCGAGCTTCGGCACCACACGATCCAACTTCTTCCCAAGTTCCATGGGCTGCCGACCGAAGAGCCGCACCTCCATCTCCAAGAATTCGAAATGATATGCAGCACCATCCACGATCGGTTGTTGACCGAGGACACAATCAAGATGATCGCCTTTCCATTCTCATTGGTTGACAGAGCCGCATACTGGCTCAAGCATCTAGGGCGATTTGTCGACACTTGGGCAGATCTCCGGTCCGTGTATTTGAAGAAATACTATCCTCTCGGTCGGACAAACGCAGCTCGAGCCATGATCAGCAATTTCGTCATGATCTCAAATGAACAGTTCCATGAAGCATGGGATCGATTTAGAGAGCTCATAGACCGGTGTC
This sequence comes from Ottelia alismoides, assembly GCA_037367405.1. Classification (NCBI taxonomy): domain Eukaryota; kingdom Viridiplantae; phylum Streptophyta; class Magnoliopsida; order Alismatales; family Hydrocharitaceae; genus Ottelia; species Ottelia alismoides. The sequence goes on along the minus strand of JAZKJV010004547.1, from coordinate 365,309 downwards.
CACATCACGATATCTCCAAGCCCCACCTGGTGCAGAGTTTCTTCTGTGGGCTGACACCGGAGCTGCAGGGGCTTGTGAACGCCTCTTGCGGTGGGTCTTATTTCTCCAAGGGAGAAGACGACGTCTGGGCCATCTACGAAGGCATGGCAGAGAACTCCACAGTGATGACCCAGGCCAGAGTCTACACTCAGCAGAAGCCCCCGCAGGGAGCGGGATCATTTCATAGGATCGCCCGCATCGATGCCGGTCCCAGCACAGCGTCGGTAGCCGCAGCCCAAGCAGAATCAGCAGCAGCCGACATGGGCATTATCAGTGAAAAGCTGGACCGCATGGAGATCCTCGAAAAGAAGCAGAACCAAGGTCTAGCCCAGATGGACCTTCTCACCAAGACAATGAGTGACCTGAAAACTCAAATTCTCTGTATTCAGGAGGCACAGGCCCATTCACAACAGCCTCCCAGGTCACAGGTTGCATCCAGCAGCAGCAATCCCAACCAGGCCTCTACCTCATACCGTCAGGTGAACCATATCCAGGCGGAGCCGGTTCATTTGCTGCAATACCATTCAGAGCAACCGCCATCTTCGGACACGCAGATGGTGGTTTATCAGCCGGAGCAGCCACTGGCAGTTCTTCCTCCACCTTCCTTCGAGCAGGAGCCGTTGATGGAAGTCAACGGGATATGGTATGACCGATACCCGCAGCCCGCTATCCGTAGGGATCACCCCGGATTTCGTTGGGGTAATGGTGGATCCTCGTCCCAGCAGCATCCTCCTGCCCAAGGACAGCAGAACGGCCAGCCACAGCAACAACACCAGCAGCCCCAGTACAACCAGCCCCAGCAGTATCAGAGTGGTCCTCGTCCCGCCTATCAGGGACAGCAGTGGAGGCAGCGACAGCCGCCTCAGCATTCTTATCACCAGCCTTCCCCCCAATTTCAGCAACAACACCAGCAGCAGCAGCCCCATTTCCAGCAGGGACAGACGTCCGGTTCTCAGGGTCCAGCCTATGAGAACCCTGCTCTTGATGATCTTGCCCGCTTGCTATCTGAACAGCGAGCATCTTTCAGGCAAGAAATGGATGAGTTCCGGCAGGAGATGCGGGACATTATCAAAGGCAAAGCCGCCATACCCGCTCAGATCGAACCAAACCCTAATAATTTAAAAAGAAAATCTGAGCAGGTAGAGTTCACAGAGGACACCTCTCCTAGTGATGATTTGAATGACATATCTTATTCCTATTATGATGCTGATTTTGTTACTACTAGGAGCGGTAGGATGCCAGCCGGCGGCGCCTCTTCTGAGCGACAGCCAGACGCAGGATCAGGAGCGCTAGAGGAGCAGAGGAGCGGTGCTGATGCCGCTATTGATGATGTTGAAGACGGTGGTGCTGATGCCACCAATGCTGGAGCCCAGGACAACGGTGCTGATGCCGTTGTGATACCAGATGCAGGCGGTGGTGCTGATGCCACCATTTTGGATGGTGAACCAGAGCGCGGTGCTGATGCCGCGAAGACAGGTGCTAGTGGTGGTACTGAGGCCACCACATCCACTTTTGTTGAGCCATCTTCTGTGATGTTACCACATTTTGTATCTAAAGACTGTGGGAACAAAAACAAAAAGAAAAATATGAATAAAGGAAAGGTTTCTGTTCAAATTACGGATCCATATGTGTTGAATGATGATGATTGTATGGATTCTCCATTTTCACAGGCACAGGGACCAATTCCTAGCCCTCCATCTGAGGAGGCCCCTACCATCCCCTTCCCTGAGGCACTCCGCCGAGCAAAGGGGAATAAAAAAGAAAATCCTAAAAAGAATCAGCAGGTAGAGTTTGGCAACGAAATGATTGACAGATTTCACATTCAGCTGACTCTACGAGAAGCATTTGAGCATATCCCCTTCTTCAAGAAGAACTTAAAAGAAACAACTACTGTTCGAAGAAGGAAGAGGCACAGAGATCAAATCCATATGCTCACTCATAACACTTGCTGCGCCATTCAGAACACATTGCCAGCCAAGCGACCAGACGCAGGAGCTCCCTATGTCAGATGCGAGATTCAGGAGCAGCAGTTTGATCGTACTCTGTTAGACAGCGGCTCTTCAATTAACCTCCTTCCGGCAGCCTTACTCAAGCAGTTCGAGTTTGGCTCTCTTCTTCGAAGCAGAACCGTCCTTCAGTTTGCTGATAGGTCGATTAAGAGGCCGAAGGGGTTATTGAAAGACGTGGTCGTTACCATTCAGGGCCTGAAATTCCCCGTGGACTTCGTTGTGTTGGACATGGAGATCCCTGAGGCGGTAACTGATGCCCCCATCATTCTCGGACGTCCATTCTTGGCCACAGCCAAGGCGGTGACCGACCATGACAGTGGGAAGGTATGCTTTCGCGTAGAGGGCGAAACCATACAAATAGAGACGATCGAAGAGATCAGAGCCAGAGAGGCAGAATGCTCAGAGCAGTCCAGCGAAGCCGAGCAGATGACAGAGGAGGAGCTAGACATCCACCAGGTTTGTGATTTCGAGATGACTGATGATGAATCCAACTGGAAAGATCCCGTAGCACCGACCCTCGCCTTGCCTACAGATTCACTGTATCTCAAGCTCATGGCAGTCGAGAGCCGGGAGAGCACATTCCTGGATGAGGATATCTCTGAGGCTGACAGTGTCGTGATGAGTGGTGCTGAGGAATTTCAATCTTGCTCATCGTCTTCTGATCCCTCGGATTCAGACATTGACTGGGATGACTTTGATGACTATTTACCTTGTCTGATTCCTACTGAGCCAACAACCATGACAGAGTGCGAGCCAGTGCAGCTTATTGATGATCCATCAGGCCGCCCTTCGTCAGCAATTCAAGCAGAGCGAGAGTTCTCCCATGCAAACCTGGTCGCATTTACACAGACTTATCAGAAGCCAGATCTGCCACCTCCCAGTTGTCCGGAAAGGAAACCTCTGCCGCAGTCAATGAAGTACAGATTCCTTGCTGGAGAGCCAGAAATGCACCCAGTCATTATCTCAGCAGATTTGACTGGAGAGCAAGAATCTCGTCTGATGGAGGTTCTTGAAAGAAACCGCAAGGCAATCGGTTGGAGTATAGCTGATCTCCAGGGGCTGAGCCCAAATCTTTGCTCTCACCACATCTATCTCGAAGATAACGCTAAGCCGTCGCGTGAGTTCCAACGACGGTTGAACCCGAATCTTCGAGACGTAGTCATGAAAGAAATTTCCAAGTGGTGGAGCGCCGATTTCATCTATCCCATCTCCGACTCCAAATGGGTCAGTCCGTTACATGTGGTACCCAAGAAGACGGGTATCACTACAGTTGTCAATGAGTCCGGAGAGGAGATCGCTACCAGAGTACCAACTTCTTGGAGGTTCTGTGTGGACTACAGACGAGTGAATGAGGCCACCAAGAAGGATCACTTCCCGCTACCATTTATTGATCAGATTATCGAGCGGTTAGCTGGGAAGAGCCATTACTGTTTTCTTGATGGGTACTCTGGATATAATCAAGTGGCCATTGCGCCCGAAGACCAGGAGAAAACGACATTCACCTGTCCGTTTGGGACTTATGCTTTCAGACGGATGCCCTTTGGTCTATGTAACGCTCCGGCGACATTCCAAAGGTGCATGTTGTCCATCTTCTCGGACATGGTGGGTGACTGTTTAGAGGTCTTCATGGATGACTTCTCGGTCTATGGCGACGGGTTCGACGCTTGTCTTGACTGCCTAGACCGTGTGCTTAAGCGCTGCATTGAGGTCAATCTTGTCTTATCCTGGGAGAAGAGTCATTTCATGATGACTCAGGGGACGGTCCTTGGTCATATCGTCTACAACAGGGGCATGGAGGTCGATCCGGCTAAGGTGGACACCATCAGAAAACTCAATCCGCTGTCCAATCTGCGTCAGTTACGGTCTTTTCTGGGGCATGTCGGTTTCTACCGACGGTTCATTCAGGACTTCAGCCGAATTGCCCGACCGCTTACTGACTTGCTCACCAAAGACACCGAGTTTATTGTTAATGATAAGTGTCTTGAATCATTTGAGATTCTCAAGAATATGGTTGTCTCAGCTCCTGTCCTTCAGCCACCCGATTGGTCTCTCCCATTCGAGATCATGACGGATGCTTCAGATTTTGCCGTTGGGGCTGTGCTTGGACAGAGGAGGGATGGTTTACCTTTTGCCATTCACTACGCCAGCCGGACTTTGGATGCCGCGCAGCGGAATTACACTGTGACTGAGAAAGAAATGCTGGCCGTAGTCTTCGCTCTTGATAAGTATCGATCGTATATTCTCGGATCTAGAGTGACCATTTATACTGATCACACCGCCATCCGGTACTTAATGGCTAAGAAGGATGCCAAAGCACGTCTTACCAGATGGATCCTTCTACTCCAGGAATTTGATATTGAGATTAAGGACAAGCCTGGAGTCAAGAATGTGGTGGCGGATCATCTCTCCAGATTGGAGAATCTTGAGGAATCTGAGCCCAACGCACCTATCACTGAGACGTTTCCAGATGAGGCGATCTTGGCTATCACCTCACTCCCATGGTATGCTGACTTTGTAAACTATCTTGTTGCCAAGACAGTCCCTCAGGGTTGGCCCAGGCAGAAACTTGAGACCTTCCTAGCTAAGGCCAAGTTTTACCATTGGGAGGATCCCGTCCTTTATCATGAAGGAGGGGATAGCATCTGGAGGAGGTGCATTCCTCAGGAAGAGCAGCATAGCGTCCTCACATACTGCCACAAGCTTGAGGCAGGAGGACATCATTCTGGAAAAAGGACAGCACAGAAGGTGCTTCAATCCGGCTTATGGTGGCCTACTCTCTTCAAGGACTCTGATGAGTTCGTGAAGAGATGTACTGACTGTCAGAAAATGGGAACCTGCGGACAGAGAGACATGATGCCCATGCAACCCATTCACTTCTGTGAGGTTTTTGATGCATGGGGGATTGATTTCATGGGCCCATTTCCTAAGAGTCAGGGATTCGAGAATATTTTGCTCGCTGTGGATTATGTCAGCCGATGGGTTGAGGCTATCCCCACCCGAGCCGCAGATGCTAAAACCGTTTGCAAATTTTTGAGGAAAAATATCATTTCACGGTTCGGAGTACCTAGAGTCTTGATTTCAGACGGGGGGTCTCACTTCATCAATGACAAAGTCAGGGCCCTTGCAGACGAGTTCGGCATTGACCATCGGGTTTCCACTCCTTATCACCCTCAGACTAATGGTCTAGCCGAAGTATCGAATAGGGAGATAAAGACTATCTTGCAGAAAGTTGTCTGCCCAGACCGAAAGGATTGGTCACAGCTTTTGGACTCGGTCTTGTGGGCTTATCGGACATCTTTCAAGAATCCTTTGGGGACATCTCCCTTTCGTCTCGTTTATGGCAAGCCGTGCCATTTGCCAGTGGAAATCAAGCATAAATCTTTTTGGGCAGTTACTGAGTTGCTTCTAGATCCAGAGAGTATAGGAGACCAGAGAAGAGCAGAATTGGCAGCCCTGGAGGAATTGAGAGATACAACCTTCTCCAACAGCCTACGGTACAAAGAGAAAGTGAAGACATGGCATGATTCGCATATCAGCCATAAACAGTTTGAGCCAGATCAGAGAGTATGGTTGTTTGATTCCAGGCTGAAGTTATTTCCAGGGAAGTTACAGAGCAAGTGGAAAGGACCATATGTGGTCAGGAAGGTACATGACAATGGCAGCATCGACATATCCGAACCGTCATCTTCCTCTACCTTCCGCGTCAATGGTCAACGCTTGAAATTATATCTTGATCATGATCCGCCGACCATTGACGTTACCCCCATTCTTCTGGTATGAGATGTGTCATTTGATTCTCATCATCTACATCTCATACACGGTGATCAAATCTATCTTCCGCTGTACAGATCCATCTGTTTATATCACTTTGTTGTCTGTTGATTTATTTTCTTCTTTTCTTCTTTTCTTCTTTTCTTCTTTTCCTCTTTCATCGTCTTTATCTATCAAAAAGGTGCTGCCCTTGTAGACAGTTTTCCATACTTAGGACGTACTTTGTCCTAAGTATAGGGGGGTTGGCACCCCGAGTTTTTCTATTCTTTTCGATCCTCTCCATTGTCTCCTCTTCTTGTCTATACTTAGGGATATTTTACCCTAAGTATAGGGGGAGACAATATGAGTACGATCTGTTCATTCCCACCCTTGACCCTCCCTGCGTTGTGTACAGTCTGCTATACTTAGGATTATTTGATCCTAAGTATAGGGGGGACGGTCAACTTCTCATTCATTGATTCATTCATTTATTCTTTATTATGTAGACTTGTCTATACTTAGTACGAGTTATGTCTTCTCTTTTCTCTCCGATCTATGAGGACATAGCTCAAGCTAAGTATAGGGGGGTCGTATATACTACGTATATACTTTGGCCATAACTCGTACGTTCGTATTTTTCTTAAGAATATGGCTAAAAATTCTTTAAAATTCATTAAAAATCCTTAAAAAGATGTGATTATTCCTCAAATTCTTGTTGTATTTACTGATTAATAAATCAGGTGAAAATGTTTTTGCAAAACGTTTGAAAAATAGTTTGAAAATCTTTGTGAACATCTATTGAAAACTATTTTGAAAATATTTTGTTTCGTGTTTTCAACCTGTGTGAAAAAATGTGTGGATTGTAAAATTTCTTTTTTTTGTGTGAAATAAAATGTTTGAAAAATGATTTGCAAATGGTTTGAAAAATGGTTGCAAAAATGATTTGAAAAACCTATATATACTGTTTTGAAAGCCTTTGCAAAATGATTTTCAAATGTGTGTAAAATGTTTGTAAAAATTATTTTGGACTATAGTTTTCAAAAATTGTGTGAAAAGCTTGTTTTCAAATAAGTTTGAGGAATATATACATCACACCAAAATCCACTACCTATATATGTGTATAAAATTGACCACTTACCCTTGTAAATTCTAAAATCCACTTCTTGTATATATAAGAAGCACTCCCGTGTACATATTTTAACCTAGTTTTCAGCCAAATCTTTTTGTTTTCAAAAATTCCCAAAAACATTTGCAAAATTAAAATCCAAAAACATTTGAAAAATCTTTGAAAAATACAAAAAAATGCATCTGCATATGCATCATCATATTTTCAAAAATCCATAAAAAGTTCAAAATCTTTGAAAATTGCATCACAAAAATATTTTCTGCATTGCATTGCATAGCATGAGCATTTTTCGGATTGAGTTTGATAGTTGAACAAGTCTAAGTAAAATCCGAAGATTGGAGCTTGATTGGACCTTAAAATCTACCTAATAACAGGAACCTTATAGGAACTGGGTTTGAGGTACTTCAGGTCTAGTTGACTTAATTCTTTGAGGATCACGGGACTTGGTTCAATGGATTCTTGACTGCCTAAGTAGAGTATTTCGGAGCACACGCACGACTCTTGTTGATAATGACCTTACTTGGACACCTGCACCTTTCACATGGCTCAACTCAGTTGGAGTGGTGAGGGGATTGGATTTGCCGGTATGAGACGCACACAAGTGGAAACACTTGTCCTCCTCTAGGGAGGGAAGTGCACCCCAACCCGTCCAGTGATTAGGAAGTCTAAAGACAGGAGGCTGTGGGTTGCGATAAAGCTTCAAAAGAGGGATAGTCTACTGGCTCAAGAGGAAAAACTCCTTATGTAAATGCTGCTGTGAATAGTATTAAAAAAAAATGTTCAGGCATGTACAAAAATAAAAAGCCTGCAAGTATGTACAAAGTCAATAAGCAAGCTTGAGTTCCAAAGTCATATCATGTGAGCCTGCAGCAGGATGACTTGACTACACTGGTCTTGCATCCAAGGATAGGTAGCTACACTGGCTACCGTCCATTCTTCTCTTCACCCCCTCCTCTTGAGCTGGTTGCCACTTGAACTTAGAAGGGAATACCCCGCTCCTCGAGGATGGAGTTGCTGGATTGGGGAATCACTGGGTTGTCATACTGGAGAAGTCAGTTTCTTTGTCATTCTAGTTGGGGAGAGCCACCATCACTTACACTGTACAAGTCAGATTCATAGTCGTAAGAATTTGCGTATGAGTTGAGATATTTCTGACCTGGCTATTGAGGAGACTTGAGCAGAGTTTTGGGATCCTCAAGGACTGTTGGATTTCAAACACGGTTCTCAATAAGGTTCCGCCCGCACTAAATTTCTAAAGGTCCGACTTAAGCTCCAAACTTTGATTTTGCGAAGACAAGTTTGATAATCAAATAAAATCCAAGTTCTTCTTTTTCTTTTCTTTCTTTTCTTTTTGCACTTATTGCATAAGTGTTTGCTAGGGACTAGCAAAGGTAAAGTATAGGGGGATGATGAATCCACATTTCATCATCTTTATTCTATCATTTTGGCACCTAAAACCCTAGCAAATGCCTGTAAATAGCCTTAAATCAAGCATCTTAGCATTCATGCATGTGCATCTCAATAGTGTGTAAATTACTGTAATTAAGGCCAAAATTATAGAATAAATAAAGAAAAGAAAAAGAATAAAATATTGTAAATATTTTATGACCCAAAACCCCCGAGACCTAGGCATCTTGATGAATAGGTCGACAAGGAATAAAGTAGGGGGAGATAAGGCCAAAAACACAGTCAAAATACCTATACTTGTTATTCATTCTTTACTCATTTTGGGACCTATTTTTGGTTCCACTTTTTGTACATCAAATAAAGAAACTTTGTACATGAAAGTTGTAGATAATTTCATAAAGAAAAAGACAAAATTGATTTCACAGAAAAAGAATGTACAGACAAAAAGTTCTGGTCTGAATAAGAATCCAAAATCCCAACTTCCCAGACCCGTATCTCACAAACGACAACTCCAAATGCATCAAACTCACCTTTAATTGTATATAGAATAAAATAATCTATCCAATGGCGGTGGTTTCGCATTTGGCGGAGCTACGGTTTAAAAGTTGAGTTTTGGACCCCTGTTGTATAGCTATACTGAATAAAATATTCAATTTATTCTTTATTCATTATTTATTCATTTTTATATTTTTATAATTTTTGTAAATATTACTTATACTGTATATGTGCATTAAAATTGAAATAAAATGCAAAGAAAAATAAAAATAAAAATACTTGTATCAAGGATACATAGGTATACTGCATATACTTATACCTGTATAGAATACTTTTAGATTTTATTAAACACACCAAACAACTCAGAAAAATAAAATAAAAATATATTTAAGTATATAAAAGTATTTTATAATTTTATAAAATCCTAAATAAAAATAATAAGATTAAGAATACATAAAATAAAATAAAATATTAAAATACATAGGTATTATACCTATATAGGGTTAAAAAGGTAACTTGTAAAAATATAAGCCATAAAAATAAATAAAAATCAAAATTAAATACTACATAAAATTTTGAACATTTTTTATTTTATAACTTTTATCTAATTCGGCCATTTAATATTTTAAATTGAATTAACAAAGTTTTTTTTAGGGTTTTTCCTGGTTGGTCCACGTGGACCAACCAGGGGGCGGTCTCAGTTGACTCGGGTCAACTGCCTTCCCTACACCCTGTAGCCTTTGTCAGAACTGCTTTTGACCCCATCTTCTCCATTTTTTCGAGGCACGAGCTTTCATCCTTTCGACTCGATTTCTTCTGAGATTCTCTTCCTCGTTCATCCCTCTTGCCCGCCAAGTGATTACATCGGGCTGTGCATCAATGGGGTGCTCCAGGTCCCTCGTTCTTTCCACCCCTTCGTCAACCCCTTAAAACCTTGCCCTTGACCTAATTTGAAAATTGAACCGCATTCCACACAGATCTACCCCCCTTTTTGGTCGTGCTCGAGCATCTGGAGGTGACAGCTCCTGGTTCCTTGCCTCAAGGCGGCGGGTCGTCAACTGATCTGGGCGTGTTCCACACCTCCGGCGAGCCTTGCCGTAGAGGTATTTACCCTCTGGCCTTTGGCTATTGAGGCTGCCATTCGTCCCATTTTTATCGTCATTTTCTTCCTGTTAGTGTTAGGATCAGTTCGCCCTTAAATCCATCGTCAAATCCTTCATCGCATCATTCCACAGATCACCTCGCCGGAGCGCAACTCCGGCGAGCCGCCATCTCGCCTTTCGTTTCATTTCGAGAGCCCCCAGAGGTCGAGGCATTTTGCCCTCGACCTCTCTAACTTTTTGGTGCAGGTATTGAAGCCTATCGACGCTTCTGGAGCGGTTTTGTTCTCTCGCCGGAGCACCTGGGGCCTTGCAGCTCCGCCACCTCCGTGCGAGAGCACCGGCGACCGCCGGTGGCTTTTGTTGCTCCCAGACGCCAGCCGACATCTGCAGGAGCATCCTCGTCCACTTTGCAAGCCCGATCGTCGCCGTAGCTGGACGGAGGAGCTCGGAGAAGTTTGCCCATCCGGAGCTCCTCCGTGTTCTTCCCTCTACCTCCGGCGCCGTCAGATCAATGAAGGACGCCCAGATCGTGCTGCAGCCGTTAGATCTTCCCAAGTGCCCACCGTCCGATCGTCGAAGGAGATCTAATCCAGGCCGCACAAGCCAACCGTCATCACGCGCCCAGGACACGCCACGTGGATAAGTGGACCGCCTCCAGCCGCCGGATCGCGCCCCGTCGCCCAGCCGTTGGATGCGTGCCACGCGTCTTCATCAGAGCGCCCGGGCGAGGGTATTTTGCATCTCAACCCTCGCCATTTTTGTATTTAATATGTATTTTTTAAACTTTCGTCTGTAGCGTAAAAAGTTTGTAATATTTGCATAGAGACCCCCGAACTTCTCTTATTTGCATCTGAGTCCTCAGCCACGTCACCTCACGTGACTTGTACACGTGAGGTGGGGGCATTTTGCAGAGGGCCCCTCGAATATTTGGGTATTTCGTTTCAGTCCGTAAACTTTTGTATTAAGTGTAAACTTTTTGGATAAATTGCAAGTAGACCCCCAGGGTTTTCTGATATTGCATTCCAGTCCCTCCCAGGCGCGTGCAAGTCACGCGCCCTGGTGGGTAATTTGTGAGCGTGCCCAGGCGGATTTTGTATTTACATTTTGGTTCCAGAAATTGAATATTCAGTTATATATTTTTGTGGAAAATTGCATGTTTGTCCCTGGAAGTTTTGTAAATTGCATTTATGCCCCTGCCAGGCCTGATTATTAATTGGTTGCTTATTGTATTTATTTGAATGATCATTTCAAGCCCAAAAATTCCACAAAAATAGACTTAAGCTCCTGGATAGGTGTACTTTCACGCCACATATTTAGTTTTTGATTTTATTTTATTTTCATATTTATTAAAAATCAAAAACTTCCTTTTTGTGTACTGTCTACCTTAGAAAATACCAAAAAAATATTAAAACACCTCCAAAAATCCCAAAAAAATTACCTAGTGTCTATTTTATCCTATTTTAGTGTCAGTCCAAAAATTATTAAAAATTTCAAAAGAAAAACACTAAAAATCTAAAAACACTTAAAAACTTCAAAAAAATATATAAAATAGTAGAAAAATCTAAAAAATATAAACTCAGCTTCTGTTTATCCCTTATTTTATTCTCTTTATTAGAAAAATAGTGTGAAAATTTTGAGCTACTGTTTGCTATTTTTAATTCCTGTTTTTGTCACAGCCAGCCTCTTTTCCACTGTTTAGTTTTATTTCAGTATTTAAAAATATCAAAAACATCTTGAAAAACCCTCAAAAATCACAAAAACAGTAGAAAACCTTAAAAATACCAAAAACATTTTATTTCTGAATTTTTGAGTATTTTTTCACCTTTTTATAAATCTTTTACCTTACCTTTTATTATATTGCCTTTACTTTCCAATATTGAAAAAGAAATAAAAAAATATAAAATATAAAATATAAAAATCAGAAAATTAAAAATCAAATACAAAACTAAATTAAAAAAAATATTAAAAATTAAAAACCCACAAAAGTTGTATTTACTTGCTTGCTTAGTGTAGACACTATCACACTCACACACACTTGTGCATTCAATTGCTTGAGCTACACTGCTTGCTCCCTGTGTTCGAACTCTCTGCATACTTGACACTATACACCATTTGTGCAGAGTTAAAAATAAATTTTAACTCCACATTGTTTCTAATTTGTTGATCTTAGTGTGGGTTAATTGTTGATTAATTTCGGAATTTGTGTGGTCAAACACCGACTGTTGACTCGCTTTGTGAGTCGACATAACCGCATCGAATTTCGGGAAAATCAGGTCCCATTTTCTCTTTGTTTCTACTATTTATTTCATGCATCTATAAAATCCTAAACAATATCCAAAAATATATTTAGGTTATTGTTGCATTCCTCTATCATGCCATGTTTTTATTTTACATTTTTGCATCATTTTATTATTTATAAAAAATAAAAAGCATGCATTTTCATCCTTGTTTGCATTAGAAAATCCATAAAAAAAATATAAAAACTTCTTGATCCAAAAAATATATTTTTGTTTATTTTTGTATGTGCTACCTTTAGATTAAAAAATACTAAAAAAATATAAAAGAAAAATCAAAAAATAGAAAAACACTAAAAATCTCTATATATATAATCCACAAAAAATCACAAAAATAAAATTTATGTTTCCTAATTTTCTTTATTTTATTATCTTTGATTTAAAATTAATTTGGAGAATTTTTGTTACTATTTACCATTTTTCATCTCTATTTTAATTTCAGTTTTTTATTTTATTCCCTATTTTGAGTTGTTGTGACTTTAAAAATACCAAAAAATTAGCAAAAATATAGAAAAATCACAAGAACATTATAAAAACTTAAAAAGCACAAAAATATTTTATTTCCTAAATTTTTCTTATTTTCCCTATTTTTATATATACATTATCCCTCTCTTTCCCTTATTGTATATATATCTTATTTTAAAGAAAAAGAAAATATAAACAAATATAAAATATAAAAAGAAAATACAAAATCAGAAAATTAAAAATCAAAATATAAAAATATAAAATTAAAAATAAACTAAAAAATATATTAAATTAAAAACCCACAAAAAATAGCACAAATAGATAAATCATCACATTCATCTTTGAGCATCATTGCCTCGATCTACCTGTGTTCGACCTCTACACTACTTGCACTATACACATCTTTTATAGAGTTATAATAAATTTTAACTCCTCACCACTTTTCATTGTTTGATCTCTGTTGTGGGTTAGTTGTTGTCTGAAGATCGGGCTTCTTGGGGGTTGCCACAACGATTGTGTCTTCACCTTGTGTGAGACGTATTTAGACCCGTGAAAAATCTGCTTCAATAGGACCCAGACAGTTTTTGGAAATTGCAAATAGGTCCCTCCAACGACCTATTTGTAATATTTATCTTTTTATTTCTTGTATTTTATTACAATTATGCCCCTGCATAGTTTTCTTCATAACTTGAGCATCAGAGGTCCAAATTGCATGATTTTGGTGTCGTTTTGTTCCTTGTTTCATCCTCTTCATGGCATGTTTAATTTTCTCATCACCATTTTAAATGAAGTGAATTTTTAATGTTAGATGATGACTCTTGTTCCAATGCCTTGTCATAAAATAGATGTTTTCTCATGATGTTATGCTCAAAATGATCCTAATTTCAATCTACTTTCTGTTGCTCAATTTATTGATCTTTCTAAGATATATTTGTAGTAGTCAATTGCATACATTTAACTTGCATTATTTTCATGTATACTCCATATTTGCTTTGAAAAATAACTAAAAAAAATTGCATGCATCATATTTGTGCATTGTTCTGCATTTTACCTCGTGCATCTGCATAAAGATCTGAATTTGAGAAATAATTCACACTTGCTCTTAATTGATTGAAATTTGATAAATATATAGAGTAGCTCGTGTCTCTGTGTTCGACCTTAGTAGACTTGCTAATAAAAATACTCCACGACATTCAAACGATTGTGGTTTTTGCTAAACCAAAATTTCCTACTATACTACGACATTCTCTGATTATTAAAGAGGCAAATTTTGCGTACATCAATGAGTCCTTGAGTGAAGGTGAAAATTTAAAATATCAAAGAAAACTATAGTACAAATACTAAAATGGAGGGAGCACACTTGTAAATGTCCAATATTAAATCACTTATTTAGTATTTTTTCATTTCATCTTCACCCATTAAAATCTTTTAGGATCTTGGATACTATTTCATACCATACCACAAGAAACATCAACTCTATATGACAAGTATGACCGCTACATGAGATCAAGATCAAAGTATAAATATTACCTTTGCCAACTTTATAAGTCAAAAATTTCTTACTGTCTAGATCGTCCTTACGCCCATCGAGAAATTCCTATATATTCATCTTACGATCATTTTGGTACCAATTGTATGATTTTCCATGTTATTAAAATATTTTACTCTCTTGCTTTTATTGAAGGTTCTACTACTAACATATAATTAATTAGTATACATTACATTATAAGCATGATCTTTATGCCATGGTCTACATGCCGTGAAAACATAGATTAAAATTTAGTTAAAAATTCTTATGTTAGTACATCACACAGAATAGGCTTGGAGATTATTTTACGAGGGTGCTTTTCTTGCTTCTTGAAGTTCATAGAATCTATTTTTGAGTACTTTGGAATATTGTTATCAATGTGAGCAGTAGTTGATTCGAGCTTTTAGAAAGTTGCTATCAATGCGATCAGTAGTCGACTCAAGCCTTTACAAAGTTATCTCTTCTTCTTATTCAAACAAGTTTATACTTGTAATGTTGTAGCACATATACTCTTTCATTATTCCTTTTCCTTCTTTCACGATGTTTTTTAGTTAATAACATTGTGATTAAAAAGAGATTAGAGGTTTTATACAGTTCTCTCCTCTCTAATCGTTTATTAGGAAAACAACATTTGGGTCCAAATGATGTCCTAAGATTGCATTTTTCAAAAAAAAAAAAAGTTGTCCAATTGAGTGTGCTTTTTTAATATACGTATTCTCTTTCAATTTTATAAAAAATGTGTGTACGTTCTTTGAATATTCTTCATTCTTCATTTCTAAATGTATTTTTCTTACTACCACTATGTTAGATATATATATATATATATATATATACGTAGAGAGAGAGAGGAGTAATCCTATGAGATGAGAATTTTGTGAGATAGTGAGATGGGAAATTCTGGACCACTAGATCATGTCTTCTCTCTCCTGGTTTTCTCTTTCCTGGTTGAAACTACTAGTCCAGAATTTCCCATCTCACAATCTCACATGATCGCTCCCTTCTCTCTCCATCTCCCTCTCTATATATATATAAAGAGAGGGGGGGGGGGTTAATTATATGAGAGCCAAAACCTGTGAGAGCATGGGAGCAGTGATTCTGGACCACTAGATTCAAACAAGAGAGAGAAGACCAAGAGAGAGAAGACAAAATCTTGTGGTCTAGAATCACTGCTCACATGCTCTCAGAGTATTTTGCTCTCACAGGATCACTCCTCTATATATAAATGAGCTAATTATAAAATTTTATGGGATATCATGCACCAAAGTTTGTGTTGTTGAATTATTACACTATGTACTTAGCTGAATGGTTGTGTCCAGAGACATCTTCAAGTTTACTTACCTCACTTCCTATGTGATGTGATTGCATATACTTATTGAAAAATCATAAATAAAAATTTCCTATATCAACATTATACTTTTAACTTATTCTCCCATCAAATATCTTCATTTGCATATGGAAGATTCTAATAGTAAAAGCATAAAATAAAAAAAATCCTACACATTATTTATTTTAAAGCTAGTTCAAGTACCTTCAGCTTGTATTTGGAAAGAACTTTTCAAACTCCTCATTTTTTTATACACCAAATATTTTCATTTTTTATATCTGCTATGAAATGTAATATATAAGTAGGGCAAAGAACATGCTATAGATGACAACTCTCCGCGTCATTTATATCAGTGTTATTACATTTCTCATGAAGCATCTCTTTCTGCTATGTGGAGAAGAATGTTTTTTCTTGACAATTTGCTCATGTTAGTACAAGAAGCCTTAATGATAGAAAAAAAGTATGGTCCTCTTAATGGACCACGGTGACATGGTTACCACCATTTTTATACAGGTAGGCTATGACGAAGACTCTTGATCGCGATATAAAATCGATGACCATATGAAATGAAAAAGAGTCATTGTGTTATGGTGTAAGAATATTGCTCACAAGACTTTCCCTTATGTTATAGATGAAGACTTTCTACATAATTTACCTCAGCATGATTGCACTTCCTATTTAACTACTCTATTAGTGATGGTACAAGTATTTACAGAGAGATTGATGGGAGACGGGCAACAAGCTGTGTCGTCAATTCCTTTTGGATAACAAATCCATTTTTTTTGAAATACAACATCTATAGACTTGAGAACCATAACATTATTATGCATAAAATTTTGGACCCTTTTAAAGAACCCTACTGCTTCAGTTGTCAAGAATCCAAACGTATCAAAATCAAAGGGATGAATACATGACTGCCATGGTTCTCTGATACACCTCGATGACATGGTTGCCACCATCTCTATCTATGTAGACTATATCAGGTTCCTTGATTGTGTAATATCTTATCGGTTACCATGTGAAATGAATAGAGACATTGAGTTATGATGTAAGACCATTGCTACAATATTTAGCTTTATAATAACTTTATATTAATATGCTATATGGAGTTGATATGTAAAGAATCTTGAATATATGCAATTTTTTGATTGATTAGACATATTTGTGCAAGTGGTATATTTACAAGCTCTGTTTCAATTTAACGATAATCTTTTTTCATTATAATTAACATGATGAAATCCGAAATAATTTCACATAATTGTAGGGAAAAATTGCAAGTAAATTATACTTGTTGGTATACTGTCCCTACCGGTGCAAAGCACATTGTTACTTTTTCAAAGTTCATGTATGGCATTGAAATCAGATGTATAGTTCAAGATTTTTTTCGTAATTTATTCTTATCTTTAAAAACTAGAGTTAGATTCAGACGGCTAAATTGTTGTAAACAGGAGATTCAAATGAATTAACAGAAAATCATTATAGATTAACATCATTTTAATCATGCATTTCATATCCATTATTCGATTACGTAATATAAACAGGAATCAATTAAATAAATAGAAACAAGAATTATGGCGTGATCCAGAGAAAGTAAAGCAATAAAGAAGTTGCGGCAAACAAAGTAAAAAAAGAATAAGATTAGATATCACCGAAGCGTCCATGAAATGGACTGCCCTTAGAGAGGATATCGTCCCCACAATACCAGCGCGTAGGGTACTGGCGATCCGCTCCCAGGATACGACAGTACACGGTCTTCGTCCGCGCATACCGACAAGACAATCTTCGAAAGTACCTCCAAGTACTTGCAATCGAGAAGAACATGTTGCAGATGCGGTGGTAGAACAGAGAACAAAGATGGCGGCGTAGAGAAAAACGGCGTCGGGGAAGGGATAAAAAGAGAGTCGTGTACCCTAGCACGCGATACCTTTCGATTTCTGAAAACGCCCCTCAACAGGCGTATCTTTTCGAATTCCGAAAATACGGCCATAACGAGCCATTTGGGTCGAGTTGAATTCCTATTTCAGTCGAATCCAAATTAATCCGTGTGATTAATTTAATCGGTCTGCCAAATGAAATCCACATCAAAAGTATCGAGATCTGTATTGACTCTCCCGAGCCCAAGCCCGAGCCGGAACGGAGTGCGCACACACGCGTGTGTGGTCCTCCATTCCTCCTTTCTACTATTTCTACAAGATCTTGGGGTGTGAACTCACATATAAGCCCATCAAAAGTTTATAGATATTAGGTATGGTACTAAACTTCAACCCAAGCTTTTCCGTGTTTCAAATTTGGGAATTCCCAACTTTCCCTCCAATTCATTTGGTTTCCCAAATGAGACCAAATTGAATCCTATTGTAATTGCATAGGTTTTCAAATTAAAAATAATTACATCCTTTTAATAAAAATAACAATCTCCCACGATTTCACCAATTTGAAAAGGAAATTCAAAGACATATTTCTGTTGCAGCACTTTGCTTTCAGTAAAGGTACCTTTTCGGTTTTAACCTCTACCTGAGTTTACTACTTTCATTTAAAAGGAACGAAGTGAACTGCGTCTTGAACTTCGACCTTGGTGTTAAGGTATACGGTAGAACTAACAAAGCGTTGTTCTTGGTACAATCTTCAGGGTTGGTGCTCTTAAAGATCATGCACCCTTATCCTATTTCATGAGTGTGTTCAAGAAAGACCATCTTCCTTTAACTGCGACCCACAGTAATACTTACATAGGTGGCGTTCTCCAAGGATGCATTGCTAACATCCTGCCCAAAGGCTTGAACCTATTCAGAGCCTATGCTCTTCCTAAATTTGCATCTTAAATGACAATCAAGCTTCCAGGGATAAGACACTCATGTATAAGCATTAAACTAAGAGTACCAACCAGTTCTCCAAACAGCTTATTATTACCACATTGAACCTACTTTGTGGGATCTCCACTCAGATAGGTTGGGTTGCTACTGTAGAAGAACTCCCGATGGGTCTTAGTCCCATCCCAAGCCTAGAATTTAAGACTAAAGATCTATCAAGTCCATTAGTCAACGGATGTGCCGTTTTGTTTTTGGATCCAACAAAATCCACAGCCCACACTCCTCGAGAATCAAATCTCTTAACGTCTTAAGTTTGATTTGTATGTGTCTCCTTGTTTTCTAATTGAACTTTAAACTCTTGATCTTGGCAATTGTGGTCATGTTGTCATAATGCACTAAGATCGTAGGAACTGGCTGACCCACCATGAGAATTTCAGAAAGAAGTTCTCTTATCGATTCAACCGCAATTCCAGTAGTGTCCAAAGCACACAGCTTGGCTTCAAAGGTAGACTGAGCTAGAATAGTCTGCTTCACAGACCTCCAGAAGACTGCACCTCCTCCAAGGGTAAAGACATACCCAGTAACACCATTACTCCCCGACTCCTATATTTTTCCTATCCATCTTGCATCACTATATCCTTCTAGTACAGATGGATATCTACAATAATGCAAACTAAGGAAAATAGTCCCCTTCAAGTACTTCAGTACTCGATCCAGAGCCTCCCAGTGAGTACGGTCAGGACAACTAGTGTATCTACTCAGCTTTGCAATCGAGAATGAAATATCAGGTCTCGTACAATTTATAAGATACATTAAACTTCCTATTACTTGTGTATACCTTAGCTGAGCTATAGGTACTCCACTTTTGTTCTTAAATAGTATTTTGGACAAATCAAAAGGAGTGCTTATAGCTTTGCAATTTTGATATCCAAATTTCTCAAGTACCTTCTCAACATAGTGAGATTGACAAACTACAATTCCATCAACTGACCTTGTTAGTTTGAGACCCAAGATCACATCAACAACATCCACGTCCTTCATCTCAAATTTGCTACTTAAGAATGCCTTAGTCTCATTAATAATTCTCATATGTGATCCAAACAACAATATGTCATCAACATACATGCACAAGACAATACACTCATCACCTTTCACCTTGGAATAGACGCACTTATCGGATTCATGAACCTTAAAGCCATAAGACAAAATAGTTTTGTCAAATTTTTCATGCCACTGCTTTGGTGCTTATTTCAATCCGTAAAAGGATTTAACAAGCTTGCAAACCTTTCCCTCATTCCGAGGAGTCATAAGCCCATCAGGTTGATCCATATAGATCTCCTCCTCAAGATCGCCATGCAAGAAGGCGATCTTCACATCCATCTAGTGGGTAGAGAGATCATATACATATGCCAATGCTATGAACATCCGGATTGTGGTCATCTTGGTCACAAGAGAATAAGTATCAAAATAATCGATACATTCATTTTTCCTAAAGCCTTGGCAAGTAATCTGACTTTATACTTTTCAATTGATCCGGCAGGCCTAAGCTTTCTCTTAAACACCCACTTGCACCCAATTGGTAGAGCACATTTTAGGTAAATCAACCAACTCCCAAGTTCTATTAGCCATAATAGAATCCATCTCAGATTTGATGAATTCCTTCCATTATTTTGCTTCAGATGAAGCCATGACTTCCTTGTAACTTAGTGGATTACCCTAGATCTGGTAGACAACGAAGTCACTACCCAGACCCTTGGCTATCTGAGGTCTTTTACTCCTCCTTAGCCCAATTTCTTCTAAAAGATCATTGGATTCAGGTTGAATCTCAACCCCCACATTCGTTATCCTTTCCACTTGATCTGGAGTAGATCCTGATGTAGATGCACTCTCAACGGTTAGATTTTGAGGGATCCCAGTCTTCATAGGGAAGATATCCTCAAAGAAGGTAGCATCACAGAGTTAAACAATAGTGTTGACATCTATGCTTGGTATCTCGGACCGAATTACCAAGAACCTATATGCACAACTATTTTCCAAGTAACCTAAGAAGATCACATCAACAGTTTTAGGACCTAACTTCTTTCTCTTGTGTTTTGAGACTAAAACCTTAGCGAGATATCCCCACACTTTAAGATATCTTAAGGGTTTCCTATTTCTCCAAAATTCAAAAGGACACTTTTCCATATGCCTTAGAGGAATCCTATTCAGAATATGGAAAACTGTATTCAAGGCTTCTCCCGACATATAGGTTGGAAGTCCAGAACTCTGTAGGAGAGCATTGATCATGTCAGTTAAGGTTCTGTTTTTCCGTTCTACTATCCGATTTAACTACGGTGAATATAGGCTGTAACTTCATGAACTATGCCAAACGATTTGCATTGTTCATCAAGCAAGTTAGAGGTATATTCACCTCATTTATCTGACCTAAGACGTTTAAGCACTTTCCCTTTTTATGTCTCAGCCTCATTCTTAAATATAATAAATTTTTCTAAGGCTTCATCCTTGGTTTATACATAGCAATATCTATTGTCATCATCTATAAAGGTGATAAAGTATTTCTTATTGTCTCGAATGAACACACCATTAAACTCATAGATATCCATATGCACTAGATCCAAGATCTCACTATCTCTAGAGATAGACTGAAAAGACTTCCTAGGTGTCTTAGCTTGCACAAAGATTTCACATTTTAAGTTTTATCGATAGTGCGTTTAGGGATCAACTCTAAATTCATCATTCTTTTAAGTTCACATGTCCTAGTCTACCATGCTACAGATCACAAGATTCTAGATTATTAACTACATGAGACACATAATTAGAACATTCAGAACTTAAAATATTTATTTCATCAATGTTTACTGAAACACATCTAATTCTAAACAATAAATCAAAATATGCCAAATAGCATTTTCCATAAAAATGCCATATCTCAGAATGATAACTTTATTACATTTAAAGTTCAATTCAAAATCATTTCTAACTAAGATAGAGGTAGACAAAACATTCTTCTTGACGTCAGGAACATGCAGCATCCTGTGCAACATTCAGACACGTCCAGAGGAGAACCTTAAGTTGACGTGTCCCGACCCTAGCAACCTGGCTATAGAATCGTTCCCCATCTTCACAGTCCTACCACTGCAGGTTTGATAAAAAGAAAATAAAGTTCTGTCAGAACAAATATTTACATTGGCTCTTGTATCCACGAGTCACTCATTTGGATCATGAATATGGTATAGTTCAGGTTTTACGGAAACATAACCCTTGCTAGCCCCAAGTCCCATAGTGATCATATCACTTGTAGACTCCTGTCTGCAGCCTTAGGTTAATCCTTTAAGGACATGTAATCTTTCTTCCAATGGCCAACCTGATTACAGTACAAGCATAGTTTATTCTTTACCTTTTTCTAGATCTTGCCCTTTGGTTTCATTTTATTGGTGTTGGTACCCTTTCCCTTCTTATCCTTGCCCTTCAAGGTCATGAAATTGACCTTAGCCTCAATATCAACAGGAATAATAGGTTTTTATTTCCTGTGTTCTTTCTCTATGGCAATCGCCATCAGCTAGTCGTCTATAGAAAATTTCCCCTTCCTGTATTTTAGGGTCATACCGAAGTCTTCCCAAGACTTGGGGAATTTTTCTATGATGCACATGACCTGAAACTTCTCTGAAAGTTTCATTTCGGCATCTTCTAAATCATGGAGCAGGAGTAAAAACTTGTGTGCCTGTTCAGAAACCGACTTTCCTTCGATCATGGAAAACTTCAAAAACTTGACCACGGAGTACTTCTCAATACTGAGATCTTTGGTATTATACTTCTGATCCAAATCTTCCCATAGTCCCTTCGCAGTCTGCGTGAACGAACAATATACGTCAAACAACGTGTCGGACAGAGACAACAAGATGCAACAATGACATATACGATCGTGTTCTTTCCACGCAGATTGCACCTTCTGGCTATTGGGTGAGGGATTTTTCTTTCCACCGTTGGACAATCGGTTTCAAACATAGAGATTAGTCCTATGGTGGTTAACTAGATATTCATGCGTTGTTGCCAATGCTTAAAGTTGTGACCACCGAATTTCTTGGGCATACCCGTCATATTCACCCTCGATTTAAATATTGTTTCCGATATGGTTTTAAATCCGGTTCTAAATATCCTCTCTATGATTGTTGTAAACATGATCAACAATGCATATTCTAAACAATAATTACACGGATTCAAATGAACTAAAGAAAGGCATTACAGATTAACATCATTTTAATCATGCATTTTCCATCCGTTATCTGATTATGTAGTGCAATCAAAAACTGATTAAATAAATGGAAACATGAATTAGGACGTGATCTAGAGAAAGTAAAGTAATAAAAAAGTTGCGGTAAACAAAGTAAAAGAAAAATAAGATTAGATATCACCGAAGCGTCCATGAAATAGACTGCCCTAAGAGAGGATATCGCTCCCACAATACCGGTGCATAGGGTACTGACGATCCGCTCACAGGATACGACGGTACACGGTCTTCATCCATGCACACCGATGAGACCGTCCTTGAAAGTACCTCTGAGAACTTGCAGCCGAGAAGAACATCTCGCAGATGCGGTGGTAGAACAGAGAACAAAGACGGCGGCATGAGAGTTTTTCTTGCGAGTGAAGAAAAACGGCGTCGAGGGAGAGATATAAAAAGAGAGTCACGTGCCCTAGCGCACGGTATCTTTTGATTTTCAAAAACGCCCCTCAACGGGCACGTCTTTTCGAATTCTGAAACCACACCCATAACGAGCTGTTTCCCAAATGAAATCCGCAGCAAAAGTATCGAGATCCAAATTGACTCTCCCGAGCCGGAGCCGGAGACGGAGCGGAGCACGTGCGCGTGTGTGGTCCTCCATTCCTCCTCTCTACTATTACTACAAGAGCTTGGGTGTGAACTCATATATAAGTCCATCAAAAGTTTATAGATACTATGTATGGTAATAAACTTCCACCCAAGCTTTTCCATGTTTCAAATTTGGTAATTCCCAACTTTCCCTCTAATTCATTTAGTTTCCCAATTGAGACCAAATTGAATCCTATTGTAATTGCATAGGTTTTTCAATTAAAACCTAATTACATCCTTTTAAATACAACATAAATTTGGATAAAATTGACTACAGGATCTGCCTTTGATTGTTAAATGGTCAATTTTTGATTGGCCGAGGAACTTTTATCCCATGTAACTATTATGCTATGAGATTATAGATGTAAACCAAATGTAGCAACAAACAATCTAACTCCTAACTTATACAAAACTACTTCTTGTTATATGGATCACATGCAGTAACAACCTATAGTTACATTGGCGATTACTTTTTTTTTTGATATAGTTACATTGTAGATTACCTTTTTTATATCATTACCGACTAATCAGACGTTGAAAATTCAACAAATATTATTCATTACAAAATTATATCTTTTGACTTTAAACAAGTATAGGTTGTTATTGTATTGATAATAATATATACAATAATGATTATCCATTATTTTTCTTTTTAGTATTTGTAGTAATTGTCACTAATTGCAAAAAAAATTTGCTTATGACAACGAAGAGTTTAAAGGGTAATTAAAAAAAAGCTCCAACTATATATCAATTTTCAATTTAGAGCCTTATTTTTCTAATGCAACAAAAGAAGAGCTTGAGCTAAACTTTACGATTTGACATCGACATGAGCGGGTCATGAAAACTTACATAGGCACGTATTTGATAAAAAAATAAGATCAGACTCCTATTAGATACATTTAAAAGATGAGATCCTTCATTGAAAATTGACACATATTTGGGACTTTTTTTGGTAATTTACCTTAATATAAATACTCGTTGATATCTTATGATGTTAAATTTTATAACAAGGGATATTTACCTATAATCCTGAGTAATTTCGTAATTACAATCATAACCTCGTGTAATCGTGAATTACACGAGAAACTCTGGATAGTCACTCCATCTCACACCCATAACCCTCTTTTTAAAATAAACTATATCATTGGATTATTCTAATCATGGTCTATCCAATGACTATTAAAAATTTTAAAAAATAAAAAATCCCTAATCCCCTCCTTCCTCCTTCTCCAACACCCTGACGCCCCCCCCTGCCTTAGCCTCTGCCCCTCAGCTCTCCTCCTCCAGGCTGTCGCCCTCCTCCTCCAGGTTGATTCTTTTCTACTGCCCTTCACACTCTACCAGTTCCTACAGGAGCTCTGCCGCCCTCTGGGAATGAGATCATCCAAGAGGCTCTGGTGAGGAAGCTTACCAAGAACGATAGACATGCCGAACTTCTCTCCCCGAGAATCACCATCTTCGACAACAAGGATGTGATGAGGGAGCAAATCCAGAGGTTTCAGTAGGGATCGGTTGCGTCTTCCCTAGCGGGTCCCGCTCCTCCCGCCCCCTGTCACCGCCGCCCTCCCGCGTGCCCCCATCCACCGATTCCCCACCACCGCCGCCTTCGGATCCTCCGATCGCATCTTCCTTAGCGTCAACCTCGAGTTCCCAGCATCCCCCTCCACCACTCTTTCTATGTCGAGTAGTTCCTTATCGCCCACATCGTCCTTCACGCCGAGTCGCGTCTCCTCTTCCTCGCCGTCTCCTACTTCCCTTGCAGCCACTACCGCCAGTTCCTCCATGAGCTCCGCCACCTCGACGACCGCCACAACCTCTAGATTCTCGTCACCTCCGACCCAACTTCTCCTTCTGCCACCTCTCCTCCCTCCTTCCCTTCCCCTTCGGCCCTCGTGATCTCCTCCCCAATCACGTCCCCCTCCTCCTCGATTTCTCCCGCCGCTAACCGCTCCTGCTCCTAGACCATCTCGATCCCACCGATCATGAACTCGTCGATGCCACACCGGAGGCCGCAAAATGCTCTCACTCATCATACAATGATACCCCCAATCTTGACCTCGACTTCGACTCCGGCTCCAAGTTCAACTTCCTCCTCTAGTTCATGAGGGGGGGCTGGAGGACGAACGAGAGGAGGGCATGGGAAGGTAGTCGGTGAGGGGGCTAATTGGGTGGCTGGAGGAGGAAGATCTCATTTGTAAATAATAGAAATTCAAAGGTATATGTAAATTATTTGACAGATTCTGTCATAATTAATGAAAAATTTGTTGGAAGTTAATACGTGGTTATGGATGTAAGAGTTAAGCACTATTGAAGGTCCTGTGTTTAATTCATGAATACACAGGGTTATGATTGTAATTGCGAAATTACTAAGGATTATGGATGCAAATATCCCTTATAACAAACAATATTGTTTAATGGAAGATTATATTTTGTTCTTCAAAATTGCAATAAATGTTCACGTTCCTAAATGCATGCATGGGTGGGGGGTTCTACTATATTCAGATTAGCAAGTATCAACTTGACCCATTCATTTTGACCCTAAACTTATTAGTAGTCATTCGAAAATGACGGGTCGGATACCCACTATACCGTGAGCGGCGCCCATTCAAAAAGCTCCTTTGGATTAGCGGGTACCCGCGAGTACCTGCATGAAAGCTTTCACTACCCAATTGATTCAAAAAGATGCAAATGGTAAAACATTGTTCTTATCTCTTCTAAAATATAAAAATGGATTAAGATATAGATATCGGTAATTATGGAACATGTATTACCAAATCATTAAAAAAGACGCTGATTGGAAACGGGTGCACACCTGAAATGAAAAGTAATAAAAATTAATATGATATACATTAGATTATTCACATAAAAAATACATTAGATTATATGTACATTTATTTGATGGCTCACACTCTATGTATCTATATATGTATCCATTTTGAAATAGGCATACACATGGATGCTAAAATTTGAATTAACACATATGATAATGAATCGAATACGGTCCAAATCAATAAATATCGATCTTGATATTGCAAAGATGATAATGTACACAATAGCAAACGAATCACATCGTACATAAATACCCATAACAAAAATCAAATGGAGGTGATAACTAATGCAATTAGATACAAATACAAATATATATATATATATTTATATCTTGGGTCAATTTACATCTTTTTTTGTCCGAATTCGCTTCATTTCATAATAATGAACCTATATGGACATGACATTATTGGATCTATATCTGTTTGCTCTTCTTCCAAATTTATCTATTCGTACGGTTATATTATCCGCATAGTTTCGTATATTATCATCATCTAAATTACATTCTTTACCATTTAGATTACCGTGTACGTACACCATTATCATTATGGATATGATATGGTTACGTATATGGTGAAGTATTAGGCTCGACCTGACCCAATCCGAGAAAGCCCGATCCAAATCCGTTAATTTTCTTCAGACGACATTAGGTCAGGGTCGAGGCTTGGAGTTTTTGTAAATCTAGGACCCGAGCCTAGAGCAAGGCCCGCGAGATCGGGTCGGGCTCGATGTCATTTTGATTAGGTGAATGCTATATATTGAAGAAATTGAGGAACCGACTGTGCATAATGCAATCGTGGATGTTTTCTTATTTTTTGTTTTTCTATTCTCCTTTAATTATATAATTTTATTTAAGATTTTACTATCTCATATTTATTCTATTTATTCTATTTATTTATCTCGATTGTTACACACACAAACATTAGTTGTTCATTTGTCTTATGATATTATATATCATATAAAGTAAATATGTGTGTGTGAACGAGCAAGGATGGAATTGGACATCATACATTCTTTTCAAAATTTACGATTTACACAATGACGTCATTGAATATTAAGTAAATAATGTATAGTTAATAAACATGCATATCTAAACAATTTATCATAAAATCCATAAAGAATGTTACATTTGAATATTAAATAACAAATTGTATAACAATAATGGACCAATCTAATATTTGAAGAAATGGATCCATGACGAAGTGACGACAAAGCATACCATGAATTTCAACGTTGATAAATATAGTTTATGAAAAAAATATAATTATTGATGTTATCCCTTGATTATAATTTATCTAATTAATTAGTAATTTGCTTCTAACAAAGGCAATACTTCCATGGTACTTACATGTATCCATCACCCATTGATATTAATCGGATACCTGTTGGAATGGACGAGTCGATCCATGACCCAATAGCAATGGATCAGGGTGGGTCACCGTCAAATGGATTGAATATCCGTCCCATGGACATCCCTAAACCGCGTGGACATTGGATCAAATGCCCACTGGGCTCATGTGTACACGGCTCAAATGGACTGGGCTTGGGTAGGGATTTGACTCATTTAGAACTAGGCTAAGAGCGTCCCATTATTAAATGGGACTGGGTTTCGGCATTGGATTTTAATTTTCGAACCCGAATTGATTTGACTAAATCTGATATAGATTAATATTTTAATAAATAATAGATTGAACATATATCTTTAAACAATATATGATACAAGGATAATAACATTCTATTATTGATTAGTATTTTATATAATCGATTATAAATTACTTTCCCATCTTCATTATAAAATAAAAGATTATGATTGGAAACAATAAAAATGTTTATTTTAACATTCTTCACTTCACAATTAATAAGACCTTTACATATTGTTTCCGATTTACTTGCTATACAATATTGTGTAGGAGACATAAAAATGTGGGGGTAAATGTATGAGATTGACACTATGGGTAAATATTTCATTCGCTTGGTGGGTGAGCTTGGGCTTCCAATTAAACATAGCTTGGCAATAAATGGGTGAAGCCCAAATTAATAGTAAATGAGCTTGGTTGGACTTGGATTTTGAAACATGCGAGTCAATTGAGCTTTTATATGTAGCTAAATAGGTCAGCCCGACCCAATTCGATGCCAAGGCCTACCTAAAGGTTCATTTAAAGACTATTATTTACATTGACTTTTTTTGTAAAAAAATGTTCTGATAGTTGCTAATTTAGCCAAAATTAGAAAAAAAAAATCAATGGATAACTTATGCTATTTGATTTATTTATGAAATATAACAATAAACACTTACGAATTTAAAGAATCAAAGATAATATTGGAATAGGAGATGAATCTTTTATTTTCAACAGGGATGATCTTTTGACAAGAACTATTGGTGACAAGTCAAAAAAAAACATGGTTTTGGTTCTATTCAAGTTAATACGATTTTGTTTTACCCATATTGCGTGGACAGCTTTGTTTACTATGTATGCTCTATCTAAACAAAATGTGATATGAAGGATAATCGTTGTTGGTCTACAACAGTAGCTATCATCTTAAATTTGTTGTGATTGGCAACATGGTACTTCTCACGTGTTTCCTCCCAAAGAGAGATTAATTTGCTTGCTAATTATGGTCTGAGATAAACATCCAAATTACCCGAATAGATAGGATTAGGAACTGATAAAATTAGGAACATAAATTGCTTCTTATTATACAACTACGATGACATGTACGTTGTACAAAGTAGTAGTAACTAACCAACATGTATAGTCCCCACAACCATGAGAACTAAATCTATCAATCAACAATCCATGAGCTTTTCGGAAAAGTTGAGATATGATACAATCTATACTCTATAAATCGATCATGTGTATATCTACATGCCATATCATGACCTTTGTTGTTTCTTTACAATAATATAATCTTCTCAAATGTGATGCTAGAGAAAAGTACCAAAGCACTTTCTACAGAATCTTCGATTTTATATCTGATTGTATCAAGTTCCCGACGTTCATGATATTCTATCTCATCTTTTCTCTCCGAGGTAAATGATGTTTTGACCGGGCCAAGATTAATCATAATCAATATGCTGTAAATGATAAGGCAATTCATTCTCCTTAGGTAGCATCCTCTTAAAGAACTAGTCATGATGTTGAAACAACTATATATTATATTATATTGATTCATTGTCATTAACCCTGCAACAACAGATAGCTATAATAAGGTCTTGTACTCAGACCATAGTGGCAATGTACCTCGATCCGAGCATTACAGATTCGCTAGATCCACCTCGTTCTTTGACCCTGATCGACTAGTTGTATATAATCTCTCATCTGTCCAAACTTCGATTTTTGATCCCTCTTCCGCCTCCTAACCCTAAATCTGAGTTTTGAATCAAGTTCCTGATGACATCAAGAGATGGTCCACTCTCTTGGTGTGGAGATCAGCGTTGAATCAAAGCTTGATAAGTTGCTCGCTGCCGTGCTCTATCGCAGCTCCGCTTGGGGCGCTTCGCACCGGTAAGCTCCTATTTCTTTCGTTCTATGTAATCCTTAGGTTAGCATTAGTCTAGGGTTGAAGTAAGTTGCATTTGAATCTGGATGCTTCATTGTATTTTCCACATTTCATCCTTGACGGAGCTCTAGATCCACCACCGCATACCGACCACTTCAGACCCGCGTCGCCCTGTCCTTCACCGTCATCATCTCCACCTTTGTCTACTTATCTCTCGACGCACCCTCATCCTCCTCGTGCACGCACTGCACAAGAGAGCCGATCCTCCACTCCACCGCTCACCGGAGGATCGCCAGAACACGCACCCTCCACCCATTTCACCATTGGAGCCTTCCTTAGCTCTGCATTTTTGTGCCTAACGTGCCCCTGTATGATAGAACAAGAAAGGAGCCTCCTCGAGGCTTATCGAAGCTACAAGAAGGCTTCCGGGTCCACCTACGTTGCCAGTTATCATCGGAGCCCCTTGGGCCATTTTGGCACATCACATCAAAGCGGGAGGTGCCTTGGGTTCTTTTGGGATCATCAATAGTGACAGAGCATCGTTGTCCATGAAGATTTTGAAGATTGAATCTCGTTCAGGCTCAGTTCTTGTGCTGTTCGTCCAGACTCTCTTCCCACCTTACGATCGTTCGTCTGCACCAGAACGCACAGTTGGCGTTGGATCAAGCGAGCCAGAGTCGTCAAATCGTCATCTGGGATCTAATCTCAGCCGTACTCCGTCGACTGTCATAGTCGCGTTTGGAGTCGACACGTGATTAAGTGAAATCATCTCAACCGTCCGTCTTCGTCGAGCGTTGCGTAATTTGTACCTTAAACCCAACACAATTTTTATATTTAATACTTAGTTTATAAACATTCCTCGACTATTATATAATTTTTGTGTATTTTGCAAAAAGCCCCCTGAACTTTTGTTATTTGTGTTCTAGTCCATGGCAGCTCACCTCACGTGTCCGTCCACGTGAGGTGGGCATTTTGCAGGAGAGCCTCTAGGGTTTTGTGCATTTCAATTTGGCCCTGAAACATTTTATTCCCATTATAATATTTTGTGAAAATTGCAGTCTGATCCTTGTACTTCATTTTATTTACATATATGCCCCTACTAGAACATGAATTTTTGTAATTTTGTTACATTTATTTTAAATAGCTAATGTGGTCCAAAAATCACCAAAAAATATGTGTAGCATCCTGATCAGTTCCACGTCGTGGTTTTATTTTTGGAATTTAGGACATTTAGTATTTTCTAAAAATCAGAAAGAGCACCATTATGCCCTGTTTGGCTTTAAAAATCCATAAATTAATACAAAAATATTTTGAAAAATTCCCAAAAAATATATTTTATTTATTTGAAAATTTTATTTCTTCAGCCTAAAAATCCATAAAAATAAAAAAGAAAACTCTTAAAAATAAAAATCTCCAAAATCATTTAAAAATCTTTAAAATTCCTAGAAAATTCTAAAAATACTATTTTTCTATTTTAAAATTTTCTTTATATTATTATCTTTATTTAAAATTGATTTAAAGAATTTTGGATTTATTTTACTTTTTTAAATCTTCTTTTCAATTTCGGCTATTTATTAAATCCCTGAATTAGGATATTTTTGATTTAACTATCTATAAAAATTAGCAAAATACACTAAAAATCATAAAAAATAGTAAAAGTATTAATAACTAAAATGTTTAATTCTATAATTTTTAGTTATTTTAAATTATATTTATATCTATATTATCTATTATTGTATATATAGTCTATTATATTCTGTATTACTTATTTAAAAGAAAGAGAATATAAAAATCTTAAAAAATATAACAATATAAAAATATAAAACCAAAAAATATGAAAATATTTATATCTATATTATCTATTATTGTATATATAGTCTATTATATTCTGTATTACTTATTTAAAAGAAAGAGAATATAAAAATCTTAAAAAATATAACAATATAAAAATATAAAACCAAAAAATATGAAAATATATAATAAAAATAAAATAAAAAATACAAAATTGAAAACCTACCCAAAACCATATTTGGGCTAAGTATTTGAGAGACATATTGTGTTTTGATTTTCTTTCTTATATTGCTCTGCACCATTGCTTCTTGAGTTCGACCCCTACTTGTCTGTCACTATACATCTTTAGTAGGGTATAATAAATTTTGATTCACACCACTGTGCTTCATTTATTCATTGTATGGGTTAATTGTTGAAATTGCCGAGAAATCTTAGTAGTCGCCTCAACGACAAGTGAAGCTAATTTGTCAACTCATTTTAGCACCTCCGATTTTCCGCTTTTAAGTATGCAACCTATCCCATATTTTGATTTAGATTCACTTCCTGAAGAGACTCGATGTGTCATAGCCTACTACCAGTCTTTAGGTTATCCTCCTCCACCCTTTTATGGAGAGCCATCTTCCTTAGCGGCTCCCGATGCATGTTCTCTCCCGATAACTACACAGACATCAATGGATTCTGATTCTTCATCTTCTATATGTCCGAGCACCTACGTGCCTTTACCCTGTGGAGGTGAGCAGACTACAGATTCCTTCCCTTTGTTGGAGCTTACTATGGATGGGAGGTATTTTTTTACATTTTCTCATTTTAGCTTCTATATATATACTCTAGAAAATTCAAAAATCTGTAGGATTTTTGAATAGCAACAGGGTTACAAAGGAGATAACCAACATTATCAAGACATATTTAACTAGCACACAATTTCGATGGTGACGCATTCCTGTTACCAAGCATGAGAGATTGTTTGATATTTACTTGCAAGAATACAAAGAAATTTTATCCGAATCATCTGATAATTGTTGCAACTCATTTATTTAAATGTTTTCAAAAATTTTCAAAGTAGGTATTGTTTTGTTGTTGGTCTGGGAAAGGAGGCTTACCATCGAGCCTTTATCTGTCTAGTGGAGAAGAGGATGAGCGATACATTTTTGAACGCAAGGAGAGACTCACATGTGAAAATGGGATGCGAGGAAATGAATTTTGAAGAGATGAAGAGATTCCCACCGTCATGGTGCGAGAAGGAAAGGTATTGTCTTTATTATCATAGTTAAAATGTAATTTTTATAAAAATCTACATTCATTTTATAAATTTGCAAGTGGGTGGATTTTTGTGATCCATTCATTATAGATTGTGAGTTTGGAAGGAGGTTGAAGGAAGGGTAAACCATCAAAACCAGAAGATTAGATCAACCAATGGCTCCAAAAGTCATAATCAGATTAGAGTAGAGCTGATAATTTCTTTAAAAAAGTATATTTTAAAAACTAATTTATTATAGTTCCATTCGGTTATTATTATGTATTTTTATTTTTGCAGGCAGCTAGTTGGAAAGGGAATCATCATTTCAGGAGTGGTGGTCTAGGTCCTACATGAGTGGGAAAGAGGGAGCATCCCAATGGTCCACTCCTAAAGCAGGGGAATTGATGGTTAGTCTTTATAATTTTAAGGAATTTAAAATATATATTCCAAATATTCCTTTTAATATTTTTCAACTTATATTTCATGATCGTTATTTGGCACTATCTACAGAAAAATGGGGTGGGACTCCTGCTAGAGACCAAACATCATTTGATAAAGCTATTTGGAACAGGTATAGAGAAATATTATTTTATTTTATTCAATTTTTTAAAAATACCTATATATTACACAATGATAATTTTAATAGGTATTCGAGGAGAGGGTTGTTGTGGCAAATCAGAAGTAGACACTTGGTCATCTTCCTCCATACTATGTAGAGGATCATCACCAACCGTATTCTGCTTATTGTCAGCCTTCGTATACGTATTCACAGCCACAGTAATTACAACCCTTACCACATATGGAGTCCCAAATGGCAATGATGGTGGAGCAGGTGACGAAGCTTCGAGAAGATTTCACGACATACATTTAAGTATTTGATGAATCCATGATTCATCACCTTGTTTCTTTTATTTAAGCTCCATTTTCTTAGTCAATACCTGTAAATACCCACTAATTTCATGAAATTACCATTTTACATGCATTTGTTAAATATGCATTTTTAATACCGTTTATATTCAAATAAAAGAATAAAGAAGAAAAGAAAAGAAAAATAAAATAAAATAAAATAATAAAGGATGTATTTATGAAATAAATGCAGACTGACCCGAACCTCGAGAGTAGGTCAAGACTTGACCTGATCGACCAGAATAAAGTAGGGAGAGATATGATCTTTAATCCAAAAATCCAAAAATAATTTGTAAATATTCTTCCTTGTTATTTTTTAATATATTTTTTTGTATATTTGTACAAAACTTACACGATTTTATTTGTATATAAATTGCCCTCAAATTAAGTATTTTTATAAACAGAAATTGTAAATAAAAATATTTTGTAAATAATAAAAATAATTATAAAGTAAAACCATGTATAGAGTAAAAGTATCCGCACTCAGAAAAAGCCGTACAGTAACAATTGAAAGATCAATTACGGCTCCATACGAACTCAAATTGAATCAAACTCACTTCCGTTGTACTCTAAATTAAATTATCTTTAAAATGGCCATAGTTTCATAATTTTTGGAGTTACGGTTGAAAAGTTGATTTTCTGTGGTGGTTTTTGCAATTTTACCATTTATTTATTGAGTATATTTATTCATTTTTACACAATGTAAATTATTGTAAATATTTCCATAATTATTTAAAATAACCTAATAGTAATAATAAAATTATTTCCTTATTTATACATATGTATAATGTACTATATGTGTATATTACTTGTATATAACTAATTTCCTTATATAAAAAAACCACCAAAAAATTAATTTCTAACATTGATTAATAAAATTAATATAATTACGGAGATTTAATTAATTAATTAATTTAAATTTGAAAACCTTCCACGTATATAAGATTTAAATTTATATCTTAAATAACCACTATTAAGGTGGCTAATTAAATTTTATAAATTAATACTTTATTGAATTACTAGTTTTGTTTTTAATTAATTAATTAATTTATTTATCTAAGTAACCACTAAATACCTTCCTTTTTTGTACATATTTTCCTTTTTTAATTTATTCTTCTTTTTAATGGGTCTCCTCTCCTTCATTTTTCTCCTGATCAATCTTTGGTGGAGAGGAGCCCAATCTCCAAGAGCTTCTTGTCGCAAAAGGGTGCCCAGCCTCCGAACCGTCCGGTGACAGTGAGTCTGTCCTCGTCGAGGCCATCACAGTATGTCCGATCCCAAGGTTTGATCCACTTTATTTTCCATCACTCTTCTAGAGTAATTTTAGATTTAATCTCATTGTCCTTTTTTAGATCGTAGATCTTGATCGTAGATCATTGTTTTATCACGTCCGTTCCGACCTGATTTTCTACCTTCACACCTCGATTTCGGTTTCATAATCATTTTCTCGATCTCTCCATGTTCGCATTCTAACTCATGCAAATACTCAACTTTGGTCATGCACGGTGACTAGAGACTTGGATCTATCTTCCGCTTCACAAGATCTGCACTAACTCACATTTCTTTAGTGTTTGATTTTGATTAGATCGATCCATCATGCTTGCATCATAATCTGTTGATACAAAATAAAAAAATA
This sequence comes from Ottelia alismoides, assembly GCA_037367405.1. Classification (NCBI taxonomy): domain Eukaryota; kingdom Viridiplantae; phylum Streptophyta; class Magnoliopsida; order Alismatales; family Hydrocharitaceae; genus Ottelia; species Ottelia alismoides. Next base: position 330,198 of record JAZKJV010004547.1, on the reverse strand, counting down.
AAAAATGATCTTTTTCTAACATTTGTTTTGCAGGAAAAAATATATTTTATATTAACATTTTTTGCCGGAAATTAATGTATATATATATCATTTACAGTTTTCAAAAAAATATGAAAAATAATAAAAGGATTTTTTATGGACTCTGTATTACAAAAAAATCCAACCCAGCCGTGCAACCCCTACCGCCCGCCCGCGACTCCGTCTGCCCCCTGGAGCACCTGTAGCAGCATTCACTTCCACCCGCGGGTGGAGCGCTACCACCGACGAATCCTCCACCTCCAGCGGCTCTGCCAGCTCCACGCAATATCCTCCTCAGCCCCCGTCGTACCATCATCCGACTCCAGCGGCTCCGCCAGTCCGCACGTGCGTGCGTCACCGCTCCTCCAACCACGGTGCCGGTCGTGCCACCCTGTCCCTGTGCCCTCCATCCGCTAGCACCACACGGCATCCTCTGCAGCCTGCGACGACCGCTGGGGTGTGTGTCACCCCGCGCCGCCCTGTCGCACAACTACCTCCACCAACTCCTCCAGGGCCGCATGAGCCCGTGACCATCTCCGCCCAGCGGCGCCGCCCAACCTCCAATACCTCCCCAAGCTCCTCCGCCCCACCGCCCGATGCCTGACTGCCGCGCAAAGCCCCAACACCTCCCTTTAGAGTCGTTGCTGCCCCGCATGTGAAGAGAGAAGGGAGGGGTGATGAACGCTGAAATGACCACTCGGATAAAGGTGCTAATTGGTCATTGCGACCCAAGCAGTCAAATGCGAACAATCAAGAAAAATAGACCACCACGAGAGATAAAATCAATCAAAAACAAGCTAGCGGTCTCGCTATTTATTTAACCTGGTATAGCGACCAGGGTCGAACACAAGGAGCACGGGTTGACCTCTCGGCCTACGAAGTAGTCAAAAAGAGAAATAAAATAAAAGAAGCAAATATTTTTGGTGGTTTTTAATTATTTAATATTTTTTTGGATTTTTAGTTAATTAAGAAAATAAGAAAAGCAACTAAGCGCACACTTCAACAATTTATTAAAAGCACTAAAAATCAACCAAAAATTCAAACAAAAATATTTTTATGTGTTTTATAATTTTTAGTGTTTTTGGTGAATTTTTGAGAATTTTCTGATGTTTATTTAATTTTCTAAAAATCAAAAAGTGACTAAAACAGTAGGTACTGTCCAGCCGAGCTAAAAGGGCCTAGATAAAATATCTAAAGGCCCCAAATTAGCTCGGAGGTAATTTTCCTGTGAAGAGAATAAAACAAGGAAAATTTAGGCACCTATTTTATTGTTTTTGGATTTTTAATTGATTTACTAGAATTTTTATAAGATTTTGAGTGTTTTTCAATTTTTAGTGGTTTTCAGTAATGAAAAATAGCCAAAATTGGCTAGAAAATCAAACACAACAAAATAGATAGTAAACTATTTTTTTGTAATTTTTAGACACTATTTAATTTTTTTTATGATTTTTAAAGTTAGACAGTGAAGAAAATAGATGTTTTTGATTTTCTAAAAATATCAAATGAAAACAAAAATATCCTCAAAAATCCTCGAAAATTTTACACTATGGCAGGAGCCATGTATCCAATTTTCGTTGGATTTGGAGGTATTTTGCTATTTTATCCAAAAATAAAGAGGGGGCACAGTGCACATGGACCAAAGTGCAAATACCCGAAAGTCTAGGGGGTCTGGTGCAATTAACCCAGGAAGTCACACTTAGGGACCTAAATGTGAAGAAAATAAGTTCCGAGGGCCTTTTGGTAACAGGTACCAAAAGCCCAGGGGCTTATCTGCGAATAACCCAATATATACCGCACATGCTCAATTAAAATACGCACAGGGGTATAAATGCAAATAAACAAAAACTTTCATTCAATTGATAACAACCAGAACTATAGGGTAGATAATGTAAAAAGCCCATAAGAGCACGTGTCGATGCACGTGCCAGACCACACACTGGGGCATATCAATAAATACATGCAAGCACACGGGTCTCTATGCAAATATCCCAAAACTAAACAACTACGCTAGATATTTACAAGACTAAAAGCGAAATAAAATAACAAAGGGGGCCTAAGGGTAAATTACCCTTTATTACGCGGACCGCATGATGGACGCCACGTGTGGGATCGAACGGTGGTGGCGACTGGGGGTCCAACGCTGCGCTCCTCGGGGTGATCCAACGGCGGGGGCGTGGCCACGTGTCTGATCAAGCGGTCGAGGACGTCAGGGGCCAAACCCTTCACTGGACCAACGGCTGGGATCGCCTCTCCAAAGATCTGGCAGTGCAGGAGCCTCCTGAGATGGACGCTCTGGATCAGAACTGGAGGGCTGAGGCGATCGGACGGCGACGGAGGATGCTGGATGAACTGGTCACCGGCGAGATTCGCCGGCCTCGGGCATGCGCTAGGATCCTCCTGGAAGCACGCTGAAGGTCGGAGAAGAAGCGTGGGGTGCTTCCGCGTCTGCCGGTAGGCTCCGATGACCCAACCGGGCTCTGGAGAGCTCCGGCGAGGTCGGCGGAGGTACGCCTCCTGGCTCGATGTCGAAGGACCTCAGATGGCCCTTACTATACCTGCAAAACAGTCCAGAAGGCTCGTGGGTCGAGGGCAAACTGCCTCGACCCGGTTAGGTGAGGTGGCGGTGAACAATGGGTCGCAGCAGACGAGCTCCGGCGAAGTGGGGACGGTGGAGCTCGAATCCCAGCTCCTGTGCGAGCTGGGTTGGATGGAGGTATGGAGAAGATGTGCGGGAAGGAGGAGATGATGAATGTAGATTCCGATGATCGAACAGAGCTATGGAATGGTCGGAATCGGCGTAATACGACGGAGCGGCGATTTGGGCAAAATGAAAAATCAAGGCGAAAGAATACCTGGATGGACGAGGAGACTGGGGAAGAGCTAAGGAAGCTATGGGTCTTCGCCTCGAGGAGCGTCTCCCTCTGAGGCTCGGGCTCCAGCTGGTGGCGGAGCAACGGCGGCGAAGCTCGCCGGATCGATGGAATCCAGTCCCTCTCCTCGCTTCAACAGCACGAGCAGTGAGTTGTCACTCTCACGCACACACCGGAGCTCACAGGGGGTGGAATCGAATAGCCAAAGATAAGAAATGAGGAGGCGGAGCTGGAGCTTTATATGCTGGAGAGTCTGGGAAGAAAGGCGCGGGTAGGGCGTGGAAGCGCGCGGATCCCGAGGGGGAGGCTCCGGCGAGGGTCTCGGATGCATCATTAAGGAGTCGGACCTGGGGTTTAGGTGGTAGGCAATCGGGTTTAGACGGGGAAAATCCGAGAAACGGGTCACCCGCTAAGGACCCGTGGGAAGTGGTCCTGGGGGGGGGGGGTAGTTGACCGGGCGGTCAACAATCCTAGGACCAATAGGGGTCGGCCACGTGGACAATATTTGGAAGTGAAATAACAGGTGGCAAACGACCGAATCAGTGAAAACTTAAAACATGAAATATTTTTATTTTATTTTTTTTTCTATTTTTTAATGATTTTTAATTAATTTTTCAAAATAAAAATAAGGTATATACATAATATGTTATATATAGGTATATATACAATATGTAGGATTTTGATTTTTGATTTTTTAATTGTTATTTTTGTACAATTTTATTCCCCTTTTATATTTTATTTATTTTCATTATAAAATAAGGAATAAAAAGAGATTTTTATTTTATTTTAATTATTTATATACATAGGTGAAATAAATACATATATACATTTATATACATGGTATATTTACAAGGGAAAAGGGAGCCTACACCTATGTGTAGGTAACTTACCTACACCCAACTCTTTTTCCCTCAATTTTTTTATTTTTTTGAATTAATTCCTTGGGGAATTTAGATCACAATATATCACCATATCGTCATTCAAATTTCAACTTATTTTGAGACTTCTAACTTATCCATCATGACAGTCAAATTTTAACGGTCTGAGATTTGCTGAAATCGGCCCCTTCCGATGGAGCTGTTAGGAATGTCTGTTTTACATGAAATTTGAAACACATATTCCATTTAATATTCTAAGTAAATCCCCTAAAGATCCATTTCAAAAAAAATCAAAAAAAATTAAGAAACAAGAGGTGGGTGTAGGTAAGTTACCTACACATGGGTGTAGGCTCCCCAATCCCTATTTACAATATATTTTTATGTTTTTAATTTTGTTATTTTTATTTTGTTTTTTGTTTTAATTGTTTTTATTTTATTTGTTTACACTATATAATATAGAATATTTACAAAAATTTTAGAAATTAATTTTATTTAAAATAAAGGTAAAGGTGGTTCTATGTATAATGTGATCATGTACAATTTGTGTTTTTGTTTTCTTTTTGATTTTTAAATTTTTGTTTTGATTTTATATTTATAATTATATACAAGCCTATTTTTGCGAGGAAAATACTTTTATTTTATTTACACATATATTTATACACATGAGCCCCTATCTCCCTCTACTTTGGCTTTTATGCGGTCAGGCCCATGCTGAGCCCTCCCTTGGGTTAGATTGCTCAATATTTATTCTAAATATTTCCCTCTTTTTCTTTTTAATCTTTATTCTTTTATTTTTGCACAAAAACATGCTAATTATAGGTTTTTACACAATGCATGCTTTTGGTAATTGTTTGTATTTACACATATCTACATGTATTTGCAAAGGTTTTTGTAGCTAAAATATAAGAATAAAGAGTGATGAATGAGTATTCATCACCCCCCTATACTTAACTTTGCTAGTCCCTTAGCAAACACTTATTTGAAAAAGAAGTGAAAAAGAAATAAAGAAAAAGAAAAAAAAGAAAAAGAGAATGTACATGGATCAAGGCTGATTATTAAACTTGCCTTCATTAAATTAAGGTATGGAGCTCGATCAGATCTTTGGATTATTAATGTGTCGGAACCTTATTTGGACTTAAGTCTAAAACTCAACAACCTCTAAGTTCCACTATTCTATAACCAAGACTCCTCAATGCTCCAGATCAGAACAAGTCATCAATCACAAACCCTGAAGACCATGAATCTTTTCTTGTCTTGTGAATGTGAGGTCTAAGCTCTCCACCTCAGAAATGGCAACTTGACAACCCTCCCCAACAAGGTAACTCTATGACCTCAATCTGGCCACTCTTTCCTCGAGGAGCGGGGTATTCCCTTCTAAGTTCAAGTTCAACCGGCTCAAGAAGAGGAGGAAGAAGAGAATGGGTCAAGGCCAGTGTAGCCAAGTACCCTTGGGAGCTTGACCAGTGTAGCCAAGTCTCCCTGCTGCAAGCTACATCAGGTGGATCATGAAACCAAGCTTTACTTATTGCACTCTATATACATACTCCGGTGGGATTATCATTTTCTCTCAGACCCACCACTTTTTTAGAGTTATTTTCTTTTTGCACATTTTTTTTCGAGTGCATCTATACAACATATACATGTGCAGCATATATACAAGGAGTTTTTCCTCTTGAGCCAGTAGACTATCCCTCTTTTGAAGCTTTATTGCAACCCACAACTCCCGTCGTTAGACTCCATGGCAACCAGACCAAGTTGAGACGCACTTCCTTCACTAAAAGAAGAAGAGAGGTTCCGCCCAGAAGTACTACCCTCATATGCTACCCCAAGTCAAGGAAGACTGCCTCCTCACCATCTTATCCGTAAAGAGCTCGGTGCATAGTGCTGGTGTCCAAGTAAAGCCATAATCTATATGAGTCATGTGTTGTTGTTAAGTGCTCTACTTAGGCTCATTGAGATGACATGTGATCATAGCCTAGCGGACTCAAAGAATTAAGTCACCATGGACCTGAAAAGCCTTAAACCTAAGCCCTATAAGGTTCCTCTTAGAAGTTAGATCGATTAAGATCTTACTCAAGCTCCATTTCTCAATTTGATTCTAGGCTAGTTTAAATGTCAACTATCATCCAGAAAAACTATATACATATGTACAAAAGATGCTATTTACACAAATTTTTACAATCATGCAAAATTTTTGAAAAATGTTTGAAATCATGTATGAATGATGCATGAAGTGCAAGTTTTGCAAAAAGATATTTACACAAATTTACACAAGGTTTTTGCAAACTTTTGATTTTCAAACATTTTGGAAAAATTTTGTACTATATACATAATTTTGATAAGAGAATATTTACACAAGCTTTACACAAAAGATTTTTGAAATCATTTTTACAAAAATAATTTGTACACTAGCTTATTTATGTGCAAATAAAAGAAGTTTATGTATATGAAAATTTTTAATTTTTTGAGGTTTTTAGCCATTTTATTTATTAACACACTCATACAAAGTACGAGTTATGGCTAAAGTATATATGAAATATATACACACCCCCCTATACTTAGCTCGAACGATGTCCTCAGAGTCAAGAGCGATGAAGAAGACATAACTCGTGCTATGTATAGGGAAGTGAAAAGAAAGGCTATATACAAGGAAGAATGAATGAAATAGAAAAGTCAAGAGGGTCTCGGGTCTTCCCCCTATACTTAGGATCAAGTAATCCTAAGTATAGCAGGCTGTATACTAAGGGAAAAACCGAGTGGAGAATGTACAGGGTCTACCCCCCCATACTTAGGGTGAAATGTCCCTAAGTATAGGCAGTAAAAACAGGGGTAGGCAGAAACAAAAGAAATACCCAAAGGTCCTACATCCCCCCTATACTTAGGGTAAAGTGCACCCTAAGTATAGCATAATCAATAGATGAAGAAGGGGATGTGGGACTAAAGAATGTAGTGATATAGACATCTGGATCTATACAAGGCGGAAGATCACTGAAACTCAGGCGTGAGATGCCATAGATGTGAGTCAAAGACCACATCTCACGCAAAATGAATTGGGGCAAGATCAACGACCCGCGGCTCATGATCTAGAAATGGCTTGAGCTGCTGGCCGTTCACTCGAAAGGTACTCTCAGAAGACAACTCAGATATATCAATGCTACCGTTGTCGTGTACCTTTCTGACCAAGTAGGGTCCCTTCCATTTGCTCTGTAGCTTCCCTGGAAATAAATGAAGCCTCGCATCAAACAACCATACTCTCTATCCAATCTCAAAATGCTTGTGGCTAATATGAGAATCATGCCACTCCTTCACTCTCTCCTTATACTGTAGGCTGTTTGAGAAAGCAGTATCTCTAAGCTCCTCCAGGGCGACTAACTCTGCCCTCCTCTGGTCTCCCATACCATCTGGATCCATAAGAATATCTGTAACTGCCCAAAGTGACTTGTGCCTCAGCTCAACAGGTAGATGGCACGGCTTGCCGTATACGAGGCGAAAGGGAGATGTGCCCAATGGAGTCTTGAAAGACGTCCTATATGCCCATAAGACCGAGTCCAAAAGCTGTGACCAATCCTTTCGGTCAGGGCGGACGACTTTCTGCAATATCGTCTTGATCTCCCTATTCGACACCTCGGCTAGACCATTCGTCTGTGGATGGTAAGGTGTAGCAACACGATGGTCTATACCGAACTCGCTAGCAAGGGCCTTCACCTGGTCGTTGATGAAATGAGACCCCCCATCAGAAATCAGAACTCGTGGAACCCCGAACCGCATGATGATGTGCTTCCTCAAAAATCTGCAAACTGTCCTCGCATCAACGACTCGGGCGGGTATAGCCTCAACCCAACGACTAACATAATCCACGGCCAACAGAATGTACTCAAATCCCTGACTCTTAGGGAATGGACCCATGAAATCGATGCCCCATGCGTCAAAAACCTCACAGAAGTGAATGGGCTGCATCGGCATCATATCACGCCGTCCACAAGTGCCCATCCTCTGACAGTCAGTACACCTCTTCACGAACTCATCTGAGTCCTTAAAGAGGGTAGGCCACCACAAGCCGGATTGGAGCACTTTCTGTGCCGTTCTCCTCCCAGAATGGTGTCCTCCTGCCTCAAGCTTGTGGCAGTAAGTGAGGACGCTATGGTGTTCCTCCTGAGGAATACAACGACGCCAGACGCTATCCCCTCCTTCGTGGTAAAGGATGGGATCCTCCCAGTGGTAGGACTTGGCCTTCGCAAGGAAGGTCTCAAGTCTCTGCCTGGGCCAATCTTGTGGGACTTTCCCAGCAACGAGAAAGTTCACAATATCGGCATACCACGGGAGTGAGGCGATAGCAAGGATCGCCTCATCTGGGAAGGTATCTCGAATAGGGTCAATCTGCTCAAACTCCTCAGGCTGCTCTAAACGGGAGAGATGATCCGCCACCACATTCTTGACTCCAGGCTTATCCTTGATCTCAATGTCGAACTCCTGGAGTAGAAGGATCCATCTAGTGAGTCTGGCCTTGGCATCCTTCTTTGCCATGAGGTACCTGATGGCGGTGTGATCTGTGTACAAAGTCACTCTAGATCCAATGATATAAGATCGAAACTTATCTAGGGCAAACACTACGGCTAGCATCTCCTTCTCTGTGACCGTGTAATTCCGCTGGGCAGAATCCATTGTGCGGCTAGCGTAGTGGATAGCAAATGGAACTCCGTCCCTCCTCTGTCCCAGCACTGCCCCTACGGCAAAATCGGAGGCATCCGTCAAGATCTCGAATGGGAGAGACCAATCAGGCGGCTGGAGGACAGGAGCCTCAATAACACACTGCTGGAGAGTCGCAAAGGACGAAAGACACTTGTCATCGACAAGGAACTCGGTGTCTTTCGTCAAGAGGTCAGTCAACGGTCGGGCAATCCTGCTGAAATCCTGAATAAATCTCCTATAAAATCCAACGTGCCCCAGGAATGACCGTAGCTGCCTCAAATTGGACGGCGGTGTGAGTTTTTTAATGACATCCACCTTGGCCGGATCAACCTCCATGCCCCTGTTGGAGATGATGTGGCCAAGCACCGTCCCTTGAGTCACCATGAAGTGACTCTTCTCCCAAGATAGAACCAAATGGTACTCAATACATCGCTGGAGTACTCGGTCTAGGCAGTCAAGACAGGAGTCGAATCCGTCGTCGTAGACCGAGAAATCATCCATGAAGACCTCCAAACACTCCCCTACCATGTCCGAAAAGATCGACAACATGCACCTCTGAAAAGTCACAGGGGCATTGCATAGCCCAAATGGCATGCGTCGAAAGGCATATGTACCAAAGGGACAGGTAAAGGTGGTCTTCTCCTGATCCTCAGGAGCGATGGCCACCTGGTTGTAGCCTGAGTACCCATCAAGGAAGCAATAGTGGCTCTTCCCTGCCAGTCTCTCAATGATCTGGTCAATAAAAGGCAGGGGGAAATGGTCCTTCTTGGTGGCCTGGTTGAGTCTCCTGTAGTCAACACAGACCCTCCAAGAGGTGGGTACTCGTGTAGCAATCTCCTCTCCCGACTCACTGATCACAGTCGTGATGCCCGTCTTCTTGGGCACCACATGCAAGGGGCTGACCCACTTGGAGTCGGAAATGGGATAAATGAAATCTGCACTCCACCATTTTGATATTTCCTTCATCACGACCTCTCTCAGGTTGGGGTTCAGTTGCCGCTGGAACTCACGCGACGGCTTCGCCCCTCCTCGAGATAAATATGGTGGGAGCACACTGATGGACTAATCCCATGGAGATCTGCTACGCTCCATCCGATTGCCTTGCGGTTCTTTTCAAGAACCCCCATCAAACAGGATTCTTGCTCTCCAGTCAGATCGGCGGAGATGATGACTGGGTACATCTCGGGCTCGCCCGCAAGGAACCGATACTTCAGCGAAGTAGGGAGCGGCTTCAGCTCTGGACAGCTGGGCGCTGGCAAATCTGGCCTCAGAAGAAGATGTGTCAATGTTGCTAAATCTGCCAAATCTGCTTGGGAGAAAGAAAACGAGCTCTCGCAAACTGGATCTGGAGGAGGCTGCTCAACTGTGCTGTCTCTGATCTGCTCTGCCTCTACCTCCTCCTCATCTATAGGCTCAGGTGGACTCATGTCTGGCATCTGGTCATCACAATCTGCCCAATCAGACTCTGAATCTGAGGGATCTGCATCAAACAAGGTGGCTCAGTACCACCATCACACAAGGTGGCCTCAGCACCACCATCACTAGAAACCGTGTCGCGATCAAGAACCGGCTCTGCTGCCTCTGTAGTATCCTGGACCAGGGCTGTGCTCTCCAAGCTCTCCTCTGCTGTCATCTCTGCATCAGTGGTGTTTGGAAATGAGAGGATGGCCTGTGCTGAAGGGTCTGCCCATGCTGCCTCATCATCTGTGATCACAAAATCACAGTCCTGGTGGATGTCTAACCCGGCATCTGTCAGCTGCTCTGTGTCTGTGCTGGTCTCTGAGCATGCTCTCTCTCTGGCTCTGTGGTCCTCGACCGTCTCTATTTGTACACTTTCGCCCTCGACGCGAAAGTATACCTTCCCGCTATCATGATCAGTCACTGCCTTGGCTGTGGCCAAGAACGGACGACCGAGGATGATGGGGGTATCGGCCACTGAATCAGGGATCTCCATGTCCAACACTACGAAGTCCACGGGGAATTGCAGGCCCTGAATAGTGACGATAACGTCTCGCAACAACCCCTTCGGCCTCTTGACAGATCGATCAGCAAACTGAAGGACTGTCCTGCTCTGTCGAAGAGTGCCCAACTCGAAGCGGTCGAGAAGGGCTGCCGGAAGGAGGTTGATAGATGATCTGCTATCCAATAGAGTCCGGTCGAACCTCTGCTCACTAATCTGACATCTGACATACAGGGCTCCTGAATCTGGCCTCTTGGCCGGTAGACGGTTCTGGATCACGAAGCACGTGGCTTTCGTCAGCACATGTATCTCTGAATGATGGTTCCTCCTCCTCCTCCTGACTGTGGTCCTATCTCTCAAAGATCGCTGAAGAAGGGGGATGTGCTGCAAAGCCTCCTGAAGGGTCAGCTGTATGTGAAATCTGTCGATCATGCTCTGGCTGAACTCCTCCTGCTCTCTCTTTTTTGGGTCTTTTTCTCTTTTCTTCCCCTTCCCCAACTGAAGGGATCTAGGGAAGGGGAGCACAGGGTCCTTCTCAGATGAAGGACTAGGAAGAGGTCTAGACGGCTCGACGGCCGGATCCACACATACATCAATCACCACAGTGGGACCAGAAGAAACTAAACCTTTTCCTTTATTAACAACAGTGTTCTGAGGTACATCAACAGAAGGAAAAACAACATCTCTATCAAAACGAACACCGGTGGCCTCAGTACCACCTCGGGCTGGCTCTGCTACTGGACGTCTCGCAGCCTCAGTATCCGTCGCTCAGATGAGGCGTCGCCTGCTGGTGCTCTACCGCTCCTAAGTGTAACAAAATCAGCATCAAATATATCTGAAGATATATCATCAAATGGATCACTAGGAGTGGCATGCTCGGTGTAAACTACCTGCTCAGACTTCCTCTTGAGACTATTGGGATTCGGCTCTATCTGTGCAAGGATGGTGGCCTTCCCTCTCATCAGGTCCCGCATCTCCTGGCGAAACTCGTCCATCTCCCGTCGAAAGGTAGCCTGCTGGTCCGTGAGGATGCGGGCTATGTCATCCAAGGCAGGGCTCTCATGGGAGCCCGACGGGTAGCCTCTCTGGTGCTGAGGCTGCTGGGACTGGTGCTGCTGATGCTGAGAGGGGTAGGAGGAAGGATGATGCTGCTGCTGTGGCTGGTGAGCCTGCTGCTCACGTCTCCAAGACTGTCCCTGCTGCTGATAGGGACGAGGAACGAAGGACGACTGCTGGTGTGGCTGGTAGGCTGGGGGCTGCTGCTGCTGGTGATCCCTCTGCTGGCTATACTGCCCTCCCTGACCGGATGACTGCTGCTGGGGCTAGGTACCTCCACTCCCCCACCTGAATCCGGGATGGTCTCGTCGGATCCCAGGTTGGGGACGGTCATACCAAATCCCATTGACATCCATCAACGGCTCTGTGTCGTACTGGGCTGGCGGGAGTACTGCCAGAGGCTGATCCGGCTGGTATACCACCATCTGCAGGTCTGGAGATGGTGGTGACTGGTAAGAGGGCTGCTGCGGCTGGTACGGTTCCGCCTGTACAAGATGAACCTATCTAGGCTGCTGAAAGGAGCTGGAGCGCAGGGACGAGCTGCTGCTGCCGCCGGTATCGCCTCGCGACTGAAGACGGGGCTGGGAAGCCATCTGTGCCTCCTGGAGACACATGAGATGGGTCTTCATGTCGCTCAGAGTCTGTGCCATCTGCTCCATCTGCGTGATGCCCTGGCACTGCTTCTTCTCGATCAGCTCCATGCGGTCCAACTTCACGCTGATGATACCCATATCCGCAGCGGACGACTCTGCCTGTGCTGCTGCAAATGCGGATGAACTGGATTGACCGGCATCGACCCGTGCTATCCTCTGGTACTGTACGGGTCCTGGCTGCTGCTGGGGTCTGCCCTGTGTATACAACCGGGTCTGGGACATCACCATATAGTTCTCGGCCATCTCCTCGAAGATGGTTCAGACCTGGTCGTGATCCTTGGCGAAATATGACCTGCCACAAGAAGCATTCACCAAGCCCTGGAGCTCTGGTGTCAGCCCGTTGAAGAAGCTCTGCACAAGGTTCGGCTTCGAGATATCATGGTGCGGGCATCGGTCTGTGAGCTCTCGGAACCTCTCCCATGCCTCATGGAATTGCTCGCTGGGGAGCATGGAGAAGTTGCTGATCAGGGCCCTCGCTGCATTGGTCCGCCCGAGTGGATAGTACTTGTTCAAGTACTCGGTGCGGAGCTGCTCCTAGGTGTAAACAAACTTCCCCAAATGCTTCAGCCAGGTGGCTGCTCTGTCTGCTAGGGAGAAGGGGAAGGCGATCATCCGAATCGTATCCTGGTCCACATGGCGGTCGTGGACAGTACTGCAGATCATCAAGAACTCCTGGAGGTGGAGATGGGGCTCCTCGGTGGCAAGTCCGTGAAAACGGGGAAGCATCTGCAGGGTGTTCGGGGGGAACTTGAAGCCCCCCACGATAGCAGGCACCACCACCCAATGATGCATCAGTGTAGATCTGGGGTTGTGCAACTCCCGCATTGGTCTCGGTGGTCCTCCTGCCACGGTGGCTGCCGCTGCGGCGGCGGCTGCTGCTGTTGCTGCGACTGCTGTGGCTCGTGCCTCTGCATCTGGTTCATCCTTAGGCTCGCTTTGATCTCTCTCTGCTCTGAGTCGCTCCAACTCTCTCCTCATCTCAATCATGAAAGCTCCCTGATCCCTCAGCTGCTGCTGCACTGTCTCTAACGAGGCGATCAGGGTGGAGTTGATCGCTCCCTGGTCCATCACAATGTGCTCGGTCCTGGAGCGGTCCTCTGAACTACCGGCCATGACGTATGCAAAATCAAATGAGCCATACTCAGGTGCTGTCAAATCTTCTATTCTCTCCTTTGGCTCATATCTCTCAGAACTGAAAGAAAGGGGGTCGAGGGGGAACATGGCGGAATCGTACTCGGGCTCGGAGAACTGGTCTCGGCTCTCGCGGGCCAACCTAGATGATTGGGTAGACGTGCCCGAAAGCGGTGCAGCCAGAGGCTGCCTAAGAGAGCGTCTACCCATCATCGTGATCTGGTCGAGTAGTGCGGATGAGATCTGGAAAAACTATGATCAGAATGCAAACCCCCGGTTCACCAACGCAACGCGAGCTGAAGACCGTAAAAGCTCGGTCAAATTATCTTGTCAATTTTTATTAGGTGAACACACAAGATATCATAGCGCTTACGTGACCTGTTAGGATACCCGATACTATCCCAACCGACTGGCCCGCACGGAAGAGTCGGTAGTTAGCTGGAAATAGCACCGGAGGGCTCTACCTAGGGTGCGGGTCACTCTCTCGCGCAATCAAACCAAACAAGGAGGGGGTTGCTCTCCCCAAGACAAATTTTTAAGGTGAGCATCTTTTAGGGTCAATAGTTTTAGCCAGTCCCAATTTTATGGTTTTTCTTTTTAATATTTTCCAAATAAAAACAAACGCCTAACGAATTTTTCGGTTCTCCTGATTATTTAGTCCAAAACAGGGGGGAGAAGACGAAAAAGCCGATGCACGATAAATCAATGATGCATGCAAAGTCAGAAAGGCGTACCTGTCTCCAGCACTCTACATGCAATATGATCCGCACATAAATGTAAAGACAGAAATTAAACTACCTAAATGATGCAGCGATGAAAACCGAGTCCTAGATGAGCAAATTCTACTCGCAGAACCGTCTAACTGGTCACCGTCCTACAGGCCAAAGGTCCGATCTTGGTCTACCCCTCCTCTGCCCGACAAATCGGGGGTAGGAGAAAGCGCTTTGTGGGGTAGACTACGGCACGTGAGCCACGAAGGAAAATGAGTCAGTTATTTTTATTAATTGATTATTAATAGGTCCAATTAAGCGAACTACAGGAGCAGGCAGAAAATTAAGTGTGGGGACCCTACTAATTACGACACAAGCAAGTATAAAATCCTAAATCTAGGGGCTCGATCAAAAACCGCGTAAACACCGGAAAAGGTAGCTAAAAAGAAAAGAAAACAAAACCGCGAGAAAAGCCGCGAAGAACTCCTAAGGGTCCCCCGAGCACACCGGTGCTCGGCGAAACAGACCCGCTAAGCAGATAAAGTCCTCAAGTCCAGTCTCTGAGTCCCTGTATTATTACAATATTAATCAGAATAAAAAAAATCTAACTAAACCTCTCCCACTCAACTCTCTCTCGCTCTCTCCTGCGGCTCCGTAAAGAAGGGAGCCGCCTCCAAGTCCTGCGATTGCGTCGGCTCCTCGAAAGTCCCCTCCGCAGTCCTCGGGCCCTCGCAAGAAATAGAGACAAGTGGTCAGACCAAAATAATCAAATAATAATAATAAGGAAAATAAATGCAAATGAAAATGAGGGTATCTATGCAAAAATGCAAAATAAAACAAACACTCAAAATAAAACAAAAATAAAAACAAAAGAAAAGAAAATAAAGCAAAATAAAACAAAAATAAAAGATAGACAAAAACCGCGAGAAAGCCGCAAGCTCTGAAAGAGCCGCGAAAAGCCGCGAAAACAAAAGCGAAAAATAAAAACTACTAAGCCGTGCTCCCCGGCAACGACGTCATTCTGATGAACGCTGAAATGACCACTCGGATAAAGGTGCTAATCGGTCGTTGCGACCCAAGCAGTCAAATGCGAACAATCAAGAAAAATAGACCACCACGAGAGATAAAATCATTCAAAAACAAGCTAGCGGTCTCGCTATTTATTTAACCTGGTATAGCGACCAGGGTCGAACACAAGGAGCACGGGTTGACCTCTCGGCCTACGAAGTAGTCAAAAAGAGAAATAAAATAAAAGAAGCAAATATTTTTGGTGGTTTTTAATTATTTAATATTTTTTTGGATTTTTAGTTAATTAAGAAAATAAGAAAAGCAACTAAGCACACACTTCAACAATTTATTAAAAGCACTAAAAATCAACCAAAAATTCAAACAAAAATATTTTTATGTGTTCTATAATTTTTAGTGTTTTTGGTGAAATTTTGAGAATTTTCTGACGTTTATTTAATTTTCCAAAAATAAAAAAGTGACTAAAACAGTAGGTACTGTCCAGCCGAGCTAAAAGGGCCTAGATAAAATATCTAAAGGCCCCAAATTAGCTGGGAGGTAATTTTCTGTGAAGAGAATAAAACAAGGAAAATTTAGGCACCTATTATATTGTTTTTGGATTTTTAATTGATTTACTAGAATTTTTATAAGATTTTGAGTGTTTTTCAATTTTTAGTGGTTTTCAATGATGAAAAACAGCCAAAATTGGCTAGAAAATCAAACACAACAAAATAGACAGTAAACTATTTTTTTGTAATTTTTAAACACCATTTAACATTTTTTATGATTTTTAAAGTTAGACAGTGAAGAAAAAAGATGTTTTTGATTTTCTAAAAATATCAAATGAAAACAAAAATGTCCTAAAAATCCTCGAAAATTTTACACTATGGCAGGAGCCATGTGTCCAATTTTCGTTGGATTTGGAGGTATTTTGCTATTTTATCCAAAAATAAAGAGGGGGCATAGTGCACAGGGACCAAAGTGCAAATACCCGAAAGTCTGGGGGGTTTGGTGCAATTAACCCAGGAAGTCACGCGCGTCGCGCGTGCCTGAGGCACTCAGGGACCTAAATGTGAAGAAAATAAGTTCCGAGGGCCTTTTGGTAACAGGTACCAAAAGCCCATGGGCTTATCTGCGAATAACCCAATATATACCGCACATGCTCAATTAAGATACGCACATGGGTATAAATGCAAATAAACAAAAACTTTCATTCAATTGATAACAACCAGAACTATAGGGTAGATAATGTAAAAAGCCCAGAAGAGCACGTGTCGATGCACGTGCCAGACCACACACAGGGGCATATCAGTAAATACATGCAAGCACACGGGTCTCTATGCAAATATCCCAAAACTAAACAACTACGCTAGATATTTACAAGACTAAAAGCGAAATAAAATAACAAAGGGGGCCTAAGGGTAAATTACCCTTTATTACGTGGACCGCAGGATGGACGCGGGTCGAGGGCAAACTGCCTCGACCCGGTTAGGTGGGGGTGGCGGTGAACAATGGGTCGCAGCGGACGGTGGAGCTCGAATCCCAGCTCCTGTGCGAGCTGGGTTGGATGGAGGTATGGAGAAGATGCGCGGGAAGGAGGAGATGATGAATGTAGATTCCGATGATCGAACAGAGCTATGGAATGGTCGGAATCGGCGTAATACGGCGGAGCGGCGATTTGGGCGAAATGAAAAATCAAGGCGAAAGAAGGGTCTAAGGGACTACCTGGATGGACGAGGAGACTGGGGAAGAGCTAAGGAAGCTCTGGGTCTTCGCCTCGAGGAGCGTCTCCCTCCGAGGCTCGGGCTCCAGCTGGTGGCGGAGCAACGGCGACGAAGCTCGCCGGATCGATGGAATCCGGTCCCTCTCCTTGCTTCAACAGCACGAGCAGTGAGCTGTCACTCTCACGCACACACCGGAGCTCACAGGGGGTGGAATTGAATAGCCAAAGATAAGAAATGAGGAGGCGGAGCTGGAGCTTTATATGCTGGAGAGTCCGGGAAGAAAGGTGTGGGTAGGGCGTGGAAGCGCACGGATCCCGAGGGGGAGGCTCCGACGAGGGTCTCGGATGCATCATTAAGGAGTCGGACCCAGGGTTTAGGTGGTAGGCGATCGGGTTTAGACGGGGAAAATCCGAGAAACGGGTCGCCCGCTAAGGACCCGTGGGAAGTGGTCCTGGGGGGGTAGTTGACCGGGCGGTCAACAATCCCTGGACCAATAGGGGTCGGCCACGTGGACAATATTTGGAAGTGAAATAACAGGTGGCAAACGGCCGAATCAGTGAAAACTTAAAACATGAAATATTTTTATTTTATTTTTTTCTATTTTTTAGTGATTTTTAATTAATTTTTCAAAATAAAAATAAGGTATATACATAATATGTTATATATAGGTATATATACAATATGTAGGATTTTGATTTTTGATTTTTTAATTGTTATTTTTGTACAATTTTATTCCCCTTTTATATTTTATTTATTTTCATTATAAAATAAGGAATAAAAAGAGTTTTTTATTTTATTTTAATTATTTATATACATAGGTGAAATAAATACATATATACATTTATATACATGGTATATTTACAATATATTTTTGTGTTTTTAATTTTGTTATTTTTATTTTTATTTTGTTTTAATTGTTTTTATTTTATTTGTTTACACTATATAATATAGAATATTTAAAAAAAATTTAGAAATTAATTTTATTTAAAATAAAGGTAAAGGTGGTTCTATGTATAATGTGATCATGTACAATTTGTGTTTTTGTTTTCTTTTTGATTTTTAAATTTTTGTTTTGATTTTATATTTATAATTATATACAAGCCTATTTTTGTGAGGAAAATACTTTTATTTTATTTACACATATATTTATACACATGAGCCCCTATCTCCCTCTACTTTGGCTTTTATACGGTCAGGCCCATGCTGAGCCCTCCCTTGGGTTAGGTTGCTCAATATTTATTCTAAATATTTCCCTCTTTTTCTTTTTAATCTTTATTCTTTTATTTTTGCACAAAAACATGCTAATTATAGGTTTTTACACAATACATGCTTTTGGTAATTGTTTGTATTTACACATATCTACATGTATTTGCAAAGGTTTTTGTAGCTAAAATATAAGAATAAAGAGTGATGAATGAGTATTCATCAAGGGGCGGCGGCTTTGGTCCCCCTCTCTTTGGCTTTTGGCTTGTGAACGAAGGATCTAGGAAACCCTAAGGGTGCGTTTGGTTGGTGGGTTAAGGCGGGTTAAACTGGTAGAGGGTAACCCGTTTTTGTATTTTGGTATTTGGATAGAGGGTTAAACTAAGGGTGTGTTAGAAGTGGATTTGGAGTGATGTGATTGTATTGAAGATTGAAAAAGTGAGTAGTTATTGTGATGTGATTGTGTTGAAGTTTGGAAAAGTGAGTAGAAGTGGAGTAGTTTATAATTTTTATATCATATATTATTTTTTGATAGGGATGATGATGTAAAATTGATTTATTTATTTTTTTCAAAAAGGAATAAAGTGGGGCCCACGAGGAGAGAGGGGGATGTGTGTTAAGGGGGGTAAACTCCCCAAAGGGGAGTTTAACCCGGTAGCCAAACACTGCCTAAGAAAAAAATATCTTTAGCAAAATTGCAAAAATGCCCTCTACGATTTCCAAAACTGCAAAAAGCCCCCTGCCTCCAGAACAACATGTGCACAGCACGCCTTACGTGGGTAATTTGCATTTTTCACCTCGGTCTTATTTCTTGGTACTTTTAATTGCGAAAACATTAATAAATTACATTTCTGTCCTTTTATTTCCAGACTTGTAATTTGCATGTTTTCCTTGTCAGAATAAATGTTATTTGTGATCCAAAAATTCTACAAAAATTTGTATATATTCATGTCGTGTTCCTCTTCATTTATATAAATGTCATTGCATTTTACTTTATATTGATATTTAAAAATCAAAATTACATCATTTTCTCTGTCTGAAATTTGAAAATTCATTAAAAATCAAATATTGTCCCAAAAATTCTAAAAAAATAGATTAGGTGTATTTTATTGTCTTTTTTCTGTCCAATTTTCACGCATTAATTATTTATAAAATCCCCAAAAATTATAAAAATATCAAAAATCTCATAAAAATCATAAAAAATATAGAAAAATCCAAAAAATAGTAATTTCAGTTCCTGTCTGTATGTATTTATTTATATTTATGCATGAAAATAATACCGAGGAATTTTGGGAACTTAAAATAGTTTAAGTTACAAATTACTCCAGGCTGTGCACTGTTTTCCTTTTTTGATACTGTTTGATTTTTTATAAAATCACTAAATATCAGAAAAACTTGGAAAAAGTATCGAAAACATTTTAAAAATTATAAAACCCAAAAATATTTTATTTGTAATTTTTTGAGCACTTCGGACTATTTTGAAAAATACAAAAAGAGTGTGGTGTGTGTATTTCTTCTCTTGTGCATTTTGTTAAAAAATAAATTGAAAAATAAAAAACCACTAAAAATTCATTTTATTTTACTTTGAAATTTGACTAATGAGTTTTTCAATCGTGCTCCTTGTGTTCGACCCTGGTCGCTATACTAGGCAAATGGAAATAGCGAAGACCGCTTACATTAAATGGAAATAGCGAAGACCGCTTACATTACAGTTTCTTGATTTCATTGAGTGGTTTTATTTTTCTCGTTGACCGAACGGATTTACTAGGGACAACGACATTGTGATTTATATTCCACCTTAGTCGATATCTGCGGATTTTCGAGTCATCAGTATTCTTTTTAAAACGAGTAATCATTTCATAGTTCTCTATATTCACATGCATATCTTATACATATTTTCCTTAATATAGATTACAAGGGCATGTATCTCAATGTGAGGAGATTGAATCAGATGACGAGGAGGAGGAGAATGACCCGGAAGAAGAGGCACACATGTATGTCAGGTTTATGGAGAAGGAGAAGGAAGAAAGAAATCAAAAAATAATTTGATTTCAAAATATTCAGATCGAAGAAGAAATATATATTTTTTTAATTTTGTGTGATTGTTGAATTCCAAACAAGTCTTTTATTTTTTAAAAACTCTGATATTAGATCCGGTTCTACTTGTAGATTATTCCAACTATAGAACCTTTAGAACATCTATTTTATGCATTTACATATATTGCATATTTATATGAACTTATATCTTTAATTTTTAAGTAAGTTCATGGATATATGTGAGTTTGATAGGTTAATTATACATGTATAAGAGGATGTCAGCTACAGGGCATTTTACAGGTACATTTCTCAACTCTAATAAGTACCTGCATTGGTTTCTTTGTAGGTTTTACAGATTCAACGGGGAGTCTAAACCCCGTCGAACCTTTATACATTTTTTGCTCTCCAGGTTGGGTAAGCACATGTACTTACCAAGAGCTCTTAGACATCTCTCCCATTTTAGTGTGAGCAAGTAGTTGGGCGAGCACATATGTGCATGCCCAAATGACGGGCGATCACTTGGCATACATAGGTGCTCGCTTGCATTCCCTTACGACAGGGCTATCTGCGAGCACATGTGCTTGGCCGATATTTGGGTGTACACAAGGAGTGCACATAGTGTGCACATGATGAGCCCCCATGTACATGCCAATCACACCTTTTTTGTAGTGACGCATACCTTCTTATCTTCCGATTCTGCTTCTCCATGAAGCTCTCCACCTCGAATCCTTTCTCGATCTTGCAAAGACCAAGAACACGTTAAGGCTTCTTCTTCCACTTCATTTAAAGCCCCCATTCCATCCCATTTTCACTCCAAACTCCCTCACTTTGCTTTACTTCTTGGAGCTAACCATTGCAAGTCCTGGAGGTCCTTGAGTGATCATATATTTAAGGCTCTCTGGTCAAGATCTTCTTCATCGACGAGAGGGCATTATATTGCTGATCTGGATAGAACTGAGCCTTCATCAATTTCCATTCTTTTTCGTGCAACTCTTGGAACTATTCTCCATGGATCAGCACCACCTCTGGAGCAAGAAGCAGAGGAAGACCACCACCAGAGATCCGCCTTCGGACCACCACATGCGTAGAGTGAATAAGGAGAAGGAGTATAGTTACCGTCGGATTACTCTAATCTTATGGTTCTAGAGCCTCGCTGCTCAACCCTCTAGATCAGTCGCTTTGGATCCACCAAACCTGATCCGAAGTACGAGGTATCGCCACATCGCCTCAAACCTAAGCATCGCCTGAGCCACAATCCAAAACGATCAAAGCACATGCAATGTGCGTGACTTGCGAGGAAGTTGTAACTCTGCCCTGCCTTCTTCTTCAAAGCACGATCATGCCCATCCTTCAAGCGCTTGTAGCGTGTGTGCCTTGTCATCTTGCAGATAAGCCCTCATATTCTATTTATTCACACTTGTATCCCTGTGCGCAGCTTCTAGTGGGTTTGGTTTATTATATTCATACCCTTGTCTGGACCTATTTGTAATGTTTGTTATATTTTTAGTTAAGTTTTTATTGCAATTATGCCCATGTGATAATACATTAATATCCTGCAATTTGTAGATTTTTTTGAAATTGGTATTGTTGGACAACTAATAAAATTCTCTATCTTTTATTGCATTTCATATTCTGATTTGATATATATATATATATAAGTAATTAATGATAGAACATTTATTTTGTATAATTCTAGTATAAACATGCACATTGAGCATTTTATTAGCCTGAAAACTAATTAAGAATCTTATACAAATTTAAGATCTATCATATCACTGAATTTCATGAACATTATTGTGTGTTCACTACAAGGAAAAAGCCTTGTGACGACAAATTTATAATGACGGAAAATTGTAACGACGGATAAACTATCACCACAAACAATTTTTAAGGGAAAATTATCAAACAATCTTGAAATTATACAAAAGATTGCACGTAATATGGGTCTAAGAGAAAATTTCCTTTAATGGTATCACAATGAACGAATGCACACACGGCCAGAGCATTTCACGAGTACCTCACGTGATAGAGAAATAATAATGTTACCCCCAGACTTGTTGGAATTAGAGTAGGCGATTCACATGCCTTTATTTTTTATATGAAATGGTGTCCATACCCTAGAAACACATATATATAAGAAGATAAACGGCCGTCATTGTGTCTTTCTCTACTCTCGAAAGCCCTAACCCCTCAATCGACTTCTCTCAAATGACAGAGCTTGGAGGCAGTGGCGATGGCGGAGGGCATCGAGGAAGAGGTCGAGGTAGAGGCACTTGTGATGCCGGAGGGCATCGAGGAAGAGGTCGAGGTGGAGGCACTTGTGATGCCGGAGTGCATCGACGAAGAGGCCGAGGTGGAAGTAGAGAAAGCTGGTAAGGTGGAGGTGACGATGATCAATGGTCTCGGCATTATGGTGATCGACAATGGGCATGTCGCAGCGGTGATAGTTTGTGGACGGATCGAGGCGTAGATGGCAGAAGCTGACGAGGTACAGGTAGAGGTGATGATGATCAATGGTCGCAGGCTTATGGTGATAGGCGATGGACAGTGGGTTGTGGCAAAGGTGAAGAGAGAAGGGCAAGGGTGTTGGTGGAGGGTGATGATCCGCACATCGGGGATGAAGGGCAGAGCATGAGGTCGTTGGGTGGTGGGTGGAATACAAGGATTGTGGGTCGTGAGAGAGGAGAAGGATGGAGAGCAACGGTGGGGCTGGAGGCTGGTGGTCGTTGGAATGATGATGGCTGGCAAAGCATGGGAGCCGTGCGTGGTGGTTGGAGAAATAGGGCACTGGATGATGGTAGAGGTGATCATCAGTGGATGCCGATGAGGAGGAATAGCGAAGGTAGATGGAATGAAGGGAAAACTGCAAGGAATGTGATGGCACGAAAATCCGAGCAACTAAGGTAATCAGGTGTATCTAAGATGATCGTCGTGACCTCAGTCACTCAGATGTGCCGATCAAGAAAAATAATAGACCACCAATCAAAAATAAAGATCAAATCGAATGCGGTAGCGGTCTTGCTATTATTTTAACCTGGTATAGCAACCAGGGTCGAACACAAGGAGCACGGATTGGCCTCGCGGCCTACGAAGTAGTCAAAAAGAAAAGAAAATGAAACAAAAAGTGTATTTTTGGTGGTTTTTAATTCTTTTTATATTTTTTTTGGATTTTTAAGATATTAAGAAAATAAGAAAAGCAACTAAACAACACACTTCAACAATTTATTAAATGTACTAAAAATCAACCAAAAATTCAAATAAAAATATTTTTGTGTGTTTTATAATTTTTACTGTTTTTAGTGAATTTTTGGGATTTTTCTGATGTTTATTTAATTTTCTAAAAATGAAACAAAGTAAAAAACTGTAGGTACTGTCCAGCCGAGATTAAAGGGCTTAGATAAAATATCTAAGAGCCCCAAATAAGCCTGGAGGTATTTTTCCTGTATAGAGAAAAAAACAAGGAAAAATTAGGCACCTAAATTATTATTTTTGGGTTTTTGGTTTATTTATTAGAATTTTTATAAGATTTTAAGTGTTTTTCAATTTTTAGGCATTTTAGGCAATGAAAAATAGCCAAAATTGGCTAGAAAATCAAGCAAACAAAGACAAACAATAAGTAATTTTTTTGTAATTTTTAGATGAATTTTAATATTTTTTTGTGATTTTTAAAGTCAGACAGTAGCAAAAATAGATGTTTTTGAATTTTTTAAAATATCAAATCAACGCAAAAATGTCTCCAAAAATCCTCGAAAATTTTACACTATGGCAGGAGCCATGTGTCCAATTTCGTTGGATTTGGAGGTGATTTGCTATTTTATTCAAAATTAGAAAGAGGGTACTGTGCACATGGACCTAAGTGCAAATACCCGAAGTCCTGAGGGGTCTGGTGCAAAATTCCTAGGTAAACACGCGCGTCGCGCGTGCCTGAGGCACTCAGGGACCCAAATGTAAGAAAAACTAAGTCCTTGGACTATTTGGTAACAGGTACCAAAAGTCCAGGGACTAGTCTGTAAATAACCCAAAAATATCTGCACATGCACAATTAAAATACGCACAGGGGTATAAATGCAATATCTCAAAAGTTTTCATTCATTACTTAACAACTCAGAACTATAGGGCATAAAATGCAAAAAGCCCAGCAAATCACGTGTCGAAGCACGTGCTACATAACACACAGGGGCATAAATGCAAACTAACTAAAGAGCAGGGTCCTCTATGCAAATTTACCAAAAACTAAACAACTAAACTAAACATTTACATGACTAATTGCTAAAAATAAAAGAGGGGGCCTAAGGGTAAATTACCCTTTATTAATGCGGACCGCTGGATGGATGCCACGTGGAGAATCGGATGGTCTGGATCGGGTGGCACTCCAACGCTGAGGTCTCGCAGTGATCGGACGGCCGAGGCTATGCCACGTGGGGGATCGAACGGTGGAGGCTCTCGGTGGCTAAACCTCGCTGGACCGACGGCTGGGATCAGTCCTCCACAGATCTGACGGTGGCTGCTGCTCCTGGAATGGACGACCCAGATGAAAACTGGAGCGGGAGGCTGATCGGACGGCTGTTGGAGATCCTCGAAGAACAGGTGGCCGGCGAACTTCGTCGGCCCAGTACGCTCGCTCCGAGACTCCTCTGCTGCTTCTGAAGATCGGAGAAGCTCCGGCGTGATGCTCCGTAGCTGCTAGTGGCCTCCGATGACCCAGCCGAGCCCTGGAGGGCTCCGGCGAGGTCGGCGGAGGGACGTCTCCTGGCTCGATGTAGGAGGACCTCAGATGGCCCTCATTGTACCTGCAAGATGGTCCAGAAGACTCGCGGGTCGAGGGCAAACTGCCTCGACCCGGTTAGGCGAGGTGAAGGTGGATGGTGGTGCGATATGGGCGAGCTCCGGCGAGGTCGACGGAGGGAGGAGCTCAAACCCCAGCTCCTGTGCGAGCTGGGTTGGATGGGAGTATGGAGAACGTGCGTGGGAGGAAGGCGGAGGTAACGGTGGATTCCGATGATCGAATAGAGCTGTGAGGTGGTCGGAATCGACGAAACACGGCGACGGCGAGATTTGGGGGTAACCTAAAATTAGCGAAAAGGAAAGAACTACAGGTCTACCTGGGTGAAGGAATGGGCTGTGGTCGAGCTTGCGCAGCTCTGGGTCTTCGCCTCACGGAGCGCCGACGTCCGAGGCTCGAGCTCCGGCTCTGGGCGGAGCATGGCGGTGATACTCGCCGGATCAGTGGAATCCGCTCCCTCTCTTCGCTGCGACACCACGGGGGACGAGCTGTCACTCTCGCCGATGCGATGGAGCTCACTGGGGGGTGGAACGAATGGCCAAAGATACGAATGAAGGTGGCGGAGCTCGGCTTAAGTATGGGTGAGGGTTCGGGAAGACGAGCGCGGGTAGGGCGTCTTGGAGCGCGGATCCTGAAGTGGATACCCCGGCGAGGGTCTCGGATGTATCATAAGGTATCGGACCTAGGGTTTAGGCGAGGGGGAATCAGGTTTAGGCGCTAAAATGGGGGGAAGTCGGGTGGGGCGCCTAACCCGTGGGAAGTGGTCCTGGGGGGGCAGTTGACCTGGCGGTCAACAATTCCCAGGGCCAATGGGTGAAGGCCACGTGTAAAATATTTAGAAATTCAATAAAAATTAACAAATGGTCGAATTATAGAAAAGTCAAAACATAAAATATTTTTCTGTTATTTTTTTCTTTTTTTAGTGATTTTTAATTAATTTTTCAAAGTAAAAATAAGGTATGTACATAATAGGTTCATATATAGGTATATTCACAAAGTGTTTTTAGGTTTTTAGTTTTGTTATTTTTATTTTGTTTTTGTTTTTAATTTATTTTATTTACTTGCACCATATAATATAGAATATTTACAAAACTTTTGGAAATTAATTTTATTTATTTATAAGGCTAAATAAATAAAGGTGCGGTGGTATGTACAAGGTGAAAGTGATGTTTTTGTTTTCTTTTTAATTTTTCTATTTTTATCTTGTTTTTATCTTTATAAATATATACAAGTATTTACAAGCCTATTTTAATCAATTTTTGGGAGGAAAATATTTTTATTTTATTTACATAAATATTTATACACATGAGCCCCTATCTCCCTCTACTTTGGCTTTTATGCGGTCAGGCCCATGCTGAGCCCTCCCTTGGGTTAGGTTGCTCAATATTTATTCTAAATATTTCCCTCTTTTTCTTTTTAATCTTTATTCTTTTATTTTTGCACAAAAACATGCTAATTATAGGTTTTTACACAATGCATGCTTTTGGTAATTATTTCTATTTACAACTATATACATGCATTTGCAAAGGTTTTTGTAGCTAAAATATAAGAATAAAGAGTGATGAATGAGTATTCATCAGAATGTGGCTGGGTCGAGCATGATGGCAGTAGGCGGTGGAAGAGGTTATAAGCGGAAAACAAACATGGAGACTGAGGCGGCGATCCGTGGCTGGAGCGTGCACGAAGTGGACCGTCTATAGAACTTGAAGATCATGATCCAAGGATGGAACACGAGAATAGCAGGTAATAAATTTTACACAGCTCATTTGAATGCTTTATTTGTTTGTTTATTAACAGAACCTCTTTTAGAAGAAACAATGTTAGGTCATATTATGCGACCAACAATCATACAAATTGCTGTAAACAAAATTTTGATCCTTGGCTGAGTCATGTAAATTTTAGTAGTCTGTATTGGATATGCTCCATTTTCTATTGTGTTTTTTTTGTTTAAAAAGCTGTTCCTGTTGTAAGCCACCAAGTCTATCAGACATCTCATTCAGGTGTGCCCACGGATATGGAAACGGGACATTGCCAACTAGGGAATGACACGCAATATTCTTGGAAAGTAGTGTTTGTCTCAGCCATAGTCAATCACTCACCATTTCTGGGGAGAAAGAGAGAGAGAGGGAGAGATTTCTTCGTAGTAAATGAAAAATTTAATTCAGAATTTGCAAGGCACAAATTCCAAATTTTAAAAGGAGATTACTTGTGCACAAAATTAATTCATTCTCTCTGGCACTGTCATCGAAGCTAATCAGCAGTATCACAAAGATTTTTCTAAATGTGATTTGTATTCTTGGAAAAAAATGATGGCTATCGGCCCGCCCCCCACGCACACACGACATCAATCACTCCTGACATACATATTTTAGAAGAAAAAATACTTGCCTTACTGCTTTATGAAAATCACTTGCCATACCTACAGCTTAGTTTTATTTACAAGCCATATTATGTTTCTTAGTTTCCTTTTTAAATGGGTAATTAGATCTCTGCAAGATCCAATTACTTATTTCAAAAAAAAATCCAATTACTACTTGGTAACTTGTTTTAGTCCCACATTGCCAAGGATTAAGATTTGTGTGGATTTGCAGGTCTATATAATGACCTCTATACTACTTGTAATATTGAACAATTAATGAAGAAACATGACTATTAGGAAGCTTGAACCAACAATCATACTTGTTTTCGCTAAACTCTTTTCATATGATGCCACCAACAATCATACTTGTTTTTGCTAAACTCTTTTCATATTATGCGACCACCAATTTTGACTATTGCTGCGACCTTTCTAGCAAACAAAAATTCCCATACATGTAGCGGAAACTTGAATTTTTAAGTATCTCTCTACAATGTGCATATTAACCACCGTCTTGAGCTGGAGAGTTTGGTTTGCGTTGCAAAAAGTTATCTTAGATTGTCATTTTCATTTAGCCTAACACCCTCATAACTAACAAAACATTGGTCTATGATATGATTGTCCAAAGCTTACCCTTGCAAATTCTGCTATATTCTTAATTATTTTTGAGTTATGCTGTAAATACTGGAACATTCATATTTAAATACTTTCTTCACATTGGTGAGGAGTTTATATTGTAGTGTTTTTGTGTCCATTATTTGTATTAGAGTGTGGATTGACCGACATCATGAGCTGGAGAGTTTGATTTATGCTGTAATTAGTTGATAAATAAGTTTACGTCATGATTTTAGTCTATACCCTTGTATGCAACACTTCCAGCATCTCTTCATTTAGAAACGATGGGTGTTGAAAATCCAGCATTCTTAGAATCTCTCGGATTCTCGGATGTAAATGAAGATCCACTTCATGCATATCTGTATGTAAATGAAGATCTGTATGCTTCATATTGCTATACCAACATCCAATGGTGGGTGTGGAAGTTATAAAACATCCTGCTTTACATGCAATGCACAATGGTGGGTTAAACGAGTTAGGATTCAAGGTGTCTGAGAGCCTGACTTTGCAATGTGCAAAATGAAGGTTGTCTTTTGGGTTGAAGCTCTCACAAAGTCCAGAGGGTTGACGAAACATTCCCTCTATGGAGATGCATCACGGTCTATCGGCTTTGTTAGCAGAGGTTAAACCTCTTGGTTAATATTTTCTCGTAACCTTGGCTTGGTTTGGGTGATTGTTAGGTTATGTAAGCATGACCTTTTTTGGATGCCACTTGCTGCCTTTTGGACTGCTTAAAAAAATAAGATTCAAGGCGTATCAACAATCAGAATATGAAGCCCGATGCTATGTTATTTACTTGGGTTTTCCTTGTAACCAAGAATCAAGCAAGTAATACTTCTTCTTAGCATTGGTTTCTTTTGAGAGGATTGAGCAAGAATGAAAAAAAAGATTAAAAAGCAATAATACAAATAGTTTGACATTGTGAATCTTGAAATTCTGTGTTTAAAACCCTTTTAGTACATTTAATGTTTTGGGTGCAAAATGGTATATGGAGTTCGGATTTAGTGTCTTCCAAATCAGCTCTTGAATTTAGATTATTTTTCTTGTTTATGATGTTTTCTTTGTTATTTTCATTTTGTAAATCCAAATGAAAATTTCTGAAGACATTTTTTGCATTTGCTTTATAATTGCAATAAAGTCATGAATATACGCTTAAATTATTGTCTTAAATATAACTGAAGTAATAACTTCAACTCTTGCTTGAGAAAAGAATCATCAACTCTTGCAAGGGAGAAGTGGAGGGTGAAGAGTATCAGATGAACTTTGA
Organism: Ottelia alismoides; assembly: GCA_037367405.1. Classification (NCBI taxonomy): domain Eukaryota; kingdom Viridiplantae; phylum Streptophyta; class Magnoliopsida; order Alismatales; family Hydrocharitaceae; genus Ottelia; species Ottelia alismoides. Next base: position 301,243 of record JAZKJV010004547.1, on the reverse strand, counting down.
CATTTATACCATATTACGAATGTTAAATGTTTTGTGAATGGGGAGCATGCTTTCTTTGGATTCCTCATAATAGAGATTAGAGACCACTTCTTTTTAAACTGAAAGTTAATACATCTTAGGTGAAAACTCCATGGACAGGCTGACTTGAATGGAACAGACTGCTTTGCATTCCCTCTGGTCCCCTTCTTTTTATGAGTGAAAGGTAATATTTCATGAGTGGCAACTCCATACAGTTTGGCCTGAATGGGGCAAAGTTGAGCAAATAACATTTCGGCAAATGAAATATGTACATGTCAAATTAGTCAAATGGACAATGGAATAAGAAATGCTTCATAACTTCTTGCTCTGAATTGTACATGTGAATTTCCTCATTGGCACCTGCCATCCATCAACTCTTATAGGATCTTGCCGTCAAGATTTCTCTTCAAGAACCAAATTGTGATCTTGACCCTTTAGCAGAGACTTAGTCCTACGTAGGTTGTGATCGTCATGATGTAAAGTAGGATCACTCTGTTCAGTGCCTTAGGCAGTACAAAAGCAATAATATCAGCAATTGACCCACTTGAATAGTCTAGAATCTTACAATTACCATTTCCTCGAAAAGAAAGATGTTAAAGCAATTACAAGGCAGATCATGGAACAGTAACAGAGAAGGCATTGGCACATCAACATGTATGCAGAATTTCCATGAATAACCCATGATAAGCGTAAGTCGTATTTACAAGTCTAATTCCATAGACAATGTAAAGTTACAGTTTTTATAACGTCATCAGAATTTATGCCTAATCAAAGGACAATAAATGAGACTAGTAATGTACAGATTACAAAGGTACCTCACGAAGTCCCATCTGCGATGCTTCATATCATGGGAAACATTTCATCGCTATCATCATCCTCACCCCAGTAATTGAAGGGTGCATCACCTTTGTAGCGAAAACTTGGGTTTACATAGCATTTCATCTCATGGAAAAGGTTCAGGTTATCCACTAGCTTATGGAATACATTGCATCCACAACAGTGCACAGGTGGCATGTTCAATGATTGTCTTGCTTTGAAGTTGTTATAGCTGTAACTAAACTTTTATCTAACTTGTAGTTGAACATTTTAAATTCCAAGTCAACTGAAGTATTTTATTGCCAAATGCATGTATGCTTAGTAGATTTACTTGGATTTTGATATTTGTTGATAAAGTGCAAGGAATGTCCCAGATTTCTCACACGCAAGTGGGAGCGGTAGTAGAAATATTACAAGTGTTAGGAGTGACGATAACAATAATGGAAGTGGTAGTTTTCACAATGGGAGTGTAGGGAGGACGATTCCATCTTCAAGTGCTATGTCTCAGCCAAAAGTAAATATATATCTATTTTTTTATTTATGAATGTTTTAAATTGGTATAGAATTTTATGTTTATATCATACATGTATAGGGACACTTTAAAAATCAAACTTCTGGAATATATATCAATTCGCTGTCAAATAATCTACATGTAATTTTAAAACATCTTTAAAATGTTTATTAGGGGGATTATATTTTTTTATTTACTAAATCATGTTTTATCCAGGGAGGACAATCTTCTATTGATGATCCATTCAAAAAGCTGTCATGAGCAATATCAAATACAATGGAACATTTATTGCATTTGCAGGTATAGTATCAATTTTAATGTCATTTTTATTTATAATAAGTTTTTATCTTCTAATTGCTTTCCTATCTTGATATAGGATCTTGATTGAAGCTGTCTTACATATCAAATGAAAAGTCATTTGACTATAAAGAGGATGCACAATCATATTTACTCGAGTACAAGAAGGGCATAGTGATATACATGTTGAATTTTGGTTCATGTTTTAGTTTCTTTTTGTTCATGAAATTGACTATGATGGATACCGAATTTATGTCAATTTTCTTTTTGTTCATTGGACAAGCAGAAGGCTCTTTACTTACAATACCACAATCATTTGTTTCAATGTCTTATGCCATTACACTTTTGATGTGCTTTGTTTTTGTCATTTAATTTTTTTCATATAACAGATTAATCAAATTGCTTGCCATTATTTTCTCGTGCAATAGCTATTAGTAGCTGCTTGGATGATTAGGAAGATTGGAGTGGTAAATGTGCTGTAATGTCACATTACTTATGCATTTTATTGATTATTTTTATGGTTATAATATGTTTTTACTGTTAACTTTTATGATTATAATAAGATGAGGAAAGTCATCTGCCATAAGCTCTCCGGTGAGGATTTCGGTAGTTTTGCGTAATTATTGATTCATCAATTTGGAATTATGAGAGGATTATGTTTCGAGAAGAGGAGAATGGGCTGGTATATACACCCGATCAGATTCTCGTCAGCAATGGAGCAAAGTAGTGTATCTTGCAGTCAGTGCTTGCGGTTTGCTCTCCGGTGGACGAGGTGAGTTCGAACTTGTCAGTGAAGCTCTGGAGAGAGACCCGGGCGTCCTCCACCGCACCTTCCCTCCGCGTCGCCACCGCCAACGGCCGTCTTGAGGTAGGCCATAGCTTCTCTCCCTCCAAAGGTGGCATCTTTTATTGTTCGATTTGATATGAGTGATGGGAACCTATGTTGTATTCTTTGATAGGTCCTTTCGATGCTCCTGGAGAAATCAGTGCAGCCGGATATGTTGAACAGTCACAAGCAGGTGAGGATGGAATGAAAATTTCTTGCTTTTTTTCCTTTCCTTGTAGTTAGTTGGGAGTGTTGATTTGTGGGTTTTTGTTCTTGTCTTGATTTCAGACGCCGCTGATGTTGGCTGCAATGCACGGGAAGATCTCTTGTGTGGAAAGGCTCATACAAGCCGGCGCTAATGTATGTAGGAACAGATCTGAGAGACCTTGTTGGTCCTTTTACCGCATTTTATAATGATTTTTTATTATCGAGATGGTGGAGACTTGGATGAAAGTATTGTCGGTGTTGTTCAGATTCTGATGTTCGATTCATCGCACGGGAGAACTTGCTTGCACTATGCGGCCTACTACGGGCATTTGAATTGCCAGCAAGCAATCCTATCCACTGCTCGCTCTAGTCTCATCGCCAATTCATGGTGCGTGTTCATGGAAATGAGCATATGATTAGTTTAGTTTCAAGTTTATGCTTGTTTTGATCGACCCAGATGGTTTTTTGTCTCTATAATCACTCTACCTCTTTGAATTGCAGGGGATTCAGTAGATTTGTCAATGTAAAGGATGATGAAGTAGCAACTCCACTTCATCTCGCCGCGAAGCAGCGGCAGTCAGCTTGCGTTTATGCATTGTTGGATATCGGGGCACTTGTTCATGCTTCAACTGGCACTTATGGGTAACATTCTTGGCATTGCTCTTCGTAGTGATACTGAATCCCTTTTGCAGCAATGAATAATCTTAGAGATGTTCATAATTGTTGTAGGTATCCAGGAAGCAGTGCTCTTCACCTCGCTGCTCGTGCTGGATCTTTGGATTCTATTCAAGCGTTACTAGCATGGGGTGCAGATAGACTGCAAATAGATTCAACAGAGTATGCCTCTGCCCATCACATTGTGGATGGTATTTGATCACCTTGCCTCTCAGTTCTTGTTACCAATTGCTAACTGCGTACACATTGTCTTAATTTGTTACAATTTAGAATCATTTTGGAGGCACATTTATAGTGGGAGCCATCTTGTGTGCGGAGTTTTCTGATTTTGGTTTAATGTGCAGCATGACCTCTCTTATGAAGATGACATGAACAAGGACTTCATGGAGTTCATCGCGGCGATGATGCCGCGTGAAGATTGCCATAGCGAAAGCAATATCCAGCTCGCCTTTTAGTACTTCAACAAGAATGGAACTGGGTGCATTTCATTACGATTCTTAGACAAATGATGCAAAGGTTGCTGGCATTGGCATCAATCGTCTCTCTTTTTTTATCAAAACGACTCAGCTGCAACATTAAAGTTTATAGCGAGGCTACATGTTGTGCACAGTGATGACATAGAGGCTACGTTTTTGCTACTCTAGATCATACGAAGTTGCTATCTACTCTATGTTCTCTCTTTGTTGTAATCTATTTATGTGAAGAATTGTATATAAGGTGACCTCAAAAAAATGTACATAAGGACATGCACTATTAGAAATGGGAACACGAACAGCTTTCATATTTCTCATTGGCAACTCCTTATCATGTATATATATTGGCTTTGATATTTATGGTATTTCTCATTGGCAAAATATGTACCATTTGAATAATTATTCCTGATTTTTAGGGTTGTGGTGACGGACAATTTCGTCACTACAGGTCATATGTATTTCCAACTGTGGCGACGGAATATCTGTCAAATAAAATATAGCATCAGACCGTCGTCGCCACAGTCTCTGGTGACGCGACTTTTGGAGATGGATTAGTGGCGACGGATTGTTGACTCGACAATCAACTTCCGTCGCTAGAAGTCATCTATCCGTCGCCACAGTTTAGTCGCCAGAAAGCCATTTTGTTGTAGTGGTTTATTGTTATTGTGCGCATTATCTTATTTTGAGCATTTCATTAACTTTCTGTTGCATTGTTCATTAAATTAAAGTATATAAAGCATTTGAAAAATTCATGCATTCCATCTTGTGTGCATACTTAACCTAGGTTGCATTATTGATTAGCTTTATTAAAATATTTAGACTCAAATTAAATAAACTAATTAGTGTGCATCTATATGTTCGACCCTATATTTATCCAGGATGAATTAAATCAAGCTATTCTCACCGAGATTTTTAAGCTTGATTCTGATAAATTGACAATTGGTTGTGTTACAATGAATCAATATTAATTAAGCTGATTAACAATTCATCATTAGGGCATAAAAATAAATAAAATACAATTTGAAATTTTTTTTTGAAGGAAAAAAGGGTGTCGAACCGTAAAGGTGGACACCCAAAAACTTATATTCAAACAATTTGAAATTTTACTAATATTTTTATTGTATTTTGATCCATTGATCGTTATCTCTAACGATTGGACCTATAGCTGTTAATAACATTGGTATCAGTACGAACACAGATGTTTTGCGAAAACCATCGATTGTATATAAGATAAGCAGGATCAAGGGTGTTATTGATAAAGTTTGCAAGGATACAATTGCAAAGATCATGTATATACGTGTGTTTGTGTGTATATCTGTGATAGTGTGACTATGTTTAGACGTATGTATGCGTGCACATGTGTATGCGTGCATGCATGCTTGATGTAACCTAAGATTACATAAGAACAGTGCTAAAAGCATGAGATGGGAATGGGAAGGGTTGACCTGCATGCCAAGTTGGTGTATGGAGGTCGTTCAGTACGGGCATCCTCGACATGGTTTGACCCCACTGCAAGAAAGAAAGCTAACTTTTTTTTACTCACGGTCAGGCTAACCCTTTTTGAAGAGCCATTGATGCTGTCTGGGTTGTCCCATATGCCATGTTCCATGACGCGTTTTTGCTAAAGCGAGCCGATGAAGCTTTTGCTCAGCGTGGGTGTGGGGCGCACCTAAGCTCGGAGACAGCATCTTTGAAATGGCAGCGACCAGTAGACCATCTCCTCCATTATTTTCTCTCTCAGGTTTCAGACGCGGCACGAGACAAGAGGGGATGTCCCTCACAGGTGCCTTGTCCACTGCATGGATTATATATATATTTTTAGGGATTCCAGATATTACACTCATCAGACATTTTAAGAAATCCATTCAGTAGAGACGTTTGCGTGATTCTACTGCGGTGCAGCAAAACTGTACTCCGGAATCATGCAATGGTGTGTAGGAAAGGGACTTCGCAACCACAGATTGTTTAAAGCTTTTTTCCTAAAGCGATGTAAAACTGTGAATTTTCTGCGTGGACAGTTATATCTGGGAATGCATGCATGCATGCTTTGTATATTTATGCAGTTAAACTTAATCCTGCAGATCAAAAACCTGATGGAGGGAAGTGATCAGATGAGCTCCACATTCTTGCACAGGACGTACAGAAGTCCTTTTTCATATTTTCCAGTTTCCAGCAGTTTATTTTTGAGATGCGTGGGGATCCAATCGGAAACCGAATCCTACCAATCTAATACTGTTGGATAGATAAGATTAGACTTATTAGATTCTTATGGATTGGTTTGATCTTTTGAATCCATTGACGATCAGATTGTATTAAGATTGATCCCTCAATCTGTATATCCCAATCCGACCTCTACGCCTTTCAGTATTATTTATCTAGCTGATCAGAGTAATTAAAACTGACCGGGGCCGGTTCGATCAATCAACCGAGCTCGGAACGGACTGGTTAACTGATTGCTAATGATTTGGTTTGAATAGCTTCATTTTGATATAATATTGGTTTATTTGTATTTTAACACGGTTTGACGAGGTTCAACTAAATTGAACCAGTATGATTGAAATTCGAAGTAAAAAAACCAACCGCGCATGTTATCCATCACAAAATACTAATTAACTACTCCATCACATATTCCTCTAACGAAAGAATTTTAAATGTTAATAAACAATTATTACGTCATAAAGTATTCCATTTAAATATTATGTAAATTTATATGTACAACATTTCATGTTGCATATGCAAAAAAATAAGTGTACATGACATATTATGGAATATTTAATAAGAGAGGAAATTAAGAAATTCAAATATATTTAAAAGGTCGAAAAATTATTGTCTTGAACCTTCATTCTGATAATTAATTTCGGGAAGGAGATGCAGGGGGAGAAGAGACCTTCATGACGTCAAAGAGTATATTACATGTATGAATCGTTTATTTTCACTACAATAAAATTGATTTATAGTGATTGAAAGTGCAAAAATTGGTGCGCTAAGAAGTGATTTTAGATGTCATTGTAAAAAACACACGATTCTCGATATTTTTCAGATAAAATAAAAAAAGAACAAGCAAAATAACAGGATTATAGCAGTAGGTTCATAGGTCAAACACATGGACATGATGAAAATAACACAAATTTTGGAAAGAGATTAGCTTGAAAATTTGACAAACATGTAAGATATTTTTCTTAATTTTTATTTGATTTTATATAGTTCAAAAAGCAATGGAATAATCACCAATAGATTGCAAATGCTTCGGGATCCGACATGATTTTTTAGTGAATATTTGGAGTTTATGACTATTTTTAATGAATTACCAAAGTTGTAGGGCATAAGTGTATTTTTTTTAGAAATTTAAGGGCTTTGATGTAAATAAAAACTAAATACAGAGGAGAAATCTAGTTAGTATAAGCATCTATACATAGTAGAAAGTTTTCAATAAAAATACTAATTGATAATTTATGGATTAAAAGAAATAACTTTAAGATATTGTAGAAAAATCCCTGAAAGACTGAAATGAAAATAGATAAAACTTGAATAAAATAATTGTAAATATTACAAAATAAAATAAATGAAATTGAATAAATTGTAGAGGATAACCAAATATTTTCGAAAATTACACCTAGGTCTAGAATATTTTTAAAAATACTGAAATAATTTTTTTGAAAAAAGATCTTGGTTTCCTTGACCAAGGAGCTGGGCGGAGCTCGACAGTGACATTAAGGAAGTGGTGGAGCATGGTGACGGATGAGGGAGAGGTGCAGAAGTGGTCGGTGGTGTTGCAACGGCGTGGAGGAACAGAGGCCATCAATGGGTTGACGGAGATGGTGGGTTGGTGGGGATGATTCGTTCGAGCTCCTCCTCCCTCCTGTATATAGAAAATTAAGGGAGGGGAGGAGGTGGTGGTTTGAGGAGATGGAATGCTGGGCAATTGGCTTTGGGTTGGAGGCCACCTGCCCCGACGGTTGATGCGAAGGAGGAGGAAAAAAGGCACATGTGGCTATAGTGCGTCTGGAGGAAGAAGGGGGATGATGTCACCATGATGTCAGCACCCCATTTATTTATTTATTTATGTATTGAAATGCTGATGTCAAACCGACGTCAGCTATTTTATCGTATTGTTTTTTTGGGGATATTTACAACCATAAGTCTGAGTAATTTCGTAGTTCTGTACATAACCCTATGTAATCGTGAATTACATATGAAACCCTGAACAGTCACTTTTTCTCACACCCATAACCCTCTGTTCATTTGTCCCATTAAGCCAACCATATCATTGAGTTAATCTAACCCATGGTCTATCCAACGGCTATTAAAAAATTCTAAAAAAATAAAAAACCCCTAACCCCACCCCCTTCATTCTCCAACGTCCTACTGATGAATCCCTGATTCTCACTCTTTATTCTTTTATTTTAGCTATTTATCTTAGATCATGTAAATACTTGTAAATACAATAACTTTGCATTCTGCATGCATTTGCTAATATTGCATAACTAGCATGTATTTGTGCAAAAATAAAAGAATAAAGGAAAAGAAAAAGGAGTGAGGTATTTTGAATAAATACAGAGTGACCCGGACCCCAAGAGAAGGTCAAGTCTTTACCTGATCGCAAAATAAAATAAGTAGAGAGCAATAGGGTCTGCTTTGTGGTGTACATATTACTTATATGTGTAAATAATTATTTTTGACAAATAAAACTAAATTATTATTTTTACTCCCTTGTGTACACTTCTAAAAATAATATAAAAATAAAATGAAAATCAGAAAAATTAAATTAAAAATAAAAATAAAATCGTTCAATGTACAAAACACATGTATATATATATCACTCCCTCCATTTATTATGTATCACTAAATAATGTAAAAAAATAAAATAAACATTATTTTATATTCATAAAAATATGTTGTAAATAAATAAAATACAAAATAAGCATATTTGTGTAAAAATAACAAAACAAAAATACTTGTACATAATACATAGGTATATTATACCTGTACATAATATTATATATTGTATATACACTAATTTATCCTTCATAAAAATAATTATAAATCATAGAAAAATTCTTTGAAAAAAATAAACATTTTTTATTTTATACAGTTTTTAATTTAAATTCATTTATTATTTTTAATTTAATTTTCTTTATTTTCTTCTCTATTTTGTCATGTAATCTATTTTGTCCTCATCCTCGACGGTCGCTGATTGGTCCACCTCAGTTTGCTGACCGAGGTCAACTGGTCCCCCCATACCCTTTTCCCCCCGACTCGGGTTTGCTCCGATTTTCTCCCATTTTTAGTAACCCGATCCGATCTCCACTCCTCTCGATCTTATGCTCCAATTCGAGAGCGTGGATCTCTAATCTTTGCCTGCTACTTTTCCTCTTGATCCATGCTTCGGTTCACGGGTTGCACCCCCATCTTCTCGGACCTGCACGTGTGTATAGCCTACACCCTCTTCCGTTGCACCCATCCTTCCTTTTCCAGAGTGACATCACGAGAGGGCGAGGGCGAGGGCACCTTTTTTAGCGTGGAGGCCCCTAGGTCCGACGAGGAATCCCTCAACTCTGCCGTGAGCAGCTCAACCTCTAGGAGCGCCGGCTATTGAGACCAAGACCCCCGTGGACGACGTCCGCACCCCAGGCGTACTCCGACCATCCTTAGCTACTCTATTTACCATTCATTTTCCAATTTAATCGATCTTTCCTCCGCCGAACAAAGCACCTCCAACCACCTATCTATTTCACATCTCCGCCATACTCCATCACCCACACACCTCGCTCCGACTTCACTATGCTTCTACGCGTGCTCCACAATCATGTCATCGACTCCAATCGTTGATTGGAGTCGCCTAGTAGGTCGATTCCCCCATTCCACGCGAGGCATGTCCCGTTCACTGTCCCCCTTGTTTCTCGATATCTTTAGTGCTCTAACCCTCGCTAGAGAACCCTTCTCCGAGCACACAGCTTCTCCTGCAAGGTTCGCGTGCCAACAGACCTCATATGGAGGTCTCGGATACTCCCAGGAAGCTCCAGACTCGCCATGCATCCCCAGGACCCTCTCTTTGGTCCTGAGCCCTTCTGAGCCATCCAGTAGATGCAGACTGTCGTTGCTGACCTTTCCCACATCCCAGAGCTTGTGAGGACGTCGGACCAGCGTAGAATCGCCGATCGAAGCTCGTTGGAGGCGAGTTCTTCCCAGTTCATCTAGGCGCATTCTCCATCGTTCGATCGAGGTCTCCCCTAGTTCTGATCTTCACCGTCCATCATCGGGACACCTTCGACCTTCAGATCCATCTAAGGATCTCGTCTTCACCATCCATCGCCGAAGGGGTATCCCCCTATCCTAACCATTCATCCATAAGTAGAGCGCCATCGACCGTCTGATTGCGCTTAATAATGGGGTAATTTGCACTTAGTTTTGTAAATATTTGTCGTAGTTAAAAATACCTTGGTTATTTTACAAGTGGGTCCTTGTTACTTTTGGTATTTGCATTTTGGTCTTGATTGTGTGAACTCACGTGTAGTCCCACGTGCTTGTCTGGTGTATTTGCATGTTCTGCCCTTGATTTCACAAATGTTATGTTCTGAATGAAAACTTTCTGATATTTGCAAATCTACCCCTACACATGATTTATTGTGCATGTGCGTTTATTCTCTAGACATTTTGCATCTTCGGCCTTAAGTTTCTCATCTGTGTTATTATTTGGCCCTTGAAGTATACTATAATTACAAGGAGGTCCCTACAACCTGTGTGTCTCTTAATTAATTAATTAAATAATAAATTAAGTCCAAAAATTCTATAAAAATATTATTAGCTCATGCTAATATGTAATATTTATTGTAATTTCTGAGAGTGATTTAGTGATGTATTTTATTTTCTAAAAATCAAAAGCCCTAAAAAAGTGTTTAGTCGATTTTAGAAAATACATAAAAATTTGAAAAAACTCTTAAAAACTCTATAAATATTTTTGATTGGGTATTTGTGTACTTTACCTTCAATACCGGTTTTGTTTTAAAAGCCCTTATAAAAACCGTAAAAATCACAAAGACTTAAAAACTTATAAAAATCATAAAAAATTTTGAAAAAAATAAAAAAAATACAATTTCAGTTTCTAGTTGTATCTCTTTTTATTCAGTTTATCATAAAATTCATAACCAGGACTTTACGATATTTTAACTATTTTTAACTTGCAATATTGTCCTGGCTATGCACTATTTCCTTTTTTAGCCCTTGTTTGATTTATATAAAATCACAAAAATATCAGAAAAATCTCAGAAAATTACCAAAAATAGTTTAAAATTTGAAAAACCCCTAAAATTTTTTATTTCTTGATTTTTGAGCATTTCTAGGCTTAAATAAAAATTCAAGAAGCTTGATCGTGTACTTTATTTCCTTATTTGCCTATTTTATTCCTTAATTTAAAAACATAAAAATTTGCAAAATTAAAAAACCATAATAATATGTTTTTTATTTTCTGAATTTCGACTACTTCGTTGGATATCTCGTGCTCCATGTGTTCGATCCTGGTTGCTATATGACGAGTCCGCAAAATCCACGTTAAGAATGTGTTTTTAATGTTCGAGTGTGAGATTAATGATGTCGTTCGTTGTAGGCGGCGATTCGGAAACAGTCAAGAAATAACCACAATTTTTAATCAAATTCAATCAAGTGGTTTTTATGTTTATTTTACTTGGGCAAGTCCCAAGGTCGATCACAAGGAGGCAAAGGAACAACTTAGATTAATGTCTATCCAATTTTGAGTTCGGTCTTCAAGGCGGTCTTTTTTTTGGAAATTTTCAATGCAATAGAGGGTGCAATATGCAAATCCGACCTATTTTATGGACTAAAATGTGAATTCCGTTCAAATAGTGTCCGAAAACTACGAAACTTGGCCGAGATGTAAAAATATGATGAAATGAGTGCAATGTATTTTTTTTGGAATTTTTTGGATGTAATAGGAATTTTTTTATGAATTTTTAAATGCAAACAAATTAATTTTCAATATTTAATTTTAATAAATATTAAACCTACTTATTTTCGAGAACTAAAATTATCTAAGATCTATCACAAGGTAATGGATCTTAGAAAAATCCTAGACCACAAAAATGTGGGGTCTAATACCTATTAAAAATTAAACAGTGAAATATGCAAAATGATTTTTACAGATTAAAGTATGCATGCAAATGCAAAGATTTTTGGGCACAATGTTAATCAAAGTAAACTCTAATGTGATTTTTCGAGGATTTTTAGAGCAACGGTTAATTAAATATGAATTTCCGAGCACAGATTGGGCAAAATATTCCAATTTTCACAAAATAATTATTTATTAATCAACCGTAAATCACGAAAATATCCACAACATGTCAAAATGTAGAGCATTAAGCAACCAACATCATGCTATTATTGGATTAATAAAATAATGTAGATAAGATGTTCAAAACAAAATGGGAATGCAGGGGTACAGATGCAATATAAATAAAATATCAAAGCGGGGGGGGGGGGGGACTTTTGTGTAATTACCAATAGTAGAGGGGGTAGTGCTGCAAAATTTCCAAGGGGCACGTGCGCCTTGGATGGCGGGGCTTGTGCGTAAATACTGTAACCTCCAGATGGTCTTCCGTAAATAACCCAGCGGGTCACGTGCAGATTACGTGACCCCTGGATGGCGTGCTGCGGACGTTTCCTCCGCACGTGCCACGCACGTGGGAGGACCTCGGGTCTAACCCGGCCGGCGAAGGGGCGGAGCTTCTGGATGGTTGCGGCGGAGGAGGCGATGCCGGTGGCGTGGGCTGGAGAACCACCGCCTCCTGCGGTGGTGGTGCGATGGCGCTTGGACGGTCGAGGGACGCTGGCGCGGTGACGATGGCCGAGTCGAAGAAGGGTCGGTGGCGAGGTAACGACGGTGTCGAGGTGGAGGTTAGCGGAGCAGGTCTTGAGGCGGAGATGGCGGAGAAGTCGGTCGTGGGCTCGACGGAGACGAACACCGGAGCTGGGGCAGTTCGCCTGGGAGCGACGCTACGGCGAGCTTCTTGAAGCTCGAATCTCGCCGCGTCGTCAGGGCCGGACCTGTCACCTCCGGCGGATCCCTTTGAGCATGAATCGGCGGATGCCCAGGAAGCGGGGCGACGAGGCACTATTTATAGGCGAGAAGGGGGGTCGGAGGTGGTTGCGAGCGGGGCGGCGGCCGTTGCGAGCGGCCAGCGGTTGCGGGAGTGGAGGTTAACGGCGATGGAGGCGGCCGTTGGCGAGATTTGCGGGGGAGGCGCGATGTTGAGGGCGATCTACAGCGGCCGTTCGATCGGCCATGATCGAACGGTTGCGGGGTCGCCACGTGGTGCAATGGGAGGAAGAGCGGGGCACGTGCGGAGCACGTGCCTGAGAGGCACGTGCGACGCACGTGCGTCCGCTTTAATATTTTTTTTATAAAAACGAGTATAAAAAAGGCTCAAAAAACGCTGACACGTGGCGGCCTCTGGGGCCGCCACGTGTCAGCACCAGAAAAATCGAAAATAAAACCTCTTGTAAAATAGATAAAAAATAGCAAATGACCTCGGATCGAAAAAGTTTCTTCACGAAAAATGCTCGTCTCGAAGAGATCTACAACTTTCATGAAGACATCAAAGCCAAATTCGGTCAAATGTGAAAAGTGAATTTTTGGGGTATCCCATGTACATAGAATACCTTGATTTTTGGGTTTTCTATTTTTTTTGTCATTTTTTAAACAAGATAAAAATCCGGAAAAATATGGAAAACTCAAAGATAAATAAAAGGCACCTAATTCTAATTTTTTTGGATTTTTATTAATTAATAAAAAATAGACATAAAATATAGGTCAGAAAAGCCGCGAAAATATACAAAAGAGGCCCAAAACCCAACTTTCACATACGAGCTCCGATTCACTTGAACTTGGTCTTGTTTTGAAGATAATTGAATGTACATTAGTTCAAAAGTGAGTAGGATCAAATCAGACACTGGATGGGGAAGATATGGGGCTTTTAGTCCGAAAATCCTGAAACTAGGGTTTGGGTTTTTGGTCCACTTAACAGAGTTAGTGATTTTTTTTGTATTTTTCATTTATTCTTGTTAGTGATGTGTACACAGTGGATGTGGTTTTTGGGTTATGCGGTGTCAGCATGGAGGAGTTAAAAATAGGGGATGTTAGGTTATTTACAGGTCATTTTTGGCTTGGAATTTTGGCTTCTTATTTTATGCAGAAATTAATGCTAAAATGCAATTCTTATGGAATCATGCATGAATGCTAATTATGCAGAATAAATGCAGAAATGCAGTTGATTTTGAGGGACTTGAGCTTAATTAATGAGACTTAGAATGGTGAATCCGAGATTCATCATCCCCCTATACTTAAACCATGCTTGTCCCTGAGCATCAAAAAGAAATGCCATGAAGTGAAATGAGACTGGGTTCCATATCAAGACCATGAACTGAAGGTGAAAGTGAAAATAAACTCGACCTTTGGATTAATCATGTGTCGGAACTTCTGTGAGACTTAGAATTTCAAAATCAACAACCCTCAAGTTCTACACATCATTGACACAGTTTCAACTCAGAAGTCATCTTAGATGAATCCTCTTCCCAAAGTATACCCTATGAATATTGAATAACCGACTCATGTGTGTGAAGGGTTTTAGCTCTTCCCATTCAGAATGCCGGACTACCATGCTCCTCTCCTCTCCAGTAACTCGTCCTCGGGGAGTCAGGTATTTCCTTCTAAGGTCTGTCGTGCTGTGTTCACAATCGAATGAGGGAGAAGATAGAAGAAAGAGAAAAGAACTGGAGGGTGGCCAGTGTAGTCACCTCTCCTTGTGAAGATGGCCAGTGTAGCCGAGTCTCCACCAAGATCTGCAGGTTCTTTGAAGCTTGGACCTTTTTGGTCGGATTTTTATTTGGTAGAATGCTTCTTTGTATTTGGAATTTTTGGTGGTTCTGCTTGGATCTTGTTGTGCCCCTACGGATATAGAATCTTTTTGTTCCGTACATTTTTTGGGGTCTTAGAAAAATTGTGCCCAGCCGTCCATCCCTTTTCCGAAGCTTTATTTCAACCCGTACTCCGGTCTTTAGATTTCCACGCTACCAGAAAAGAGACTCACACAGTCTTCCAACATCCCGTTTGGGTTGAGCTAAGTGCATAGTGCGAGAGTGCGAATTAATTCCCTATTCCAGAGTTGTACCCAGAATGAAGAGACCAGGTTAGACACTAAGAGTCAAACGCTGTACATTGTCATGTGGAACTTAAGGAATTAAGTCACAAAGACCTGAAGCTCTTAAAATCCTCTTTCTCGATGAAGTTCCTCTGAAAATTAGGTGGATTAAGGTAAAGCCCAGACCACTCTCAGTTTCTGTTCATAACTTGGTTCAGAACCCAATGACTTTTCACAGATGCAAATGCATGTGATGTTGGATGAAGTGCAGGTGTGTGCAATGCAGACACCTTTTTTTTTTAAAAAAATGGAATAAGAAGCCTCTTTCTCTTTCATATTTTTTTTCACAAGATAATGGGCAAGTCAGTGTTAATAGCAAAACTCTTTTTTTTTCTTTTTCTTATTGTTTTTTTTTCAAGTTAGTACCCACCCCGTAAATACATATAAACTTACGCGCAAGTACGAGATATGGGTAAAATATATACAAAGTATATATACAGACCCCCCTATACTTAGCGAGTGCTGTGCCCTCAGAGCACAAGAAGCGTAAAGAAGACATAGCTCGGGCTAAGCGTAAGGGAGTGAAAAAGAAGAAAAAAATGAAAAATGAAATGAAAAGAAAAATGAAGCGATCGGGATATGTGAATGAAGAGAGTATATACAGGTGGATGTCGGTTTCCCCTATACTTAGGCTCTGATCAACCTAAGTATGGAAGAAGGGTGGAAATGCCGTGATCAGGAATTAGGAGAAGAATGGTATATACAGATGGCATCGATCCCCCCTATACTTAGGCCTTGGCCTAAGTAGAGGAAGAAGCTGTACAAGGGAACCGATGTGGTCGGGAGGGAGGGTGGGTAGCCGATGATTAAGGCGGTTTTCGACTGATCTTTTTGTGAGCCTGCGGTGGGAGATCGTAATGATGAGTCGGAGATGAGGCATATACTTCCCAACAATTTTCAGTGTCATCCTCAGACAAATTATGATGGATAGTGGATGAATTATTTGAGTCAGATGAAAGATATCCATCATCGGAATCATCCTCAGAGGAGTAGTAATTGAAAGTGGGCATACTCCAAGTATTCTGGTCTTTTTGTTTTTTCAATTGTTTTCTCAGAATTCGTTCCTTCTTGGGGTCAATCAGTTTGTCCTCGGATGAATGCTCAGAAGCACCGGTCTCAGTCAGCTCATACGAAAGAATTCCAGTGTACTTGAAGAATGCAGGAGCATCAGCTTTGGATGAGTAGTAGTTAGGAACGGGAGTTGTCCAACGCGGATTGAATTTTGGATCCTTACGAAGATATGGCTTTAGGGCAGCCGAACAGACTTCACTCATGTAAACCATCTTTTCCGGACCTGATGAGGGATCATCAACTGATTCCTCTTCCGAAAGGTCAAAGGTGACTTTCTTTTTATTTCGTCGTGAAGGTGTCGGTTCACTTGAGTATCCAGATGAATAGCCATTGAAATTCTCCTTGGTTGGTGCTTGGTCTGCGTGCTCGTTCTTAGTCTCTCGAATGTTTGAGCACTCTCGATTTGGGATGATTTGTTCAAGATATTCAGAGAATGTTGCTCCAGGGTGTGACCATGCATATGTCTCTGGATCGTAGTAGAAAGATTTGTCTATTTTGAGATCCTCGGGGATTTGAATATTGGGGAGATTTTCTAAATTAATAGTCTCATAAACAACTGCTATCTCAGGTGTGGTTGCGGGGTAGGGCTCTTCTACCGCTTCATGGTTACGGTTGTTGGGGACTTCGTGGGTTGCCTTAGAAGATCGTGGTTCCTCAAAGATAGGGTCAGATTTAAGTGCTTCCAATGCTGTGAAATTGATTTCCCGAGTCTCACAATCAATACTCGCCTTGGCCAATGCCAAGAATGGCTTTCCGAAAATGATTGGAGACTGGGTAAATTCTCCTTGATGCTCAATATCAATGGTCGTGAATTCTACCTTGAGCGGAGTACCTTGGAATTTCATGATGATAGAAATGGTTCCTCTCGGCCGCTTTATCGATCGGTCCGCTAATTGTACAATCTCTCGTATCTTTCGAATCGGTCCGAGTTTGAGTTCATGGAATACAGAGGTCGGGAGGATATTAATTGGTGAATCATCATCAATCCGAGCATGGGTGAAAATTGTGTCTTTGATTTTGCAGTCAAATCTGGGCAACCGCTTTACTATGCGGCTCTTGGTTTTTCTCCTCAACACCAAGGAGGAGGCCATTGACAAGATATGTCTTTCAGTCTTTGTTCGTATTCTGCTCGACTTTTTGTTCATTAATTTATCTGTTAAAATCTTTTAAGGTCGGGGAAGTGTTCAATGGCCTGTATAAAGGGAAGTTCAAATATCAAGCGTTTTTCCAGTGCTTCCCGTATAGTCGGATCCAAATTTCGCAGATCATCTTCAGTTTTAATTTTATGAAATTTTCTGAATTTTCAATTTTTTTGTGGTTTTCAAATATTTCCATTTTTTTGGTATTTTCTGGGTGGTGTGGGGGTGTGGGGTGTTCTTCAGACGAAGAGGGGCTCTGGTGTTTAGGGTGAGGGTCAACGACATAGTCATTTTCAGAATTGTCCATAGGTCCCTGAATATCCTCAGAATTTTCAATCTCAGATCCAATTATTTCCTTATTCATTTTACTGTCCGAGCCACCATAGAATGCGATGAATCGATCGGTAAATTTTTGAAATCTCTCCTCTATTGAATTGAATTTCTTATTTATCCTCGAAATATCCTCCTCAAGATTTGGTTCATGATTAATTATGGGAGCAGTAGGTGTATGTTCGATAATTCCCTCTTCCATTTTTCTCTTTGTGCTGAGAGGAGAGCTTCTTGGAATATCCGAAATATGCTCATTATTTTCTGAAAATTTCTCCTCAAAAATAATGGAAGGAGGCTGCTCATAAGGTTCAGACATGTGGCGTTGATTGGTCAGACCTCGATATTGTGGAGTCAACATACAGGGTTTATGTGTTTCTAAGCGGTCAATCCAGTCCTCTGTATGAGCATCATGTCTGACGAGGGGTCTATCATGGTCAATCCAATGTCGATGATTATTCAGTGCATGTCTATCCATCTGAGTTTGGTTACTCTGCCAGTCATGAGGTTTGAAGGGATTTTGATCTTGAAAAGTTTCATTGGCGAGAAACTGAGAATAAGACGATTCGGTCCAAGATGGTAGGTGGTCATTTACGGTTGGATTGTTCGAATAGAAATTTAATGAGGAGGCCGAATTTATCTGCGGGTGAAAGACTCCCGCAAATGTTGGAGGACTATTGAAATAAGGGGATTGAGTTGATTTGGGCCTAACCGAAACAAATTCATTTTCATAGTATAGCTCTGATGGGTATTCGGTCATTTTTGAGAGGATTGGGGAGTCAGATCTGTGAGAGTTTTTGGACAAGAGTTCCATTATGAGGTTTAAATCAAGAGAGGGAAGAAATGATTGCACAGGATAGTCAAGAGAATTTTTATCGAATGTGCGGCTATTGATCTTGAAATCGGTTCACACACACCAATGCAAACACAATTCAAACCCCGGGTTCACCAACTCACACAATGAAGCCGTAAGAGTTCGGCTATTATCTTTTCAATTTTAGTTGGTGATAAATTCAATCTTGCAAGCCGTTTAGACGAGATGTTAGGTTTGGAGCTGGGCTCTATCCTAGTGTGCGTCTCTCTCCTCGCTGCAAGATAAAATCAAACAATGTCGGGGTTGCTCTCCCGCAGAAATTCTTGATTTTATGGATTTTTTAGATCGGCTATATTTAGCAGTCCCAGTTTTATTAAGGCGATCACTGTAGAATTTAGATGAACACAAATACACGTCTACCGTCCAGTCCTAATTCCTTTAGACTTATGTGATAAAACAAGAGAGAGGAATTCGGGAAAAGCCGATGCACGCGGAAAACTATGATGAATGCTCAGTTAGAAGACTTACAATGCCTCCTCGCAATCTTCATGTGGGATGCAATACAGAATTGAAAATTTATACTAAATGCGTGCAAGCCGATGAAAACCGCACCTAAGCAGAAAGTTCTATTAGCGGGAAGAATTGAGTTGAATTTGCTAAGTTGAACGATCTAATGTGCGTCTCAGTTACAGTGCAGAGTGGCTTAAGATCCTACGAGCACAATCAAAAATAAAAAATAAAAAATGCTCTAAGAACCGTATGTGCAGGTCTATCCTAATCGCCACTCAAGTCGGGCCCCACCCTCTCCGGAGAGTGAAACAGGCCACGACACACCACAAATAAAGTTCAATGTCTTTGTACACACGCGAGAGTCCAAACGGACACTGCTATAAATGAGCAGGAAATAAAAGTGCAGAAATTAAAAACCTAGACTATACGCTCTCTCACGACTCGACTCGATCTTAATTTAATTGTGGTTTCTTCGGTTGTCGGTGAAGATGCGTCGGTTCCTTGAAAAACCGCTCTACGTGCGCCGGGTACCTCGCAATAAAAATAAGAGAGAGAATGTAAGAGAGTGACTCAGAAAATAATCAAAAATAAAATAAATGAAATAAATGCTGAAAAATAAATACAAGAAATACAATGGATTTACAGTGAAAAATTCGGGGGTCAGACTACCCGAATTCGGAAAACGAACAAAAATTTTCAAAACAAAAAACTAAGCCGTTTACCTCCCCGGCAACGGCGCCATCTGACGGGTCCGCAAAAGCCGCGTTAAGAATGTGTTTTTAATGTTCCGAGTGTGAGATTAATGATGTCGTTCGTTGTAGGCGGCGATTCGGAAACAGTCAAGAAATAACCACAATTTTTAATCAAATTCAATCAAGTGGTTTTTTATGTTTATTTTACTTGGGCAAGTACCAAGGTCGATCACAAGGAGGCAAAGGAACAACTTAGATTAATGTCTATCCAATTTTGAGTTCGGTCTTCAAGGGGGTCTTTTTTTGGAAATTTTCAATGCAATAGAGGGTGCAATATGCAAATCTGGCCTATTTTATGGACTAAAATGTGAATTCCGTTCAAATAGTGTCCGAAAACTACGAAACTTGGCCGAGATGTAAAATATGATGAAATGAGTGCAATGTAATTTTTTTTGGAATTTTTTGGATGTAATAGGAATTTTTTATGAATTTTTAAATGCAAACAAATTAATTTTCAATATTTAATTTTAATAAATATTAAACCTACTTATTTTCGAGAACTAAAATTATCTAAGATCTATCACAAGGTAATGAATCTTAGAAAAATCCTAGACCACAAAAATGTGGGGTCTAATACCTATTAAACATTAAACAGTGAAATATGCAAAATGATTTTTACAGAGCAAAGTATGCATGCAAATGCAAAGATTTTTGGGCACAATGTTAATCAAAGTAAACTCTAATGTGATTTTTCGGGGATTTTTAGAGCAACGGTTAATTAAATATGAATTTCCGAGCACAGATTGGGCAAAATATTCCAATTTTCACAAAATAATTATTTATTAATCAACCGTAAATCACGAAAATATCCACAGCATGTCAAAATGTAGAGCATTAAGCAACCAACATCATGCTATTATTGGATTAATAAAATAATGTAGATAAGATGTTCAAAACAAAATGGGAATGCAGGGGTACAGATGCAATATAAATAAAATATCAAAGCAGAGGGGGGACTTTTGTGTAATTACCAATAGTAGAGGGGGTAGTGCTGCAAAATTTCCAAGGGGCACGTGCTGCGCACGTGCCCTTGGATGGCGGGGCTTGTGCGCAAATACTGTAACCTCCAGGGGGTCTTCCGTAAATAACCCAGCGGGTCACGTGCAGATCACGTGACCCCTGGATGGCGTGCTGCGGACGTTTCCTCCGCACGTGCCACGCACGTGGGAGGACCTCGGGTCTAACCCGACCGGCGAAGGGGCGGAGCTTCTGGATGGTTGCGGCGGAGGAGGCGATGCCGGTGGCGTGGGCTGGAGAACCACCGCCTCCTGCGGTGGTGGTGCGACGGCGCTTGGACGGTCGAGGGACGCTGGTGCGGTGACGATGGCCGAGTCGAAGAAGGGTCGGTGGCGAGGTAACGACGGCGTCGAGGTGGAGGTTGGCGGAGCAGGTCTTGAGGCGGAGTTGGCGGAGAAGTCGGTCGTGGGCTCGACGGAGACGAACACCGGAGCTGGGGCAGTTCGCCTGGGAGCGGCGCTGCGGCGAGCTTCTTGAAGCTCGGATCTCGCCGCGCCGTTAGGGCCGGACCTGTCACCTCCGATGGATCCCTTCGAGCGTGAATCGGCGGATGCCCAGGAAGCGGGGCGGCGAGGCACTATTTATAGGCGAGAAGGGGGGTCGGAGGTGGTTGCGAGCGGGGCGGCGGCCGTTGCGAGCGGCCAGCGGTTGCGGGAGTGGAGGTTAACGGCGATGGAGGCGGCCGTTGGCGAGATTTGCAGGGGAGGCGCGATGTTGAGGGCGATCTACAGCGGCCATTCGATCGGCCATGATCGAACGGTTGCGGGGTCGCCACGTGGTGCAAAGGGGAGGAAGAGCGGGGCACGTGCGGAGCACGTGCCTGAGAGGCACGTGCGACGCACGCGCGTCCGCTTTAATATTTTTTTTATAAAAACGAGTATAAAAAAGGCTCAAAAAACGCTGACACGTGGCGGCCTCTGGGGCCGCCACGTGTCAGCACCAGAAAAATCAAAAATAAAACCTCTTGTAAAATAGATAAAAAATAGCAAATGACCTCGGATCGAAAAGGTTTCTTCACGAAAAATGCTCGTCTCGAAGAGATCTACAACTTTCATGAAGACATCAAAGCCAAATTCGGTCAAATGTGAAAAGTGAATTTTTGGGGTATCCCATGTACGTAGAATACCTTGATTTTTAGGTTTTCTAATTTTTTTGTCATTTTTAAACAAGATAAAAATCCGGAAAAATATGGAAAACTCAAAGATAAATAAAAGGCACCTAATTCTAATTTTTTTGGTTTTTTATTAATTAATAAAATATATACATAAAATATAGGTCAGAAAAGCCGCGAAAATATACAAAAGAGGCCCAAAACCCAACTTTCACATACGAGCTCTGATTCACTTGAACTTGGTCTTGTTTTGAAGATAATTGAATGTACATTAGTTCAAAAGTGAGTAGGATCAAATCGGACACTGGATGGGGAAGATATGGGGCTTTTAGTCCGAAAATCCTGAAACTAGGGTTGGGTTTTTGGTCCACTTAACAGGGTTAGTGATTTTTTTTGTATTTTTCATTTATTCTTGTTAGTGATGTGTACACAGTAGATGTGGTTTTGGGTTATGCGGTGTCAGCATGGAGGAGTTAAAAATAGGGGAAGTTAGGTTATTTACAGGTCATTTTTGGCTTGGAATTTTGGCTTCTTATTTTATGCAGAAATTAATGCTAAAATGCAATTCTTATGGAATCATGCATGAATGCTAATTATGCAGAATAAATGCAGAAATGCAGTTGATTTTGAGGGACTTGAGCTTAATTAATGAGACTTAGAATGGTGAATCTGAGATTCATCACTATACCAGGTTAAAATAAATAGCAGTGACCGTTGACATTGTTTTGTATGCTTGATCGATTGATCTCTTTGATAATGTGGTTCTCTCTCTTCTTCTTCTTGTTGATTGTGCCTTGTGATCCGGGTCGCAATGACCTTTTATTATTGATTTCCTAACCCATATCGCTTGGGTACGCTCATCACCTACCCCTCCTTTCCGTCCCTCTGCCTCCACTGCTTGCCCTCCTCCTCCAAGCTTTCCTGTCACCCTCCCCCTCCCCTCCTGCCCCTCCACCTCTACCACTTACCCTCCTCTTCCAAGCTTCCTTGTCGCCCTCCACCTCCTCCCCGATGTACTCCCCCTCCCTCCCACCCTTTGCCTCCGCCGCTTGCCCTCCTGCCATCGTCCACCTCCTCTGCGATCCCCCTCCCTCCCTCATGCCCCTTTACCTTTGTCGCTTGACCTCCTCCTCCAAGCCCTCATGCTGCCATCTGCCTCCTCCCAGACACCCTGCCCCTCCCTCGTGCCCTTTTACCTCCACCCTCCACCTCCAGGCCCTCCTGCTACCCTCCACCCTCCCCTCTATGCCCTCATGCTGCCCTCCTCCATACCCTCCCACTTTCCTCTGCCCTGCCTCCTGCTGCCCTCTGCCTCCTCCCTTATGACCTCCCCCTCGCCCTCCTCGACGTCCTCCTCCTCCGTGACACCGTCCCCCAAGCGCTGCTGACATAAGCAACTCCAAGGTCTGTTAGGCGTTCACGACCATCGCCATTGGCAGGGAAACTAGCTGGATCACCTTACTTTTCCCAATCATTCGTGGGGTATCTTCTGAAAATATAATTGTGTTAAAGAATAAAACTGTAAAAAAATGACAGATTCCGTCAAAATTAACAGAGAAATGGATGGAAGAGAACACGGGAGCATGCCATGTAAGATTTAACAACTATTTGGGGTTCCTCATGTAATTCATGATTACACAAGATTATGTACGTAATTAAGTAGAGTGTAAATATCCCTTTTTTTGCACATGAAGAGGGAAGAGGAAGGGAGAGATCCCCCTTGGTCCTCATCTAAAGAAGTCCTAAAAATAAAAATATTATCAAAAACTCTAATTGTAACATCCGGATCCGAATAATATCATTCGACTTGATTAAGGAACTGCATGGACAATTAATGTTCATTTTATATGAATAAACCCAAATCAATCCATTGATCGTGGATCAAAATTAGTTCAGTCGGAATCGACTAAAAGTCGATCGCATCGTAATGCGTACCACGGAAAAGCTGCAATGCAAATTCAAAAATCGTAAAAAATTAAGATCACCGAAAAATCTAATTCGATGAAATAAAAATTAACAGAATCGACCGTTCGTTAATCAAAAGTCGTTTGATATTTTAAAATTGTAAATTGTAACCATAAACCAAAATCGTATCTCGAAAATTTCGGGTTTTCGAATCTGATCTAATGTATGTGAATATTATACTCATATTGATCGTCATTCTGAGATGATAAAAATGAGTTATTATTCGTAAAAATCAGAAACTCAAGGCATGAATACATAAGGCTTTTACATCACACATTAAAGAAGAAAAAAAATAAAAGTATAATTATGACATCAGCAAGCTGACATCAGCTTGCTAAAATGTCATGGATGATGTTATTTAAAGTGAAATATGGTATAGGAATCTTCCTCCCATTTTCCTTTCTTCCTATTCTTTTACCACCAAATCACTTCTTCCTTTTCTCATTCTCCAATGAAACCCCATTTCTTCTCTTTTAACCTTCAGCTTAAGCTGTTGCCAATCTTATTCTTCCCCTGGAGCTCCAGCCAAGTGGTGGAGCCATGCAACTGATGAATCTGTGATTAATCACCTTTATTCTTTCATTTTGGTTAAAATCCTTGGTAAAATACATGTAAATATCCACTAATTCTAAATAGTTATCACTCTAACAATACTTATTAATAATATATAATTAACACTTATTTTATATCCAAATAAAAGAATAAAGAGAAAAAGAAAAATAAAAAGAAAAGAAGGATGTACATGTAATATACAGACTGATCCTAAACCCAAGACCAGATCAATATTGACCTGGTCGACAAAAGAAATAAGTAGGGGGAGATAAGGATCCTAACGTATACAACTATCAAGAAAATCAAGGCCAAAAAGATAATTTACCCATTTTACACATAGTAAATATTTCACCTATTATATTTATCATCAAAACCACTTCAAACTAAAACAATCCATTTACAAATTGTTCATAAAAATATATATTATTTTATAAAAATATCAGAAAAATATTTTGACATAAAAATAAATTAACCGCAATGAACCGTAAAAGCCGTAAAAGCCGACTTCCAAGGTTCATAACTATTTATAGAAAACTCGGACCAAACTTACTTTTAAAATTCGTTTTGTACATAATACAGTTTATTAAAAATCTCGGAAAATCAGATAAAACCGGTGTCTCGGCTTTTTGCACCTGTTGTATATATGTATTATATGTAGAATCTTCTCCGATTTTTAATTAAATCACCATAAACCTGATTAGATTAATTTCTTCTCCTAAAATCTTTTAAAAATTTATATAAAAATATAAAAAATAATTAATTTAAAATACCAACAAACCTGAAGCCTCGAAGCCGATACTTTTTTCTTCCGGACCTCATAATTCGGCCGTATAAACTCCTAATTGAGCAAACTCAGCCACAAAAATTATATTTTTTAATTATCCACAAAATGATACTAGTTTCGCTAAAATCGGAGTTAATGCGAAAATGCGGTTTTCGGGTCCGTATTGGTATATTGTACAGTAAACCGTAAATTATATTATTATTTGATACATTAATACTTTATTTGCTTATTTATTTTTTAATTAAAATAAATAATATTTCATTTATTTATTGAAATTATGTATTTAATTAATTTATGAATCATTTATTTTTTAGTTAAATAATTACTTAATTACATACTTAATTACTCTCTTAATCATATTTAATTATTTATTATTTATTTAATTATGAAATTAACTTATAATTAATTTAATATAATTATTAACTATTTCAATTAATTTAATTTTTTATTTTCTCTCTTTTTCTCTCTCTTTCTTCTCCCTTTCTCTCTCTTACTTTACCTTTCTTCTTATTCTTCCTCCTCCTGACGCCTATTCTTCCTCCTCTGCCTCTCTTCTTCTTCCTCCAACCACGCCAACGGCCCGGCCGTTGGCCGGTACTCCAACTACCGCGGTGATGGTACCATCTCTCCGGTGACCAAATCGGCATCCTTGATCCCCAAGTTTCCTCCTCTATTGAAGGACTTGCACCCCCTCCGAGCTCGAGATCCGCCATTTAGATCTCATCCACCTTTTGTGAGCTCCAGCTGGAGAGAGCTTGTGACAGGAGCGTTCTCCATCCGCCATTGAGCGAAAGCGTGAGGTCGATGAGATCCCGCCGGAGAGAAGCCGCCGCATCCATCTCCGTGCAGAGCCTCTGCGCTGCGTTGCCGCGTCGAGGCCACTACCCCGTGAAGCATCTCCGTGCTCCGCAGTTCCCAGGCGACCCCATCCACTTCGCCCTTTCTCCATGTCAGTACTTATACCTCTTCTCTTTGTTTTCTTCTTCTCAATTCCCCTCCCAATTTTCTCTCTTCTCAACCCATCTAAACTCTAAATTTTATCCAAATCTACATCTGTTCTCCTTATCATTCCACTCATTCCTTATCCTTCATGTTTATCCATACCGATTCCATTCCAGATCTAATTTGTGAATTAACTCCACTCTGCTTGATACTCTTCTCACACTACTGGTCGAGAAACAAAACCCTCGAGCCTATCATCGCAGGTACTTGGTTAGCTGCATAAAAGGGAATTTAATAATAATCAACAATAAAACTTGTGCCGTCCTTTGATCACAGAGGTGGTTCTACAGTCTGATTCGTTGAGACTCACCTGGAGGCAAGGTGAATTCGATTGCATCAATCAGAATCACACGAAACAAAGCACATCTGCTGCTCTAGATCTACAATAGCATACTCACACTTAGAGTTTTGGAATCAACTGGAGATCGATTCATTTGGAGTTGACTGTGAAGCATCGCCTCCATCTGTAGATCCACGCTTCTACCTACGAATCGAGCCTCGAAGGTCACTACTTGGGAGTGATTTGTTTGAACAAGGATCACAATCCGATCCAAACATCTCCCCGTACGCGATAGACAGCCACCCTCGTCACTCCTCTCCAAGATTCATCGCCATTGTGCTTATACGCCGAATCGAACAACCACTTCCGCTGAGAACATAACTTCCCGACGCGTCGACGTCGGTCTGCAAATTCGAAAACCGTGATGAATCCACATTTCATCATCTTTATTCTATCATTTTGGCCTCAAATACCCTAGCAAATGCGTGTAAATACCCTTAATTCCAGCATCTTAGCATCCATGCATGTGCATGTAAATAGTGTATAAAATACTGCTTTTAGTGCCAAAATTATAGAATAAATAAAATAAACAAAAAAGAATAAAATAGTGTAAATATTTTATGACCCAAAACCTCGAGACCTAGGCATCTCGATGAATAGGTCGACAAGGAATAAAGTAGGGGGAGATAAGGGTCTAAACACAATAAAACACCTATTCATTTTATTCATTCTTTATTCATTTTGGGACCTATTTTTAGTTCCACCTTTTGTATCTCAAACAAAGAAACTTTGTACATGAAAGTTGTAGATAATTAAATAAATAAAAATACAAAATTGACTTTACTCAAAATAGTGTACAGATAAAAAGTTATGTTCTGAATAAAATTCCAGAATCCCAACTTCCCAGACCTGTATCTCCTAAATAAAAACTTGAAATACGTCAAACTCACCTTTAATTGTATATAATTTTAAATAAGCTATTTAATGGCGGTAGTTTCGCATTTGGCAGAGCTACGGTTTGGAAGTTGAGTTTTGGACCTCTATTATATACTTATACAGACTAAAATATTCTTTTTATTATTTATTCATTATTTTTAGAATTTCTTATTTTTATAATTTTATAAATATTATTTACACTATATGTGTACATTAAAATCATAATAAAAACTCAAAGAAAATTCAAAATAAAATACTTGTATATAAAAGACCTAGGTATAATACCTGTATACATACCTATATTACTAATACTTTTATTTTATTAAGTGTATAAAACACATCAGAAAAATAAAATAAAAATATATTTAAGTGTATAAAAGTATTCTACAGATTTATAAAATAATAAACAAAAATAAATAAATTAAATTCACAAAATAAAAATAAAGTAATAAAATATATAGATATAGATACCTGTATAAGCCTAAAAAGGTAACTTATATTTTTATATCTCATAAAAATAATTAAAAATCATATTAAAATACCTTATAAAATTATAAAAATTTTTTATTTTATAATCTAAAAATAATAAATTCATTTTCTATTTTTAATTGAATTTACAAAGCATTTATCAGGGATTTTTCCTGGTTGGTCCACGTGGACCAACCAGGTGACAGCCCAAGTTGACCTTGGTCAACTGGCTGTCCTCCCCATGTGCGCCTGTCAGAGCCTCGTTTGACCTCGATTTCAAGGATTTTTCGAGGCTCGCCCTTTCATCATTTCATGAAACTTCCTTCTGAATTGTTTCGCCCCATACATCTGTGAATCACGCCGTAGATTTTCCTAGGACCGAGGAGCTGAGATTCGTGCCATTTCTCTCGATCTTTGGAGCGTCAGAGCCACCTTGTCAAACCATACATATTGACCCTCTGACTTTTGAGCCCTCTTTGAGTCCCTTTGGTCCACCTTTCTTCGTATCTTTCGAGCTCCACAGGTCCCTGGAGGTGACAGCTCCAATCTTGTGTCGTCAGCCAAGGCGATGGAAGTCAGAGGTGTCTCCACCACCTCCGGCAAGCTCGCCGTCGAGGTATACCCCCTCTGGTTCTAACCATCGAGGCAGTCATTTTCCCTTTGTTATTTTCATTGCATTCTGTTCGTCGTATCCCTAGGAGTAGAACCCCCCAAGATATTTCAAGTTTCATCCATTAAGTCACCTCAATCAATCACCTCGCCGGAGTGCACCTCCGGCCGAGTACCCTTCACGCCGCTCTTTGTTCTATTTACACCTCCGCGGGGTCCAGGCATTTTGCCCTGGACCCTTGCACTCATTTTTGCAGGTCAACGAGCCTTGACTCGAGCCTGGGGCTCATTTTGACGCTCGTCGGAGTCCCGTGGAGCTTCCCAGCTCCGCCGCCCTCCCCCGCGAGCCTCGACCGTCGCTGAGGTTTTCTGGAGCCACCAGGATGAAGAGAAGGACCGTAGGATGTTGCGGGCCAATTTTAGAGCTTGAAGACCACCGGAGGGCCGAGATCAGGAGCGGGGAAGCTCGCTTCACCGACGACGCTTCCCTATTCTTCGTCCCCACCTCTAGGCCGTCGGATCTAGGCCGCGCCTCTAGGTGTACGTGAACCATCAGATCGCTCAGAAGCCCAGCCGTAGATCAAGCCATGGAGATCTGATCGTGGCCGCTCATCCCCGAACCGTCATCGGCCGTCCAGAACGCGCCACGTGTCAAGTGGCTTCTTCACCGTCGTTGGATCGCGTACAAAGGGGTATTTTGCACTTTCACCCCGCACCATTTTGTATTTATTTTTAGTCCAAAAACTTTCGTTTGTAGTTTAAATACTTTTGTATTATTTACATCTAGGCCCCCAAACTTTGTTTAATTGCATTTAGGTCCAGTCCACGTCACATCACGTGATCTGTGCACGTGGGGTGGTGGTGATTTTGCACTGGACCCCCTGCTATTTTGTCTATTTCATCTGAGTCCAGGAACTTTGATACTATGTGTTATATTTTTGGGTATTTTGCATGTAAGCCCTTGAAAGTTTTGTATATTGCATTTAGGTCCCTCCCAGGCCCGTGCTAGTCGCGCATGGGGTTGGAAAAATTGTGCTTGTGCCCCAGCAGCTTTGGTTATTTGGATTTGGTCCTGGAAATCTATTTATTAGTTATATATTTTGCGTAAAAATTGCATTCTGGCCCCTGGATGTTTGCCTATTTACAATTATACCCCTTCCAGCTGTGTAGTTTTTTTGTTGTTTGTATTTATTGTATGCATCTCTAAACACCAAAAAAATCCACAAAAATCACTATAAGTTCCTGTTGCATATTAGTTTAACGTCATATTTTTATTTTGCATATTTATTGCATTTTAATATTTTTTAAAAATAAAAAATACGTATTTTCAGCACTGTTTGCATTAGAAAATACAAAAAAAATATCAAAACTCTTTGAAAAATTCCAAAAAATTACCTTTAGTCTATTTTAGTGTCTTTTAGCTTCAGACCAAAAATCACTAAAAATTTCAAAATAAAAACTTTAAAAATTATAAAACTCTAAAAATCTTCAAAAAAATATTAAAAATCCATAAAAATCCTAAAAATGAAATCCCAGTTTTGTAGTTTCCTTATTTTATTTCCTTTATTTTAAAATTAATTTGAGGAATTTTGGATACTGTTTGATATTTTTAATCCTCATTTTAATTTCGGCTAGTAGCTTAGTTCACTGTTTCCTAGTATTTTGACTTTTAAAAATACCAAAAAAATTCAAAAAAATCTATAAAAATCACAAAAATAGTATAAAATTATAAAAAGACAAAAAACATTTTATTTTCTGAATTTTGGTTATTTTTCTTTATTTTTATAACTACTATATTATTCTCTTTTCTTATATTGTGTTTATATTCTATTTATAAAACTAAAAAAATATAAAATATATATAAAAGAAAATATAAAATCAGTAAATTAAAAATCAAAATAAAAAAATATAAAATTAAAAAAAATTTAAAAATTAAAAACCCACAAAAATTTGCATATTAGTAGGCAATTTATCACATCACATTTTTGCACATTTTTGTCCAACCTATCTTGCTTGCTCCCTGTGTTTGACATCTACACACTTGCACACTATACACATTTTTGTAGAGTTATAATAAATTTTAACTCCACATTCACCTTCATTGCTTTATTTGATTGGTGTGGTTTAATTGTTGATTAATTGAGGTTTCGTGAGCGATCGCTCAACGACACTGTTGTCCCGCCTTGTGTGGACTACTTTAGACCCTCGCCAAATCTCGATTATCAAATGGCGCCGTTGCCGGGGGAGCAACATCGTATAGGTCATATTTTTGTGATTGACTTTGATTTTGTTTTTACCATTATTGCTTCACTTGTTCTCTCTAGTTTTGATATACATTTTTGAGCTATCTAACCTATTCTTTGTTGACTTCGTGCGAGGTACCACGGATCGAGGGAGGCGCCTTTTTCTAGGAGCCAACGCACCCACGTGAAGCCGGCTTCGGCCTGCTACTTGAGCACCAAGAAGACTTAGACGTAGATTAGATTTAGTTCATTATTTGTGTAATTTATTGTGAGAGAGAGACCACCATTATTTGTAATAATACAGGTACTTGGACTTGAACACTCGGGCCTAATTTCCAAGTGTTTGTACACTTGGGGGCTCACCGCGGCTTTTATCGATTTTTCATCGCATTTTTTCCCTTTGTTTTCCGATTTTGTTTTCTTTCTTTTGTGTGATTGATCTCTAGCTTTAGGATTGATTGGCGTAAGATTAGGTCCAAACACCTTAATCAACTTTGCATGCACCTATAGTCTCGATTCTTTGGACTTAGTCAAATTTTGAAAAAGGTTCTTCACGCTAATAGTCTATCCTCATCCTAGGGCGATTTCATCTGCTTGCATTCCACATGTAGATTAGGTTTACAAATTCCTGTTTTGCATCCCGCATGGAGAGAGCTGGGAGGCACTGTACGTCTTCTATCTTTGCATTCATCATTTAGGCACAAAGGTGAGATTTCCATCTTGGTGCCGACTTGCATTGCTTTTCCAACTCTCTTCCTCTGTTTTTGATCTAATAGGAACCAAAGAAAAATATACAAAAAAACATTAGGCGCTTGTATTGAATTGACTCAAAGAAAGTGATAACACCAAAAAAGTTAAAAAAGCGACTGCTAAAGAAAACATGACTTAATTAAAATTGGTTAATTGGACTCATTGCTTGGGGTGAGCAAAGCCCTCATTTGTATTCAGGTTGCATGGGAAGGTCTCCTTCCAAGTGAGTAGAGTAGCTTCGTAAGGATTAGAGCCCAAAACCCAGTCTGTGGCTGCCTTGTGTATCGCCTGGATTTCTGAAGTATTGGTGCTATTATCGCACGTAGGCAAGTAGGGCTTGGTCGTCATTGATGACTCTCTATTGTGTAGAGCATTGACCTTGTCCGAAGTATCGAGCATAGGCCACGCCTTCACAGGGGTGTCTGTCTCATCGTCTTGCGTCCGAGTAGGATCTTACACGCCCACGGGTGATTCCGTTGCGAGCAAGATCCGAAGTATCGGTTTCGCCTATTGGCTTCCTCCCTCTATTTCTTTGGCTGAGTAGGGATCCAGGAAGGGTTACAAGGACCTTAAAAAGAGCAGACTACAGGTTACATAGGAGGAGGACAAGTACATGATTCTTTTCTGGCAGTACTCTCTCTCCTATAGGTGTAGCGCTCTAAGGACTCGTTCAAAGATAATTGCCTGAATTAGTTCTAAAAACTACAAAGATAATAGCCGATCCTTCACGGCTTCATGCGTTGAGTTGGTGAACCCCTTGCCTTGTGTTTAATTGACTAGTTGCATTAAGGTCAAGATCAAAAACACTGCACAATTGTGCACAATTTTACCCCCCCTTTCTTCATTTCTCAACCTCGTTCTTTTTAATAATCACGATGATGGGAAGGAGATCTCTTAGGCCGTCTCTGGCGGCACCGCTATCTAGCACTCCTCCTTATTCATCTAGGACGACCTCAGGGAGTCCAGACCCACTCCCCGAGCTTGAGTTCACTTCCATCCTGTTCCCCCTCGACCACCCTTCCTCTTCCATCAGTCCAAGAGTGTCAGAGTTTAGTGCAGCACGAAGCTCAGATCATTTGTCGGCACCTGAGATGGGTTCTTTTGCCTTTGCAGAGACCCAAGACATGGACGGCTGAGAGGAACACCCAGATGAGCAGAGACCACCACCATTCCTATATGATCAAGCTGCCATCAACAACTCATTGTTAGCATCCCTGGAGACTATGCAGAGACAGATTAGAGACCAGGGAATTTTTATGGGTGACCTCATGAGGGAGATAGCGCAGATGCTAGAAGGAAGAGACGACAGACTTGGGGGCGGTGGAGGTGATATACCAGACGCAGTAGGCAAAGGAGGAGAACCTGACCAGGAGAGGCTGCCGCCGATGACCATGAGGCAGTTACACAATCCATCCGTGACCCTCACTCACCGATGGATTCAACTACCTCCCATTGTTGGGAACTTTGAGCTTCTCCCGTAGACTATCTAGTTATTGCCCAAGTTTCACGGGCTTGCCACCGAGGAGCCTCATCTCCATCTGCAGGAGTTTGAGATGATTTGCAGCACCGTCCACGACAGATTAGTGTACGAGGACACAATCAAGATGATTGCCTTCCCATTCTCATTAGCTGATAGAGCAGCCTATTGGCTGAAGCACCTTAGATGGTACGTCACGTCATGGGCACAACTCCAGACCGAGTACTTGAACAAGTACTATCCACTCGATCGGACCAACGCAACACGAGCTATGATCAGCAACTTCACCATGGTCCCTAATGAACAATTCCATGAGGCTTGGGACCGATTCAGAGAGCTCATTGACCCGTGTCCACATCATGACATATCAAATCCCAACTTGGTTCAGAGTTTCTTTTGTGGGCTAACACCGGAGCTGCAGGGGCTTGTCAATGCCTCTTGTGGTGGATCTTACTTCTCCAAGGGAGAGGACGCAGTTTGGGAAATCTATGAGGGTATGGAAGAGAATTCCACAGTCATGGCCCAAGCCCGCATCTATACACAACCGAAGCTTCCACCACAGGTAGTTGGATATCAAAGGATAGCACGCATCGATGCCAGTACACACACTCTGTCAGCAGCCGCACCTCAGGCTGAATCCATCGCTGCTGACATGGTGATCATTTCTGAGAAGTTGGACCGCATCGAGATTCTTGAGAAGAAGCAGAGTCAGGGGCTAGCCTAGATGGACCAGTTGACAAAGACCATGAGTGACCTGAAGACACAGATCTTGTGTAGTCAGGAAGCACAGATGTCTGCGCAGCCCCCAGATCACGGGTTGATCCCAGCAGTAGCAACTCCACCCATCCCTCCGCTGAGGTTCTTCTGTGGGCTAACACTTGAGGTATAGGGGCTAGTGATCGCCTCGTGTAGAGGTTCCTACTTCACCAAGGATGAAGACCAAGTCTGGGCCATTTATGAGGAGAAGGCTGAAAACTACAATGTGATGTCCCAGACTCGGGTCTACACTCAAGGGAAGCCTCCCCCGCAGGTGGTTTCATACCAGAGGATAGCACACATTGAGGCGGGTCCTTCTACCTCTTCTACGACAACAGCATTAGCAGAGTCTTCAGCTGCCGATATGGGTATCATCAGCCAGAAGTTGGATTGGATAGAGATCATTGAAAAGAAGGCATGCTAGGGCCTTGACAAGCTTAATAAGATTGAGGAGTTGGCCCAAACTCTTAGTCATCTGAAGACCCAGATCATGTGTCTTCAAGAGGCATAGACGACTTCTCAGCCACATTCCAGGCCACGAGCAGATCCAGGGAGTAGTTCGTCTCAACCATCCACCTCATATCATCAGGTTCATCACATTTAGGTGGAGTTGATCCAGTCACTCCTGCAATACCAGTTACCAGCACCCCCTCCTTCAGATACTCAGTTGGTGGTGTATCATCCGGATTAGACCTTGGAGACCCTTGCCCCGCCAGTCTATGATCAACAGGAGCCGTTGATGGAAGTCAACAGGATTTGATACTCCTAGTTCAACTGCATCTCGGGATCCATCATGACCACCTGGGCTTCTGATGATCTACTGGAGCCACTTCATCCCAGGAGCATCCACCTGCATAGGCAGGGCATGGCGCCCAACCACAACAGCCCCAATACTCCAAGCAACAACAACACAGTCCTCAACCCCAGTATCAGGGCCAAAAGTGGAGGCAGCAGTAGCCTCAACAGAAGTACCCCGAGCATCCTCCTTACCAATACCAGCAGCAGACTCAGCCTCATTCCCAACGAGGCAACCCATTTAGTTCTTATTCACACTCATATGAGAACCCAGCCCTTGATGATCTCGCCCGTATGCTTTCCAAACAACAAGCTACGTTCTTGCGAGAGA
The DNA here is from genome assembly GCA_037367405.1 of Ottelia alismoides. Classification (NCBI taxonomy): domain Eukaryota; kingdom Viridiplantae; phylum Streptophyta; class Magnoliopsida; order Alismatales; family Hydrocharitaceae; genus Ottelia; species Ottelia alismoides. Next base: position 266,521 of record JAZKJV010004547.1, on the reverse strand, counting down.
TGGACAAGTTCCCCGGGAAATGAGGGAAATAATCAAGGGCAAGGCCACCATACCTACGTAGATTGAACCTAACCCAAAAATTCTGAAGAGAAAATCTGAGCAGTTACAGTCGATAGAGATCGACTCTCCTAGTGATATTCTGGATGATATTAATTATTTATTTGATGCTGATTTTGTGACACTTAGGAGCAATAGGAAGCTTACCGGTGGTGACTCATCTATGTGACACCAGATGCAGACTCTAGGGCGCTAGATGAAGCTAGGAGTGGTGCTGATGTAGCTAACCATGATGATGACAGTGGTACTGATGCCTCCATGATGATTATCCAGACGACGATACCGATGCCATCGTATCTCCAGTTACAAATGATGGTGTTGATTGATGAGAGCCACCCGATAGACTAAGGTAAAGATATCACTAAGGTCATTGCGACCTCAGTCGCTTGGGGCTCAGAGCTTAATCAAGAAAACAAAATCAGACCACCAATAAAAAAGACAACAATCAATCAAAACCAAAATAACGGTCTTGCTATGTGATTAACCTGGTATAACACCCAGGGTCGGTCTCAAGGAGCACGAGTTGGCCTTGCGGCCTACGAAGTAGTCAGAAATCAAATAAAACAAAAACAAGTATTTTTGGTGGTTTTTAATTCTTTTTATATTTTTTTGGATTTTTTAATAATAAAGAAAATAATAAAAGGCAAAAACAAGCACAACTCAACAAATTATTTAAAAACTCTAAAAAGCTCCAAAAATTCAAACAAAAATATTTTTATGTTTTTTTATTATTTTTGGTGAATTTTTGAGATTTTATAACTTTTATGGAATTTTCCAAAAATCAAAGAAGGCAGAAACAGTGGGGTATTGTCCAACCAAGCTTCAAAGGGCCATGAAAAATATCAAATGGTCCTATAATAGCCTGTAGGTAATTTTCATGAAAATACAAATAAAAAAGAAAAATCAAAAAAGAGTTTATTAATTTTTGAGTTTTCTATGATTTTTTAGATTTTTTATGAGTTTTTAAGTGTTTTTTAATTTTTAAGCTTTTTATAAGTCCAAAAATAACAAAAAATGGACAGGAAATCAAACACAATAGAATTAACAAAATCTATTTTTTTAGAATTTTAAAAGAGTTTTTATATTTTTTTAATGATTTTCTAATCTGGACAGAGGCCAAAACCAAGGTTTTTGAATTTTTAAAAATAGAAAAATGCCTAAAAAATGTACCAATTTTTTGATGAAAATTTTACATAGTGGCAGGAGCCAAGTATCCAATTTTCACGTGATTTGGACTTAATTTGATATTTTATTTAAATAAAAAATAGGCTCAGAGTACACAAGGACCTATATGTCATGAAAAACATGTCCGAGGGCCAAATAATAATACGGCAGAAAAGTGCGAGGGCCCTCGTGCAAAAATCCCAATAACTCACGCGCAAGGCACGTGGTCCAGGCACGGAGGGACCTACTTGCAATTCCTATTTTAAAACATGAAAACAATAACACACAAGAACTGCAGGGTATATATTGCAAAAAATCCAAGTCCTCATGTGTCGAAGCACGTGGTCCACACTCACAGGGACTGATATGAAAATACAATAAACATCCAGGTCCTCTATGCAATTTAACTAAAATAAAAACAACTATATCTAATATTTACATGATTAATTAATAAAAACAAAAAAAGAAGGGCCTACAGGTAAATTACCCTTTATTAACATGGACGACTGAGGGGTGGACACGTGGCTGATCTGACGGTGCTGGATCAAGGGCACCCCTTCGGTGGATCAACGGTCACGATCGAGCCTCTGATAGATCTGACGATGGCTGGCTCCTCGCAAGTGGACGCTCGAGATCACATCTGGGCTAGTGGGCACGATCGGACGGTGAGGAAGGATGCTGGAAGAACACTTCGTCGGCGAGCTTCGCCGGCTCCGTGCGTGCGGTGTAAACCTCCTCTGGAGCTGCTGTAAGGTGGAATCGCTTCGTCTCGGTGCTCCGCAGCGACTGGGATCCTCCGATGAGATCGGAGACCACCGGAGCGGTCCGGCGACGTCGGAGGCTCGAAGCTCCTAGGCTCGAACTCGACGACCCTCAGATGGATCGCATTTGGCCTCCAAAACAACCTAGGAAGCTTCCTGGGTCGAGGGCAAACTGCCTTGACCCGGTTAGAGGTGAAATGGGTGGATGTGTGCGTTGGGGCGACACCCTCCGGCGAGGCGACGTCGGAGGAGGGTGAACTCCCAGTTCCTGGGCGAACCGGGTTGGATGGAAGTGCGTAGCAGGTGGAGAGGAGTATGGCGACAAGGACGTTTGGGTCGGACGATGGAATGGATGATCGGAGCGGGAGTAATCGATGAAAGATGAAGATGGATCGATTTGGGGGTAATCAGAAATTAAAGAAAGATAGGAAGAATCGGGTCTAGCTGGTGAATGTGGTCGACTGTGGATGAGCTTGCGGAGCTCTGGGGGTTTTGTCCTCAAGGAGACATCGAGCTCCGAGGCTAAGCGCTCTTCGCGGCGGCGCACGACGGCTGACGTCGCCGGATCAGTGGTGCGGACGTCCTCTCCTCTCTTCGACACCACCCTCGTACTGCTGTCACTCAGGGGAAGGGGATGGAGGTCCTGGGACGAAGGAGTAGCACCAAAGATGGAGTGAAAAGCACGGCGGAGCTTCAGCTATATACAGCTAGGGGTCCGATAAGAAGGGGTCGGAGATGGTTATCGGAGCTCGGAACCCTAGGCAAAACCACCGAGCGTGGATTAGGAACGGATCTAGAATGATTAGGACCCGGGGTTTGGGTATTTGGGGCCCGGATCACTCGGGGAAAATTCGGAGAAAAGCGGGTCGGGCAAGTGGATCCAGGTTGACTGGTCCAGGGGGAGAGTTGACCGGGGGTCAACAATCCCCCGTGGACCAATCAGAGGCTACCATTGGATAATTATTTGAAAATTCAATTTAAAATACTAAATGGCCTTATTTCAAAAAAGTCAAAATATGAAAAATGTTTCTTTATTTTTAAATTATTTTTTAGCGATTTTTATTTATTTTTTTGAAATATAAAAAATGATTTACAAAATATTATTATTATATATAGGTATATACATACATACATTTTTTATTTTTATTTTTAATTGTTTCTTTTTATACATTATTCTAATTTTATATTTTATTTATTTATAGACTAAAATATGAAATAATAGGGTATTTTTATTTTATTTTTATTAATTATTTACAAGGGTGAAATAAATACTTTTATTTATATACATACATGGTATATATGTACAAGGTGGACTTTGATTTTTATTTTATTTCTTGTTAATTTATTTTCAATTTTCTAATTTTTATTTTTATTTATTTACACCATGAGATGTGGACTATATACATATTTTTATTGAATTTTAATTATTTATTTACAAGGTGATAATAAAATAGGTGAGTGGTTCTATACATGTGGTCTATGTATAATGAAGAAGGAAATTTTATTTCTTTTTAGTTTTCTTTTATTTTTTCCATGTTTATTTTAGTTTTATATTTACAAATATATATAACTAAATACACACCCATTTTATTTTTATTTAGAGGAAAGTATTTTTATTTATAAACATAGGTATATGTACACAAATATGAGCTTCCCTATCTCTCTCTACTTGGGTTCTTTTGCGGGCAGGCCCATGCTGAGCCCTCCCTTAGGATTAGGTCGCTCAATATTTATTCTAAATATCTCTCTTTTTTTATTTTAATTCTTTATTCTTTTATTTATGCACTAAAACATGCTAATTATTGTATTTTACACAATGCATGATAGATGATAATTATTGCTATTTACAAATATCTACATGTGTTTTGCATAGGTTTTGTAGCTAAAATAAAAGAATAAAGAGTGATGAATGGGTATTCATCACCCCCCTATACTTAACTTTGCTAGTCACTTAGCAAACACTTATTTGAAAAAGAAGTGAAAAAGAAAAAGAAAAAGAAAAAGAAAAAGAGGAGAAAATGCATGGGTCAATGCTGATTATTAAACTTGCCTTCATTAAATTGAAATATGGAGCTCGATCAGATCTTTGGATTATTAATGTATCGGAACCTTATTTAGACTCAGGTTTAAAACTCAACAGCCTCTAAGATTCACTAATCTATAGTCAAGACTCCTCAATAATCCAGATCAGAACAAGTCTACATACCCAAACCCTGAAGACCATGAATCTTTCCTTGTACAGTGTAGGTGAGGTATAGCTCTCCACCTCAGAAGTAGCAACTTGATAACCCTCCCCAACAAGGTAACTCTATGACCCTAGTCTGGCCACTCTTTCCTCGAGGAGCGGGGTATTCCCTTCTAAGTTCAAGTTCAACCGGCTCAAGAAGAGGAGGAAGAAGAGAATGGACCATGACCAGTGTAGCCATTATCCTTGGGAGCTCAACCAGTGTAGTTAAGTCTCCCTGCTGCAAGCTACATAAGATGGAACATGAGTCTCAAGCTTTGCTTATTGCACTATATACATACTCCGGTGGGATTATCATTTTCTATCAGACGCACCACTTTTTTGGAGTTATTTTCTTTTTGCATATATTTTTTTTCAAGTGCATCTGTACAACATATTTACAAGGTGCAACATATGTACATAAGGAGTTTTTCCTCTTGAGCCAGTAGACTATCCCTCTTTTAAAGCATTATTGCAACCCACAACTCCTGTTGTTGGACCTCATGGCAACCAAACCAAGTTGAGACGCACTTCCTTCACTAAAAGAAGAAGAGAGGTTCCGCCTAGAAGTACTACCCTCATATGCTACCCCAAGTCAAGGAAGACTGCCTCCTCACCACCTCATCCGTAGAGAGCTTGGTGTAAAGTGTGGGTCCAAGTCAAGCCATTGTCTATATGAGTCATGTGTATGTTGTTAAGTGCTCTACTTAGGCTCATTGAGATGACATGTGATCATAGCCTAGTGGACTCAAAGAATTAAGTCACCATGGACCTGAAAAGCTTTAACCCTAAGTCTTATAAGGTTCCTCTTAGAATTAGGTGGATTAAGCTCTTAATCAAGCTCCATTTTCCAATTTAATTCCAGGCTAGTTTAAATATCAACTATAATCCAGAAAAAACTGTACAAATATATACAAAGATGCTATTTACATAATATTTACACGTGCAATATTTTTGAAAAATGTTTTGAAACCATGGATGTGTGCATGAATGCAAGTTTTGCAAAATATTTACACAAATTTAAAAAAGGTTTTTGCAAACTTTTGATTTTCAAAACATTTTGGAAAAATTTTGTACTATATACATAATTTTGATAAGAACATATTTACACACTATTTACACAAAAAGTTTTTGAAAACATTTTTACAAAATAATTTGTACAATAGCTATGTATGTGCAATAAAAGAATATGTATTTACAAGGAAATTTTTTTAATTTTTATGGATTTTTGGGTTTTTAGCCATTTTTATTTATTAACACACTCACACAAAGTACGAGTTATGGCTAAAGTATATATGAAATATATACACACCCCCTATACTTAGCTCGAACGATGTCCTCAGAGTCAAGAGCGATGAAGAAGACATAACTCGTGCTTAGTATAGGGAAGTGAAAAGGAAGGCTATGTACAAAGACGAATCAAAGAAATAGAAAATCAAGAGGGTCTCGGCATTTCCCCCTATACTTAGGATCAAATAATCCTATGTATAGCAGGCTGTATACAAAGGGAAAGCCGAGTGAAGAATGTACAGGGTCTACCCCCTTATACTTAGGGTAAAATATCCCTAAGTATAGGCAGCAAAACAGAGGTAGAAATGAATCAAAAGAATATCCGAGAGTCCTACATCCCCCCTATACTTAGGGCCTATACTTAGGGTAAGGTACACCCTTAGTATAGCATAATCATAAGATGAGAAAAGGGATGTGGAACTAAAGAATGGAATGATATGGACAACTGGATCTATACAAGTAGGAAGAACAATGATAATCGGGCGTGAGATGCAATAGATGTGAGTCAAAAGACCACATCTCACGCAAAGTGAATCGGGGCAACATCAATGACCCACGGCTCATGATCTAGATATGGCTTGAGCCGCTGGCCGTTCACTCGAAAGGTACTCTCAGAAGACAACTCACATATGCCGATACTCCCATTGTCGTGTACCTTTCTCACCAAATACGATCCCTTCCATTTTCTCTGTAGCTTCCCTGGAAATAGACAAAGCCTAGCATCAAACAACCATACTCTTTGTCCGTGCTCAAAATGCTTGTGGCTGATATGAGAATCATGCCACTCTTTCACTCTCTCCTTGTACTGTAGGCTGTTTGAGAAGGCGGTATCACGAAGCTCCTCCAAGGCTGCTAACTCTGCCCTCCTCTGATCTCCTACACCATCTGGATCCAAAAGTACATCAGTGACAACCCAAAGTGATCTGTGTCTCAACTCAACAGGTAAATGGCACGGCTTGCCATAAACGAGGCGAAAGGGAGATGTGCCCAAATGTGTCTTGAAAGACGTCCGATATGCCCACAAGACCGAGTCCAAAAGATGTGACCAATCCTTTCGGTCAGGGCGGATGACTTTCTGCAATATAGTCTTGATCTCCCTGTTCGACACTTCGGCAAGACCATTCATCTGAGGATGGTATGGAGTGGCAACTCGATGGTCTATGCCGAACTCGCTAGCAAGGGCCTTTACCTTGTCGTTGACGAAATGAGACCCCCCGTCAGATATCAACACTCGAGGTACCCCGAACCGTGAAATGATATGCTTCCTCAAAAATTTTCAAACAGTACTAGCATCTGCGGTTCGGGAGGGGATGGCCTCAACCCAACGACTAACATAATCCATGGCCAACAGAATGTACTCGAATCCCTAACTCTTAGTGAATGGACCCATGAAATCGATGCCTCATGTGTCAAAAACCTCACAGAAGTGAATGGGCTGCATCGGCATCATATCACGCTGTCCACAAGTGCCCATCCTCTGACAGTCAGTACAACTCTTCACGAACTCATCAGCGTCCTTGAAGAGAGTAGGCCACCATAGGCCGGATTGGAGCACTTTCTGTTCTGTTCTCCTCCCAGAGTGATGTCCTCCTTCCTCAAGCTTGTGGCAGTAAGTGAGGACGCTATGGTGCTCCTCCTGAGGAATGCACCTACGCCAGACGCTATCCCCTCCTTCATGGTAAAGGATGGGATCCTCCCAGTGGTAGGACTTGGCCTTCGCGAGGAAGGTCTCAAGTCTCTGCCTGGGCCAATCTTGTGGAACTTTCTTAGCAACAAGAAAGTTCACAATATCAGTGTACCATGGGAGAGAGGCGATAGCAAGGATCGCCTCATCTGAGAAGGTCTCACATATAGGCTCAGTCTGCTCAGAATCCTCAAGATGCTCTAATCGAGAGAGATGATCTGCCACCACATTCTTGACTCCAGGCTTATCCTTAATCTCTATGTCAAACTCCTGGAGTAGAAGGATCCATCTGGTCAATCTAGCTTTGGCATCCTTCTTTGCCATGAGGTACCTGATGGCGGTATGATCAGTGTAAATGGTCACTCTAGATCCGATAATATAAGATCTGAACTTATCTAGGGCAAAAACTACGGCTAGCATCTCCTTCTCAGTGATAGTGTAGTTCCACTACGCGGCATCCAATGTACGGCTAGCGTAGTGAATGGCAAATGGGACTCCATCCCTCCTCTGTCCCAGCACGGCCCCTACGGCAAAATCGGAGGCATCCATCATGATCTCGAATGGAAGAGACCAATCAGGCGGCTGACGAATCCGAAATTGCAGCGTTTAAAAATATATTTTTTATCATTCGGCTTAAAGATGATTAGTCGTGCGTTGTAGGAGGCAATCGGAATCGGTCAAGAAAAAAACCACAAATAATACATTCAATTTTTAATCGTGTGGTTTTATGTTTATTTTACTTGGGCAAGTCCCAAGGTCGATCACAAGGAGGCAAAGGAACAACCTAAAATTATGTCTATCAAAAGTCGTGTTCGATTTTCGAGGCGGTCTTTTTTTTTGAGAATTTTTAATGCAATAGAGGATGCAAGGTGCAAATTTGGCCTATTTTAGGGACTAAAATGAAAATTTCATTCAAACGATGTCCGAAAAATATGAAACTTGGCCACAATGTAAATTATGATGAAATGAGTGCAATGTAATTTTTTTGGAATTTTTGGATGCAATATGAATTTTTTTAAGAATTTTTAAATACAAACAAAATGATTTTTAATATTTAATTATAATAAATAATAAACCTACTTATTTTCAAGAAATAAAATTAACTAAGATCTATCATTAGGTGATGAATCTCGGAAAAATCCTAAACCTTGAAAATGTGGGGTTTAATCCTTACTAAAAATTAAATACTAAAATATACACAATGTTTTTTATAGAGCAAAATATGCATGCAAATGCAAATCTTTTTGGGCACAATGTCAAGCACATTTATTTCTACAATATGTGATTTTTCGGGGATTTTTAGAGCAATGGTTAATCAACTACGAATTTTAGAGCACGAAATGGGCAAAATACGCAAATTTCCACAAAATAATTATTTATTAATTAACCATCCATCACAAAAATACTCACAAGATGTCAAACAGTAGAGAATTAATTGACAAACAAAATGCTATTTTTGATTAATAAAATAATGTAGAGAAGATGTTCAAAACTGAGGGGGAACACAGGGGTATAACTGCAATAAATATAAATAAATAAAACTCTAGAGGACTGAAATGTAAATACCTATAATTAGGGGGTACTCTTTGCAAAATTCTCAATAGGTCACGTGCTATGCACATGACCTTTGAGTGGCAGGTGCTGATGGCGAATAAGGGGGTCCTCGGGGGTGTTCTTGCAAATGACCCAAGGTCACGTGCGACGCACGTGACCTAGGGATGAGTATGGATGGCGTCCGGCTCTGGCGGTGTTGACGAGGGGGCCGACGGTCTTCGATGGCGGTGGAGGAGCTATAGAGGGCACCCCCCTCCCCGGCCGAGGTGGTGGTGGAAGCGAGGAGGAGGGTTGCGTTGTCGTCGACGGAGGAGTACCGGAGCTGAGAGAGGATCTCGGTGGCGTGGTGAAGGAGCAACCCAGGTGCGGTTGGTGGTTGACGTTGGCGATGAAGATTATGTCGCAGACGGTGCAGAAGCATTGGCTGGAGGCGTAGTTGTCGATGATGGCGATGTCATTGGCTCGATGTTGAAGAACAGAGCTGGGGCAGTACGACCGGGGTAGGTGGCGCTGCAACGAGCCACGAAGACTCGGATCTCGCCGGAGAAGACGAGGGCACCGGCTGTCACCACCGGTGTCCTTGGCTCGTGCAATCGACGGATGGGTTTCACGGAGGTCGGCGGTGAAGTTTTTATAGTGCGAGGAGGTTACGCCGGAGAAGGAAGGTGGATCGGGGATGGATTCGAAGGGGGTTTGATTGGAGATCAGATTGATGAGAATCACGGGAGGAGGGGAGGCGATCGGACCGAGATACACGGAGGCAGAGGCACGAGATTCGCGGGCTAAAATCGCGGGGTGCAGCGGCGGTCCGATTGGGAAAGGAGAGGGGGGCGCGAGGTGGATGACACACAGGCGCCGTCTGATCGCGCGTGATCGGATGGCGCCTGTCGCGCCGCGTGGCAGGCAAGGGGGATAGGTGGAGGCACGTGCGAAGCACGTGCCTGGGGAGGTACATACGACACACATGCTCTCATTTAATATTTTTTTAATAAAACGGAAATATAATAAGGCCAAAAATGTCTGACACGTGGCAGCACCAGGTGCTGCCACGTGTCAGTACCACAAAAATCGTGATTTAAATACTTTGTAAAATTGAAAATAAATACTAAATGACCTCGGATCAAAAAAGTGTCTTCACGAAAATTGCTCGTCTCGATGAGATCTACAACTTTTTGAAGACATCAAACCAAAATCGACCATTTGCGCAAAGTGAATTTTTGGGGTATCCCATGTATATAGAATACCTTGATTTTTTTGGGTTTTATAATTTTTATGTCATTTTTAGATTAGATAAAAATCCGGAAAAAATATGATAAAATCAAAGATAAATAAAGACACCTTAATCTAACTTTTTTTTTTATTTTTATTAATTGATAAAATATGTACATAAAATATTAGGTCAAAAACCGCTAAAATACACAAAGTACAAAAGAGGCCCAAAACCCAACTTTCACATATGAGCTCTGATTCACTTGAACTTGGTCTTGTTTTGAAGGTAATTGAATGTACATTAGTTCAAAAGTGAGTAGGATTAAAACGGATACTGGATGAGGGAGATATGAGGGTTTTAGTCGAAAATCCTGAAATTAGGGTTTGGGTTTTTGGTCCACTTATTTGGGTTATTATTTTTTTTTGTATTTTTCATTTATTCTTTGTTAGTGATATGTACACAATGGAGGTGGTTTTATGTTATTTGGAGTTAGCATGAATGAGTTAAAAATCCGGGAAGTTAGGCTATTTACAGGTCAGTTTGGTTGGGATTTTTGGCTTCTTATTTTGTGCAGAAACTTGTGCTAAAATGCCATTATTACGAAAACATGCATGAATGCTAATTATGCAGAATAGATGCAAGAATGCTGTTGATTTTGAGGGATTTGAGCTTAATAAATGAGATTTAGAGTGATGAATACGAGATTCATCATCCCCCTATACTTAAAGCATGCTCGTCCCTGAGCATTAAAAAGACATGCCATGATGTGAAATGAGATTGGGTTCCATACCAAGACCATGAGATGAAGGTGAAAAATGAGTCTAGACTCAACCTTTGGATTAATAGTGTGGCGGAACTTCTGTGAGACTTAGAATTTTAAAATCAACAGCCCTCAAGTTCTACATATCATTGTTACAGTTTCGACTCAGAAGTCATCTTAGATCAATCCTCTTCCCAAAGCATACCCTATGAACATTGAATAACCGACTCTTGTGTGTGAAAGGTTTTAGCTCTTCCCACCCAGAATGACAGACTACCGTGCAAACCTTCTCTCTAGTTAACTCGTCCTCAGGGAGTCAGGTATTTCCTTCTAAGGTATGTCGCGTTGTGTTCACATTCGAATTGGGGGGAGAAGTTAGAAGAATGAGAAAAGAACTGGAGGGGTGGCCAGTGTAGTCACCTCTCCTTGTGAAGATGGCCAATGTAGCCGAGTCTTCACCAAGATCTGCAGGTTTCTTGAAGCTTGGACCTTTTGGTCAGATATTTATTTGGTAGAATGCTTCTTTGTATTTGGAATTTTTGGTGGTTCTGCTTGGATCTTGTTGTGCCCCTACATATATAGCATCTTTTTGTTTCGTACATTTTTTGGGGTCTTAGAAAAAAATTGTGCCCAACCGTCCATCCCTTTTCCGAAGCTTTATTTCAACCCGTACTCCGGTCTTTAGATTTCCACGCTACCAGAAAAGAAACTCACACAGTCTTCCAACATCCAGTCTGAGTTGATCTAAGTGCATAGTGCGAGAGTACAAATTAATTCCCTATTCCAGAGTTGTACCCAGATTGAAGAGACCAGGTTAGACACTAAGAGTCAAATGTTACACATTATCATGTGGAACTCAAAGACCTGAAGACTCTAAAAATCCTATTTCTCGGTGAAGTTCCTCTGAAAAATTTGGTGGATTAAGGTCAAATCCAGACCACTCTCGGTTTCGGCTCATAACTCAGTTCAGAACCCAAAGACTTTTCACATATGTAAATGCGATGCTTGGATGAAGTGCAGGTGTGTGAAATGCAAACACATTTTTTTTCTTTTTCTTTTTCTTATTTTTTTGAATTTTGTTTTTTGTTGTTGTTGTTTTTTTAATGAAAAAAATGAATAAGAAGCCATTTTTTTTCAAAAATTTTGGGTACAGTCAGTGTTAGTGGCAACACATTTTTTTTTGTTTTTCTCTGTTGGGTTTTTTATATAATCCACCCCGTAAATACATAACTTACGCGCAAGTACGAGATATGGATAAAATATATACACAGTATACATACAGACCCCCCTATACTTAGCGAGTGCTGTGTCCTCAGAGCACAAGAAGCGTAAAGAAGACATAACTCGGGCTAAGCGTAAGAGAGTAGAAAAGGAAAAAGAACAAGATTTACAGAATCGCCCCCTATACTTAGACTGTGAATAGTCTAAGTATAGAAGAAGAGCGGAAAAAATGAAGCGGTCGGGGTATGTGAATGAGGAGAGTATATACAGGTGGGCGTCGGTTCCCCCTATACTTAGGCTCTGGTCAGCCTAAGTATAGAAGAAGGGTGGAAGTGAGGTGATCTGGAGGAGTGTGATGGGGGAAATGGAATATACAGATGGCATCGGTCCCCCCCTATACTTAGGCCTTGGCCTAAGTAGAGGAAGAAGCTATACAAGGAGACCGATGTGGTCGGGAGGGTGGGTGGGTAGCCGATGATTAAGGCGGTTTTCGGCTAATCTTCTTGTGAGCCATCGGTGGGAGATCGTAATGAGTTGGAGATGAAGCATATGATTCCCAACTATTATCAGTGTTATCCTCAGTAAAGTCATGATGGATAGTGGACGAAGTGTTTGAGTTAGATGAAAGATATCCATCATCGGAATTATCCTCAGAGGAATAGTATTTGAAAGTGGACATACTCCAGATATTCATGTCTTTTTGTTTCTTCAATTGTTTCCTCAAGATTCGTTCCTTTTTAAGATCAATCAGTTTGTCCTCAGATGAATATTCAGATGCTCCGGTCTCAATCAGTTCATAAGAAATAATTCCAGTGTACTTGTGGAAGGTTGGAGCATCAGCTTTTGATGAGTAATAATTAGGAACGGGAGTTGTCCAACGAGAATCGAATTTTGGATCCTTGCGAAGATATGACTTTAGAGCTGCCGAACAGACTATACTCATGTAGACCACCTTTTCCGGACCTGATGAGGGATCATCAAATAATTCCTCTTCCGAAAGATCAAAGGTGACTTTCTTTTTCTTGTTTCATGAAGATGTTGGTTCACTTGAGTACCCAGATGAATAGCCATTGGAATTCATCTCCTTGGTCGGTGTTTGGGCTACGTGTTTGTTCTTTGTCTCCTGAATGTTGGTGCACTCTCGATTTGGGAGGATTTGGTCAAGATAATCAGAGTAGGTTGCCCCTGGGTGCGACCATGCATATGTCTCAGGATCATAGTAGAAGGATTTGTCTATTTTGAGATCCGTGGGAATTGAAATACTGGGGAGAGTTTCTAAACCAATAGTCTTATTAACAAACGCAATCTCAGGTGTAGCAACGGGGTAGGGCTCTTCTACCGTTGTATACTTACGGTTGTCGGGGACTTTGTGAGTTGCCTCAGAAAATCGTGGTTCCTCAAAGACTGTATCAGATCTAAGTGCTTCCAATGTCGTGAAATTGATTTCCCGGGTCTCACAATTGATAATTACCTTAGACAATGCTAAGAATGGCTTTCCGAGAATAATTGGAGACTGGGTGAATTCTCCCTGATGCTCAATATCAATGATTGTGAATTCCATTTTGAGCGGAGCACCTTGGAATATCATGATGACAGAAATGATTCCTCTAGGCCGCTTTATTGATCGGTCCGCTAATTGAACAATCTCTCGTATTTTTCTGATCGGTCCGAGTTTAAGTTCGTAAAACACAGAGGTCGGGAGGATATTGATCAGTGAAACAACAACAATTTGAGCATGGGTGAAAATTGTGTCTTTGATCATACAATCAAATCTGGGCAACCGCTTCACTATGCGGCTCTTGGTTTTTCTCCTCAACACCAAAGGGGAGGCCATTGACAAGATATGTCTTTCAGTTTTTGTTCTAATCCTTCCCGACTTTTTGACCATTAATTTGTCCATTAAAAATTTCTTAAGGTCGGGGAAGTGTTCAATGGCCTTGATAAAAGGAAGTTCAAAAATCAAGCATTTTTCCAGTGCTTCCTGTACAGTAGGATCCAAATTCCTTAGATCTTCTTCAGTCTCAATTTTTATGAAATTTTTTGGATTTTCGATTTTTTTGTAGTTTTCAAATTTTTCAAATTTTTTGTTATTTTCTGTGTGGTGTGGTGATGTGGTGTCTTCTAGAGATGAGAAGGGGCCTTGATATTCAGACTATGGCTCAGCGGCATAATCATTCCTAGGGGAATAATGAGCAGAAGTATTAATGTTAGAATCATTCCTAGGTCTTTGAATATCCTCAAAATTTTCATCATGCGATCCAATCCTTTCCTCATTTAGTTTTATATCCGATCCACCATAGAATGAGATTACTCGGTCGGCAAATTTTTGAAATCTATCATCCATCAATTCGAATCTTGTTTTTATCCTCAAAACATCATCCTCAAAATTCTGTTCATGATCAATAATGGGAGCAGTCGGTATGTGTTCAATAATTTCATCTTCCATTTTTCTGTATGTGCAGAGAGGAGAGTTTCTCGGAATGTCCGACATATGATCCTTATTTTCTAAAAATTTCTCCTCAAAAATTATGGAAGGAGGCTGCTCATATGGTCCAGGCATGTGTATTTGTTCTGAGTAGAGTTCCATCCTTTGATCATGATTGGTCAGACCTTGATATTGTGGAGTCAGCATACAGGGTTTATGTGTTTCTAAGAGGTCAGTCCAGTCCTCTGTATGAGTATCATGTCTGAAGAGGGGTCTGTCATGGTCAATCTAATGCCGATGATCATTCAGTGTATGTCTTTCCATCTGGGTTTGGTTTCTCTGCCAGTCATGAGATTTGAAGGGATTTTGATCTTGAAAAGCTTCATTGGCGAGAAACTGAGAATAAGGCGGTTCAGTCCAAGATGGTAAATGGTCATGTGTGGTTGTATGATTTGAGTAAGAATTCAATGAGGGGGCCGAATGTATTTGCGGGTGAAAGTTTCCCGCAAATGTTGGAGGATTAAAAGAAGAGGATGTAGTTGATTTGGGTCTAACGGAGACAAACTCATTTTCATAGTAGAGCATTGATGGATTCTCGGATACTTGTGTGGTTATTTTTGAAGGAGTTGAACAGAATGGGTTGGATCTGAAATTTTGAAAAAGTTCCATGATGAGGTCTAAATCAAGAGGCAAGAGAGATGATTGCACGGGATAGTTAAAAGATGTTTTATCAAATGTGCGGCTATTGATCTTAAAATCGGTTCACGCACACCAATGTAAACACAATTCAAACCCCAGGTTCACCAACTCACACAATGAAGCCGTAAGAGTTCGGCTGTTATCGTTTCAATTTTAGTTCGTGATAAATCAATCTTGGAAAAAAATTTAGCGAGCTGTTAAGTGCCGAAATTTTTGTAATGACTGGCCTGAATTCTTCGACTAGTTGCACCTACTTTCAGCCAGTATGGGTGTAAGTACGAACCGTAGAACGACTACCCATGTTACTTGAGGACGGAGCCTTACGCAGTGTCCTCTAAATCACCAACTCTGCTAAGGAAATCCGGACCGTTTACCGGCTACCCGTAGATCCTCACTGAGAAGTAGCTAATCGTTTTTGACAGAATCAGTAATCAATATGAAAATTCGGGTTTGGGCTCTAGCCTTAAGTTTCGTCTCTCGCCACTCAGAAAAATAAAATCATCCAAGGTCGGGGTTGCTCTCCCGCAAAAATTCTTGATTTTATGGGTTATTTAGAGTCGGCTATTTTTAGCAGTCCCAATTTTATTTCGGTGATCACTGAAGAATTTAAGTGAGAAGAAATACACGTCTACTGTCCAGTCCCATTTTCCTTTTAAAATTATGTGACAAAACAAGAGAGAAATTTGGGAAAAGCCGATGCACACGAAAACAATGATGTATGCTCAGTTAGAAGACTTATAGTAAATCCTCGCAATCTTCATGTGGGATGCTAGACAGAAATTGAAATTTTATTCTAGATGAAATGCAAGCCGATGAAAAATCGCACCTAAGCAGAAAGTTCTATTAGCGGGGAAGAAATGAGTTAAATTTTTGGCTAAATTGAACGATCTATGTGCGTCTCAATTAAAGTGAAGTGTGGCTTAATTCCTACGAGCTCATCAGAAATTAAAATGCTCTTTAGAGCCGTATGTGCAGGTCTAGCCTAATCACCACTCAAGTCAGGCCCCACCCTCACCGGAGAGTGAAACAGGCCACGACACACCACATAATAAAGTTCGAGGTCTTGTTACATACGCGAGAGTCCAAATGGACACCACTGTAAATAAACAATTAATTACAAAAATTTAAAATTTGCAGGAATTAAAAACCTAGACTCTATGCTTTCTCACGACTCGACTCAATCTTAAATTAATTGCGGATTTTAGGAGGTCGGTGAAGATGCTTCGGTTTCTTGAAAAACCGCTCCACGTATGCCGTGTACCTCGCAAGAAAAATAAGAGAGATAACGTAAGAGAATGACTCAAAAATGATAAAATAGATAAGAAAAAATAAATGCTGAAAATAAAGGGATTTACAATGAAACATTCAGGGGTCAGAATACCCGAATGTGGAAAATCGAACTAAAAGTTTCAAGACAAAAATCTAAGCCGTTTGCCTCCCCGGCAACGACGCCATCTAACAAATCCGAAATTGCAGCGTTTAAAAATGTGTTTTTTATCATTCAGCTTAAAGATGATTAGTCGTGCGTTGTAGGAGGCAATCAGAATCGGTCAAGAAAATAACCACAAATAATACGTTCAATTTTTAATCGTGTGGTTTTATGTTTATTTTACTTAGGCAAGTCCCAAGGTCGATCACAAGGAGGCAAAGGAACAACCTAGAATTATGTCTATCAAAATTCGTGTTCGGTTTTCGAGGCGGTCTTTTTTTTGAGAATTTTTAATGTAGTAGAGGATGCAAGGTGCAAATTTGGCCTATTTTAGGGACTAAAATGAAAATTTCATTCACACGATGTCCGAAAAATATGAATTTTGGCCAGAATGTAAATTATGATGAAATGAGTGCACTGTAATTTTTTTGAAATTTTTGGATGCAATATGAATTTTTGTATGAATTTTTAAATACAAACAAAATGATTTTTAATATCTAATTATAATAAATATTAAACCTACTTATTTTCAAGAAATAAAATTATCTAAGATCTATCACTAGGTGATGAATGTCAGAAAAATCCTAAACCTTGAAAATGTAGGATTTAATCCTTACTAAAAATTAAATACTAAAATATGCATAATGATTTTTATAGAGCAAAGTATGCATGCAAATGCAAATCTTTTTGGGCACAATGTCAAGCACAATTAATTCTACAATATGTGATTTTCCGAGGATTTTTAGAGCAATGGTTAATCAACTACGAATTTCAGAGCATGAAATGGGCAATATACGCAAATTTCCACAAAACAATTATTTATTAATTAACCATCCATCACAAAAATACTCATAAGATGTCAAATAATAGAGAATTAATTGACAAACAAAATGCTATTTTTGATTGATAAAATAATGTAGAGAAGATGTTCAAAACTGAGGGGGAACACAGGGGGTATAACTGCAATAAATATAAATAAATAAAACCGCAGAGGAATGAAATGTAAATATCTATAATTAGGGGATACTCTTTGCAAAATTCTCAATAGGTCACGTGCTATGCACGTGACTTCTGAGTGGCAGGTGCTGATGGCGAATAAGGGGGTCCTCGGGGGTGTTCTTGCAAATGACCCAAGGTCATGTGCGACGCACGTGACCTGGGGCTGAGTATGGATGGCGTCTGGATCTGGCGGTGTTGACGAGGGGGCCGACGGTCTTCGATGGCGGTGGAGGAGCAGTAGAGGGCACCCCCCTCCCCGGCCGAGGCGGTGGTGGAAGCGAGGAGGAGGGTTACGTTGTCGTCGACGGAGGAGTACCGGAGCTGAGCGAGGATCTCGGTAGCGTCGTGAAGGAGCAGCCCAGGTGCGGTTGGTGGTTGACGTTGGCGATGAAGATGATGTCGCAGACGGTGCAGAAGCGTTGGCTGGAGGCATAGTTGTCGATGATGGCGATGTCGTTGGCTCGATGTTGAAGAACAGAGCTGGGGCAGTACGGCCAGGGTAGGTGGTGCTGCAACGAGCCACGAAGACTCGGATCTCACCGGAGAAGACGAGGGCACCGGGCTGTCACCACCAGTGTCCTCGGCTCGTGCAATCGACGGATGGGTTTCACGGAGGTCGGCGGTGAAGTTTTTATAGTGCGAGGAGGTTACGCTGGAGAAGGAAGGTGTATCGGGGATGGATTCGAAGGGGGTTTTATTGGAGATCTGATTGGAGAGAATCGCGGGAGGAGGGACGGCGATCGGACCGGGATACGCGGAGGCGAAGGTGCGAAATTCGCGTGCTAAAATCACGGGGCACAGCGGCGGTCCGATTGGGAAAGGAGAGGGGGGCGCGAGGTGGACGACGCACAGGCGCCATCTGATCACGCGTGATCGGATGGCGCCTGTCGCGCCGCGTGGCAGGCAAGGGGGATAGGTGGAGGCACGTGTGAAGCACGTGCCTGGGGAGGCACGTGCGACGCACGTGCTCTCATTTAATATTTTTTTAATAAAACAGAAATATAATAAGGCCAAAAATGTCTGACACGTGGCGGCACCAGGTGCTGCCACGTGTCAGTACCACAAAAATCGTGATTTAAATACTTTGTAAAATCAAAAATAAATACTAAATGACCTTGGATCAAAAAAGTGTCTTCACAAAAATTGCTCATCTCGATGAGATCTACAACTTTTATGAAGACATCAAAACCAAAATCGATCATTTGCACAAAGTGAATTTTTGGGGTATCCCATGTATACAGCATACCTTGATTTTTTTTGGGTTTTATAATTTTTATGTCATTTTTAGATTAGATAAAAATACAGAAAAAAATATGATAAAATCAAAGATAAATAAACACACCTTAATCTATTTTTTTATTTTTATTAATTGATAAAATATGTACATAAAATATTAGGTCAAAAACCGCTAAAATACACAAAGTACAAAAGAGACCCAAAACCAAACTTTCACATATGAGCTCTGATTCACTTGAACTTGGTCTTATTTTGAAGGTAATTGAATGTACATTAGTTTAAAAGTGAGTAGGATTAAAACGGATACTGGATGAGGGAGATATGAGGGTTTTAGTCTGAAAATCCTGAAATTGTGGTTTGGGTTTTTGGTCCACTTATTTGGGTTAGTTATTTTTTTGTATTTTTCATTTATTCTTTGTTAGTGATATGTACACAATGGAGGTGGTTTTATGTTATTCGGAGTTAGCATGAATGAGTTAAAAATCTGGGAAGTTAGGCTATTTACAGGTCAGTTTGGTTGGGATTTTTGGCTTCTTATTTTGTGCAGAAACTTGTGCTAAAATGCCATTATTATGAAAACATGCATGAATGCTAATTATGTAGAATAGATGCAAGAATGCTGTTGATTTTGAGGGATTTGAGCTTAATAAATGAGATTTAGAGTGATGAATACGAGATTTATCAGCGGCTGGGGAACCGGAGCCTCTACAACACATCTCTTGAGAGTCTCGAACGACGAAAGACACTTGTCATCGATAAGGAACTCGGTGTCTTTCGTTAGCAGATCAGTCAACGGTCGGGCAATCCTACTGAAATCATGAATGAAGCACCGGTAGAAACCGACATGCCCCAGAAAAGACCGTAACTGCCACAGGTTGGACAATGATGCGAGTTTTCTAATGACATCTACCTTGGCCGGATCAACCTCCGTGAACCTTTTGGAGATGATATGACCAAGCACCGTCCCCTGAGTCACTATGAAGTGACTCTTCTCCCTAGACAACACAAGGTGAACCTCAATGCATCGCTGAAGGACTCGGTCTAGGCAGTCAATATAAGAGTCGAATCCGTCGCCGTAGATCGAGAAATCATCCATGAAGACCTCCAAGCACTACCCCACCATGTCCAAAAAGATCGACAACATGCATCTCTGAAAAGTCACAGGGGCGTTGCATAGCCCAAATGGCATGCGTCTGAAGGCGTATGTGCCAAAGGGACATGTGAAGGTAGTCTTGTCCTGGTCCTCAAGCGCGATGGCCATCTGATTATAGACGGAGTACCCATCCAAAAAGCAATAGTGGCTCTTCCCTACCAGTCTCTCAATAATCTGATCTATAAAGGGCAGAGGGAAATGATCCTTCTTGGTGGCCTGGTTGAGTCGTCTGTAATCCACGTAGACTCTCCAAGAAGTGGGTACCCGGGTAGCAATCTCCTCTCCAGACTCGCTGACAACTGTAGTGATGCCCGTCTTCTTGGGCACCACATGCAACGGGTTGACACACTTGGAGTCGGAGATGGGGTAGATAAAATCAGCACTCCACCATTTCGAAATCTCCTTCATGACAATCTCTCTCAGATTCGGGTTCAGCCGCCGCTGGAACTCACGCGACAGCTTCGCCTCATCCTCGAGATAGATATGGTGGGAGCACAGGGCCGGACTTATCCCCTGGAGATCGGCTACGCTCCATCCTATCGCCTTGCGGTTCTTTTCAAGAACCCCCATCAGACGGGATTCCAGCTCTCCAGTCAAATCCACTGAGATAATGACTGGGTACATCTCATGCTCACCCGCAAGGAACCTATACTTAAGCGACGTAGGAAGTGGCTTCAGCTCTAGACAAGTTGGTGCTGGTAGATCTGGCCTCTGAAAACTCTGAGTGAATGCTGCCAAATCTGCATGGGAGAACGGAAACTCTTGCTCACAATCTGAATCTGGAGAAGGCTGCTCTACTGGACTGTCTCTGCTCTGCATGGCATCGACCTCCTCCCTAGCTGTAGGCTCAGTGGAAGACAGATCTGGTATGAAGTCATCAAACTCTACCCAATCAAAATCTGACTCCGAGGGATCTGTATCATCATCACAAAACAACTCTGTCTCGCGGCCGAGAACCGGCTCTGCTGCCTGTAAGGTATCTTGGACCAGGAATGCGCTCTCCAAGCTCTCCTCTGCTGGCGTCTCTACATCAGCGGACTCTGAAGGTGAGAGGATAGCCTGTGCGATTGGATCTGCCCATATTGCCTCGTCATCTGTGATCACGAAATCGCAGTCCTGGTGGATGTCTGGCCCTGCATCTGTCATCTGCTCTGTGTGAGCATGTTGAATCTCTGACTCTGATGTCCTCGACCGTCTCTATTTGTACACTCTCGCCCTAGACGCGAAAGTATACCTTCCTGCTATCATGGTCGGTCACTACCTTGACTGTGGCCAAGAACGGGCGACCTAGAATGATGAGGGTATCGGTCACCGACTCATGGATCTCCATGTCCAATACAACGATGTCCACGGGGAATTGCAGGCCATGAATTGTGACGACAACGTCCCTCAGCAACCTCTTCGGCCTCTTGACAGATCGATCGGCAAACTGAAGGACTGTCCTGCTCTGTCGTAGAGTGCCCAACTCGAAGCGGTCGAGAAGGGCTGCAGGAAGTAGGTTGATCGATGAACCGCTGTCTAATAGAGTGCGGTCGAACCTCTGCTCACGGATATGGCATCTGACATATGGGGCTCTTGAATCTGGCCTCTTGGCCGACAGACAATTCTGGATCGCGAAATAAGTGGCTCTGGTCAGCACATGGATCTCAGACTGGTGGTTCCTCCTCTTCTTCCTAACCGTGGTCCTATCTCTGAGTGATCTCTGGAGTAGAGGGATGTACTCTAAGGCCTCCTGAAGAGTCAGCTGAATGTGAAATCTGTCGATCATATGCTGGCTGAACTCTTCCTGCTGCTTCTTTTTGGGATTTTCTATTTTCTTCCCCTTTCCCATGTGGAGTGCTCTAGGGAAGGGGATCACAGGTCCTTCTCAGATGAAGGACTAGGAGAGGGTCTAGGCTGCTCGACGACAGAATCCACACATACATCAAGCACCACAGGTGGATCAGAAGAACATAAACCCTTTCCTTTATTGCCAGAAGTGTCCTGAGATACATGAACAGAAGGAAAGACTACATGACTCGCAGAAGTAAATACGGTGGCATCAGCACCACCCTTGGCATGTCGACTCGCGGCATCAGCACCGCGCTCTAGCTCAGCAACAATGGTGGCGTCAGTACCACCTCCTCCATCTGGTGAAACGACGGCATCAGTACCGCCGGTGGGATTAGCATCCATGGTGGCATCAGTACCACCGTCATCATCTCTAGCGGCATCAGCACCGCTCTCCTCCTCGCCTGGCGCTCTGGAAGTGGCCTGGGGTCGTCGCTCAGACGAGGCGTCGCCTGCTGGCATCTTACCGCTCCTAAGTGTGACAAAGTCAGTATCAAAAAGATAGGCAGACAAATCACCAAATGCATCACTAGGAGTGGCATATTCTGTGAAATCTACCTGCTCAGACTTCCTCTTGAGGTTGTTCGGGTTAGGCTCGATCTGGGCAGGGATAGCGGCCTTCCCTCTCACAATCTCCCGCATCTCCTGGCGGAACTCATCCATCTCCCCTCTGAATGTAGCCTGCTGATCGATCAGGAGACGAGATATGTCATCTAAGGCGGGGTTCTCATAGGATGGCCCATGAGAACCTGACGGGTAGCCTCGCTGGTAGTGAGGCTGCTGTTATGGCTGGTGCTGCGGGTGAGAGGGCTACTGCTGTGGATGAAACTGCTGCTGAGGCTGATCACACCTCCAAGAATGTCCCTGCTGATAGGGACGAGGACCATACTGGGATGACTGCTGCTGCTGGTGGTGGTACACTGGGAACTGCTACTGCTGGTGATCTCTCTGATGGCCGTACTAGCCACCCTGAGCTGGAGGCTGCTGTTGGGAACTGGCACCTCCGGTCGAACAACGGAATTCAGGATGGTCTCGTCGGATACCAGGCTGAGGACGGTCGTACCAAATCCTGTTGACATCCATCAACGGCTCAGGCTCATAGATGGCTGGTGGGAGTACGGCCAGAGGCTGATTTGGCTGGTAGACAACCATCTGCGTGTCTGGAGATGGTGGCGACTGGTAGTGTCGCTGTGGCTGCTGGTACGGCTCCGCCTGTACAAGGTGGACCTATCTAAGCTAGCTGGAGCTGGAGCGCTGGGACGAGATGTCGCTGCTACTTGGATCTCCTCGTGACTGAAGACATGGCTGAGAAGCCGTCTGTGCCTCCTGGAGACACATGAGCCGTGTCTTCAAGTCACTCAGCGTCTGTGCCATCTGCTCCATTTCGTGATACCCTGGCACTGCTTCTTCTCTATAATCTCCATCTGATCCAGCTTCTCGCTGATGATGCCCATGTCGGCGGCTGTGGACTCAGCCTGTGCGGCTGCCACTGATGAAGTGGAAGGACCGGCGTCGACCCATGCGATCCTCTGGTACTGCACGGTCTGTGGCTGGGGGCGTCCCTGTGTGTAGAGTCGGGTCTGGGACATCACCATGTAGTTCTCGGCCATCTCCTCATAGATGGCCCAGACCTGATCCTGATCCTTGGCGAAGTAGGACCCACCACATGAAGCATTCACCAGGCCTTGCAGCTCTGGTGTCAGCCCGCAGAAGAAGCTCTGAACTAGGTTCGGCTTTAAAATCTCGTGGTGTGGGCATCTGTCTGTCAACTCACGGAACCTCTCCCATGCCTCGTGGAATTGCTTATTGGGGAGCATGGAGAAGTTGCTAATCAGGGCCCTCGCTGCATTCATCCGCCCGAGTGGATAGTACTTGTTCAAGTACTTGGTGCGGAGCTGCTCCCAGGTGTATACAAACTTCCCCAAGTGCTTCAGCCAGGTGGCTGCTCTATCGTCCAGTGAGAAGGGGAAGACAATCATACAGATGGTGTCCTCGTCCACCTGTCTGTCGTGGACTGTGCTGCAGATCATCAGAAACTCCTGAAGGTGGAGATGGGGCTCCTCAGTGGCCAGCCCATGGAACCGGGGGAGGAGCTGCAAGGTGATCGAGAGGAACTTGAAGTCCCCCACGATAGCTGGTAATACGACCCAACGATGCGTCAAAGTAGATCCGGGGTTGTGTAACTCCCACATCGGTCTCGGAAGATCTGCGGCTGCTGCTGCCGCTGCTGCTGCGGCTGCTGCGGCTGATGCGGCTGCTGCGGCTGCTGCCACATCATCGGGTATCCTCGGCCCGTCTCCTGGCCTGCGCTGGTCGCGGTCGGCTCTCAACTGCTCCATCTCCCTCCTCATCTCTATCATGAAGGCTCCCTGATCCCTCAACTGTTGTTGCACTGTCTCTAGGGAGGCGATCAAGGTGGAGTTGATCGCACCCTGGTCCATAATGAATGTCTGCTCGGCTCGGGGACCTCCGGTGCGGTCGTCACTGCTGCCGACCATGGTCTCTGCAAAGGCAAAAGACCCAAACTCAGGTGCCGATAAATCTGACTATGGTCTCTCATCTGGCACTGGCATCTCAGGAATGGTAGAATGGTGGTCGAGGGGGAACAGGGTGGAGTCGAACTCGGGTTCGGAGAGCGGGTCTCGGCTCTCGCGAACCGACCAAGATGAATGGGCGGGAGTGCAGTCAAGCGATGCAGCCAGAGGCTGCCTAAGGGACCTCCTGCCCATCATCGTGTTCTGGTGAGTCGGGCGGATAGGATCTGGTAACAACTATGATAAGCAAGCAATACCCTGGATTCACCTACTCAACACGAGCTGAAGACCGTAAGAGTTCGGTCGATTATCTTGTCTGTTTTTATTAGGTGATCAAGTCAAGATAGCAGAGCGATTACATGACCTGTTGGGAATCCAATTCCCCCAGGAGACTGGCCCGATCCCGAACTAGATCTTTGCCAGCCAGTACAAGCCACGGACCGTTTACCGGCTACCCGATCGGCTCGCTCTATTAAGGATATCGCGGCGGCTCGCTTTACCGGAGACCGGAGTGATCCTCACTGGAGAACGACTAGCTCAGAAGCAGTAGTCTGAAAGGGGTCCAGATGTGGCTCTATCCTAGGGTGCGGGTCACTCTCTCGCATATGCAAACCAGACAATGAGGGGGTTGCTCTCCCCAAGGCAAATTTTTCTGGTGAGTGTCTTTTAGGGTCAAGTTGAGTTAGCAGTCCCAATTTCATGGTTTTGATTTTTAGGTATTTTTCAAATAAAACAATCGCCTAACGAATTTTTCTATTCTCCGGGTTATTTAAGTCCAAAACAGGAGGAGAAGTCGAAAAAGCTGATGTGCGAGAAATCAATGATGCATGCATAGTAAGAAATGCGTACCCGACTCTAGCAGTCTACATGCAATATGATCCGCGCAGAATTGAAAGACAGATCTAAAACTACCTAAATGATGCAAGCGGAAATCCGGGCCCTAACAAGCAGTTCTACTCGAAAGAACAATGACTAAGTGGTCAATCAAGAGCGGTCGGTGTCCGATCTTGGATGCCGATCTGTGCCCACCACAACGGGTCCTGCCAGCGCTGTATACGACCTCTAGCAGCGCGTGACCCCTCAGGTGACCAAATAGTCTTTTTATTAATCTTTTATTTTGGTCCAATTAATCGGTCTATAGGTACATGCAAGGTTATTAAGTGTGTGGACCCTATTATTTATGGCGTAATCAAGCAAAAATCCAAAGCTAAGGCTGAAATCCGCGAGAATCAGTAAGGCAGGAATTAAACGACAAAAAACGCGTAAAAAGCCGTAAAAAACCGAGGGGTCCCCCTAGCACACCGGTGCTCGGCAAAACAGACCTCGAGAGTCTCAAAAGTCCATGGTCCTGTCCTGTCCTTATATTATTACAACAGTTCAAATAAGCACGAAATAAACCTAAACTAATCTATACTAATCCCGCACTCCTGCTGCCTCCTCGCGCTCTCCTGCGGCTCCGTGCAGAAGGGAACCACCTCCGATTCCTGCGGTTGCATCGGCTCCTCGAGAGGAGCTGCCTCGGTCCTCGGGCCCTCGCAAGTAAACAATAAGAGTGTGATCAGACCAGATAAATAAAACAAATAAACAAAACATGGTATATGTGCAAAAATGTGAAATAAAAATAAACACTCAAAACAACCAAAAACCAAAGTAAAAGATATCACTAAGGTAAAGATATCACTAATGTCGTTGCGACCTCAGTCGCTCGGGGCTCAGAGCTCAATCAAGAAAACAAAATTAGACCACCAATCAAAAAGACAACAATCAATCAAAACCAAAATAGCGGTCTTGCTATGTGATTAACCTGGTATAGCACCCAGGGTCGGTCTCAAGGAGCACGAGTTGGCCTTGCGGCCTACGAAGTAGTCAGAAATCAAATAAAACAAAAACAAGTATTTTTGGTGGTTTTTAATTCTTTTTATATTTTTTTGTATTTTTTAATAATAAGGAAAATAATAAAAGGCAAAAACAAGCACAAACTCAACAAATTATTTAAACACTCTAAAAAGCTCCAAAAATTCAAACAAAAATATTTTTATGTTTTTTAGGTTTTTTTACTATTTTTGGTGAATTTTTGAGATTTTTATAGTTTTTATGGAATTTTCTAAAAATCAAAGAAGGTAGAAACAGTGGGGTATTGTCCAGCCAAGCTTCAAAGGGCCATGAAAAATATCAAATGGTCCTATAACAGCCTGGAGGTAATTTTCACGAAAAATATAAATAAAAAGGAAAAATCAGAAAAAGAGTTTAATAATTTTTGAGTTTTCTATGATTTTCTAGAATTTTTATGAGTTTTTAAGTGTTTTTTAATTTTTAAGATTTTTATAAGTCCAAAAATAACCAAAAATGGATATAAAATCAAACACAATAGAATTAACAAAATCTAATTTTTTTAAGAATTTTTAAAAGAGTTTTTATATATTTTTAATGATTTTCTAATCTGGACAGAGGCAAAAACCAAGGTTTTTGAATTTTTAAAATAGAAAAATGCCTAAAAAAATACCAAATTTTTGGTGAAAATTTTACACAGTGGTAGGAGCAACGTTTCCAATTTTCACGTAATTTAGACTTCATTTGATATTTTATTTAAATCAAAAATATGCTCACAGTACACAGGGACCTATATGTCATAAAAAACATGTCCGGGGGCCAAATAATAACATGACAGAAAAGTGCGGGGGCCCTCATGCAAAAATCCCAAAAACTCACGCGCAAGGCACGTGGTCCAGACACGGAGGGACCTACTTGCAATTCCTATTTTAAAACATACAAACAATAATACACAAGAAATGCAGGGTATATATTGCAAAAATCCAAGTCCTCGCGTGTCGATGCACGCAGTCCACACTCACAGGGACTGATATGAAAATACAATAAACATCCAGGTCCTCTATGCAATTTAACCAAAATAAAAACAACTATGTCTAATATTTACGAGACTAATTAATAAAAACAAAAAAAGAAGGGCCCACGGGTAAATTACCCTTTATTAACACGGACGACTGAGGGGTGGCCACGTGGCTGATCTGAAGGTGCTGGATCAAGGGCACCCCTTCGGTGGATCAACGGTCACGATCGAGCCTCTGATAGATCTGACGGTGGCTGGCTCCTCGCAAGTGGACGCTCGAGATCACATCTGGGCAAGTGGGCACGATTGGACGGTGAGGAAGGATGTTGGAAGAACACTTCGTCGGCGAGCTTCGCCGGCTCCGTGCGTGCGGTGTGAACCTCCTCTGGAGCTGTTGTAAGGTGGAATCGCTTCGTCTCGGTGCTCCGCAACGACTGGGATCCTCTGATGAGACCGGAGACCACCGGAGTGGTCCGGCGACGTCGGAGGCTCGAAGCTCCTGGGCTCGAACTCGACGACCCTCAGATGGGTCGCATTTGGCCTGCAAAACAACCTAGGAAGCTTCCTGGATCGAGGGCAAACTGCCTCGACCCGGTTAGAGGCGAAATGGGTGGATGTGTGCGTCGGGGCGACACCCTCCGGCGAGGCGACGGCGGAGGAGGGTGAACTCCAAGTTCCTGGGCGAACCGGGTTGGATGGAAGGGCGTAGCAGGTGGATAGGAGTATGGCGATGATGACGGTCGGGCCGGACGATGGAATGGATGATCGGAGCGGGAGTAATCGATGAAAGATGAAGATGGGTCGATTTGGGGGTAATCGAAAATTAAAGAAAGATAGGAAGAATCGGGTCTACCTAGTGAATGTGGTCGACTGTGGATGAGCTTGCGGAGCTCTGGGGGTTCTGGCCTCAAGGAGACGTCGAGCTCTGAGGCTAAGCGCTCCTCGCGGCGGCGCACGGCAGCTGACGTCGCCGGATCAGTGGTGCGGACGTCCTCTCCTCTCTTCGACACCACCCTCGCACTGCTGTCACTCAGGGGAAGGGGATGGAGGTCCTGGGACGATAGAGTAGCGCCAAAGATGGCGTGAAAAGCGCGGCAGAGCTTCAGCTATATACAGCTAGGGGTCCGATAAGAAGGGGTCGGAGATGGTTATCGGAGCTCGGATCCCTAGGCAAAACCACCGGGCGTGGATTAGTAACAGATCTAGAATGATTAGGACCCGGGGTTTGGGTATTTGGGGCCCGGATCACTCGGGGAAAATTCAGAGAAAAGCGGATCGGGCGAGTGGATCCAGGTTGACTGGTCCAGGCGGAGAGTTGACCGGGGGTCAACAATCCCCCGTGGACCAATCAGAGACTGCCATTGGATAATTATTTGAAAATTCCATTTAAAATAGTAAATGGCCTTATTTCAAAAAAGTCAAAACATGAAAAATGTTTCTTTATTTTTAAATTATTTTCTAGTGATTTTTATTTATTTTTTTGAAATATAAATAATGTATTTACAAAATATTATTATTATATATAGGTATATACATACATACATTGTTTATTTTTATTTTTAATTGTTTTTATACATCATTCCCATTTTATATTTTATTTACTTATAGACTAAAATGTGGAATAATAGGGTATTTTTATTTTATTTTTATTAATTATTTACAAGGGTGAAATAAATACTTTTATTTATATACATACATGGTATATATACAAGGTGGACTTTGATTTTTATTTTATTTCTTGTTAATTTATTTTCAATTTTCTAATTTTTATTTTTATTTATTTACACCATGAAATGAGGACTATATACATATTTTTATTGAATTTTAGTTATTTTATTTACAAGGTGATAATAAAATAGGTGAGTGGTTCTATATATGTGGTCTATGTACAATGAAGAAGGAAATTTTATTTCTTTTTAGTTTTCTTTTATTTTTTCCATGTTTATTTTAGTTTTATATTTACAAATATATACAACTAAATACACACCCATTTTATTTTTATTTAGAGGAAAATATTTTTATTTATAAACATAGGTATATGTACACAAATATGAGCTTCCCTATCTCTCTCTACTTGGGTTCTTTTGTGGTCAGGCCCATGCTGAGCCCTCCCTTAGGATTAGGTCGCTCAATATCTATTCTAAATATCTCCCTCTTTTTCTTTTAATTCTTTATTCTTTTATTTATGCACAAAAACATGCTAATTATTGTATTTTACACAATGCATGCTAGACGATAATTATTGCTATTTACAAATATCTACATGTGTTTTGCATAGGTTTTGTAGCTAAAATAAAATAATAAAGAGTGATGAATGGGTATTCATCATTGATGCCACCAATTTAACAGATGATAGGCTAGAGCACGGTACTGATGTCGCAGTTTCAAATGTTGTTGGTGGTACTGATACCACCAAGAGTCCTACAGTTGTTTTGCCCACCCCTGTACTTGAGGATGTTTTCAAAAAAAATGAAAAAATTTCAAAAATCAAAAATATGAAAAAAGGAAAGGTTTCTGTATCTCTTTTGGATCCATCTATGATGATTGATGATGCTTGCATGGATTCCAACATTTTGCATGCCCAAAACATACTCCTGATCCTCATTCTTCTGAGGAGGGTCCCTCTATTCCCTTCCCTCAATCACATCTCTTAGGGAAGGGCCAAAAATCAGAAAATCCCAAAACGAGGCACCAAACACAGTTCAACGAGTAGATGATAGACAGATTCCAGATCCGGCTGACTCTTCAGGAGGCACTTTGAGCACATAACTCTATTCCAGAAGAACCTTAGAGAGAAAACCACTATCCGTAGGAAGAAGAGGAGAAACCACAATGCAGAAATTCATGTGCTCACTCATGCCACTTGCTTCACCATACAAAATCGATTGCCAGTCAAGAGACCTGATGTAGGAGCTCCTTATTGCAGATGCCATATCCATGAGTAGCAGTTCGATCGGGCTCTATTAGACAGCAGATCCTCGATTAACCTCCTCCCAGCTTCCTTACTCGACCAATTCGAGTTTGTCCCTTTTAGATAGAGCCTCTTAGATAGAGCAGAATAGCTCTCCAGTTTGCAGATAGATTTGTCAAGGGGCCAAAGTTACTAAAGGATGTTGTTGTCACAATTCAAGGCCTGCAATTCCCCGTGGACTTCATTGTGTTGGACATGGAGATCCCTGAACGTGTGACCGATACCCCCATCATTTTAGATCGACCGTTATTGGTTACAACCAAGGCGGTGTCAGATCATGATAGCGGGATGATATACTTTTACGTAGAGGGGGAGAGTATACAAATAAATACGATTGATGAGATCAGACAAGAAATTCAGCTTGCTACGAACAGAATTCCGAGCAGATGACAAATTTAGAGCTAGATGTCCACCATGAGTGCGATTTTGTGACTACATATGATGAAGTCATTTGGACAGACCTAATTTCACGAGCTCTTGTCACACCTTCAGAGACTGCAGAGCCATAGATGGTAGTTGATGAGAGTTCGGAGAGCGTACTCATGGCACAGAACACCTTAGAGGCTGATGTTCGTGATTTGGATACAAAGAAAATTATGTCACTTGAGATTCAGATTCAGATCCCTCAAGCTTAGACATCGATTTTGATTGGCAGTATTTCAATGATTATTTACTTTGTATGATGTCCACAAATCCCATATCTAGGATGGAGAACGAGCTAGGACGGTTGATAGATACACCAGCAGGGCCATCTTCGTCAGATTCAAAGACTCAGCGAGAGTTTTCCCATGCAGATTTGGTAGCCTTTACTCAGACTTTTCAAAGACCAGATCCGCCAGCTCCCATATGTCCAGAATTGAAGACCTTGCCGTAGAACATGAAGTACAGATTCCTTACGGGTGAGCCTGAGATATTCCCAGTCATTATCTTAGCAGATTTGACTAAAGACTAAGAATCTCATTTGATGTAGGTTTTTGATAGAAACTGCAAGGCAATCAGATGGAGTGTAGCTGATCTCTAGGGGATAAGTCCGGCCATGTGCTCCCAAAACATATATCTCAAAGATGACGCCAAGCCATCACGTGAGTTCCAGCAGAGGCTGAACCTGATCCTTTGAGATGTAGTTATGGAGGAAATATATAAGTGGTGGAGCACCAATTTTATTGACCCCATCTCCGAGTCCAAATGGGTTAGTCCTTTGCATGTGGTACCCAAGAAGACAGGTATCACCACAATTGTGAATGAGTCTGGAGAGGAGATAGCTACCCGAGTACCCACTTCTTGGAGGGTATGTGTAGACTATAGATGATTGAACCAGGCCACCAGGATGGATTAATTTTGGCTACCATTTATTGATCAGATTATTGAGAGGTTAGCTAGGATGAGCCATTACTATTTTCTTGATGAGTACTCGAGATACAATCAGGTGGCCATAGCGCCCGATGACCAGGAGAAAACGACGTTCACTTGTCTGTTTGCAACGTATGCTTTTAGATGGATGCCCTTCGATTTATGTAGTACCCCGGATACGTTCCAAAGGTGCATGCTTTCCATCTTCTCAGACCTGATGGACAAATGTTTAGAGGTCTTCATGGATGACTTTTCGATTTACGGCGATGATTTTGATGCTTGTCTTGCATGCCTAGACCGAGTACTTTAGTGCTACATTGAGGTCCACCTAGTATTATCTTGGGAGAAGAGTCATTTCATGATGACTCAAGGGAAGGTCCTTGGTCACATCATCTCCATCATAGGCATGGAGGTTGATCCGACCAAGGTGGATATCATCAAGAAGCTCAATCCACTGTCCAATTTGAGATAGTTGCGATCTTTTTTAGGGCATGTCGGTTTTTACCAATAGTTCATACAAGACTTCAGCCGAATTGCCCGACCGCTTACTGATTTACTCATGAAAGACATCGAGTTCCTCGTAGATTATAAGTTTATTTCTGTCTTTGAGACTCTCAAGAATCAGATTATTCAGGCTCCTATCCTTTAGCCACCCGATTGGTCTCTCCCATTCAAGATCATGGTGGATGCTTCTGATTTTGCCATAGTGGCTGTGCTTGGACAAAGTAGGGATAATGTACCATTTTCCATTTACTACACTATATGGACATTGGATGCCGCTCAACGGAACTATATTGTGATAGAAAAAGAGTTACTAGTCGTGGTATTTGCTGTTGATAAGTTCAGATCATATATTCTGGGATCCATAGTGACTATTTACACAGACCACACCACCAATCAATACCTCATGGCAAAGAAGGATACCAAAGCTAGAATGACCAAATCGATCCTTTTACTCCAGGAGTTCGACAATGAGATTAAAGATAAACATGGAGTCAAGAATGTGGTGGCGGATCACCTCTCTCGATTAGAGAACCTTGAGGATTCTGATGAGACGACACCTAACACTGAGACATTTCCCAACGGGGCGATTCTTCCTATAACCTCGCTCCCATGGTACACTGACATTGTGAACTATCTTGTTGCCAAGAAGGCTCCAGAAAGTTGGCCTAGACAGTGACTCGAGACCTTCCCCGCGAAGTCCAATTTGTACCACTGAGAGGATCTCATCCTTTACCATGAAGGAGGGGATAGTGTATGCTATCAGTATATTCCTCAAGAGGAGCACCATAACATCCTCACCTATTGCCACAAGCTTGAGGCAGGAGGACATCACTCTAGGAGACTGACAACGTAGAAGATTCTCTAATCCAGCCTTTGGTGGCCTACCCTCTTCAAGGATTCAGATGAATTCATGAAGAGTTGTACTGACTGTTAGAGGATGGACACTTGTGGACAAAGAGATATGATGCTGATGTAACACATTCACTTCTGTGAGGTTTTTGATGCACGGGGCATCGATTTCATAGGTCCATTCCCTAAGAGTTAGGGTATTGAGTACATTTTGTTAGCTGTGGATTATGTGAGTCGTTGGGTTGAGACCATCCCTACCTGAGCCGTAGATGCAATGTCTATTTGCAAATTTTTGAGGAAGAATATCATTTCACGGTTTAGGGTACCTAAAGTCTTGATTTCGAACGGGGGAGCTCATTTTCTCAATGACAAGGTAAGGGCTCTTGCTAACGAGTTCAGCATTGACCATAGATATGCCACGCCATACCATCCACAGACGAATGGTCTTGTTGAGGTTTCAAATAGGGAGATCAAGACTATTTTGCAGAAGGTTGTCTGCCGAGACTGAAAAGATAGGTCACAGCTTTTGGATACGCTCTTGTGGGCCTATAGGACATCCTTCAAGACACCTTTGGGCACATCTCCCTTTCGACTCGTTTATCAAAAGCCATGCCACTTACCTGTGGAGATCAAGCATAAGTCACTTTGGGCAGTTATCGAGTTATTATTGCATCCAAAGAGTGTAGGAGACGAGAGGAGAGTAGAATTGGCAGCCCTCGAGGAGTTGAGAGACCGATGAATCTCCATTTCATCACCTTTATTCTTTCATTTTGGCCATTAAACCCTAGCTAAATGCATGCATGAATCATTAATTTGTCAATATAAACGTCCACTAATGTGTACAAAATATTGTATAAAATTCTGTACATTTATTATATTTATCAGCAAAATCAAAGAATAAAGAAAAGAGAAAGAGTGAAGTGTCAAGGACACTGAAGTGACCCTAGCCCCTAAGATTTTAGTCATCATGGTGACTTAGTCGACAAGGAATAAAGTAGGGGGAGATAGGGCAGCTACGTGTACAGAAAATGTAGAGAAATCACTCTACTAAAATAGGCCAATAATTGCTTTTTGGGACCTATTTTAATATTTATTATTTACATCTCAAATAATAAAATTTTGTACCATGAATGTTGTATATAATAACATAAAGAAAAATACAAAATTTATTTCAAAACGAAAATAATATACAGTGTACATTTTATACACAAAATAAGATTCAAAAATCCTGACTTCCCATACCCATATATCTTAAATAAAAACTCAAAATATATTAAAATCAGCTTTAATTGTATATAACTTTTAATAAGCTATTTAATGAAGATGATTTCATATTTTTTGAAGTTAAGGAATGAAAGTTAGGTTTTGGACCCCTATTGTATATTTTACCTGAAAATAATCATTTTATTTATTCTTCATTATTTTTATAATTTTATATTTTTATTAGTTGGTAGAATTATTTACAATATATGTACATATTAAAATAGGAATAAAACAATAACGAAACACTAAAATAAAATATGTATATAAAATACATAGATGAATTACCTATAATTATACCAATATAAATAATACACCTATTTATTCAAGTGTGAATATTACATCACAAAAATATAATAAAAATATATTTAAGTATCTAAAAGTAAGTTATAATTATATAAAATAATAAACTAAAATAATTAAATTAAACATACAAAATAAAAACAAAATACCTAAAACACATGTAAATATACCTATATATGTACCCTAAAAAAATAACTTGTAAATAAACATCTTAAAAAAATAAATAAATAAGTGAATTAAATACTACCGAAAATTAGAATTATTTTTTATTTTATAACCTAAAAATAATAAAATCAAATGATAATTATTATTCATTTTCTAAGGCATTTTTGCCTTGGAATTTCTTGGTTGGTCCATAAGGACTAACCGGGTGCGTTCAATTGTTGGTTGTTGGTTAATTGTCCGGCCCCCTTTTGACGCTTGTCAGAACTCACAAGGCCGTTTTCTTCTCCCATTTTTCCATGCCTCCTCCATCACTCATGACCCTCGAGACCACCACCATCGTGCACCCCCTTCGTCCCTCATCCACGCCCACCCTAGAATCTCCACCTACCCTCGCTTGATCACATGCAAGATCCCCTCGAAACTCGCTAGAAATCTGCCTATAAATATAACCCCCTGAACCATTTTGGCGTTTTGATCCCTTTTCTTCGAACTTTAGTCCCTAAAATCACCTATGATCTTCTCCATGGTGACAGCGTGGCGAGGGTTATGATCTGCAGCGAGGAGAGCTTCTGGAGTAGGTATATCAACCCACCACTGGAGCACCGCCTGCAGGTCATGCTCCTGGCCGCCTCAAGCCAGTTGAGACCTATTTCCCATCATCCTTAGGTAATTCTCTAATCTAATTTTTATTTAGCATCATTAATTTGTAGTTAGGAACATCGAATCATGCTTAATCGAAAAACCCCCAATTCCTGAACTTTAGGGTAAGGTCAACTTTAGAGTGATCCGACCGTTGATTCACCCCACTTTCCATGACATTTCAATCCCCTCTGCATTCTCCATCAATTCCCCACACTATCCAACCAAAATCCATCATGGATCTGGGAATCGAGCTCCCTCCGTTGCTACCTCACCGGAGCTCCCCCTCTATTCCATCCCCCCTACCATTGTGTGTAAACCCCAGATCGAGGAGATAGCTCTCGTGCCCAGTCTTCTTTTGGCATAATCTTCAGTTCATTCGATACTCTTGGGTCCTCAACGACCACCTGGAGCTGCTCTAAGTGGTTCATCCTCGCTGGAGCATCCTACACCACCTTGCTTCTCCCAGACCCTGTGGGAGCATGCGGAGGAGGCCCAGCTACCTGTTGCGCTTATCAGTAGAGAGATCGACCGTCGGGGGCACCACGAATCCAAAGTCTCCAGTGTCGTGTTCTTGGGTGTTCTTCCAACCCCCCTTCTCGCTGTTCAATCAAGAACAACGGTCGAGATCTAATCTGGATCGTTGGTTATTCGCGAAGGGGATGCTATAAGTGTCGTCCGATCAACCACGTGGCGACTTCTAGACCCTTTGATCATGGCGTTTAAGTGGTAAAATTTCATAGATCCCCTCTGCCGTTTTGTATTTGCTATCAAATCTTGTAAATGTTTTATCTAGTTTTAAAAATTATACAAATTCATGTAACACCTTGAACGTTTCATATATTGCTTTTTAGTCCCCGCCAGTTTCACGTGCAGGCACACGTTTATATTGTTAAAATTTACACCGAAGCCCTCACATGTTTATGTAATTATCTTTTATATATAAAACTTGAATATCAGTATTAACTTTTGGGTAAAATTGTTCGGTAACCCTTGCTCTTATTTATAATTGCAGTTATACCATTGTCAGGTTGAGTATTTTTGTGCTTTGTTTTCCATTTAATAAAAATAGTTCTCGTGCCCCAAAAAATATCAAAAAATAGGAGTAGTACCTAGATGCATGCTTGATCACCTATAATTTTATTTATGCATTTTATGGCTCATTACTATTTTCTAAAAATCGAATAGTACACGGTCAACCCCTGTTTGCCTTAAAAAGCCAAAAAAATATAAAATCACTTCGAGAAAACCCCCAAAAAATTATTATAGGTATCTAAGTAGTATTAACAGAGAACCCAAAAATCGCTAAAATAGGAAAAGAAAACACTTAAAATTTGAGAAAAAACCCCAAAACCTTTATAAAAATTGCAAAATCCACAAAAATTACAAAAATAGTGATTTCTATTATATAATTTTCTTTATACTAGTATATTTATTATAAAATTAATTTGGAGAAATTTTGAAGCTATTTGATATTTTTCATCTCCATTTTAAATTCGACCTTGTGTTTTAATCCTATTTTATGGTATTTCCAACTTTAAAAATATATAAAAATTAGCAAAAAATCCCAAAAATCACAAAAATAGTAAAAAAATTATTTTAAATCCAAAATATTTCATTTTTTACAATTTTTTATTTTTTATATCTATCCTAGTCTATAGTTTACATATACTTTATATTCAGCTTTAATATATAGTTTAAAAAAAAGGAAAATATAAAATATAAAAAGAAAATTTAAAATCAGAAATTTAAAAATCAAAATACAAAAATATAAAACCAAAATAAAATAAAAAATTATATTATTAAAAACCCACATTATTTGATAAATATTATGCGTAGTTATATATACACATTTACTTATATATATATATATTTATAAATAGTATATAGTGCTACATCATGTGTTCCCTGTGTTCGACACCCTGCTCCACTTGTCACTATACACATTTTATAGTAGGGTTTATAAAAAATTTTGATCTGCACTGCCTTTATTGTTTAATATCCAATTGTGTGTTGATTGCTGAACTAGATCGGATCCTTGTGAGTGGTCACAACATCGATTGGACATTCCTCCTTGTAAGATCTCTAGACCCTTGCGGGAATCCTCTGTTTTAAATGGTGTCGTTGCCGGAGAGAAACAGATTGTAGCACATTCCTTTTTATATATATAGTTGTCCATTATTTATTCACATTTTTATGCTATTTATTTTTTTATAATTATTTGGTTGTTCTGACCTAAATTTTCTTGTTGATCCTTCTTGCGAGGGACCACTTGATGAAGACTAACTTTTAGGAGGTGGGTGCACCCGAGGCGAGCAGAGGTTTATTTTGAGCTAATCAGGAGACAGAAGGAGAGAAGGATAGGGAAAGAGGAGAAGAGCAGTTTTTATCATTTTCCATTTTTTTAGTGAGAGAGATTTATTTTCTGCAAATAATTTGTAGTTAATTTGGGCACTACTCTCTGCACTACACGAGGTCCAGTACTCGGGTGTCTGTTCATCTGGGGGCCTCGTACCAGACTTTTCATGTTTCATCGCCTTTGTTTATTTTGTTTTGCGTGATTTGAGCTTTCTGCCTTCGTTTTTATTTGTTTTCTGTGAGTGAGCCCTTATATAGTAGGTTGCTTGACTCAGTAGCTAGGTCCAAAGCCCTAACAACATTGCATTCACCTATAGTGATATGCGTTTGGACTTAGTCAAAAATTAATTATCAATTATTTGGACTTGAGATCGAGCACCGAGAGAATTGCTATACAATGCTTTCAGGATCCGTTGTGGTGGACACCGATGCACTTCAGAGATCAGACTCTTGGATCTCATTTCTGAGTGATTGGCATTTGATTCTGCCCGATAATAGAAGCTAATGCTTAGGACGTTTTCTCATCTTTGAATATCGTCATATAGTGTAAAATATTTAAATTCCGCCTTGCATCCCGCATGGAGAGAGCTGGGAAGCATTGTAAGTAATTTTATTTTTGCATGCATCATTAGTCACTAAGGTGAGATTTCCATCTTAGTGACAACTTGCACGGCTTTTCCGTCCTCTCTCCCTTGTGTTTATATCACTTATGACATAAAGGGAATATACAAAAAAATATTGTTAGGCGGTTTGCTCTGAAAAATACTCAAAAAATTGAAAACCCAAAAACTAAAAAAGGGACTACTAAATAAAGTTGACCTTAACTAAAATTCCTAATGAACCATTCAGTTTTTGAGGTTCGTAAAGACCACATTGTTTTTAGGTACACTCCAGATAGAGTGAGGTATGACCCGCTAAGGATAAAATCCTAAATCCTGATATGTGGCGCCTTGGTTATCACCTGAGTTGGCGAAGTATTGGCGCTTCTATCGTACGTGACCGAGTAGGGCCTAGTCGAGCACAATGTTCCCACCTTGTATGGAGCATCCAACTTGGTCTGAAGTACTGAGCTTAGGCCATGCCCTCACAGGTGTGTCTATCTCATCGATTTGTGTTCGAGTAGGTCCTTGCACGCTCACAGGTGATTCCGTTGCGAGTGAGGACTGAAGTATTGGTTTCTCCTATTGGCTTCCTTTCTATTTCTTTGGCTGAGTAGCTGCCCATGTACGAGATCAAGGACCTTTAAGCATGCAGATCATAGGTTACAAAGGAGGTGGAACAAGTACGGGGCACTTGCCTGGCAGTACACACGCTCCTATAGGGTTAGCGTACTTAAGGACTCATGATAAATTTGTCTGAAAATAACAATAAAATTGAATAGATAAAAATAGCTGAATTTTTACAACTTCACATGTGTTGAGTGGGTGAACCTACCCTTGTTTTTTGTTTGTTTAAATTAGAATTAAGGTCCAAAGATCAGTCCTGCACATTGTGTGCCTTTTCTCACCTTCTTCTCTCAACTTCCCTATTTGATCCCCAGCTCATTTGGAGCCTTCTACTGTTTTACACTCCCTTTATTTCTTATTTGACCTCCATATCATTCTTCCAAACTCGATCTTCTCTTGACCTTTGAGATGGTGGCATACATATGGCTTAGTCGGGACCCCACCGACACCAACAATAATTCCATGTGCTCGTCACCTCCAATAATTCGGGGCAATTCCCGAGAACCCGATTCAGACTCCGTGAACCGATCTCCAAACTCCCTGTCTACTCCAATAAACTGGGATCACTCTCATCTCGAAACCTGTCCATTTATTATGGAAATTGATGTCACTCCATACACATAGCCATCCTTAATGAAATTTTGTGTTGACCTTAACACAGATCGATTTGCTACTTTCGGTGCCTCCATACAAACTGATCGAGGCATTACTCCATTTCTAGATCAAGGGCCTAATCTGGAGCTAGAATTCGTGATAGAATCAGATTCAGGATTAGAGAAAGAGATGGCTCCTGGAGGAAAGGAGAAGGGACCATAATCACCACCTCAGCTTGATCAGAGTCCGCAGCCAGATCAGAATGCTGTGAACACTCAAATCCTTACTTCTATTCAAGCAATCTAGCAACAGCTCATAGATCAGGCCTTAGCACAAGTTGCCTTCTAGGACATGCTCAATGACTTAAGGAGAAAGTGACAAAATCGAGGAGGATTCGAAGAAGATACTGAAGGTGGGGGTGGAGGATATCCATATGAGCCTAGAGTAGAGCGACCCAAGCTGACTCTAAAGAAACATACAATCTTGGGTGGGGCAAATTATTGAATGGACCCAGATTCTAGCAATCTGTGCCCATTTCGAAATGAAGCCTCAGCTACTGGCAGTCCTGCCCATCTTCCGTGGAAATGCCAATGAAGAACCCTACATTAAACTACAACAGTTCGGGCACACCTGTGGCACAACTCACTACCCGGGTATACCTCTTGGGGTATTAAAGATGACGACATTTCCCTTCAACCTTCAGGATAAAGCCCTTCATTGGATCAACCACTTGGAGAAAGTCGTCACCACCTAGGAAGAACTGAAGTCTACCTTCTTGCACCGACTCAATCAGATGCGAGCCTGCATAGCAAACTTCACCAAGCTAAGCACGAATCCATTCATGGGAGAGGTTCACTGAGTTACAAGAAAAGTGTCCCCATCATAAGATTCTTAGGGCCAGCCTGGTCTAACATTTCTTTAGGGGACTTACAATAGAAAGCTAGAAGCTAGTGGATGCAGCATGTGGCAGCTCCCATTTCAACAAGGTTGAGGACTTCGTCGGGTAGATATTTGAAGAAATGGCCAAAGGAGAGGTTCCTTTATCATCATTCCATGCCTATCAACGTCAGCAATAATCTGTTCAAAAGCATGTGCACATGGCAGCATCTCATGAGCCGGACAGGGATGAGAGCTCCAATCTGAGCATTATTGAGAGCAACCTATCCAAAGTGGACATCATTGAGAATCGATCACATGACTTGGAAAAACACACTGTGATCGAATAGAGGACAAAGAACATGGAAAAACAAGATCAAATCACCAAGCAGCTGGAGCTGCTGGTGAGTACAATAAACTCCTGCAACTCTGTGTCTGCATCAGCCTCCACTCCAGCTGAGACGAAGGA
The DNA here is from genome assembly GCA_037367405.1 of Ottelia alismoides. Lineage (NCBI taxonomy): Eukaryota > Viridiplantae > Streptophyta > Magnoliopsida > Alismatales > Hydrocharitaceae > Ottelia > Ottelia alismoides. The sequence continues at coordinate 225,879 of JAZKJV010004547.1, read as the reverse complement.
ACATGCACAGCCACATCCTCCTCAGTCGAGTCAGCCCCAGCCAGTGGTTCAACACGTCTATTACATGCAAGCCCTAGAGCCAACAACTCCTCAACAATCGCAACAACAACTAGTTGTCTACCAGCCGGAGCCCATGAACATTCCAGAACAGTTCTCCCCTCCAGCAGCTCTTATTCAGGAGGTGAACGGTGTATGGTCAATCGATGCACAAAATACCCATCCAGGCATACCTCAAGAGGATCAGGTTGTTAACTCCCTCCAGTTCCCTCAATAACAAGGAGGGAGGTTTGTCCAGAATAACCAGCAGCAACACCAACAACACCACCAGTTTCCACAATTCCATGGCAATTGGAGACAAAACCAATACCAACAACCGCAGTACCGATAGTACCAACGGAACCATCAGTATGCGTTTGTGCTTTATCAACAACACCCTCCTAAGCAGGATCAACAGAATCACTCATCTCCTCAATACCATTATCAGTATCCCAACCAACAGTCTCAGTCTCATCAGCAATACCAGCGTAACCAGCACGCTGAGGAATCTGAGGTTGCATCTCTTTTGAACCCAGCCTTGGACTGCTAAGCCGAACTTGTCAAGATCCTTGCAGATGTTAGTCATAAGTTGAATGATTTCACCGCTGCCAAGACCTCCATTCTAGCACAAGTGGAGGCAAACACAAATAATTTCAAGAAGAAAGAGCAGGTAGTATGTGAGGTTCTCTCTGGTCTTACAAGGTCAGATAAGAATGAATTGCCTTTATCTAATGTTGTCATTCTCAGGAGCGGTAGGACCTTGCAGCCTTCAGGCACTTGCAAGGGGAAGAATAAAGCGAACAATGGGGGAGTCGTCATCTTCTATTGCATCAGCCGGACCAGCAGCCAGATCGGGTAAAGAAGAAGAAGAAGGAGAAGCACCATCAAAAACCCAAAAAATCAGCAAAATAAAAAATACAAAAAAGAAAGCACCAGCAACATCAGCCGAAGTACCAGCCAACCAGCCTTGGAAGAGACCACACCTGCAGTCGATTCGATGCCAACCCATGGAGCCTCGCTTGAAGATTTTGGATGCCTTCTTTTCTTAGATGACCCTGCTCATTTTAATCATCCACATGTATAACATGATGTGGGCATTGATTTTGTTGTAACTAAAAACACTATTTCCACTGCTGCTTTTGACTATGTAGATATCCCTTTTCCTGATACGATGAGAAAATCCAAAAAAAATAAAAATTTGAAAACTTCCTTGTCTGATCCTGATGTTGTGGAAATAATTCAGAATATTGTTCTTGAAATGCCTCTTCTCAAAGCCATCAAGTACATGCCGAATATCAAGAAAGGTCTGAAGGAGGCATATACCTCAAAGAGACAGTCGCGAAAAGCTCGTGAAAGAAATGTAAAGCACATTCTCACCACGGCTATAGTGAATGCAATCAACAACCTCCCAACAAAGAAGAAGGACATGGGAACTCCTCTAGTCATATCTCAGATATTTAATCAAGAGTTCGACCAAACTCTACTTGATAGTGGGTCCTCAATCAACCTAATGCCTACATAACTACTCAAGGAATTTGGGTTGGGACCTCTCAAATCCATACGAAGGATTATGTAGTTCATAGATACATCAATTAAGCAGCCCCAAGGAATTTTAAAAGATGTCGTCGTCATCATTCAGGGAATGCAATTTCCTACGGCCTTTATAGTCCTAGACATGGACACTTCAGCTCTTCTTCTGCATACCCCAATAATCCTTGGATGGTTGTTCCATCGAATAACTGAGGTAGTGGTAAACTATGGCACCGGTCAGATAACATTTTGTTCAAATAGTGAAAAGGTGCTGATTGAGATAATCCAAGTGCTCAAACCTTCAGTGTCTGCACCAGATGAGAGTGAGCCAGTAGAGCAGTGAACAGAAGACTATCATTTTTTGTCAAAATCCATGATACAAATCTGTTCATGGATGATATCGATACCCAGGCATTTCTCTCCACAGAGGCAGCCCTGGACAGCATAGTCAAGTTCCTAGATGTCCTTGAAGATGTGATTATTGCTGACTTGCATGATGAGTACATTCACGGCAACCTGACCTTGGCGGAGCAAAAAGAAATCATTGAAAATTTCGGTGAACAATATTCTATCATTGACAAATTTTGTGTAGCACTGCACTTGGCACTGACAACGCTAATGGTGGACACACTATAGATGAAAGATCCAACACCATCATCCTGCATAGTAGCAGAAGTCACCACTGAGCTGAAGCAAGCCCCACCTGAGCTCAAACCACTTCCAGCAAACATGAAGTATGCCTTCCTTGTGGGGGCGCCGAACATGTTCCCTGTAATCATCAATTCACAGCTAACCGAGGAACACGAATCTCATCTACTCAAGGTTCTAGAAAGAAACTGCAAAGCCATAAGTCGGAAAATTTCTGATCTCCATGGGATACATCCTTCCCTATACTCACGTCACATATACCTGAAAGAAGACAACAAACCCTCTCGCAAGTTTCAGTGCATATTAAATCCAAACCTATGGGAGGTAGTGATGAATGAGATAACAAAATGATGCGATGCAGGATTCATATATCCCATCTCCGATTCAAAATGGGTGAATCCCCTGCATGTTGTGTGTTGACACACACGCCAAGCGACTCAGGTAAAGGTATCTAAAATGATCGTTGCGACCCAAGTCACCAGACGTGGTCAATCAAGAAAAAGAGACCACCAAATAAGATAAATCAATCAAAACACGATAGCGGTCTTGCTATTAGTTTAACCTGGTATAGCGACCAGGGTCGAACACAAGGAGCACGTGATGGCCTGGCGGCCTACGAAGTAGTCAAAAATAAAAGAAAAGAAAAGAAAAGAGTATTTTTGGTGGATTTTAATCTTTTTATATTTTTTTGGATTTTTAATGTATTAAGAAACTAAAGAAAGCAAGAACACAAGGCAATTCAACTATTTATTTAATGCATTAAAAATCAAGCAAAAAATCAAATAAAAATGTTTTTGTGTTATAATTTTTACTGTTATTACTGAATTTTTGGGATTTTTCTGATTTTTATTTAATTTTCTAAAAATGAAACAATGCAATAAACTAAAGGTACTGTCCAGCCGAGCTTAAGGGACTTAGATAAAATATCTAAAAATCCCCAATAAGCCAAGAGGTAATTTTCTTGTATAGAGAAAGAAACAAGGAAAATTTGGGCACCTTAATTATTATTTTTGGGTTTTTAGATTAGTTATTAGAATTTTTATGAGTTTTTAGGTGTTTTTCAATTTTTATGAGTTTTAGATGGTGAAAAATAGCCAAACTTGGCTGGAAATCAAGCTCAACAAAAACAACAGTAGCTAATTTTTTTATAATTTTTAGATAGGTTTTAATATTTTTTTGTGATTTTTAAAACCAAACAGTAACGAAAATGTATGTTTTTGAATTTTTTAAAATATGAAATCAAAACAAAAATGTCTCCAAAAATTCCAAAAAATTTTACAACATGGCAGGAGCCATGTGTCCAATTTTCATTGGATTCGGAGTTGATTTGCTATTTTATTCAAAAAATAAAAGTTAGGTACTGTGCACAGGGACCTGAGTGGAAATACCCAAAGCTCTGGGGGTCCGGTGCAAAATACCCAAGAAAACACGCGCGTGACGCATGCCTGAGGCACTCAGGGACCTAAATGTAATGAAAACAAGTTCCGAGGGCTATTTGGTAACAGGTACCAAAAATCCGAGGGCTTGTTTGTAAAATACCCAATAAAAAGCGCACATGCACAATTAATTCACGCACAGGGGTATAAATGCAATTATCCAAAAGTATTCATTCATTCCATAACCAACCAGAACTACAGGGAACAAAGTGCAAATAGCCCAGAAAACCACGTGTCGACGCACGTGACACACCACACACAGGGGCTTATATGCAAACAAAATAAAGCTCAAGGTCCAACATGCAATTTACCTAACATAAATAAAATCCTAAAAATAATTACAGGACTAAACTGAAATGAAACTAAAGAGAAGGGCCTAAGGGTAAATTACCCTTTATTAATGAAGCTGACGGATGGGCGCCACTTGGTGGATGGACGGCTGAGATGCGGGTGGCACCCCAACACTGGGCTCCTCGGGATGATCGGACGGCCAAGGCGAAGCCACGTGGAAGATGGCACGATGGAGGGTAGCGGTGGCTAAATCTTGTGCATCGAACAGTCCAGACCGCCCCTCCTTGGATCGAACGGTGCTGTGAACTCCTCAGATGGACAGACAAGATCAAGTCTGGAGCTCGGGGGCAATCGGATGGTGGCCGAAGGTCCTGGAAGAACTATCGGCCGACGAACTTCGCCGGCCCAATGTGCGCGCTCCTGGCCTCCTCGCGGGGCTCTGATGGTCGGAGAAGATTCGTCGTGCGCCTCCGCGTCAAGTGGGACTCTCTGATGGAGCAACGGAGCTCTAAGGAGCTCGGTCAGCTCTGGCGGAGAAGCAGCTCCTGGCTCGAATCAGAGGACCTCAGATGGCCCTCGTTGTACCTGCAAAAGGGGTCCAGAAGACTCGTGGGTCGAGGGCAAAGTGCCTTGACCCCGTTAGGCGTGGTGAAAGTGGTCGGGGAGTCGGTGCGTGCGAGCTCCGGCGAGGGGGTGGACGGAGGAGCTCGAACCCCAGCTCCTGTGCAAGCTGGGTTGGATGGAAGTGCGGAGAACGTGCGCGGGAGGAAGGCGGAGGCTATGGCACAGCCCGATGATCGAATGGGAGGCGGACGTGACCGGAATCGATGGTGGACGGCGACGGGGCGAATTGGGGGTAATCGGAAATTAAAGAAAAAAAAGAAGAAATCGAAGCTACCTGGGTGGATGGTTCGACTGTGGACGAGCAGGGGATGCTCTGGGACCTCGCCTTGAGGAGCGTCGACGTCCGAGACTCTGGCTCCGGCTCTGGGCGGAGCACGGCGGAGCAAACCGCCGGATCAGTGGTTCCCTGCCCCTTTCCTCGCTGCGACAGCACCTGGAGCAAGCTATCACTCTCACTCGAGCACTGGAGGTCACTGGTGGTGGAGCAAATGAGCCAAAGATAGGAAATGGAGTGCCGGAGCTCGAGCTTAAGTATGGGTGCAGGTCCGGCTAGGAGTGATCGGGTAAGGCTGCATGAGGCGCGGATCTCGATGCGGATGCGCCGGCGAAGGTGCCGGATCTGCCACGGTTAAGATGGACCCGGGGTTTAGGGAGATGGTGATCGGGTATGGATGGGGAAAATCCGAGAAACCGGGTCTGTGAACCAAAACCCGTGGAAGGTGGTCCTGGGGGGGGAGGGGGAGTTGACCGGGCGGTCAACAACCTTCTGGACCAATGGGAAGAGGCCATTTGGAAAATATTTGAAAAATCAATAAAAAATAGTAAATGGCCGATTTATTAAAAAGTCAAAATATGAAATATTTTTGTTTTAATTTTTCCTATTTTTTGTGATTTTTAATTAATTTTTCAAAGTAAAATGAGGTATTAACACTATATAGCTATATATAGGTACTTATACAATATATAGATTTTTATTTTTGATTTTTAATTTGTTATTTTTATACATTTTTATTCCCATTTTACATTTTATTTATTTATATCATAAAATAAGGAATAAAAAGATATTTTTATTTTATTTTTATTATTTATATACATAGGTGAAATAAATAGATATGTACATATATATACATGGTATATTTACAATGTATTTTTAGGTTTTTAATTTTGTTCTTTTTATTTTGTTTTTGATTTAATTGTTTTTATTTTATTTATTTACACCATAAGACATAGAATATTTACAAAATTTTTAGAAATTAATTTTATTTATTTATGAGGTTAAATAAATATAAGATGAAGGGATTATATACATGGTGACTATGTACATGAGTGATGTTTTTGTTTTCTTTTTAATTTTTCTATTTTTATCTTGATTTTATATTTATAAATATATACAAATATATACAAACCCTTTTTAGTCTATTTTTGGGAGGAAAATATTTTTATTTTATTTACATAAATATATACACACACATGAGCCCCTATCTCCCTCTACTTTGGCTTTTATGCGGTCAGGCCCATGCTAAGCCCTCCCTTGGGTTAGGTTGCTCAATATTTATTCTAAATATTTTCTATCTTTATCTTTTTGATCTTTATTCTTTTATTTTTGCACAAAAACATGCTAATTATTACTTTTTACACCATGCATGCTTTTGGTAATTATTTATATTTACAAATATATACATGCATTTGCAAAGGTTTTTGTAGCTAAAATATAAGAATAAAGAGTGATGAATGAGTATTCATCACCCCCCTATACTTAACTTTGCTAGTCCCTTAGCAAACACATATTTGAAAAAGAAGTAAAAAAAAGAAATAAAGAAAAAGAAAAAGAGAATGTACATGGATCAAGGTTGATTATTAAACTTGCCTTCATTAAATTAAGGTATGGAGCTCGATCAGATCTTTGGATTATTAATGTGTCGGAACCTTATTTGGACTTAAGCCTAAAACTCAACAGCCTCTAAGTTCCACTAATCTATAACCAAGACTCCTCAATGCTCCAGATCAGAACAAGTCATCAATCACAAACCCTGAAGACCATGGATCTTTCCTTGTCCTGTGAATGTGAGGTATAAGCTCTCCACTTCAGAAATGGAAACTTGACAACCCTCCCCAACAAGGTAACTCTATGACCTCAATCTGGCCACTCTTTCCTCGAGGAGCGGGGTATTCCCTTCTAAGTTCAAGTTCAACCGGCTCAAGAAGAGGAGGAAGAAGAGAATGGGTCAAGGCCAGTGTAGCCATGTACCCTTGGGAGCTTGACCAGTGTAGCCAAGTCTCCCTGCTGCAAGCTACATAAGGTAAGGCATGGATCTCAAGCTTTGCTTATTGCACTCTATATACATACTCCGGTGGGATTGTCATTTTCTCTCAGACCCACCACTTTTTTGGAGTTATTTTCTTTTTGCATTTTTTTTCAAGTGCATCTATACAACATATACATGTGCAGCATATATACAAGGAGTTTTTCCTCTTGAGCCAGTAGACTATTCCTCTTTTGAAGCTTTATTGCAACCCACAACTCCCGTCGTTAGACCTCATGGCAACCAGACCAAGTTGAGACGCACTTCCTTCACTACAAGAAGAAGAGAGGTTCCGCCTAGAAGTACTACCCTCATATGCTACCCTAAGTCAAGGAAGACTGCCTCCTCACCACCTCATCCGTAGAGAGCTCGGTGCAAAGTGCTGGTATCCAAGTAAAGCCATTGTCTATATGAGTCATGTGTTGTTGTTAAGTGCTCTACTTAGGCTCATTGAGATGACATGTGATCATAGCCTAGTGGACTCAAAGAATTAAGTCACCATGGACCTGAAAAAGCCTTAAACCTAAGCCCTATGAGGTTCCTCTTGTAAATTAGGTGGATTAAGATCTTAATCAAGCTCCATTTCTCAATTTGATTCCAGGCTAGTTTAAATGTCAACTATCATCCAGAAAAACTATATACATATGTACAAAAGATGTTATTTACACAAATTTTTACAAACATGCAAAATTTTTGAAAAATGCTTTGAAATCATGAATGGATGATGCATGAAGTGCAAGTTTTGCAAAAGTATTTACACACATTTACACAAGATTTTTGCAAACTTTTGATTTTCAAAACATTTTGGAAAAATTTTGTACTATATACATAATTTTGATAAGAAAATATTTACACAAGCTTTACACAAAAGATTTTTGAAAACATTTTTACAAAAATAATTTGTACACTAGCTATTTATGTGCAAATAAAAGAATGTTTATGTACATGAAAGTTTTTTAATTTTTGTGGTTTTAGGGTTTTTAGCCATTTTATTTATTAACACACTCACACAAAGTACGAGTTATGGCTAAAGTATATATGCAATATATACACCCCCCCTATACTTAGCTCGAACGATGTCCTCAGAGTCAAGAGCGATGAAGAAGACATAACTCGTGCTAGGTATAGGGAAGTGAAAAGGAAGGCTATATACAAAGACGAATGAATGAATAGAAGGTCAAAAGACTCTCGGCTTTTCCCCCTATACTTAGGATCAAGTAATCCTAAGTATAGCAGGTTGTATACTAAGGAAAAACCGAGTGGAGAATGTACAGGGTCTACCCCCTATACTTAGGGTAAAATACCCCTAAGTATAGGCAACAAAATAGGGGTAGACAGAAACAAAAGGAAACTCAAAGGTCCTACATCCCCCCTATACTTAGGGTAAAGTACACCCTAAGTATAACATAATCACAAGATGAAGAAAGGGATGTGGGACTAAAGAATGTGATGATATGGACATCTGGATCTATACAAGTCGGAAGATCAGTGAGAATCAAGCGTGAGATGCAATAGATGTGAGTCAAAAGACCACATCTCACGCAAAATGAATCGGGGCAACGTCAACGACCCGCGGCTCATGATCTAGAAATGGCTTGAGCCGCTGGCCGTTCACACGAAAGGTACTCTCAAAAGACAACTCGGATATATCAATGTTACCGTTGTCATGTACCTTTCTCACCAAGTAAGGTCCCTTCCACTTGCTCTGTAGCTTCCCTGGAAATAAATGAAGCCTCGCATCAAACAGCCATACTCTCTATCCAGGCTCAAAATGCTTGTGGCTGATATGAGAATCATGCCACTCCTTCACTCTCTCCTTATACTGTAGTCTGTTTGAGAAGGCGGTATCTCTCAACTCCTCCAGGGCTGCTAACTCTGCCCTCCTCTGGTCTCCTACACCATCTGGATCCATAACCATCTCAGTAACTGCCCAAAGTGACCTGTGCCTCAACTCAACAGGCAAATGGCATGGCTTGCCATATACGAGGCGAAAGGGAGATGTGCCCAATGGTGTCTTGAAAGACGTCCTATATGCCCACAAGACCGAGTCCAAAAGCTGTGACCAATCCTTTCGGTCAGGGCGGACGACTTTCTGCAATATAGTCTTGATCTCCCTATTCGACACCTCGGCGAGACCATTCGTTTGTGGATGGTAAGGTGTAGCAACACGATGGTCTATACCGAACTCTCTAGCAAGGGCCTTTACCTGGTCGTTGATGAAATGAGACCCCCCATCTGAAATCAAAACTTGAGGGACCCCGAACCGCGTGATGATGTGCTTCCTCAAAAATCTGCAAACTGTCCTCGCATCAGCGGCTCGGGCGGGGATAGCCTCAACCCAACGACAAACATAGTCCACGGCCAACAGAATGTACTCAAATCCCTGACTCTTAGGGAATGGACCCATGAAATCGATGCCCCATGCGTCAAAAACCTCACAGAAGTGAATGGGTTGCATCGGCATCATATCACGCTATCCACAAGTGCCCATCCTCTGGCAGTCAGTACACCTCTTCACGAACTCATCAGAGTCCTTGAAGAGGGTAGGCCACCATAAGTCGGATTGGAGCACTTTCTGTGCCATTCTCTTCCCAGAATGATGTCCTCCTGCCTCAAGCTTGTGGCAGTAAGTGAGGACGCTATGGTGCTCCTCCTGAGGAATGCACCGACGCCAGACGCTATCCCCTCCTTCGTGGTAAAGGATGGGATCCTCCCAGTGGTAGGACTTGGCCTTCGCAAGGAAGGTCTCAAGCCTCTGCCTGGGCCAATCTTGTGGGACTTTCCCAGCAACGAGAAAGTTCACAATATCGGCATACCACGGGAGTGAGGCGATAGCAAGGATCGCCTCATCTGGGAAGGTCTCACAGATGGGATCAATATGCTCAGATTCCTCAGGCTGCTCTAAATGGGAGAGATGATCCGCCACCACATTCTTGACTCCAGGCTTATCCTTGATCTCAATGTCGAACTCCTGGAGTAGAAGGATCCATCTAGTAAGTCTGGCCTTGGCATCCTTCTTTGCCATGAGGTATCGGATGGCGGTGTGATCAGTGTACAAGGTCACTCTAGATCCAATGATATAAGATCTGAACTTATCCAGGGCGAACACTACGACTAGCATCTCCTTCTCAGTGACGGTATAATTCCGCTGCACGGAATCCAATGTGCGGTTAGCGTAGTGGATAGCAAAGGGGACTCCATCCCTCCTCTGTCCCAGCACGGCCCCCACGGCAAAATCGGAGGCATCCGTCATGATCTCGAATGGGAGAGACCAATCGGGTGGCTGGAGAACAGGAGCCTCAATAACACACTGCTGGAGAGTCGCCAAGGACGAAAGACACTTGTCATCGACAAGGAACTCGGTGTCTTTCGTCAAGAGGTCAGTCAACGGTCGGGAAATCTTGCTGAAATCATGAATGAATCTCCGATAGAAACCAACGTGCCCCAAGAATGACCGTAGCAGCCTCAAATTGGACGGCGGTGCGAGTTTTCTAATAACATCAACCTTGGCCGGATCAACCTCCATGCCCCTATTGGAGATGATATGGCCAAGCACCGTCCCTTGAGTCACCATGAAGTGACTCTTCTCCCAAGAAAGCACCAAATGGACCTCTATACATCGCTGGAGTACCCGGTCTAGGCAGTCAAGACAGGAGTCGAATCCGTCGCCGTAGACCGAGAAATCATCCATGAAGACCTCCAAACACTCCCCTACCATGTCCGAAAAGATCGACAACATGCATCTCTGAAAAGTCGCAGGGGCATTGCATAGCCCAAATGGCATGCGTCGAAAGGCATATGTACCGAAGGGACAGGTAAAGGTGGTCTTCTCCTGGTCCTCAGGAGCGATGGCCACCTGGTTGTTGCCCGAGTACCCATCCAGGAAACAATAATGGCTCTTCCCTACCAGTCTCTCAATGATCTGGTCAATAAAAGGCAGGGGGAAATGGTCCTTCTTGGTGGCCTGGTTGAGTCTCCTGTAGTCAACACAGACCCGCCAAGAGGTAGGTACTCGTGTAGCAATCTCCTCTCCCGACTCACTGATCACAGTCGTGATGCCCGTCTTCTTGGGCACCACATGCAAGGGGCTGACCCACTTGGAGTCGGAAATGGGATAAATAAAATCTACGCTCCACCATTTTGAGATTTCCTTCATGACGACCTCTCTCAGGTTGGGGTTCAGCCGCCGCTGGAACTCACGCGACGGATTCGCCCCCTCCTCGAGATAGATATGGTGGGAGCACAACGATGGACTAATCCCATGGAGATCTGCTACGCTCCATCCGATTGCCTTGCGGTTCTTTTCATGAACCCCCATTAAACGGGATTCTTGCTCTCCAGTCAGATCGGCGGAGATGATGACTGGGTACATCTCAGGCTCGCCCGCGAGGAATTGATACTTCAGCGAAGTAGGGAGCGGCTTCAGCTCTGGACAGCTGGGTGCTGGTGGATCTGGCCTCGGAAGAAGGTGCGTGTATGCTGCCAAATCTGCCAAGTCTGCTTGGGAGAATGAGAACATACTCTCACAAACTGGATCCGAAGAAGGCTGCTCAATTGTATTGTCTCTGATCTGCTCTGCATCTGCCTCCTCCTCAGCTATAGGCTCTGTGGAACTCAGGTCTGGCATGTAATCCTCGCAATCTGCCCAATCAGACTCTGAATCCGAGGGATCTGCATCAAACAAGATGGCATCAGTACCACCGTCACACAAGGTGGCCTCAGTACCACCATCACTAAACTCCGTGTCACGGTCGAGAACCGGCTCTGCTTCCTCTGAAGTATCCGGAACCAGGGCTGTGCTCTCCAAGCTCTCCTCTGCTATCAACTCGGCATCAGCGGTGTCTGGAAATGAGAGGATGGCCTGTGCTGCAGGGTCTGCCCATGCTGCCTCATCGTCTGTGATCACAAAATCACAGTCCTGGTGGATGTCTAACCTGGCATCTGTCAGCTGCTCTGTATCTGTACTGGTCTCTGAGCATATGCTCTGTCTCTGGCTTTGTAGTCCTCGACCGTCTCTATTTGTACACTTTCGCCCTCGACGCGAAAGTATACCTTCCCACTATCATGGTCAGTCGCCGCCTTGGCTGTGGCCAAGAACGGACGACCGAGAATGATGGGGGTATCGGCCACAGAATCAGGGATCTCCATGTCCAACACTACGAAGTCCACGGGGAATTTCAGGCCCTGAATAGTGACGACAACGTCTCACAACAACCCCTTCGGCCTCTTGACAGATCGATCAGCAAACTGAAGGACTGTCCTGCTCTGTCTAAGAGTGCCCAACTCGAAGCGGTCGAGAAGGGCTGCCGGAAGGAGGTTGATAGACGATCCGCTATCCAATAGAGTCCGGTCGAACCTCTGCTCTCTAATGTGACATCTGACATAAGGGGCTCTTGAATCTGGCCTCTTGGCCGACAGACGGTTCTAGATCGCGAAACACGTGGCTTTCGTCAGCACATGAATCTCTGAATGGTGGTTCCTCCTCCTCCTCCTGACTGTAGTCCTGTCTCTCAAAGACCGCTGAAGAAGGGGGATGTGCTGCAAAGCCTCCTGAAGGGTCAGCTGTATATGGAATCGGTCAATCATGCTCTGGCTGAACTCCTCCTGCTCTCTCTTTTTTGGATCTTTTTCTTTTTTCTTCCCCTTCCCCATCAGAAGGGCTCTAGGGAAGGGGATCACAGGGTCCTTCTCAGATGAAGGACTAGCAATAGGTCTAGACGTCTCGACGGCCGGATCCGCACATACATCAAGCACCACAGTGGGACTAGAGTAAACTAAACCTTTTCCTTTATTCACAACATTGTTCCAAGGTACATCAGAATGAGGAAAGACAATAACTCTCTCAGAATGAACACTGGTGGCCTCAGTACCACCACGGGCTGGCTCTGCTGGACGTCTCGCAGCCTCAGTACCGTGCTCTGGCTCGGCAACTCGGGTGGCATCAGTACCACCTCCTCGAACTGGTGAAATGGCGGCCTCAGCACCGCTGGTGGAATCAGCATCCTTGGTGGCATCAGTACCACCGTCATCATCTCGAGCGGCCTCAGTACCGCTCTCCTCCTCCTCATCTGGCGCCCTAGGTGTATCCTCATGCCGTCGCTCAGACGAGGCACCGCCATCGGCTAGTGTCCTACCGCTCCTAAGTGTGACAAAATCAGCATCAAATAGGTCTGAAGACATATCATCAAATGGATCACTAGGAGTGGCATGCTCAGTGTAAGCTACCTGCTCAGATTTCCGCTTCAGGTTGTTGGGGTTCGGCTCGATCTGGGCAGGAATAGCGGCCTTCCCTCTCACAATGTCCCGCATCTCCTAGCGGAACTCGTCCATCTCCCGTCTAAAAGTAGCCTGCTGGTCCGTGAGGAGGCGGGCTATGTCGTCCAAGGCGGGGCTCTCGTAAGGTGGACCATGAGAGCCCGACGGGTAGCCCCTCTGGTGATGAGGCTGCTAGAACTGGTGCTGCTAATGGTGAGAGGGGTAAGGAGGAGGATGCTGCTGCTGGTTTGGCTGGTGAGGCTGCTGCTCACGCCTCCAAGACTGTCCCTGCTGATAGGGACAAGGAACGTAGGATGACTACTGTTGTGAAGGTAGACTGGGGGCTGCTACTGCGGCTGGTGATCTCTCTACTGGATGTACTGGCCTCCCTGGACAGATGGCTGCTGCTAGGGCTGGGCACCTCCGTTCCCCCACCTGAATCCGGGATAGTCTCGTCGGATCCCAGGCTGAGGACGGTCATACCAAATCCCGTTGACATCCATCAACGACTCTGCATCATACTGGGCTGGCGGTAGCACTACCATAGGCTGATCCGGCTGGTATACCACCATCTGCAAGTCTGGAGATGGTGGTGACTGGTAGGAGGGTTGCTGCTGCTGGTACGGCTCCGCCTATACAAGATGGACATGTTTACGCTGCTGGTGTGAGCTGGAGCGCTGGGACAAGCTGCTGCTGCCGTCGGTATCGCCTCGCGACTGAAGACGGGGTTGTGGAGCCGTCTGTGCCTCCTGGAGACACATGAGCTGGGTCTTCATGTCGCTCAGAGTCTGTGCCATCTGCTCCATCTGAGTGATGCCCTGGCACTGCTTCTTCTCAATCAGCTCCATCCGATCTAACTTCTCGCTGATAATACCCATATCCGCAACGGATGACTCTGCCTGTGCTGCTGCTACTACGGACGAACTGGATGGACCGACGTCGACCCGTGCTATCCTCTGGTATTGCACGGGTCCTGGGTGCTGCTGGGGTCTGCCCTGAGTGTACAACCTGGTCTGGGACATCACCATGTAGTTCTCGACCATCTCCTTGTAGATGGCTCAGACCTGGTCGTGATCCTTCGCGAAGTAAGACCCGCCACAAAGAAGCGTTCACCAAGCCCTGGAGCTCTGGTGTCAGCCCGCTGAAGAAGCTCTGCACAAGGTTGGGCTTCGAGATGTCATGGTGCGGGCATCGATCAGTCAGCTCACGGAACCTCTCCCATGCCTCATGGAATTGCTCGTTGGGGAGCATAGAGAAGTTGCTGATGAGGGCTCTCGCTGCATTGGTCCGCCCGAGTGGATAGTACTTGTGTAAGTACTCGGTGCGGAGCTACTCCCAAGTGTAAACAAATTTCCCCAGGTGCTTCAGCTAGGTGGCTGCTCTGTCGGCCAAGGAAAAGGGGAAGGCGATCATCCGAATAGTATCCTGGTCCACCTGACGATTGTGGACAGTACTGCAGATCATGAGAAACTCCTGGAGGTGGAGATGGGGCTCCTCAGTAGCGAGTCCGTGGAAGCGGGGGAGTAACTGCAAGGTGTTCGGGGGGAACTTGAAGTCCCCCACGATGGCTGGAAGTACGACCCAATGGTGCATCAGCGTCGATCTGGGGTTGTGCAACTCCCGCATCGGTCTCGGTGGTCCTCCTGCCGCAGCTGCGGCGGCTGCTGCCGCTGCGGCGGCTGCTGCGGCTGCTGCATCTGCATCCTTTGGGATCCTCGGTCCCTCTCTCCTCTACTCTCTCTCTGCTCTCATCTGCTCCATCTCTCTCCTCATATCAAGCATGAATGCCCCCTGATCCCTCAATTGCTGCTGAACTGTCTCAAGGGAGGCGATCAGGGTGGAGTTGATCGCACCCTGGTCTAGCACAAAGTGCTCAGGCTGACCTCGGGAACGATCCTCTGAACTGCCAGCCATGGCGTCTGCAAAATCAAATGAGCCAAACTCAGGTGCTGACAAATCTGCTAATCTCTCTTCTGGCTCATGTCTCTCAGAACCGAAAGAAAGGGGGTCGAGGGGGAACAGGGCGGAATCATACTCGGGCTCGGAGAGCTGGTCTCGGCTCTCACGGGCCAACCTAGATGAACGGGTAGATGTGCCCGAAAGCGGTGCAGCCAGAGGCTGCCTAAGAGAGCGTCTACCCATCATCGTGATCTGGCGAGTAAGGCGGATGAGATCTGGAGAAACTATGGTCGGCAACCAAACCCTCTGTTCACCAACGCAACGCGAGCTGAAGACCGTAAAGGCTCGGTCAAATTATCTTGTCAAATTTTATTAGGTGAACAAACAATATATTAAAGTGCTTACGTGACCTGTTGGGATACCCGATGCTACCCCAACCGACTGGCCCGCACGGAAGAGTCGGTAGTCAGTCGGGAATAACACCGGAGGGCTCTACCGAGTGTGCGGGTCACTCTCTCGCGCAATCAAACCAACCAATGAGGGAGTTGCTCTCCCCAAGACAAGTTTTTAAGTCGTGTCTTTTAGGGTCAATAGCTTAAACAATCCCAATTTTATGGTTTTTCTTTTTTAATATTTTTCAATAAAAACAAAAGGCCTAACGAATTTTTCGGTTCTCCTGGTTATTTAGTCAAAAACAAGGGGGAGAAGACGAAAAAGCCGATGCGCGATGAAATCAATGATGCATGCAGAGATAGAAATGCGTACCTTCCTCCAGCACTCTACATGCAAGTGATCTGCGCATAAATGTAAAGACAGAAAGTAAACTACCTATATGGTGCAGCGGTGAAAATCGAGTCCTAAACAAGCAAGTCTACTCGAAGAACCGTCTAACTGGTCACCAATCCTTCAAGCCAAAGGTCCGGTCTCGGTCTACCCCTCCTCCTCCTGACACATCGGGTTCAGGAGCAGCGCTTGGCAGGGCAGGCTACGGCACGTAGGCTACGAAGGGGTTGAGTCAGTTATTTTTATTAGTGAATTATTAGTAGGTCCAATTAATCACACTATAGGAACAGGCAAGCAATCAGGTGTGGGGATCCTACTAATTACGGCACAGTCAAGAAGAAAATCCTAAGTCTAGGGGCTCGATAAAAGTCGCGTAAAACCGTAAAAGGCAGCGAAGAAAATAAAAGCCGCGAAAAAGCCACGAAAAATCTAAACTAGCTACTGGGTCCCCCGAGCACACCGGTGCTCGGCGAAACAGACCAGAGAAAGAAGTCCAAAGTCTTTGAGTGTCCCTGTATTATTACAATACAAATAAAATATGCTAAAAGAAAACTAAGCTACTCTCTCTCACTCAGCTCGTCTCTCGCTCTCTCCTGCGGCTCCTTACAGAAAGGAGCCGCCTCCAAGTCTCGCGGTTGCGTCGGCCTCTCAAAAGCTGCCGCCTCGGTCCTCGGGCCCTCGCAAGAAAGAAACAAAGTGGTCAGACCAATAAAATAATCAAATATAAACAAGAAATAAAAATAGGGCTCTATATGCAAAATGGCAAATAAAATCAAACAAACAAAAATCAAAGACAAAAATGAAATGAAAGAAAATAAAATAAAACAAAATAAAGCAAAAATAAAATAAAAACAAAAAGCCACGAAAAACCGCGAACTTAGAAAGAGCCGCGAAAAGCCGCGAAAAAGAAAATGAAAATAAAAAGAAAACTACTAAGTCGTGCTCTCCGGCAACGGCGCCATTCTGTTGACACACACGCCAAGCGACTCTGGTAAAGGTATCTAAAATGGTCGTTGCGACCCAAGTCACCAGACGTGGTCAATCAAGAAAAAGAGACCACCAAATAAGATAAAATCAATCAAAACACGATAGCGATCTTGCTATTAGTTTAACCTGGTATAGCGACCAGGGTCGAACACAAGGAGCACGTGATGGCCTGGAGGCCTACGAAGTAGTCAAAAAGAAAAGAAAAGAAAAGAAAAGAGTATTTTTGGTGGATTTTAATCTTTTTATATTTTTTTGGATTTTTAATATATTAAGAAACTAAAGAAAGCAAGAACACAAGGCAATTCAACTATTTATTTAATGCATTAAAAATCAAGCAAAAATTCAAATAAAAATGTTTTTGTGTATTTTATAATTTTTACTGTTTTTAGTGAATTTTTGGGATTTTTCTGATTTTTATTTAATTTTCTAAAAATTAAACAATGCAATAAACTAAAGGTACTGTCCAGCCGAGCTTAAGGGACTTAGATAAAATATCTAAAAATCCCCAATAAGCCTGGAGGTAATTTTCCTGTATAGAGAAAGAAACAAGAAAAATTTGGGCACCTTAATTATTATTTTTGGGTTTTTAGATTAGTTATTAGAATTTTTATGAGTTTTTAGGTGTTTTTCAATTTTTATGATTTAGATGGTGAAAAATAGCCAAACTTGGCTGGAAATCAAGCTCAACAAAAACAACAGTAGCTAATTTTTTTTTATAATTTTTAGATAGGTTTTAATATTTTTTGTGATTTTTAAAACCAAACAGTAATGAAAATGTATGTTTTTGAATTTTTTAAAATATGAAATCAAAATAAAAATGTCTCCAAAAATTCCAGAAAATTTTACAACATGGCAGGAGCCATGTATCCAATTTTCATTGGATTCGGAGTTGATTTGCTATTTTATTCAAAAAATAAAAGTTAGGTACTGTACACAGGGACCTGAGTGCAATTACCCAAAGCTCTGGGGGTCCGGTGCAAAATACCCAAGAAAACACGCGCGTGACGCATGCCTGAGGCACTCAGGGACCTAAATGTAATAAAAACAAGTTCCGAGGGCTATTTGGTAAGAGGTACCAAAAGTCCGAGGGCTTGTTTGTAAAATACCCAATAAAAAGCGCACATGCACAATTAATTCACGCACATGGGTATAAATGCAATTATCCAAAAGTATTCATTCATTCCATAACCAACCAGAACTACAGGGAACAAAGTGCAAATAGCCCAGAAAACCACGTGTCGACGCACGTGACACACCACACACATGGGCTTATATGCAAACAAAATAAAGCTCAAGGTCCAACATGCAATTTACCTAACGTAAATAAAATCCTAAAAATAATTATAGGACTAAACTGAAATGAAACTAAAGAGAAGGGCCTAAGGGTAAATTACCCTTTATTAATGAAGCTGACGGATGGGCGCCACGTGGTGGATGGACGGCTGAGATGCGGGTGGCACCCCAATGCTGGGCTCCTCGGGGATGATCGGACGACCAAGGCGAAGCCACGTGGAAGATCGCACGGTGGAGGGTAGCGGTGGCTAAACCTTGCGCATCGAACGGTCCAGACCGCCCCTCCTTGGATCGAACGGTGCTGTGAACTCCTCAGATGGACGTATAAGATCAAGTCTGGAGCTCGGGGGCAATCGGACGGTGGCCGAAGGTCCTGGAAGAACTATCGGCCGACGAACTTCGCCGACCCAATGTGCGCGCTCCTGGCCTCCTCGCGGGGCTCTGATGGTCGGAGAAGATTCGTCGTGCGCCTCCGCGTCAAGTGGGACTCTCTGATGGAGCAACGGAGCTCTAAGGAGCTCGGTCAGCTCCGGCGGAGAAGCGGCTCCTGGCTCGAATCAGAAGACCTCAGATGGCCCTCGTTGTACCTGCAAAAGGGGTCCAGAAGACTCGCGGGTCGAGGGCAAAGTGCCTCGACCCCGTTAGGCGTGGTGAAAGTGGTCGGGAGTCGGTGCGTGCGAGCTCCGGTGAGGGGGTGGACGGAGGAGCTCGAACCCCAGCTCCTATGCGAGCTGGGTTGGATAGAAGTGCGGAGAACGTGCGCGGGAGGAAGGCGGAGGCTATGGCGCAGCCCGATGATCGAATGGGAGGCGGACGTGATCGGAATTGACGGTGGACGGCGACGGGGCGAATTGGGGGTAATCGGAAATTAAAGAAAAGAAGAAGAAATCGAAGCTACCTGGGTGGATGGTTCGACTGTGGACGAGCAGGGGATGCTCTGGGTCCTCGCCTCGAGAAGCGTCGACGTCCGAGGCTCTGGCTCCGGCTCTGGGCGGAGCACGGTGGAGTAAACCGCCGGATCAGTGGTTCCCTGCCCCTTTCCTCGTTGCGACAGCACCTGGAGCAAGCTGTCACTCTCACTCGAGCACTGGAGGTCACTGGTGGTGGAGCAAATGAGCGAAAGATAGGAAATGGAGTGGCGGAGCTCGAGCTTAAGTATGGGTGCAGGTCCGGCTAGGAGTGATCAGGTAGGGCTGCATGAGGCGCGGATCTCGATGCGGATGCGCCGGCGAAGGTGCCGGATCTGCGACGGTTAAGATGGACCCGGGGTTTAGGGAGATGGTGATCGGGTATGGATGGGGAAAATCCGAGAAACCGGGTCCGTGAACCAAAACCCGTGGAAGGTGGTCCTGGCGGGGGGGGGGGAGTGGACCGGGCGGTCAACAACCCCCTGGACCAATGGGAAGAGGCCATTTGGAAAATATTTGAAAAATCAATAAAAAATAGTAAATGTCTGATTTATTAAAAAGTTAAAATATGAAATATTTTTGTTTTAATTTTTCCTATTTTTTTGTGATTTTTAATAAATTTTTCAAAGTAAAATGAGGTATTAACACTATATAGCTATATATAGGTATTTATACAATATATAGATTTTTATTTTTTATTTTTAATTTGTCATTTTTATACATTTTTATTCCCATTTTACATTTTATTTTTTTTATATCATAAAATAAGGAATAAAAAGATATTTTTATTTTATTTTTATTATTTATATACATAGGTGAAATAAATAGATATGTACATATATATACATGGTATATTTACAATGTATTTTTAGGTTTTTAATTTTGTTCTTTTTATTTTGTTTTTGTTTTAATTGTTTTTATTTTATTTATTTACACCATAATACATAGAATATTTACAAAATTTTTAGAAATTAATTTTATTTATTTATGAGGTTAAATAAATATAAGATGAAGGGATTATATACATGGTGACTATGTACATGAGTGATGTTTTTGTTTTCTTTTTAATTTTTCTATTTTTATCTTGATTTTATATTTATAAATGTATACAAATATTTACAAACCCTTTTTAGTCTATTTTTGGGAGGAAAATATTTTTATTTTATTTACATAAATATATATACACACATGAGCCCCTATCTCCCTCTACTTTGGCTTTTATGCGGTCAGGCCCATGCTGAGCCCTCCCTTGGGTTAGGTTGCTCAATATTTATTCTAAATATTTTCTCTCTTTTTATTTTTGATCTTTATTCTTTTATTTTTGCACAAAAACATGCTAATTATTACTTTTTACACCATGCATGCTTTTGGTAATTATTTATATTTTTAAATATATACATGCATTTGCAAAGGTTTTTGTAGCTAAAATATAAGAATAAAGAGTGATGAATGAGTATTCATCAGTGTGCCCAAGAAGGAAGGGATCACCATGATCAAAAATGACAAAGGAGAGGAGATTGCAACCAAAGTTCCGACATCATGGTGCGTTTGTGTAGATTACAAACGTCTGAACTTAGCAACCAAGAAGGATCACTTCCCACTTCCCTTCATCAACCAGATAGTCTAAAGACTGATCGTGAAGGAATACTTCTGTTTCTTGGATATATACTCTGGTTATAATCAAGTCTCCATTTCTCCTGAAGATCAAGAGAAGACAACCTTCACCTGTCCATTTAGGATGTACACCTTCCGTAGAATGCCGTTCAGATTATGCAATGCTTCGGTGACATTTCAGCAATGCATGTTGGAAGTATTTGCAGATATGGTTGGAAGTTTTCTTGAGGTCTTCATGGATGATTTCTCGATCTACAGAGATAGCTTTGATCAATGATTATCCTATTTGGATCGAGTTTTGAAAAGTTGCTGCAAAGTGAACCTGGTGCTCTCGTGGGAGAAGAGCCATTTTATGGTGACCAAAGGTATTGTGCTCGACCATGCCATATCAAAGTGTGGCTGATGAATCGCGGATTCATCACTCTAAATCTCATTTATTAAGCTCAAATCCCTCAAAATCATCAGTATTTCTGCATCTATTAGTATAATTAGCATTCATGCATGTTTTCATAAGAATTGCATTTTAGTGTGATTTTCTGCACAAAATAAAAAGCCAAAAATCCAAGCCAAAAATGACCTGTAAATTGTCTAACTTTCCAGATTTTTAACAAATTCATGCTAACTCCGAATGACACAAAACCACATCCACTATGTTCATATCACTCATAAGAATAAATGAAAAATACAAAAAAATAACTAACCCAAATAAGTGGACCAAAAACCCAAACCCTAGTTTCAGGATTTCCGGACTAAAAACCTCATACCTTCCCCATCCAGTGTCCGTTTTAATCCTACTCACTTTTGAACTAATGTACATTCAATTACCTTCAAGACAAGATCAAGTTCAAGTGATTCAGAGCTCATATGTGAAAGTTGGGTTTTGGGCCTCTTTTGTACATTGTGTATTTTAGCTGATTTTGACTGAATATTTTATGTATATAATTAACTTATTTTAGTTCTTTTCTTTTTGATTTGTCTTCTTTGATAAAAGTTTTATTAAAATGCGCAAAAATCCAAATCCAAACTGAGCTTGAAATCAAAGAAAAAAATTGAGTCCGAGTCTTCATTAACCTCCTGTACAAAATTGGTCCTTTTCATATTTTATTTTATTTCTTCTTTTTCATAATCAATAAAAATCCAAAAAATAGATTAAGGTGCAAATATTTATCTTTGGTTTTCTCATATTTTTTTTCCGGATTTTTATCTGGTTTATAGATGACATAAAAATTACAAAACCCAAAAATCCAAGTATTCAATGTACATGGGATACCTCAAAAAAATCACTTTGTGCATTTGATCGATTTTGGTTTTGATGTCTTCATGAAAGTTGTAGATCTCATCGAGACGAGCAGTTTTCATGAAGAAACTTTTTTGATCCGAGGTTGTTTGCTATTTATTTTGTATTTTAAAAAATCTTTATTTTTTGAATTTTCCGATGCTGACACGTGGCCGCTCCTAGAGCCGCCACGTGTCAACCATTTTTGCATATATTATTACATCATTTTTATAAAAAAATTAAAACACCGCATGCACGGGGCACGTGCCTCTGGCGCACATGCTGCGCACGTGCCCTTCACTCCCTCTCACCCTCATGCGCCACGTATCCTCCTCTCATCCGCCCGATCTCGGTCGATCGGACGACCGAGAACCCATCTTCTTCGTCAGATCCCCCTTCCCCTTGGGAACCTCCGCCGCGATTTTTTCCCCAGAGATCTCGCAATCACCGCCACCCGCCTCTGCGATTTCATCCCCGTATATCGCGCAGCCAACCACCTCCGTATATCTCGCGCCGCCTTCCATCTCCGACTATCCCGCTCTCGAGCCCTATTTAAGAGCACCGATGCACCCCTGACTCCCCCATCCGTCGTTCCTCACCTCCGGTCGTGATAGCCAAGCACCCGGCGTGATCCAAGGGCTCTCCGCTCCTCGTCGCAGCCCGCTTCTCAACTTCTGCTCTGCTCCTGCAGTTGTCGTCGAACCCCCACTCTCTAGGTACCCTCCGCCTCCTCTTCACCGTTCTTTATCCTGACCTTCGTCACTCTCTCTCGATCGACACCTCGCTACGACGATCGTCGAGCCACGCCATTCATTCTCCACCGATCTTCACCATCTCAACTCCGCCTCCAACCTTCCTGTGAAGCTTCGCGCCTCCACTTCGTTATCATCCACCTGCATCGCCTCTGCACTCAGCAGCAACGCCTCCAATGACGGCTACATTCAAGCTCAGCCATCATTTTCAACCCTCGCCCCAGAGCTTCATCGACAAGGAACGAAGGCTATCCAGAAGCCCCGACGGCTACCGGAGCACCACCTGCTCCGCCCCATACTGCCATTCCTCCGCCGCTCCATCGACGCCCGTCGACCGTGTGTTGGCCAATGCTCCCCGTCAGATCACAAAGGGCTCCAAGATCCGGCCATTGAAGCATCAGTAAACTCTAGCCGTCAGATCAAAGGTTCATCAACGTTCCAGATCAGCTCCGAGCCTAACATCCGAACCAGCGTCCACGCCAAGAGGCTCGAGCAGCCTGAGGCACGCAGGAAGCGCCACATGGAGGTCTTCTCCCAAGCCTCTATCCAAGCCGCCCCAGGTCACGTACCTCGCACGTGACTCGGTGAACAATTGCAGAGAAGCCCCCAGAGGTCTCCCTATTTGCGCCCTAGCCACGCCGACCAAAGGGGACGTGCCCGTCACGTGCCCCTCTGGAGAATTTGCATAAAGACCCTCTAGAATCTTGGTAATTATACTTAGATCCCGCATGTACTTTATTTATTTTATTGCATCTGTACCCCTGTCCTTCCCCTTTATTTCGAACGTCGATATTGTGTTATTTTATTTATCTAAAAATAGCATGATGTTTTCAATTAATTCTCAATATTTTGACACATTGTGGATATTTTTATGATCGTTGGTTAATTAATAATTAATTGTTTTGTGAAAAATTGCGTATTTTACCCAATTTATGCTCTTAAATTTGCCATTGATTAATCATTGCTCTAAAAATTCCTTAAAAATCTCAGATCGTAGAATTAATTTGCTTGACTTTGTGCCCAAAAAGATTTGCATTTTCATGCATATTTTGCCCTGTAAAAATCATTTTGCATATTTTAGTGTTTGTTGTTTAATAGGTATTAAAACTAGTATTTTCGAGGTTTAGGATTTTTCTGAGGTCCATTACCTAGTGATAGGTCTTAGATAATTTTGTTCCTTGAAAATAATTAGGTTTAATATTTATTATAATTAAATATTGAAATTCATTTTGTTTGCATTAAAAAATCCATAAAAAATTCATATTGCATCCAAAAATTCCAAAAAAATTATAGAGCATTCAGCTCATCATATTTTGCATTGTGGCCAAGTTTCATATTTTTCGGACATCGTATGATCGACTTTTACTTTTTAGTTCCTAAAATAGGCCGAATTGCATCTTGCACTCTTTATTGCATTAAAAATTTCAAAAAAAAAGACCGCCTCGAAAACTGCACACGAAATTTGATAGACATAATTCTAGGTTGTTCCTTTGCCTCCTTGTGTTCGACCTTGGGACTTGCCAAGTAAAATAAACATAAAACCACTTGATTAAAAATTGATTAAATATTCGTTGTTATTTTCTTGATCAATTCTGATAGCCGCCTACAACGAACGACAAATAAAAACATCTCTTTTTACACGCGTGATTTCGAACTCGTTAGATGGCGCCGTTGCCGGGGTGGCAAACGGCTTAGTTTTGTGTTTTGAAAATTTTCGTTCGGTTTTCTGCATTCGGATAGTCTGACCCCCAAATTTTTCATTGTAAATTCCATTTTATTTCCTGCATTTATTTTATTTTCAGCATTTATTTATCTTATTTTGTTTTTTGAGTTATTTTTTGAGTCACTCTCTTACATTTTATCTCTTATTTTTTCTTGCAAGGTACCCGACATACGTGAAGCGGTTATTCAAGAAACCAAAGCATCTTCACTGACATCCGAAAAAGTCGCAATTAATTTAAGATCGACTCGAGTCGTGAGAGAGCGTAGAGTCTTGATTTTTAATTTCTATAATTTTATTTTTGTAATTAATTGCTCATTTACAGCGGTGTCCGTTTGGACTCTCGCGTATGTAAAAGACTCTAAACTTTCTTGTGGTGTGTTGTGGCATGTTTCACTCTTGGGTGAGGGTGGGACCCAACTTGAGTGGCGATTACGATAGACCTGCACATACGGCTCTCAGAGCATTTTAATTTCTTGATTGTGCTCGTAGGAATTAAGCTACACTTCACTTTAATTGAGACGCACATAGATCGTTCCATTTAGCCAAAATTTAACTCAATTCTTCCCGCTAATAGAACTTTCTGATTAGGTGCGTTTTTTATCGGCTTGCATCCATATAGAATAAATTTTCAATTTTTGTATTGCATCCCACTTGGAGATTTCGAGGATTCACTGTAAGTCTTCTAACTGAGCATATATCATAGTTTTTCGCGTGCATCGGCTTTTCCCGAACTTCTTCCTCTTGTTTTATGACATAACTCTAAAGGAAATTGGGACTGGATGGTAGACGTGTATTTGTGCTCATTTAAATTCTTCAGTGATCAACTAATTAAAATTGGGATTGCTAAATATAGTCGATCTTAAGAACCCATAAAATCAAGAATTTTTGCGGGAGAGCAACCCCGATGTTGTTTGTTTTTATCTTGCAGCGAGGAGAGAGACGCACACTACGATAGAGCCAAGCCAGAATTTTCATACTGACTACTGATTCTATAAAAAACGATTAGCTACTTCTCAGTGAGGATCTAACAGATAGCTGGTAAACGGACCGGATTTCCTTAGCAGAGTGGGTGGTTTAGAGGACACTACGCAAGGCTCCGTCCTCAAGTAGTGTAGCCATTCTACGGTCCTTACTTACTCCCATACTGGCTGAAAGTAGGTGCAACTAGTCGTAAGAATTCTGGTCAGTCAGTAGGGAAATATAAGCACCTAACAACTCGTTTAAACGGCTTGCAAGACTTGAACTCTCACCAATTAAAACTGACAAGATAATTGGCCGAACTCTCATTGCCTTCACTGAGTGAGTTGGTGAAACAAACCCTTGTATTGTGTTTGGATTGTGTATAGAAACTAGATAATCAATGAATACCGCACACTTGTGCCTAGATCATGAACCGTAAACCTCTTGCTGATCATTTTGAATCGAGAATGGAAAATTTTGGTAATTCTCGTTCGGACTCCGTGAACCCTTCTCTGACCGCCATAACTTTTCCAATCTCAAAGGTTCGGAGGCACTCTTACTCAAGACCACCTCGGGTTCATGGACGCCCTTCTAGTGAATCCTCCTCTTATGATTCTTTCAGCTTTCGGGAAGGAGGTCAAACCCATACTCTTTCTTTATCTCCTGATCACATCGAGGAAGACTCTCACCTCGATAACTCTGATTCTGAATCTTTCCATTCTATTGACTCTAATTTCTCCCATTCTGAAGGTGAAGAGAAGAAGAAGAAGATGCCGCCCAAGTTGCCTCCCAAGAAGGAACCAGAAGAGGGACATAATGAAGACCTAATACAGATGATTTTTGCAAGACTGTCTGCATCTGAGCAACAACAACTGTTACTTAGGGAACAACTTGAGCAGTTGAATGCTAGAGAAGAACCGCCAATGGAAGCAGCATACAATCCTTGGCAGCACAGAGTTAGAAATTAGTTGCAGCCACCTCAGCCAGAGATTAACTATGAACTAAAGCCACTCTTCCTAAGTCAACTACCCTAATTCTATGGTAATGCAACTGAAGAGCCATATGAATTCTTGCGAGACTTGGAGTTGATATGTTCTAATCTGAGGCACCCACAAGTCAGTTAGGACTACATTCGTCTCACTGCACTCCCTTTCGCTTTGAAAGGGAAGGCAGACTACTGGGTGAAGAACTTAGGATTGACTGTAACCACTTAAAAACCCATTCTTGAAGAAATTCTACCCTTTGAGTCAAACCAACCAAATGAGGACCCGCATCACCAGTTTCTCTCAGATGCCTAATGAACCACTCTGTGAGGCTTGGGACAGGTTTAAAGATCAGCTACAAAAGTGTCCCTGCCATGATCTGGATAACAACATCTTAGTTCAGTCACTCTACTCTGACCTCGACTACGAGACTCAAGGGTTAGTCAGTGCTGCCTGCAGAGGCAACAACACATTGCGAGGAGCTGAGACAGTCTGGAAAGTACTGGAGCAGATGGCGGAGACAAGCCGCTCACAAATCGCCAGTAGAGCATACACTGATTCCCTATACACTTTTCAAGCCAAAGGCGGAAAGCAGACTGTCGCAGAAATAGAAGAGGATTTGATTCTGAACATGAACATCATAGCTGATAAATTGACAGTTGTGGATCAAATTCATAAGAGAATGAACGACATCGACAACAAGATTTCCCAATTCCCAAAGCAAATGAAGGAGCTCACTACGAAGGTGTCCAAGATGGGGATGCCTACTGTACCTACAGTCCCGATCTATCATGTGCATCATGTCCAGGAGCAACCGGGATCATGATAACAACAACCATGGATTCAAGATCAATCCTATGCCCAACCTTCCTAGCAGTCACCTCCACCAGCCGAGACTGTCGAAGAAGCCCCGCCCCTGACATTCGAAGTAAATGGTATCTGGTACACACCGGACACTACCCAACAGGGTAGTAAGGGGGATCGTCAGTCTTATCAAAGTCCACCCACTTTCTATAATGCCACATTTCCATTAGCTCCACAACACACTCAGAACACTACATCATATCAGCATCCGAAGCTGCAGCAGCAGTCATACAACCGCTAGAACTAGCCTCAGCAATACCACCAGCAATATCAAGCTCCAAAACAATCAGCTCAATCATCCAACCCTTCAGAAGAACCGATATATATACAAAGACAGATGCTTGAAGAGATTCGCAACTTCCGAAATGAGATGCACGATCTACGGGTTAATGTTAATCGCTTGTCCCGTTGGAAGGATGAACAGGCAGCCCCAACCACAACCATTCTCGCCCAAGTTCAAGCTAACCCCAATAGCTTGAACACATCTCAATCGTCTCAACACAATGGCCAGGTATACTATTCAGATTTTTCCACATCTGAACATGAGATCCTTTCATTTGACAATATCAATGCCATGTCACTCAGGAGCAGAAGGACCATGGTCGTACCTGACCGGGCAAGGGAATCGGACCATGAAGACTCGAAAGATCAACCGGAGGATGCTTCCGAGGATGAAGAAGAAGGACGCCTGAAGATCCCAGTACGAGATAAAGGAAAAGCATCTATGGAGTCTGCAGAGGACCTTGAAACTCTAGTTGCTGCAAAAATACCTTTGTCACCTTTTCAGCAACCCGATTTTGATTATTATCAGAAATCTTATGATTTTAATAAGAACTCCAATTCTAATAAAGATACTCTTATTTATGATTCTGGCTCTCGCTCTCCTATCTCAAATGCTCCCATTCCTTCCCCCATGCTCTTAAGAAAGGAAAATAAAAGAAAAACATTCAGGATAACCCAGTAATGGAAAGGTTCTGCTAGAAAAATATCACAGTCAAAGTACCCTTTGATCAGTATGTGGCCAGTAATCCAGCATTTCAGAAGTACTTGAAGGTGAAATGCACTCCCACCAGGACTCGTACAAAGGAAACAAGTCAATTTATGCAGACTCATATCTTGACAGTTGCCACTACAAATGTGTCAAAAATCAGCATTTACCAAGAAGAAACGGGATCTGGGTGCTCATTATGTGGAGAGTCGCATTGGCGGCATTGCGTTTGCACGCACACTTCTCGACAATGGTTCTTCCATAAATCTTCTACCCTTAGCCATATATTACAGATTGGAGTTAGGTCCTCTCAAGAAATCATTATCTTTACTCCAATTTGCTGATAAATCCACTAAAAGACCTAAGGGAGAAGTGAAAAATGTTATCATCATGATCGAGGGTACGGAATACAAAGTGGACTTCATTGTCCTTGATATGGAGACCCTGAACCATTGGAAGGAATCACAAATCATTCTTGGAAGATCATTCTTAAGAACCGCCAAAGCTGTATTTGATTACGACACCGGAATGATGAAGTTCTGCTCTCCAGGCGGAGAAGTGGACTTGGATATGAAACAAACAAAGTGGCAAAGACCAGACTCCGAATCCACCACTGGATATGCTGAAACTTCGTAATGAAATCTTATCAGCATTACTGGACCGTGGGACCAACTGCCAGACATTCATATTGAAAGTACCACAACAGAAGAAGAAATAATGCACAGTGCAGTTTGCGAGATGTTGCCAAACATATCTAGTCACCCAGATTATTACAGTCTTGATGACACAGAAATCCTTTCGGATTTGTAAGTCCCATCATCTTCGGGACAATCAGGAAATATCGATGACGAGTCGGACGTAGCTCTGGCCAAATTACCATACTACTTTAGCGATCCGACTCAATTGGTAGCTAGCACATCATAGAGTGATTCACCGCCAACCGACACTGAGCCAGAGGCAAAGATCATTCAGCCAGATTTAGTTGATGATTCAAAATTTCCATAGCTGAAACCACTGCCTCCCACACTGAAGTATGCATTTTTAAATGGACCCAAAGAAAAATTTCCTATGAATATTAGCTCATCATTAACCATGGACCAAGAATCTAGATTACTCGAAGTCCTAGAGCGAAATCGAAAAGCTATCGGTTGGACTATGTCGGATCTCGTAGGAATCAACCCCGCTCTCTGCTCGCACCAAATTTATTTTGAGGATAATGCAAGGCCTTCCCGTGAATTTTAGAGAAGATTAAATCCCAATCTTTGGGAAGTGGTTAAGAAAGAGATAGAGAAATGGTGCAAAGCAGGATTTATATACCCCATTTCTGACTCCAAGTTGGTGGCTCCCCTTCGTGTTGTCTCGAAGAAGTCGGGAATCCAGATGATTACCAACGAGGAGGGGCTAGAGATCGCGACCTGAGTACCCACGTCGTGGCACGTCTGTGTCGATTACATGTGCCTTAATGTTGCGACCAAGAAATATTACTTTCCACTGCCATTTATTGATCAAATCTTGAAGAGACTTGCAGGGAAAGCATTCTTCTATTTTCTTGATGGGTACTCCAGCTACAATCAAGTAGCTATCGCTCCCGGAGATCAGGAAAAGACCACATTCACATGTCCCTTCGGTACCTATTTATTCAAGCGCATGCCATTCGGGCTTTGTAATGCCCCATGCACATTTCAGCGGTGCATGATTGTCGTATTTGCTGAAATGGTTGGTGATTTCCTGGAAGTCTTCATGGATGACTTCTCGGTTCATGTTGATTCATTTGATACATGTTTAGTGCACTTGGACCGAGTCCTCCAAAGATGCAGGGAGGTTAATTTGGTACTCTCCTGGGAGAAAAGTCACTTTATGGTGACTGAGGTTATCGTGTTGGGGCACGCCATCTCCAAAAAGGGAATGGAGGTCAACCCTGCCAAGGCGGATGTGATCAAGAAACATGAGCCAGCAACCAACATCAAGTCAATGAGGTCATTCTTAGGGTATGTTGGATTTTATCGAAGGTTCATTCTTAATTTTTTAAAGACCGCCCGCCCACTGACTGAGCTCTTAGGAAAAGACACCGAGTTTATTGTGAATGACAAATGTCTAGAAGCCTTCGAGCTCCTGAAGAAGAAAATATATGAATCGCCGATATTACAAGCTCCTGACTGGTCTCTTCCTTCGAGATCATGACTGATGCATCAGATTTTGCTGTCGGAGCTGTGCTTGGACAAAGACGAGATGGAATTCCTTATGTGATTCACTACGCGAGCAAAATTTTGGATCCTGCACAGAGAAATTATACAATAAATGAAAAGGAAATGCTCGCGGTTGTTTGGGCCCTGGAAAAATTCAGATCATACATATTAGGCTCCAATATGACAATTTTCATAGATCACACTGCAATTAGATATCTTATGAATAAGAAGGATGCCAAGGCATGAATTTTGAGATGGATCTTGTTAATCCAGGAATTTAATTTGGAGATCAAGGATAAACCTAGAATAAAGAATGTTGTTGCTGATCACCTTTCCCGAATTGAGCAAAACAATTATCCTGACACTGTACCAATTAAGGAGACTTTTCCAGACGAATCAGTTTGCGTTATTGATTCAACCCCATGATATTCCAACATCGTGAACTATCTTGTCTCCAAGAAGGTTTCCTTTGGTTGGACCAAGAGAATGATTGATCAATTGAAGTCAGATTTGAGAAAATACCATTAGGACGATGACGAGTCGCTAGATACGGTATTTAATTCGTGTTCGTTGTAGCACGTGTACTTAGCGAGTCGGTCAGAACCGAGAGAAGATCTCCGTGAAGAGTGTCTCGACTTTAATTTATATCCCGGGCAAGTCCGGGGTCGAAGTCAGGGAGGCAAAGGAACAACTTGGGGTTAATTCAAAAATTTAGGTCTAGATTTCAGTGCGGTATTTTTTTTAGATTTTTTTAATGAAAAAGAAATGCCAATGCAAGATGCGGTTGAATCAAGTTAATAAGAAAGTCTACAACTTAGCCAAATTAATTTTAATGAGAAATTAATCCAATTTAGCCAATTATATTTTTCCAGTAAACTTAATCCAATGATGAATGCAAAACATATTTTTTTAGAATTTTTAGGGTTAAAATGCAACAATGAAAAATGCACACTTTTTATGGGTATTTTCGCAATTTTTAACACAAACAGTAAGCAAAAATTATGAAAAAATTACTGGAATATAAACATGATGCAAGGAAGCTACACTAATTTTTTTGGAATTGTTTGACAAGTTATGAATTTTTTATGGATTTTTTAGTGAAAATAGAGTGGAAATGAGTAATTAATTTCTATTAAATCCAGTTATCAAATTAATCAGAATGCGAATTATCTCAAAAAGATAGTTAGATGAGCAATCTAGTAGAGTTGAAATTTCACAAAAAGGATATTCGTGGATTTAACTAAAAATCAAATACTAGAAACACTCTACAATTTATTTTGGGCACAAGACATATCCATTTTAGATGAAATTTGGACAGTAAGTTTATCACATTTCAAGGCATCATATGTATTTTTTTTGGAATTTTTAGAGCAACCATATGTGAGATATAATTTTAAGAGCACAGAATGGGTAAAATATGCTAAATTTCAGTTGAACAATTTTAATTAATTACCCATGACTCACAAAAATACAAATAAATACTCAGATGACAGAGAATAAGTTGCTCCACACAATGCTATTTTTCTTTAAATAAAAAGATGCTAAAATAAGGTCCAAATTAATGCATGAACACAGGGGTCTCTGTGCAATTTCAGAAAACAATATTTACATCTAAAACATGTACAGGGAGTATTATGTAATTATAGAAACTATACAAAAAAAGTTTTGCAATATTTACAATTAAAAAAATAAAGAAAATGAAAATAGACATTTCTTCCTCACTAGAGTACGGTGGTGAACCCAATGAAGGTCTTGAGGTCGGCGGCGGTCTGCGCCGCACCAACGCGCGGAGGATGGGCGGTTGCTCGACGGAGGGCTGGCGGAGGGGTCGGTGGCTCTCTGGCGGAGAATGGGGGCCGGGGGGCTGAGGGCGGTGGCGTGGGCCGCGCTTGGACGGGGCGGCAGGCCGGCGCGGCGAGTGTGGACTGAAGTCGGAGGAGGGCTGAGCGGCAGCGGGGCAGGGGCAACTCGGAGGCCCGGCGAGCCTCGCTGGCGGCGTGGGAGGCGGAGCCGCGCACGGTGGTGATGGCAATGGGGAGGTGGGGCGGCGGCCTTGGAGCTGCTGCTCCACCTCGTTCTTTTTTTTTATTTTTTTTAAATTTTTTTGCTGTAATGATTTACTGGAATAAAAGAAACATTTTTGTTTTTGTTTTAATTTTTTTATACTTTTTTACTGATGTAAAAGAAAGGAACTTTTTTTTATATTATTTATTTTTTTTTAAATTTTTTAACTTTCTTTAAAGAAAACGGAATGAAACAAATGAGAAACAAAATGGCGTGGTGGTAATATGATGGAATAAAACAAATGAAGGATGGTAGTGATGATGATGATGATGATTAAGGTGGAGGAAGTGGATATGAACTAAACAAATGGGAAAAAATGGTGTGATGGTGGTGGTGGGAGGGATGATATGTGGTGTGCTAAAAAAATTTGCAAAAATAAGATGATAAAATGAGACGACAATTTACCTACGATGGAGACGATCGCCTATGGAGTGCTCTCATGAGCACGGTCTTCGCTCAAATAGCCGGCGTGTGATGAGCTCGAGCAGCACGCGAATGCGGCTGCGATGTTGGCCGAAAGCCAACGGATCACACCAGAGAGAGGGCCGTCGTCGCTCGACCGCGGTTGCGTCGCTGTCACCGATTCAACTCTGGGAATTTGGCTCTCCTCACATAAAGATGGATCAAAGGCAAAATTGAGGAGAATGAGAGGTATATAAAGAGAATGGAATGAGAGGTTATTAAAGTGGTGGAGTTGAATGGGAGGTTGATTTATTAATGGAGTTGAATGGGAAGTTGGGAAAAAATGGTGGAATAATGGAGTTGAATTGGTGGTTATTGTAGAGAATGTAAAATAAATAAAATAATTAAATAAAAAGAAGTTGTCTACTTTAATTACAATAAAATAAAAAGAGAAGAGAAATAGTGGAGAATTTACAAGGGAAGACAAACAACATGTACACATTTTTTTTACTTTTCTAATATGTAATTTTTTTGTCTTTTTAATAAGGGATATTTACAACGGAAAAATACAATAAAATACTACAATTAAAATACAACACAAGTATGATTTTTTTGTATTTTTATTAATTAAGAAAGACACAATAAAAAATGAAGAAAGTATGAATATATACATAATGTACAATGTACATCTAGGTCCCAAAACCCAACTTTTGCAAATGAGCTCCGATTTTAATGAAACCACTTCCTTTGGATAGATAATTTTCTAACTTGAACTTTAAAAGTGAGTTGGTGAATTTGGAGTTCATACGGAGCGGGAATTTAGCTTGGAAGTTAGACTTTACGGCTTTTTCTCTTTGGGATCTAGGAGCATTTATTTGAGGTAAAATTTATTTTGTATTTTTATATACATTTTTATAAACAAGTTAGAGAACGAATTAGGCAAAAAGGAGTTGAAATGAATTTATTAAAAATACATGAAGTTTTGAGCTATTTTACAGGTGAAAACTCCTTTATTTTTGCGGCTTTTTATGTGTAATTTATTTTGTACAATATAATATACAATAATTAGTGTGTTTTATTTACAAGAGTTATTTTGTTAATTTATTGATTTTATGGACATTTATTTGGAATTTTACTCAGGGATTTTGCTAAGATCAAGATATTGCGATGATGAATCGCGGATTCATCAGACGACCCTTTCCTTTTCTATGAAGGATCGGATTGTGTCTGGCGAAGATGTATTCCTCAGGAGGAATATTAGAGTGTCCTCACACATTGTCATTCTCTCGAGGCTGGAGGACACCATTCGGGAAAGAGAACCGCACACAAGGTACTCCAATGTGGATTTTACGGGCAGACCTTATTTAGAGATGCTAATGAATTTGTACGGTCATGCCCGAGTTGCCAAAGGATGGGAGGGACGGCTGGTTATAAAGATGAAATGCCCATGCAACCAATGATTTTATGTGATGTTTTTGATGCATGGGGGATTGATTTTATGGGTCCATTTCCCAATAGCAATGGATTTGAGTACATCTTGTTAGCGGTTGATTATTTATCAAGACGGGTAGAGGCTATTCCAACCCGAACCGTAGATAGCAAAGTCGTCTGTAAGTTTATCAAGGATAATATCATTGCAAGGTTCGGGATACCAAAAGTTTTGATCTCCGAGGGAGGTAGTCACTTCATAAATAAGGAAATGAGATCTTTGGCTAGGGAGTATAAATTTGAGCATAGAATAGCCAACCCATATCATCCACAATCTAATGGCATGGCAGAGGTTTCTAATAGAGAGGTGGAGAGTATTCTTCAGAAGTTGGTTCGTCCAGATAGGAAGAACTGGCCGAAACTGTTGGAGCAAGTTCTATGGGCCTATAGAACATCTTATAAGACTCCACTCGGTACTTCACCTTTTAGGATGATCTATGGAAAGCCATGCCATCTACCTGCAGAATCTATTCACAAATCAGAATGGGTGATCAAAAAGTTGAATTGGAGTTGTCACCTTGGAAAATTATGTCAAGACTTAAATATGAATGAGCTAATTGAAATCCAAAACTGAGCATACGACAACAGTGTAATCTATAAAGACAAGGCAAAGAGATGGAATGATAGACATATTCGAGGTAAAACCTTTGTCCCTGGGCAGAAAGTGTGGTTGTTTAATGCTCGGTTGAAGATTTTTCATGGGAAACTAAAATCAAAATGGACGGGTCCCTACATTGTCATCAATGTGCATACCAATGGAAGCGTGGATATTGCCTAACTCAAAGATGACGCACAACCTTTCTCAGTTAATGGACAATTGCTGAAGCCATATATTGAGTCACCCAAAGAGCAGACAATTCAAGTTGAGGTCATCTACTCCACACAGAGCAAGGACATTGGAGATTCATCATCATATCAGTCCCACCCTCCCCCCTCGACCACATCGATCTCCTTGTACAACTTCTTTCTCTACTTAGGCCAAAGCCTATGTATAGGGGGGACCGATGCCATCTATACAAACCATTCTCCTCCTATCTCCCGATCGCTCCATTTCCACCTTTCTCTTATACTTAGGCTGACCAGAGCCTAAGTATAGAGGGAACCGACGCCCACCTGTATATACTCTCTTCATTCACATATCCCAACCGCTTCATTTTTTCCGCTCTTCTTATATACTTAGATTGGTCATAATCTAAGTATAGGGGGCAGTTCTGTAAATCTTGTTCTTTTTCTTTTCCTTTTTCACTCTCTTACGCTTAGCCCGAGCTATATCTTCTTTACGCTTCTTGTGCTCTGAGGACACAACACTCGCTAAGTATAGGGTGGTCTGTATATATACTGTGTATATATTTTTCCCATATCTCGTACTTTCGCGTAAGTCTATATGTATTTACAGGGTGGGTAATTAACTAAAAAAAACTACAAAACAAAAGAAAAAATGAGTTTTTTTACTAACACTGGCTGTGCCCAAACTTTTTGAAAATAAAATGGCTTCTTATTCATTGTTTTGCATAAAAAACCTTGCAAAAAAAGTGTTTGCATTTCACACACATGCACTTCATCCAGCATCGCATGAAAAGTCATTGGGTTCTGAACCAAGTTGTGAGCAGAAACCGAGAGTGGTCTGGACTTGACCTTAATCCACCTAATTTTCAGAGGAACTTCACCGAGAAATAGGATTTTAGAAGCTTCAGTTCTTTTTTCTTTAAGTTCCACATAACAATGTGCAGCGTTTTACTCTTAGTGTCTAACCTGGTCTCTTCATTCTGGGTACAACTCTGGAATAGGGAATTAATTTGTACTCTCGCACTATGCACTTAGCTCAATTCAGACAGGATGTTGGAAGACTGTGTGAGTTTCTTTTCTGGTAGCGTGGAAATCTAAAGATCGGAGTACGAGTTGAAATAAAGCTCCGGAAAAGGGATGGACGGCTGGGCACAATTTTTTCTAGACCCCAAAAAAATGTACGGAAACAAAAATACTCTATATCCGTAGGGGCACAACAAGATCCAAGTAGAACTACCAAAAGTTCCAAATACAAAGAAGTATTCTACCAAATAAAATCTGACCAAAAAGATCCAAGCTTCCAGAAACCTGCAGAACTTGGTTGAGACTCGGCTGCACTGGCCAGCTTCACAGGGAGAGGTGACTACACTGCCCACCCTCCAGTTCTTTTCCCCTTCTTCTAACTTCTCCCCCAATTCGATTGTGAACACAGCGTGACAGACTTTAGAAGGAAATACCTGACTCCCTGATGAATCCACGATTCATCATCTTAATATCTTGATCTTAGCAAAATCCTTAAGTAAAATCCCAAATAAATATCCATAAAATCCATAAATAAACAAAATGACTCTTGTAAATAAAACACACTAATTATTGTATATAAGATTGTACAAAATGAATTAACAATAAAAACCGCAAAATAAAGGAGTTTTATACATGTAAATAACCCAAAACTTCATATATTTTTAATAATTTCTTTTCAACTCCTTTTTGACTAATTCTTTCTCTAACACGTTTATAAAAGTGTATATAAAAATACAAAAATACAAAACAAATTTCACCTCAAATAAATGCTCCTAGATCCCAAAGAGAAAAAGCCGTAAAGTCCAACTTCCAAGCTAAATTCCCGCTCCGTATGAACTCCAAATTCATCAAACTCACTTTAAAGTTCAAGTTAGAAAATTATCTATCCAACGGAAGTGGTTTCTTAAAAATCGGAGCTCATTTGCAAAAGTTGGGCTTTGGGACCTAGATGTACATTGTACATTATGTATATATTCATTCTTTAGTCATTTTTTATTTTATCTTTCTCAATTACTAAAAATACAAAAAATTATGATTGTGTTGTATTTTGATTATTGTATTTTATTGTATTTTTTCGTTGTAAATATATCTTATTAAAAAGATAAAAAAAATACATATTAAAAAAAGCAAACAAAAAAATGTACATGTTGTATGTATTTACTTGAAAATTCACCACTATTTTTTTCCTCTTTATTTTTGTTGTATTTAAAGTAGCATACTTTATATCATTATTTATTTATTTTTTTCCCATTCTCTACAATAACTTCCCTACCACCAACTTCTATTCAACTCCACCATTTTTAATAACTCCCATTCCACTCCATATTCTTCCACCAACCTCCCATTCAACTCCACCAATAATTCAACTTCCCATTCAACACCACCACTATTCTAACCTCTCTTTCTCTTCTCTTTATATTCATTTGTACATCCTCATTTTTTCGCATCCGCCATTCTTATAGAAAAAGGAGAGAGCTTGGAGTGTGTTGTTGGCGGCAGCGGCGAGACATCTTCCTCAAGCGACGACCTCCTTCAGGTGAGATCCGCGGAGCTCCACTCCGCGTCACGAGTTCCCCATCGAGCTCGCAGCTTCTTCGATTTTCATTTCGCCAATCGGATTGAAGCGATGACAGGAGTCCAGCGTAGCTGCTCCGCAAATCCGGCGAACTTCAGGTAAGTATTTCTCTTCATTTATCTTGTGGTTTTATCTTATCTAATAGTTTTATTTCCTTGTTGTTTCATAATCACATCATTTTCACCATCTCCATTTTACCATCACCAACACCACCTTCCACCTTCGTTACCTACATCATACCATCATCACCGTCATCTTCTCATCTTTATTTCCTATAAGAAAAAAAATATAAAAAAAAATTAATTAAAAAAATTTTAATAGCAGTTGTAAAAAAACAAAAAAAACAAAAAAAATAACCGAGCAGCAGCAGTGGGAGCCCCACCGCCGCCGCCCATCTCCATCCAAGGGCAGCCGCTCCTCCGCCGCCCCTTCCTCACCGCCGCCCCTCAGCAGCGGGCGGCCGCTCCTCCGCCGCTCTACGCGGTCGCGCGTGGCGCCGCCGCCGCAGGGGCGCCCCACACCGCCCTCGCCTGCGCAAGGGCACTCACGCCCCCATCGCCCTCTCCTGCGCCACTCCGCCAAGCCACTAGCCCAAGCGCGAGCCGCGCCGCCCCACCGCCTCCGGCGTCGCCGCCGCTGCCAATGCCGCGGTGTGCCGCCCTCCTAGCGGCCGTGCGCAGCTGCGTCGGCGCCGGCGCCTCCATAGCCCTTTGGGTTCTTCATTCCATCGGCTCCAGGGAGAAGAAAGGTAGTTTTTTTTATTTTTTTCTTGTAAAAATTGTGTAAATTTTGTTTATAGTTTCTAATATTACAAACAAGTTCCTGTATATATTTGCTTTATAATTCTAGTTTATCTTTTTGCACAAAGACCCCTGTGTATGACTAGTAATTTGGATATCTGTTTGGCATCCTTTTATTCATTGAAAAATGTGTTCATGTTGAGCAACTAATTCTCTACATTATAGGTATTTGTTTGTATTTTTTGTGGTCTTTGGGGAATTAATTAAAAACGATTAACTGAAATTCTGTGTATTTTACCCAATCTAGACTCTTAAATTTATATCTCACACACAATTGCTCTAAAAATTCTACAAAAAATATTTATGATGCCTTGATATGTGATGAACTTACTGTCCAAATTTCATATAAAATGGAGATGTCTTGTGCCTGAAATAATTTGTAGAGTGAATTTAGTATTTGATTTTTGGTTAAATCCACGTATATCATTTTTACGAAATTTCAAATCTCCTGTATTCTACATCTAAATATCTTTTTGAGATAAATCTCTCTCTGACTAATTTGATAACATGGATTTAATAGAAATTATTTACTCAGTGTCACTCTATTTTCACTAAAAAATTCATAAAAAAATCATAAATTGTCAAAAAATTCCAAAAATATTATTATAGTCTCTTTGCATCATGTTTTCATTCCAGTAATTTTTTCATAATTTTTGCTTACTGTTTGTGTGATAAATTACGAAAAAACCCCTAAAAAGTGTACATTTATATTTATTGCATTTTAACTCCTAAAATTCTAAAAAAATATGTTTTGTGTTCCCCACTGGATTAGGACTTTAGGAAAAATATAATTTGGCTGAATTGGATTAATTTAACATTAAAATTAATTTGGCCTTGTTGTATGCTTTCTTAGTGTCGTAATTCACCCGCAACTTGCATTGGTATTTCTTTTTGCATTAAAAAAATCTAAAAAAATACCGCATTGGAAATCTAGATCTTAAATTTTGAATTAAACCCAAGTTATTCCTTTTCCTCCCTGAGTTCGACCCCGGACTTGCCCGGGATATAAATTAAAGCCGAGACACTCTTCACGGAGATCTTCTCTCGGTTCTGACCGAATCGCTAAGTACACGTGCTACAACGAACACGAATTAAACATCGTATTTAGCGACTCGTCACTCCCCGAGGACGAGTTATTGGAGAGGAGGTTTGCGCGGTAGTCCGACGTTCTGGATGGGAAGAGCTAAAATCTTTCATACACATGAGTTGGTTGTTCAATGTTCATAAGGGTATACTTTGGGAAGAAGATTGATCTAAGATGACTTCTGAGCCGAAACTGTATCAATGATGTGTAGAACTTGAAGGCTGTTGATATTAAAATTCTAAGTCTCACAGAAGTTCCGACACACAAATAATCCAAAGGTCAAGTTTAGTTTCACTTTCACCTTCAGTTCATGGTCATGGTATGGAAACCAATCTCATTTCACCTCATGGCATTTCTTTTTGATGCTCAGGGACGAGCATGGTTTAAGTATAGGGGGATGATGAATCGCGGATTCATCACTCTAAATCTCATTAATTAAGCTCAAATCCCTCAAAATCATCAGCATTTCTGCATCTATTCAGTATAATTAGCATTCATGCATGTTTTCATAAGAATTGCATTTTAGCATGAATTTCTGCACAAAATAAGAAGCCAAAAATCCAAGCCAAAAATGACCTGTAAATTATCTAACTTTCCAGATTTTTAACAAATTCATGCTAACTCCGAATGGCACAAAACCACCTCCACTATGTTCATATCACTCTTAAGAATAATGAAAAATATAAAAAAAATAACTAACATAAATAAGTGGATCAAAAACCCAAACCCTAGTTTCAGGATTTCCGGACTAAAAACCCCATATCTTCCCCATCCAGTGTCCGTTTTGATCCTACTCACTTTTGAACTAATATACATTCAATTACCTTCAAAACAAGATTAAGTTCAAGTGATTCAGAGCTCATATGTGAAAGTTGGGTTATGGGTCTCTTTTGTACATTGTATATTTTAGCTAATTTTGACCGAATATTTTATGTATATAATTAACCTATTTTAGTTCTTTTATTTTTGATTTGTCTTCTTTGATAAAAGTTTTATTAAAATGCATAAAAATCCATATCCATACTGAGCTTGAAATCAAAGAAACAAATTGAGTCTGAGTCGTCATTAACCCCCTGTACAAAATTGGTCCTTTTCATATTTTATTTTATTTCTTATTTTTCTTAATCAATAAAAATAAAAAAATAGATTAAGGTGTAAATATTTATATTTGTTTTTCTCATTTTTTCCGGATTTTTATCTGGTTTAAAAATGACATAAAAATTACAAAACCCAAAAATCCAAGTATTCAATGTACATGGGATACCCCAAAAAAATCACTTTGTGCATTCCATCGATTTTGGTTTTGATGTATTCAAGAAAGTTGTAGATCTCATCGAGACGAGCAATTTTCTTGAAGAAACTTTTCGATCCGAGGTCATTTGCTATTTATTTTGCATTTTACAAAATCTTTATTTTTTGAATTTTCTGGTGCTGACACGTGCCAGCTCCTGGAGCCGCCACGTGTCAGCCTTTTTTGTATATATTATTATATTGTTTTTATAAAAAAATTTTAAACACCGTGCGTGTGAGGCACGTGCCTCCAACGCGCGTGCCGCGCACGTGCCCTTCACTCCCTCTCACCCTCATGCGCCACTCGTCCTCCTCTCAGCCGCCCGATCTCGGCCGATCAGACGGCCGAGAACCCATCTTCTTCATAAGATCCCCCTTCCCCCTGGGAACCACCGCCGCGATTTTTTCACCGGAGATCTCACAATCACCGCCACCCGCCTCCGCGATTTCACCCCCGTATATCGCACGGCCAACCACCTCCGTATATCTCACGTCGTCTTCCATCTCTGGCTATCCCGCTCTCCAGCCCTATTTAAGAGCACCGCTGCACCCCAGACTCCCCCATCTTCCGTTCCTCGCCTCCGATCAGGACAACTGACTTGATCTGAGGGCTCTTCGCTCCTCGTCGCAGCCCGCTTCTCAGCCGTTGCTCCACTCCAGCAGTCGCTGTCGAGCCCCCACTCTCCAGGTACCCTCCGCCTCCGCTTCACCGTTCTTTATCATGACCTTCATCACTCTCTCTCAATTGACACCTCGCTACGGCGATCGTCGAGGCACGCCGGTCATTCTCCGCCGATCTTCACCATCTCAACTCCGCCTCCAAGCTTCCCATGAAGCTTCGCGCCTCCGCTTCGTTATCATCCACCTACATCGCCTCTGCACTCAGCTGCAGGGCCTTCAACGACGGCCACATTCAAGCTCAGCCATCATCTTCAACCCTCACCCCAGAGCTTCATCGACAAGGAACGAAGGCTATCTAGAAGCCCCGACGGCTACCGGAGCACCACCTGCTTCGCTCCGCACCGCCATTCCTTCGTCGCTCCATCGACGCCCGGCGGCCGTGTGTCGGCCAACACTCGCCGTCAGATCACAAAGGGCTCCAAGATTCGGTCGTTGAAGCATCAGCAATCTCTAGCCGTCAGATCAAAGGTTCATCAACGTTCCAGATCGGCTTCGAGCCTAACATCCGAACCAACGTCCACGCCAAAGAGCCTCGGGAAACCCGAGGCACGTAGGAAGCGCCACGTGGAGGTCTTCTCCCAAGCCTCTATCCAAGCTGTCCCAGGTCACTTGCCTCGCACGTGACTCGGTGAACAATTGTAGAGAAGCCCCCGGAGGTCTCCCAATTTGCGCCTCAGCCCCACCGACCAAAGGGGACGTGCCAATCACATGCCCCTTTGGAGAATTTGCATAAAGACCCTCTATAATCTTGGTAATTGCACTTAGATCCCACCTGCACTTTCTTTATTTATTTTATTTATTTTATTGCATCTATACCCCTGTCCTTCCCCTTTATTTCGAATAGTGATCTTGCGTTATTTTATTTATCCAAAAATAGCATGATGTTTCACAATTAATTCTCAATATTTTGACACATTGCGGACATTTTTATGATCGTTGGTTAATTAATAATTAATTATTGTGAAAAATTGCATATTTTATCCAGTTTATGCTCTTAAATTTGCCATTGATTAACCGTTGCTCTAAAAATTCCCGAAAAATCTCAGATCGTAGAATTAATTGTGCTTGACTTTGTGCCCAAAAAGATTTGCATTTGCATGCATAATTTGCCCTGTAAGAATCATTTTGCATATTTCAGTGTTTTATTTTTAATAGCTATTGAAACTAGTAATTTCGAGGTTTAGGATTTTTCTGAGGTCCATTACCTAGTGATAGGTCTTAAATAATTTTGTTCCTTGAAAATAATTATTTTTAATATTTATTATAATTAAATATTGAAATTTATTTTGTTTGTATTAAAAAATCCATAAAAAATTCATATTGCATCCAAAATTCCAAAAAAAAATACAAAGCATTCGTCTCATCATATTTTGCATTTGGCCAAGTTTCATATTTTTCGGACATCGTTTGATTGACTTTTGCTTTTTAGTCCCTAAAATAGGCCAAAATTGCATCTTGCATCCTTTATTGCATTAAAAATTTCAAAAAAAAGACTGCCTTGAAAACTGCGCACAAATTTTGATAGACATAATTCTAGGTTGTTCCTTTGCCTCCTTGTGTTCGACCTTGGGACTTGCCCAAGTAAAATAAACATAAAACCACTTGATTAAAAATTGATTAAATATTCTTGATTATTTTCTTGATCGATTCCGATAGCTGCCTACAACGAAAGACAAATAAAAACATCTCTTTTTACATGCATGATTTCAAACTCGTAAATAGCATGGAGGTTGATCCTATGAAGGTGGAAGTGATTTCAAAACTTGAGCCACCTACAAATTTGAAACATGTCAGATCATTCTTAGGGCACGTCGGTTTCTACCGATGATTTAT
The DNA here is from genome assembly GCA_037367405.1 of Ottelia alismoides. Classification (NCBI taxonomy): domain Eukaryota; kingdom Viridiplantae; phylum Streptophyta; class Magnoliopsida; order Alismatales; family Hydrocharitaceae; genus Ottelia; species Ottelia alismoides. The sequence goes on along the minus strand of JAZKJV010004547.1, from coordinate 182,513 downwards.
CAAGGATTTCAACAAAATTGCCCGACCCTTGACTGAGATTTTAGGCAAGGAGGCTGATTTTATTGTCGATGACAGAGTCTTCCCGGCCTTTACACAGTTGAAAGAAATAATCACACAGGCCCCTGTCCTTCAACCGCCAGATTGGTCCCTACCATTTGAGATCATGACTGATGCCTCTGATTATGCCATTAGGGCAGTTTTAGGATAGAGGAGAGATCATATTCCATTTTCTATTCACTATGCCAGCAGAACATTAGATGAAGCACAAAGAAACTACACTGTCACTGAAAAAGAGCTGCTAGCAGTTGTATTCGCCTTGGAAATTCAGATCCCATTTACTTGGATCCAAAGTCATTGTGTATACAGACCACTCGGCCATCAAGTATCATCAAGCCAAGATGGATGCCAAACCATGACTAATCAGATGGATCCTCCTGCTCCATGAATTTGATCTTGAAATTCGCGATAAACCTGGAGTTAAAAATGTGGCGATCGATTACTTGTCAAGATTACTAGAGCCAGACACTCCTGAGCAGAGCCTATTGCCGATCATAGAGACTTTTCTAGATGAAGCCATCCTGTCAATCACTACGCTCCCCTGGTCCGCCGATATTGTGGACTATCTTGTATCTAAGAAAACTCCATAAGATTGGCCTTAATCTTAAAAGAGACTAGTTCTTGTCAGATATCAATTTCTACCAGTGGGAGGATCCTTATCTCTTTCAAGAGGGGGTTTACTGCATTTGGAAAAGATGCATTCCTCAGGAGGAAGTCCACAGTGTCCTCGAGCATTTCCATTCCAGAGAGATGGGAGGACACCACTTTGGAAGAATAACGGAAGCGAAAGTCCTATAATGCGACCTTTGGTGGCCGACTCTATTCAAAGATGCAGATGATTTTGTTAAGCATTGCATTGATAGTCAGAGACTGGGGAGTACCATCGGAATGAGAGACATAATGCTTATAAAGTACTTTCAAATTTCTGACGTAGTTGATGCTTGGGGCATTGATTTCATGGGCTTGTTCCCTAACAGTCAGGGTTTTGAGTATATCCTGCTCATTTTCGATTATGTAAGTCGTTGGGTAGAGGGCATCCAAACCCGAGCTATCGACAGTCGTACTATCTTCTGATTTCTCAAGGATCACATTATTGTAAGGTTTGGGATCCCCAAAATTCTGATATCTGATGGGGGTAACCACTTCGTCAACAGAGAGGTGAAGAAACTAACACAAGAATTCTGCGTAGAACATTGTATCACCTTTCCGTACCACCCATAGTCCAATGTCCTGGCTGAATGTTAAAATAGGGAGGTAAAGGCAATATTGCATAAACTCGTACGCCCTGATAGGAAGAATTGATCACGATTGCTAGACTCGGTACTATGGGCCTATCGGACAGTGTACAAATCATTATTAGGAATGTATCCCTACCTCCTAGTATACGGCAAGCCATGCCATCTTCACGTGGAACTCATTCACAAATCATTATGGGCAATCAACATATGCAATTTGGATTCCAAGAAGGGAGGACAAAACAGAAAGTTGGATAAGAATCAGCTCCTTCAATTATGCGGATATGCATATGACAACAACATAATCTACAAAGAAAAGGTCAAAAGGTGGCATGACAGGCACATTCACCACCTTTGAGCCAGGACAGAAAGTTTGGTTGTTCGATGCAAAGCTCAAACTATTCCCAGACAAATTGAAGAGCAAGTGGACTGGGTCGTTTGTAGTGAAACAAGTGTGTGACAATGAAAGTATCATCATATCCGGTCTGTCAGCTGACGCGCAACCATTCGTAATCAACGGACAACTGCTGAAGCCATATCTCGAACATGACACATTTCTGTCCGTGGTCGATTCAATTCAGGTGGTTTACGAGGACAAATTCACACCCACAGCAGCCTTCCATGAAGACAAGGCCAACAAAAATATTTTTGAATAATGACCATTTTCTTCTTTTCCTTTTCTATTATTTGATTCTTCTGAAAAATCGTGTATGTCCCATACATCAATGATATACTTAGGATATGCTTCATCCTAAGCATAGGTGGACTGAATACACTTGGGTGCTCATTCTTTGATACCTCGCCTGTCTCCTCAACTTTTAACATCCTTTATATACCTAGGGATATTTTACTCTAAGTATAGGGGGAGACAGGCCGAGTCGTTGAATTATTTATTTACTCGTTTCCCACTCTCGACCCTCCCTACATAGGTATACAGACTGCTATACTTAGGATTAATTGATCCTAATTATAGGGGGGATGATCGACTATTGATTCTTTGGTCGTTGTAGTATAGACTTCTCTATATTTAGTATGAGTTATGTCTTCCTTTCTCTTCGATCTATGAGGCTAAAGCTAAGTATAGAGGGGTCAATATATACTTTGTATATATTAGCCATAACTCGTACTTTCGTATTTTCAATAAATATGGCTAAAACATTGAATATATATATACATATCCATCAAATTAGTTAAAAAAATGATGTTTATTGTTCCTCAAAATTTTTGTACATATTGATTAATAAATCATGTCAAAATGCTTATTTGGAAAATAGTTTGAAAATCCAATGGAAAAATATTTTGAAAACTATTTGGAAAATATTTTGTTAAATATTTTCAACCTTTGTAAAATATGTGGTTTGTAAGATTTCTTTTATTTGTGCGAAATAAAAAAGTTTGAAAAATGATTTGCAAATGTTTTGAAAAATGGTTGCAAAAATATTTTGAAAGATCTATCTATACTATTTGAAAAACCTTTGCAAAATGATTTTCATATGTGTGTAAATTTTTGTAAAATTCTTTGTAAAATTTATTTTGGACTATAGTTTTCAAAAATTGTTTGAAAAACCTTTGTCAAATAAGTTTGAGGAATATATACATCACACTAAAATTCTTTATATTGATAAAATTGACCCCATATCCCTTGTAAATTCTTAAAACCCTAACTTTTGTGAATATAAGATGCATCCCCATGTATATATTTGTACGTAGTGTTTATCCAAAATATTTTGTGCACAAAAACCACAAAAAATTTGCAAAACCAAAATACCAAAAACATTTGCAAAAAATGCATTTGCATCATCTTTTCAAAAATCCTTAAAAAGTTCAAAAATCTGAAAATTACATCACAAAAATATTTTCTTGCATTGTACAAAACATGAGCATTTTTCTTTGAATAATCTAAGCAATTGAACAAGTCCAAATAAAGTCTGAAGATTGGAGCTTTAAGAAGACCTTAATACACTTAATTTCAGAGGAACACATTAAGGACTTGAATTGGAGACAGATCACTTTGACTTAATTCTTTGGATTCTATAAGACTATGTTCACGAACCAATTCAATGTGCCTAAATAGAACCCTTCATATCATCCGTACGACTCTTGAGAAAGTGACTTGACTGGAAACCTCTCACTTAACACTTAGCTCAACCTAGATGTTCTATTGAAAAATCTTGGGTTCTATGTTGCGACGATGCAAGGCCGCTTCATGAAGGGTGGCTCAGGAACCATTCTTAGGGATTGTCGACACCGGTTCTCTAACCCACTTCTTTTGATAACAATGATATCTAAAGACTGGAGGTGGATTGAAATAATGCTTCGGATGAGGGATGGTCTACCGGTGTAACTTTCTCTAAGATCCCAAAACAGTGGGTGGAACAAAAGATGCTATATCCACCAGGGCACAAACAAGAATGCAGAAGCTACGCAAAGTCAAAGAAAATATTCAAAGAAGCCTTCAAGAAAAAATTCCACAAATATGAGCTTCAGAAAAAGCCTGCTTCTTGGTGAAGATCCGGTTACAGTGACCAACTTTACAAGGGAATAAAGACTACACTGATCCATTCCCACTTCGCTTCCCATTCTTCTATATCCTTACCTCATTCGGTTGTAAAGACCGGAAGCACCTGACCTTTGAAGGAAATATCTGACTCCACGAGGACGAGTTATTAGAAGAGCAGGCAACTTAGTAGTTCAATGGTTCTGTCTGGGGAGAGCTAAACAACTTCACACACATGGTTCTATCATTTCAAGGTAGCAGAAGTATGCGACTGAGAGGATGGTTTTGACTTCTCTGTGAATTGAACTGAATAATAGGAGTGTGGAACCTAATGGTTGTTGTGTCAGAAATCCTAACCTATAAGTGGTTCCGAACACATCATTAATCTAAAGGCCTTCTCTGAGCTCCAAACTTTGACATTATTAAGACAAGTTTAAAAGTTGAAAATTGTTCTAAGTTTCTTTCTTTTTCTTTTCTTAATTTTGTTCTCCGCACTTATAGGCATAAGTGTTCGCTAGGGACAAGCAAAGGCAAGTATAGGGGGGGTGATGAATCTCCATTTCATCACCTTTATTCTTTTATTTTGGCCTTTAAACCATAGCTAAATGCATGCATGAATCATTAATTTGTCAAAATAAACATTCACTAATTTGTACAAAATACTGTATATAATAATATATATTTATTGTATTTAACGCCAAAATCAAAGAATAAAGGAAAGAAAAGAAAAAGAGCAAAGAGTCAAGGACACTGAAGTGACCTAGCCCTCGAGACTTAGTCATCATGATTAATTAGTCGACAAGGAATAAAGTAGGAGGAGATAGGGCAGATAAGTGTACAGAAAATGCAGAGCAATCACTCTACTAAAATAGGCCAATAATTGCTTTTTGGGACCTATTTTAATCTTTATTATTTACACCGCAAATAATAAAACTTTGTACATGAAAGTTGGATATAATAATATATATAAAAATACAAAATTTATTTCACATGAAAATAATAAACAGTGTACATTTTATGCACAAAATAAGATTAAAAAATCTTGACTTCCCAAACTCATATCTCTTAAATAAAAACTCAGATTATATTAAAATCACCTTTAATTGTATATAACATTTAATAAGCTATTTGATGAAGGTTTCATATTTTTTTGGAGTTAAGGAGTGAAAGTTAGGTTTTGGACCCCCTATGGTATAGTACACTTGATTAAAATAATCATTTTATTTATTCTTTATTATTTTTATAATTTTATATCTTTATAAGTTGGTAAAAATTATTTATAATTTATGTACATATTTAAATAGGAATAAAACAATAAAGAAAACACTAAAAAAATATGTAAATAAAACACATTGATGAATTACATATAACTATACCTATATAAATAATGCACCTATTTATTCAAGTTTATATATTACATCAGGAAAATATAATAAAAATATATCTGAGAATAAGTCATAATCATATAAAATAATAAACTAAAAAAATAAAATTAAAAATACAAAATAAAAATAAAATACCTAAAACATAGTTAAATATACCTATATATGTACCCTAAAAAATAACTTGTAAATAAACACCCCTAAAAATAAATAAAATTACGCATAAAATACTACAGAAAATTAGAAATATTTTTTTATTTTATTACCTAAAAATAGTAGAATCAAATGCTAATTATTATTCATTTCCCAAGGTATTTTTGCCTTGAAATTTCCTTGTTGGTCCACATGGACCAACCAGGTGCATTCAATTGTTAACCACTGATCAATTGTTCGGCCCCCCTTATGACACCTATCAGAACTCACGAGGCCGCCTTCTTCTCCCATTTTCCCACGCCTCCTCCACCACTCATGACCCTCGAGACCACCACTATCATGTGCCCCCTTCATCACTTATCCATGCCCATCCTAGAATCTCCACCTATTCTCGCTTGATCGCACGTAAGATCCCCTCGAAACATGCAAGAAATTCACCTATAAATATAATCCCCTTAATGATTTTGGCTTTTCGATCCCTTTTCTTGGGTGTTCTTCCAACTCCCCTTCTCGTCGTTCGATCAAGAACATCAGTCCAGATCTAATCTGAATTGTTGGTTATTCACGAAGGGGTACATGATAAGCATTGCCCGATCAACCATGTCGCGACTTTTGGACCCTTTGATCCTGGTGTTTAAGTGGTAAAATTTCATAGATCCCCTCCACCTTTTTGTATTTGCTATCAAGTCTTGTAAATATTTTATCTAGTTCAAAAACTGTTGGATAAATTACATGTAACACCCTGAACATTTTATATATTGCTTTTTAGTCCTCGCTAGAGTCGCATGCAGGCGCATGTTTATATTGTAAAATTTTCACTTAAGCCCTCGTGTTTATGTAATTATCTTTTAATATATAAAAGCCGAATATCAGTATTAACTTTTCGAAAAAATTGCTCTGTAACCCTTGCTCTTATTTATAATTGCAGTTTTACCCTTGTCAGGATGAGTATTTTTATGCTTTGTTTTCCATATATTAAAAATAGTTTCCATGCCCCAAAAATTATCAAAAAATAGGAGTAGGTACCTGGATGTATGCTTGATCATGCCGAAATTTTATTTTTGCATTTTATGCATGGTTCCTATTTCCTAAAACATAAATAGTACATGGCCAGCCCCTATTTTCCTTAAAAAAGCCAAAAAAATATAAAATCACTTTGAAATGTCCCCAAACAAATATTATAGTAGTATTAACCGACAACCCAAAAACCACTAAATATAGGAAAAGAAAACACTTTAAAATTGAAAAACCCCCAAACCTATATAAAAATTTGCAAAATCCCTAAAAATTCAAAAAATAACGATTTCTATTATACAATTTTTTATATTAGTATCTTTATTTTAAAATTAATTTATAGAAATTTTGAAGCTATTTGATATTTTCATCTCCAATTTAAATCGGCCTTGTATTTTAAACATGTTTTAAGGTACTTCCAACTTTAAAAATATATAAAAAATAGAAAAAATTCCCAAAAAATTATAAAAACATTAAAAAATATTTAAAAAAATAATTCATTTTCTTTATTTTGACAATTATTATTCTTTATATCTATCCTAGTCTATATTGTACATATACTTTATATACAACTTTAAAATATATTTTAAAAAAAGAAAAATATAAAATTATAAAAAGAAAAAAAATATAAAATCAGAAAATTAAAAATCGAAATATAAAAATATAAAACAAAAAGAAATTAAAAATTTCTATTATTAAAAACCCACATCATTTGATAAATATTGTGCATAGTTATATATACACATGTACTTATATTATTTATTTATAAATAATATATAGTGCTACATCGTATATTCCCTGTGTTCAACACCCTACTCCACTTGTCACTATATGCATTTTATAGTAGGGTTTATAATAAATTTTGATCCACACCATGAGTGATCACAATAGTGATTGGACATCTTGCCTTGTGAGATCTCTAGAACCTCGTGGGAATCCTCTATTTCAGAGACACAACCTCTCAAGTAGCCTATAGTACAAGGATAAAGTGATGACATGGCATGATTCTCACATCAGCCATAAACAGTTTGAGCCGAACCAGAAAGTATGGTTAATTGACGCAAAGTTGAGATTGTTTTCAAGAAAATTACAAAGAAAATGGAAGGGACCATACTAGATTAGAAAGGTGCACAACAACGGTAGCATTGACATATCTGAGTTGTCTTTTGAGTCCACCTTTTGAGTCAATGGTCAACACCTAAACCATATCTTGATCAGATCCGCTTATCATTGATGTTGTCCCTATTCAGTTTGTATGATATGTGTTCCTTGACCCACATCATCTGCATCTCATGCCTGATTTTCACTTCTATCTCGCCTCTATATAGATCCCTATTGTCTATATCATTCATTCATTTGGTTTAATAACCCAGATCCATCTTGTGATTTTGCTATACTTAGAATGTACTTAATCCTAAGTATAAGGGGTATTAGACTTGTGATTATCCATTTCTCCATTACCTCTATTTTTGATGCCTTTGCTCAGGGATATTGTACCTTAAGTACAGGGGAGGTAATATCGGCACATTCTACTCCTTGTTTTTCCCTTTTGTGTACAGTCTTCTATGCTTAGGATTGCTTGATTCTAAATATAGGGCGGATCACCGACTTCTATCGATTTTATTCTTTCATTCTTTTGAGTCGTTATAATATGGCATTCTTTTCATTTCTTTATACTCAGCACGAGTTATGTCTTTCTTCATCGCTCTCTGATCACTCTGAGGACATCGTTCGAACTTAGTTTGGTGGGTGTCGTATATATTATATATATACTTAGCCATAACTCGTACTTTTATTAACATGCCTATTATTTATAAAACATGAATAAAAATGCTTTGAAAATATTTTCAAAATTATTTGTAAAAATCTTTGCAAAATTTATTTTTATACAAATTTTGTAAAAATGTGTTGTTTGCAAAAAGATTTGTAAAATTATTTTCCGTATAAAAATAAGGTGCACTGTACAAAATTTTTGAAAATTATGTGAAAATAAAATGTTTGCAACAAAAATAGTTTGTAAAATTGTTTGTAAATGTTTGTAAAACTAGTTTTAAAAAATATTTGCAAAATTATTTTGCCACATAAGGAAATAAGTATGTGGTATGAAAACTACTTGTGTGTGTGTTCTGTACATAAAAAACCATAATCTACCCCTAAATTCTTGGTACATAAGTATTTTTAATAAAGCCAGCACAAGATCTTTTAGATAAAATACATGTGTATATAAACCCTATAATATAAACCTCTTTTTAAACATGTACATATTTTGGTGAAATCTTTACTTTCTTTTACTTATTTCCAAAAATACCTAAAATTTTGAAAATTAAAAATTTGCATAGTTTGGAAAAATTCCAACCAAAAAGAGTTTTGTAAATATTTGCATGAGCATTCTTCTGCATCGTGGTTGACATTTAAACTAGTCTGGAATAAAATTGAAGAATGGAGCTTGGTTAAGACCTCAATCCTTTTAACTTCAGAGGAACCTTATAGGATTTGGGGTTAAGACTTTTCAAGTCCATAGAGACTTAATTCTTTAAGTTCACTAGGCTATGTTCACATGTCATCTAGATTAGCCTAAGTAGAACACTTAACAATGCATGCATGACTCTCAAAGACAATGGCTTGACTTGGATAGGCACCTTACATGTTGCTCAACACGGATGAGGTGGTGAGGAGGCAGAATCCTTTGGCTTGGAGTAGCATACGCAGGTAGTATAAGTAGCCAGAACCTCCTGTCCTCCTCTAGGGAGGGATGTGCACCTCAACCTGGTCTAGTAGCATTGAGGTCTAGTGACAGGATGATATAGGTTGCAATAATGCTTCAAAAGAGGGATAGACTACTAGCTCAAGAAGAAAAACTCCGTATAAAAATGCTGCACCTTGTCGATATGCTATATAGATGTCAAATAAAACGTGCAAAATTGCAAAAACTCCAAAATGGGACATGCCTAATTGAAAATAAAATGCCATTCAGAGTGTACATAGTGAATAAGAAAAGCTCATGTATTCCACTATCTCATCTCAAGGAAGCTTGCAGCTGGGGACTTAGCTACATTGGTTAAGCTCCAAGGGATACGTGGCAACATTGGTCACGGTTTATTATCTCCTTTTCCCCTCTTCTTGAGTTGGTTGTACTTGAACTTAGAAGGGAATATTCTACACCTTGATGAAAGAGTTGCTAGACTTGGGAATTAGAGTTACCTCGTTGAGGGAGGTTGTTTCTTTGCCAGTTTTTAGGTGGGGAGCTACATATCACTTACACAGTACAAGGAAAGATTCATAGTCATTAAAGTTTGCACATGTAAACTTGTTCTGACCTAGTTATTAAGGGGACCTAACCATAGAATTGTGGAACTTGAAGGTTGTTAAGTCTTAAACCCATTTCCTAATAAGGTTCCACCAAATTAATAATCCAAAGGTCTGGCCGAGCTGCATGCTTCAATTTAATGAATATAAGTTTAATGGTCAACTTTGACACTTTTTTTCTTTTCCTTCTACTTTCACTTCTTTTTCAAATAATTGTTTTCTAAGGGACTAGCAAAGATAAAGTATAGGGGGATGATGAATCTTTGATTCTCATTCTTTATTCTTTTAATTTAGCTTCATCTTTTAGCAAAAACATCTATACATATGTGTAAATAATAAATTACCATTGTGCATACCTCTGTTAATATTCCATAATTAGCATATATTTTCCAAAATAAAAGGAAAAAAATAAAAGAAAAAGAAAATAAGGATGTAATTATGTAATAAGTACATATTGACCCAAACCCCGAGATAAGGTCAATAATTTCCCTGATCGACAAGGAATGAAGCAGGGGGAGATAGGGTCTTATGCTGCATATATTTGCAAATAATTATATATAATAATTTTAAATAATATTTTGTGCATACTACGTTTTTAAACACTTGTACATATCTCCAAAACTAAAATAAAAATATAATAAAAATTATAAAACATAAAATAAATCAAAAAAACAAAACTTTTTTGTACATTTACCACACTTATACATATTGTGGATGATACCTATTTATTTAAAACCTTTATTTATTTTGTAAAAATCAAATAAAAATTCTTTCATGTTATTTAAATTATGTTATAAATAAGTAAAATATAAAATAAAATGTATTTTTGTAAAAATAATAAATTAGAAATATATGTATGTAATATATAGGTATATTATACATGTACATATTACACTATACTGTATATACCACATATACATATTTTATAAAAATAATTAAAAGACATAAAAAATAGTTTCTAAAATAATAAACAATTTTATTTTGTTCATATTTATTTTATAAATGTTTGCTATTTTTATTTAATACTCTTTCATTTTGTAAATTCCTAAATTATTGGTCCACCTCAGAATGTTGACCGCAGTCAATCCTTCCCCCCCAGTCGGGTCGGGCCCGATTATGCTTTGTCGGAGCTCCTTCTCGCCATTACCCTGCCCGACTTCGACCTCCATTTGCCTTGAGATTTGGATCCAAGATTCCTTGTGGATTCGAGATTTTTGCGGATCCCTATGTTGGTCTGGATCTCCCTAGGGTTTTGAGTTTCCTTTCGATTCTTATAGTCCCTAAGGCATCACTATAAAATCTCCTCTCTGCCACTCTCACTCACTAGCTCATGCCCCGCAGCTACCTTCCTCCCTAGCCACCTCTCGAAGTGTGACAGCCTTCTAGAGTCCCCTTTGGAGCTTGGTTTGGTGGCTAAATTGGCCGCAGCTCAAGAATGTGGTTGGAGCTCCACCACATGAAGCCTCTTCTGCCTACCGTAGTAGGATCGAGGCTATAACCTCACCATTCCCCTCGTCGCAGTTCGCTGACCACCGTAGCACCTTCAGGTACCCCCATTTTTCCTGCAGTTCCATTTTCATTTAGATTCCATCCTTTAGCTCTGTCTGCCATCTTTACTCCGACTAGCCAGTTAGAGACCCGTACCTTCCATCTGCCTACACCGATCACATCCCTAAAACATTGTCAACCTTCCCCCACGACCTAACCACCCTAAATCTCGCTCACCAGAGTGAGATTAGGCTCGACGTCTTTCCCCCCATTTCCGTCAGACGTCACTTGCATTCCCCCGCCACTTCTCTATATGTTTACCTGCAATAACATGATCGGAGCAAAGCCCCCAAGTCTCTCTCTCCTTTGCAGGGGCAGGCACACATGAGGCAACTGATTCCGGGCTTCTGCTGCTTAGGCGGAGAAGCTCCAGGTGGTGGAGCACCACCACGCCTATCCGACTGTTCATCACCTCATCGAATCCAGCCAATCGAAGCGGGGCACCATTGCAAAGGTGCCTGACCTCTGGAGCATCAATCTGACCAACAGATCGCCACATATAGACGATCGAAGTTCCCCAGTCACCAGTTCTACCATCACCTTTCACGTCCGTCGAATCTGAAGGCTCTTGCCCAGATTTGATCTGAGCGGTACGTCCATCCCCTTTTCAGAGGGTTTAGATCAGCTTTTCAAGGGGATCTGACATGCATGTTCACCTGCGATCTGAGCCGTCATATCCACCTCCTAATGGTCATCAGGGTCATACACTGTAACCGAGGTCAGAACCATCAAATTGAGCCATGCGTCGCCTCCCTCCTACAAGGGTATTTTTTCATTTTTTTCCCTTACAGATCTTTTTATTTTGTTTTAGTCCAATAAAAATAATATGTACTTAAAACATTTGCAGCAAGACTCCTGTAGTTTTATATTTGCATAATAGTCCAGTCGAGTTGAGTTTACATGCGTCCATACTGGTTTTTGTGGGAAATTTACATTGCATGTCCTGAACTTTTTATTTGTTATTGAATGCTTTAAATATTTTGAGAAATTAGATTATACCCCTTATTTTCCTGGATTCACATGATGTACATGTGCTTGCTGGGTTAATTGCATAGAGGCCATTGAACTTTTAAAACTTGTTATCTGCTAGGCCTTAGGAGTTAAAATAATTGCATATTGGTCCTTGTAACCTGTTTTTAATTACTTGTCTTTTATTTAGTGCAATAAATAATATATTAACTCTAAAAATTGTCCAAAATGTACTTCTGGTTCCTGATTGCATGTATTATTTGTGGTAATTTTTGCTTGTTAATTTTCATTCATTTTCTATTATTAAAAATTTAAAAATACCATAAAAGTCCCTATTTGTTTTGAAAAATACATAAAAATTCAAAAATTCATTTAAAATTTCTATAAAAATTAATGTAGTTGCTTGTTGTTACCTTTTAACTCGTATATAAATTTTGTTGAAAAATACTTTGTAAAAACCTTAAAATTTGCAAACCACTTAAAAATTATAAAAATCATATAAAATCATAGAAAAGTCCAAAAATATTGATTTTAATTTCTGTTCATAGGAATTTTTCTCTAGTTTATTTTAAAATATTATGTAAGATTTTTGAGCTTTTTACTTATTTTTAATTTACAAAACAGTCTTGGTTATCTACTATTTATCATTTTTATCACTGTTTGATTTTTAGAAAATTACACAAAAATCTGAAAAATACTTAAAAATTACCAAAAACACTATAAAATATATAAAACCTAAAAATATTCTTACTTTAATTTTCTGAGTATTTTTGACCCATTTGAAAAATACAAAAATATTATGTGTATTCATTTTTTGTTCCGTGTACTCATTTCCTTCATACTGAAAAAATAAAAATTTGAAAAACTAAAAGCAACTAAAAACACCTTCATTCCTGAAATCTACTACTTAGTTTATAATTGTGCTCCTTGAGTTCGACCCTGGTCGCTATACCATATTAATAAAGTAGAAAATGATTTGTTTGTTTGATATCTTAGTGGTTTATTTTCTCGTTGATCGATTCAATTGATTTAGGAAAATGACATCTGCTGTTTAATCCACCTTAATCAGCTCAAAAAGATTGCATCATCAACCACCTTCCCGATGTGGTTCACCCAATAAAGGGCATTGTCTTGCATGCTAAACAAGAAGGCAGTCATCTTTATCACTCCCAACGGGATGTTGGTATAGTGGGTCATTGCGCAAATGTGGTTGAATTGTTGTAGGAAAATGTAAGGTTCCTCAGTAGTGATGCCGTGAAATGACAGAAGGAGAGACAAAAACTATGGCTTCACCTCAAAATGGACATGAAATGCTAGGTCCTGAGTCCACTCTGTAATGTGTCATGCCCCAGGGTTATGGGTATGCTTCAATGTGGGCTTGGTGTAGGGGTATCTCTCCTCCCCCCTCCTCCTACATGGACAGAAAAGTTCTCAAAGTTCTCCCAATTGAATTCTCCCTCCTCACGAGCTTCCCTTTCATCTGTCTTCCTCTGCAGATCACTCAACATCTCTTGGAATGTGGTCTGGTCTAAGTCCTGATTGGTCAGCTAATGTTGGATTGCTTATATGGATGTGAGAAGCTGACTATTGACCTCAGCATGTGTAGTGTGTTGTTCATTCTCATGAGTCTGCTTGGGGATGGGCTGTTGGGGTCCCTTTCCTCTACCACCGACCATTTCGATTTCTGCTTGTGACACTAGCTCGAGATCGGGTTCTTGGTCTGCACATGGAAGAATGCCCCGATCAGTCTGATTTGATGCACCATATATAGAAAAGTGTTATGTGTTAAGGTCAACATAAAATTTCATTAAGGATGGTGAGTTATATGGAGTGAAATCAATTGCCATCCAAAATGGGCAAAGTTCGGTACAAGAGTGATCCCGGATTATTGGAGAAGATGGGGACTCTAGAGATCGGTTAGCGGAGTCCGAACCAGGGCTCGAGAATCACCCTGAATTATTGGAGAAGTAGAGCATATGGAATCAATGTAGGTGTCGATAGAGTCTCCACTAAGCCATCCATGTATCTCCATATGGAAGTTTAAGAGGAAGATCAATATAGAGGAAATATACAGAGGTTAACGAGAAATAAAAAGAATGTAAAACAATAGAATGGCTCAAAGTGTGCAAGGGTCAAAGAGGATGAAAGAAAGCAAAATGGTGCAAATGTGCGATATTTTTGATCTTGACCTAAATGAAACTAACAATCAATCTTCAAAATAATGTATTTACCAACTTGACTCGTGAAGCTGTGAAGGTTTGATCATTATCTTTGTGAGTTTTAGATTGTTTTCAGGCAATTTATCTTTTAACAAGTCCTTAAAGCGCTAATCCTATAGGAGAAAGAGTACTATCAGAAAAGTATAACGTACTTGTCCTCCTCCTTTGTAACCTATAGTCTGCACTTTTTAAGGTCCTTGTATCCTTCCTGGATCCCTACTCAGCCAATGAAATAGAGGGAGTAAGACGATAGGTGAAACCACTACTTCCAACCTCGCTCGCAACGGAATCACCCATGAGCATGCAAGGACCTATTCGGACGCAAGACGATGAGACAGACACCCCCATGAAGGTGTGGCCTAAGCTCAATACTTCGGACAAGCTCGACATTCTACATAATAGAGAACATCATCGTTGACCAAGCCCTACTTGTCCACGTATGATAAAAGCACCGATACTTCGGAAATCCAGGTGGTACACAAGGCAGCCACAGACTGGGTTTTGGGTTCTAATCCGTATGATAGCGCTCACTTGTAGGGATGGAAACCTTCCAATGCTACCTGAAAATAAATGAGGGCTTTGCTCGCCCAATACAATGAGTCTAATTAATTAATTTTATTCAGGTCAAGTATTTTTAATGATTCCTTTTTTATTTTATTTGTGTTATCACTTTCTTTAAGTAGATTCAATACAAATTCCTAATGATTTTTGTATTTTCTTTGAATTCCTATGTTATCCAAAAACAGAGGGAGCTAGCGGCAAAGCAATGCAAGGCGACATTAAGATGGAAATCTCACCTTAGTGCCTAAATGATGAATGCTCAGTAGAGGACTTATAGTGCTTCACAACGCTCTCCATGAGGGATGCAAAGTACGAATGGATAAACCTATGTTATATGCTGATATGCACACAAAAATCATTCTAAGCAGACAATTGATATACGTGAAGAACCAAGTGCTAAACACTCGGTAATGACACCAAGGGTCCGATCTTCGATGCCACTTGGTGCCCACCACAGCGGGCCTTGCAAGCGATACCTCTCTCGGCACGTGGTCTCAAGTCCAAATGTTTAACAATTAGTTTAAACTAAGTCCAAATGTGAAGACTATAGGTGCATGAAATGATAGTTAGGTGTTTGACCATAATTTACACGATCAAGCAAGCCTAAAGACTAAGGGCTCATTCCACAAAATAAATGAAAATAAAGTAGAAAGCACAAAGCATGAGAAACAAAGAAAACAAAGCGATAAAAAGCATGGAAAACATGGTAAGCCCCCAAGTGAACAAACATTTGGGAATTGGGCCTGAGTGTCCAAAGTCCAATGTAGCTATATTATTAAAAATTAATAGAGCGGAAATAAAATATCTCTATTAAAAAAAGAAAATAAAATATAGCTAGGCTACTATCTCTCTCTCTATAGAGCCTCCAGCACTCTCCTATCGGCTAGGTCAGAATAGCCAACTCCTCATCCCAAGGATGTGTAGAATCACCTATATGGTCCTCCTCGGTCCGTGGTCCCTGCAAGAAGACAAAAAGAAGAGATGTCAGACAGTTCAAAAATGATAATCAAATAAAAAGAGATAAATGTAAAAATATCTAAATAGTATAAAAAGACAAACTACTCTGCAAACCAATTCCCCCGACAACTGTGCCATTTGATGACATAGATTTTACAAGGGTCTAAAATGGTATCCCCATGGAAGCGAAGATATCTTGTCGCTGAGGTGACCTCTAACAAAACTCGTGGTCAATCAACAATTAACCCACATAATGAGTAAGTCAAGCAAGTGTGAATCAAAATTTATTATACCATACTAAAGATGTAAAGTGACAAGCAAGTAAGGGTAAACTCAGGAAACAAATGTGTAGAGCAATGTAAAACAAAACAATCAATCACAAGGAATTTATCTTTTCAAACACTTAGTCAATTTATGATTTTTGTGAGTTTAAAATTTTAAGTTTTTTATATTTTATATTTTTAATTTTTATAATAATATTTTCTTTGTATATTTTTTTTAATTTTAATTTCTTTTCTATAATAGAGATATAAAATATATATGTAATATATAAAGATATATATACGATATAGTGTAATATATATAAATACTAATAAAAAATATAGAAAATAATTTTTTTTTGGATTTTAAATAATCTTCTACTATTTTTGCAATTTTTAAGTATTTTTGCTAATTTGTGAATTTTTAAAATAAAAAATATCCCAAATCAGGGATTAAATAAATAGGCCGAATTGAAATGAATATTAAAAATAGCAAACAATATCAAAATTTCTTCAAATCAATTTTATAATTTTATAAAGAAAATTTAAAATAGAAAATGATGTTTTTGGAGTTTTTTGAATTTTTTAGATTTTTATAAAGAATTTTGGGTTTTCTGAAATTTTAAATATTTCCTTTTCTATTTTAATGTTTTTGGTCTGAAGGCTCCAAATACCTAAACAAAAAATGGGAATTTACAAAATGATTTTATATTTTCATGGGTTTTTTACATCAAACATGGAATATTTGTACCCTTTATTTTATAAAATAGAAAAAGTCCTAAAATGAAATCCAAAATTATATTGTGAATCTACATACTAACTGGCATATAATCCATTTTTTGGGGATTTTTCAGAGCACAGATACTATTTTTAATAAATATAATAAATGCGCAAAAAATCAATGAACTAGTAGGGGCGTATGTGTAATTAAAATTAAAGTCCATGGCCTTTCTACAATTTTTTCCAAAATTATATAACTTGAATTAAAAATTCATGTTCTAAAAAGAAATACGAAAAGTCACGGGGCTTATATGCAAAATACCCACATCACGGAGGACCACACGTAAGGTGAGCTAGAAGGGACCAATGTGAGATATCAAGAACTATAGGGTTTTACTTGAAATTTACCCAAAAGTTTTTAAACTAAAAATATATGTTACAGGACTAAAATAAAAAATACAAAAAGGTGGGTGTAGGAATGTAATTTGCCCCTCAAAGCGCGTATCCAACAGTCACAGGTTCTTAACTTATCCATGTGGCAGGCATCGGACGACATGTACCCTTCGTTCACCAACGATCGAGATTAAATCCCAGATCTGATCTGATGGCTGGAGGCACGAGCTATCCAACGATTCTGGTTCAATCTAGGCATGGGGCATCGGAAGTACTGGGAAGAACTGGTGCCTGGGTGAACTTCGATCGGTCGAATCTCGTAATGGGTGGCTCTTCTCCGAACTCTAAAAGCTTCAAAAGGGTGTTGGTGTCCTTCCACACTGGTGAGGAGCTCCAAAATGGTGTGTGAAAGTCTAGACCTGTCAAGCGGATCACTTGGACCTGGAGGTCTTCCCTGAGCTTCGATGAGCCTCAAAGAGGTGTCCTTTCTCGATCCTTCCTGCAAGGGTTAGTCAACGACAAAAAGGCAAAGCTCCAGAGAGCTTTATGGAGTGGAATGGATGAAAGGTGAAGTGGATGGAGTCCCTCCGGGGGCATCGAGAAGGTGGAGAGGGGCGATGGGACAACGATAGGCGAGGTGGAGCTTGACGGAGGTGGCCAGAAAGAAGTGGCGAAGCTGAAGCTCCGGTGAGGGCGGAATTTGGAAAATGCGATGAACCAGATAGAATCAACTGAAAATTAAGCTAAGTTTATGATAATGATAAACTAAGGAACAAAAAGAATGGAAGAAATAGAAGCTTACCGTTAAGACAAGACCTAGCGCTGAAGCTCCAACGATGCCGGTGGAGGAGCTTCGATCGCTCGATTTAACGCTCACATGCCATAATGGAGCACCAGTGAGGTAGTTGCTGTCACCGGCTTTCTCAATCCGAGCTCAGGTTAGAGTTAGGCGGAGCGAAAGTGGATCAAGAATGTGAGGTTCGGTGGAGGCGATATCTTATAGGGCTTGACTTTGATCGAAAAATCCCTGAGGCACGGGGGTTCCTTGATCAAGGAATCATCCCCACGTGCATCTTCGTAGATCGAGGCAATAATTTGAGGGGATTTTGATCTAAAATAATGTAAGATATTGTGGGGGAAAATCAAGGGGATGAGGGTGCGAGACTGGCGGGCACTGGAACTAAGGGGAGATAGGGGAGTTGACCACGGTCAACCCGCCTCTCCCCTGATTGGTCCACGTCGGCCAAGTAAAGATAAAACAGAGATAAAAAAGAAGTAATAAATAGAAATAAAATATAAAACAATTTTATCCGACAAAACTATAAACATAAAAAAATTATTATTAATATGATTTTTATTTATTTTTTTGGAATTATTTATTACAAATTAGTTTTTAGGGTTTCATTTATAGGTTTAATTACCTATGTTTTGAGTATATTATTTTTATTTTTTATTTTTGATTTTATTATTTTATTTTATTAATAATAAATTATAAATTAATTTTATATACATAAATATATTTTTTTATTTTTCTGATATAATATGTACACTTAGATAAATAGGGGTACATAATATATAGGTATAAGTATTATATATTCATATATTATTTATATACATATTTAATTTTTGTAATTTCTTTTTGGTTTTACTATTTTAAATATGTAAATATACCATAAATAATATTTACAATAGTATAAAAATTAAAAAATAATAAAGATTAATAAAATGAATATTTTATATAAGTATATTATACAATAGGGGTCCGAAATCTAACTTTTACACCTTAACTATAAAAAATATGAAACCACCTTCATTATATAGCTCATTAAAAGTTATATACAATTAAAGATGATTTTTATATATTTTGAGTTTTTATTTGAGAGATATGGGTCTGGGAAGTTATGATTTTAGTTTTTTGTTTAGAGTATAAAATATACACTGTATATTATTTTTGTATAAACTCAATTTTTTATTTTTCAATTTATTATAATCAACAACTTTCATGTACAAAGTTTCTTTATTTGAGGTGTAGAAAATAGAAAATAAAATAGGTCCCAAAAATGACTTCTTGATGAATTAAAGAATATGGTTTTTATTGTCATTTTGGCCCTTATCTCCCTCTACTTTATTCATTGTCGACCATGTCATCAAGATGCCTAGGTCTCAGGGTTTAGGGTCATAAAATATCTTTGGTATTTCATTCTTGCTCTTTTCTTTTCTTTATTCTATAATTTTGGTATTAAAAACTATATTTTAGAAACAATAAAATCGAATAAATAATGAGTGTTAATTTTTACAACATAATGCTATATACATGCATTATCTAGGGTTTTTAAGGCCAAAATGATATAATAAAGGCGATGAAATGGAGATTCATCACCTTCTCTTCTTTTTCTTTTCTTCTTTATTCTTTTATTTTAGTGTAAATAAGCGATAAATATACAATATTAATAAACAATGTTAGATTGTTAATTAATTGGAATTAGTTATTTTTTACAGATATTTCGCCAAGGATTTTTCGCTAACATAAAAGAATAAAGATGTTGAATCATGGATTCATCAGCCTATTTATTATATTTATTATTTTCTATATTTAAATACATTAAAAATATCTAAAAATTTGCAAAAATTATAAGAAAAAATCTCAAAAATAGACAAAATATTAAAAACACAAAAACATTTTTTTTATAAATTTTGAGTATATATAAGAATATTTAAAATCATAATATCCTATATAGCCTTTTTTAGAGAACAGGGGGTGACATCCCGAGCTGGGACTCACCGCACAAAGACTTTATATATTAAAAAGTGAGAGAGACATTACCTTGTGGACCAGAATCAATATAGGGAAAGACAGAAAGTGACAACATTTTCAGAATAGAACCTTTGATTTTTAAAAATTAAGTCATTTCTGTCTCGCCATATGGACCAAAGAATTGCAAATGGCAAAGCGCAATCGTCGGTCGAGTTCCTTCCAACGACCCTTATTGATCTCCAGAAATCAACTGAGCCAACGTGTGTGACCCACTATGCTCCTAACTCCTTCCAATCCTGCTCCGACAAAGGACATGTAAAAAATAAATGCTCTGCATCTTCTGTCTGTGCACCACATGTCACACTAGGTGTCTGAAATGCCAATGAGCCTACCCCTTATAGCTTTGTCACATATTCTACCCCTTCTGAGGCACCATAGGAAGACTTTCACTATGCATGGGATGTTGCTCGCCCAAATTATCTTCATATCTATCTTCATGTCCTGGTCCAGATCATCCGCTCTCCCTCTGAATATCATGTAATGCCTTCTTCACTAAAAAACCTCCCCTCCTCCCAAACAAAACGATCCCTCCCCAGAGAGATACAACTAGGTGAGGACAGTTCTGACTGCAATCTAACCATTTCCTCCTATCTTTGGTTTGTAAGGTCCGACAGAAACTGTGGTACCAACGAACCAGACCCACCAGCATCCGCTACAGTACACTCCTTGTTTGCTGCCAATGCAAATAATCTTGGGATCCTATCATAGAGTATCCTATCTCCCATCCAGTTGTCCTTCCAAAATCAAAAGATCACCCTAGTTCCCACCTTTGATGTCATGGCTGGCTTGAGCTGTGGTAAAATGTCATGAACCCCACTCCAAAGGGACGATTCGAAATGCATTCTTCCAACCTTTAGGGAGCCTTTGACGCCATAGATGGTACATAAAAGCTTTATAGCCAATCTATTTGTGTTACCCAAAATCTGCACCACCCACTTTGCCAAAAGGACTTTATTCATGCAGCTCACATCCTGAATTCCTAAGCCTCCTTCACTTTTCTGCCTTGTTAGCTCCTCCCATCGAATCAGGGGTATGTCTGATCTCAGTTGCTTCCCATCAGACCAGAAAAATCTTCTCATCATTAACTCTATCTTCTTTCTGACCCACACCGACATCATTCGCGTTGAGAAGAAAATGATAGGGATTGTTGAAAGCAAATATTTCAGGAGAATCAACTTCCCACCTTAGATAGTGTAACCACCTTCCATCCCTTCAGTCACTACTCGAATTTCCTAAGGACCATGTCCCATTCCATCTTTCTGAGTTTGCACGCCACTAGAGGCAATCCCAAATATGAAATTGAAAGCTCAACCAATGGGCACCCTAAACTCACAGACCTTCTTCTACTCTCCTCCTCGTTCATCCCAAATTGAATTACCATTGACTTATTACTATTGATCCTGAGACCGGAGATGCTGCTGAAGATCTCCACCAGCTACCTTGCCCTTCTGTCCATTTCTTCCATGCCGCCCAGAAAAATCATTGTGTCATCATCATATTAGAGAAGTAGAATCGAGATAGATCCCATACAAAAACCTTCACACCACCACTCGTCGATCGCTCTCCTGAACATCATTGCTAAGGCGTCTGCCACCAATACAAAGGGCATTGGTGCTAATAGGCATCCCTGCCGCACACCTCTTTGTGGCTGGAAAAAACCCCTTCCAGCCTTCAGTTCACCAGAACTGTATAGGATGAGGTCGTTACGCAACTCTTCATCCAGGCTATCCAAAGATCCATGAAGCTGCACCGACGAAGCGATGCCCACAAGAAATTCTGATCTACACAATCATATGTTTTTTCAAAGTCAATCTTCCACATCAACCCCTTCTTGTTTTCCTACTGCCATTGGAGGAAAATCTCAGACGCCATCACTAGACCATTAGCCATCTGTCGTACAGGGATGAAAGCAAATTGATTCTGCATAACGACACTATCTAGTACCTGTCTTAGTCTATTTGTCAACACTTTTGCAACTATCAAATATACTGCATTTGACAACATGATAGGCCTATAATCTTCCACTTGAATTGGATTCCCCTTCTTGGGAAGGAGGAAGAGTAGCACCCGATTAACCTTCTCGAAGCTCCTATTTCCATCTCTGAATTCTTGATTACATCCAGTACCTCTTCCTTCAGCGGGTCCCAAAATTCTTTGTAAAACATAATCCGAAAGTTGTTCGGGCCCAGTGCCCTATCTGTATTCAAGCCCCAAACTATACTTTTGACCTCCTCCTCTTTAAAAGGCTCTTCAAGCCTAAGCGCATGCTCTTCCATCACCGACCTCACTCCTTCTCCATGCCATAACCACCCTCACCTTGATTTCTCCTCGACATTTCCACAAAATGTTCCTCGAGAGCCCGCCCAAGTATAGCGTCCCCCACCACCCTTTCCCCCCTTACTTCCATGTACTGTATAAAATTCCTCCTCCTCCTCTTGGGAGCCATTGAATGGAAGAACCTCGTATTCGCGTCGCCCTCCTGCAGACACTTCTGCCTAGATCTCTTCCTCCATTCCACTTCCTCCTTCCTGTCATGTAGAAGCAACACTTCTAGCAGTCGTGCCCATTCCCACACCTCATCAAGCTCTAACCCCCTCTGATCTTCTAGCCAATCTAGTCTAACCACCCCCTGCAGAGCCTCACTTCTTTGCTCCCTTCGTCGTGCCCTCACTCCACGACCGAATTTAATTAAGAAGTTCTTCAGCAACACCAGCTTGGCTGCACGACCGAACCCTCCACCCCCTCCAGCGCACAACCACCTCCTCTTTGAACCCCTCTTCCAATAGCCATGCATGCTCAAATCTGAAAAAGGATCTGGGATGCTCCCGCTATTCTGAAGACCAGAGGATTGGTGTGTGGTCCCAATGGGCATGAGGCAGCGCCCACACCTGAGATAGGGGAAAAACTCCACTCCCTCTATCGAGATAAGAAATCTATCTAGCTGGGATATGGACTTAGCATTCCGCCAAGTATACGCACAACCTACTACATAAATGATTGTGAGCCCCAAGGCATGCATCTGGTTCCTAAAAGCTTCTGACCCCGAGTCCCTTCCACCCTCCCCAACGGCTTGTCATCTGGTAATAATGTAACATTTAGATCTCCTCCAATTAGCCAAATGCCTTCATCTATGTCATCTCTAACCTTTGAGAGATCCATAGCCAAACAACCTGAACTCGTAGGACCATAAACGTTAGTCACAGTGAACAAGAACTCGTATACCTTTTGCTTAAGTCGCACAAACAGTGAGAACGAAGAGGTCCTCTCTACTAGATTCTCAAAGTCACTTCTCCCCCACCCGATCAGGAACCCGCCAGTTGCTCCCTGAGCCTCAACTTCTGCTAAATCGAAAGAAGAGCCACCACCCAAGCCTCACCACACCTCCCCCCCAGAGCTCGAAACCTTCGTTTCTTGCAAAAGCATTATATCTGCATGCGCTTTGCCAATCAAATTCTTGACCCCAACTGTTTCTCAAGACATCCGAACCCTCTTAGATTGCATGAGAGCACCTTCATTAGGAAACAATTTTGGTCTTCCCATAGGGCGGTACTACGCCCAAGTTTTCTGCGAAACTCCGATCCTGTAGACTAAAAAAACTAGATCTCTCAATAGGCGATTATAGTTCTTCCTCTACTCCCACAGAACACATGCCTTCAGCCAGCTCCCGTCTCCAGCCTGCCTCCTCCAAAGACCTTTTCTTCCCTTTCTTCCTCCACACCCGCGGTTTCCACTAGAAGCAGCAGCCAATACACTGCCCCCCCCACCATGTGCAGCTCCCTCCACCCCCTGTTGCTTCCCCTCCAACTCCTTTAACTCTCTCCCTTCGTCTCTCACTCTATCCCCCACCCCCTACTCAAACACCCCTGTAAGCCCGTGCCTCTGCTTTATTGCCAACTCAGTCTCAACCTCATCCTCGAGGTGCACCCCCCCAAAGAGACACACCACTCCCCTCCCCAGTGCAGGTCATCACATCAGCCTCAACCTCCCACATCATGAGGCACCCACTGTCGGATCTCACCACAGTCTCCCCCACGTCAGAAGACTCCGAGGGCCCCATGTCCCCTTCCTCGGACCTCCCTCTCCCTTGAAAGTGCCCCAGATCTGGTGTCATCACATCCTTTATACCCGAAGCATGTTGAAGGTCAACCACCAAGTTGATCCAGGCTTCTGGACGCGACTCGCAAGTATCTCTTCACTATGGACCCTTCCTCTCCTAAAACTTTGAAGTCCGCAAATAGAGGAACCGACCAAGCTTCCTCCCCCATATGGGTCGGGCTCCTCCTTGTCTATGGCCTAGCAAATGCTAATAGCTCCCAACCCAAACCCGTTACTAGCTGCCCGTAAAAAGTGGTCCACATCTCCGAACGAAGCAGCATCATGATAGTTGTCTTTCCAGTTTCTTGAACCATTATGGTTTGCAGAATCCGTCTCTGATTTGCTATCCCAAAGATGATCGCAGCATCTCATTGATACACCATAATAGCTGTCAGTGATTTCGAAAGACAAATCGTTGCAGGAATCAAGGGATTCGGCTCAACCGTCGTGATTGGCTCACGAACAAAGCGATTAGTCTCACCAGCCCTCGTGATCTTATGAGGCCCAGCAAGCACGACCTACCTCATCGTGACTGCTCTATCAGGTTGTACTAGACGACGCTCCTCCCAGCACATACTTCAGCCGATGAGATCTCCAACTGTAGTCACCGCTCCACCTTTTGCATCGTCTACCATCCCAGCATCCGAGGGTGGAGTCGATGGACCCATATCAGCGGATCCACTCCCTCTTCAGGCGAAACACCAAAGGCAGCCACCCACTCCACCTCCGCAATCCCTTCCAGCAAACATCGTACCCATTGTGGGCTTCTCCAAAGTAACGAGA
Source organism: Ottelia alismoides (assembly GCA_037367405.1). Classification (NCBI taxonomy): domain Eukaryota; kingdom Viridiplantae; phylum Streptophyta; class Magnoliopsida; order Alismatales; family Hydrocharitaceae; genus Ottelia; species Ottelia alismoides. The sequence continues at coordinate 157,549 of JAZKJV010004547.1, read as the reverse complement.
TCCCCTTCACCTTTACCAGAGACATGCTCCCTAAAACGCTACCATCCTTTCGTGCACATCTCCACCTGAGCATCGACCTCCCCGATTGCAACAAGGTTAGGAGAGAACTTGCCTCGCCCTTAGCCAAGCCACGAGCAATAACCCTTTAACGCGACAATGCAGCCACATCCCCCTTCCAAGCACTCCCTATTGCTACGGCCACATCGAACGTCCCTTTGAACAGGGCTCCCCTAGCTCCACCTCCCCTACCAAGATGTGCCTTGTCGCTGCATGACTGATTGGTCCATGCCCTGGCCACCCTCCCGCTCTGCAGTTGCTGCTTCGATGCGCGAAGCCCAAGCACTTGAAACACTGGATAGGCTCTCTGCATCGCATCGTCTAGTGTCCTAACAAGCCGCAATGATAACATCCTTGGCTGAACGAGGGAGACGTCTCCAGGCAGTGGAGACCCAAGCAAGGAGCTCTATTAGGAGCGCCTTCCCTTTGCTCTCTCATGGCGCACGACCGCCTATGCACCTCAATCCACTCCTCCTCACTCCTTGATGAATCTGTTATTCGTCGCCTTTCTTCTTTCATTTTGGCTAAAATCCTTGGTAAAATACATGTAAATAATCATTAATTCCAACTAATTATCATTCTAACCACAAATATTAATATTATATATTTAACACTTATTTTACCCAAATAAAAGAATAAAGAGAAAAAGGAAAATAAAAAGAAAAGAAGGATGGACATAATTATGTACAGACTTATCCTAACCCTGAGACCATGTCAATATTGACTTGGTCAACAAAATAAATAAGTAGGGGGAGATAAGGATCCTAACCTATAAAAGTTTCACCCGGTCGATTCAGCGACATTGTTCTTCTTTTAGAACATTAGATCAGGTGATTTTTCAGATGATGCCATTACCGGGGAGGCAATGCTAGGGTACCGTAGACTTTAGGTTTAGGGTCTCTTTTCGCCATCATCTTTTTATTTTTCCTAACCTCACGGCTTTTTATTTATGAATTGTGCAGTATAGGTTGAATAGTGTGAGACAAAACCACAAAATCGATTAGCTATAATTTTTTGTAATAAAAATATAAAAAAACATTGCTTGCAGGAAGGGGCCCCTTTTGGGCATCCTGACTTGTACCTCCCTCCCTTCTTCTCAAGGTTTGTTTCTCCGAGTGTCGTGTACTTGGAGGAATAGGGCACCCGCTGTGGTTTTCTAACTCATTGTTTTCTCGACAGTTTTCCGCGACTTTTTTGAGGATAGGTGCTTGTTAGGATTTCTCGATTCTTTTCCCTTCTCTGCACAATCGTAGATAGATGCTTGCTTAGGTCGAATCACCTAGATGCTTGTGATATATGACAAAAAGCAAAAAGACAAAAACATCATTAGACGATTGATTGAAAATACTCAAAAAAAGTGATAACCAAAAATAAAACAGGGACTGCTAATTATATCTTACCTAAAATGAAACGTAAGGACTCCACTTAATTTGGGCGAGCGATCCCCTGCAAATGAATTGTAGGTACTCTCTCCATATTTGTGAGTGAGAGACGACCCTTAAGGTAGAGCCAGAGTCTGGGCTTCTTCCGAAGTACTACTTAGTTCATACTTTTAATCACTTAATCTTCAGTGGGGACTCTCGAGTAGCCGGAAATGGTTCGAGTTTCCTTAGCAGATTGGGAGGTTTAGAGGACACCGTAGTAGCATGGTCCTCAAGTAACACGGGTAGCCAGAAATGGTCTGTACTTACTCCCATATTGGCTGAGAATAGGTGATTTTTTCTAAGAACTCGAGACAATATTCCGGGGAAGTTTCAGGCACTCAGCCTGTAATATGGAAGACTTGTTGGAATATGCTTGAATCTCTTAAAGGCATATAATATGTGTCTTCAGATCACTAAGGCATCTCTCAAGCTCATCGATTTTATCGAGCTTGTCTAAATTCTGGTACTTCTTCTCGATAATTCCATGCGATCCAACTTCTGACAAATGATCCCTATATCGGCTGATGAGGATTCGATCGGTATTAAGAAAACAGAAGATGGATTCCGTTCAATTTATGCCACTCGACAGTGCTGGTGATATGTAGGTGGCTTCATCTAATTAAAGACCTGAGTCTGATACATCGTCGTATAGTTTTATGCCATTTTCTCATAAATGTCCCAGACCCGATCTTCATGCATAGAGAAATAGGATCCACCACAAGAAGAGTTCACCAGTCCCTATAACTCCGATGGCAGCCCACTGAAGGAACTCTGTACAAGAGTTGGCTTCGATATTTCATGATGGGGGCACTGATCAATGAGCTCTCTAAAAAGGTCCAACGCCTCGTGGAACCGCTCGTTCCCGATTATGGTGAAGTTACTGATCATGGCCATGGCAGCATTCATTCGACCAAGTGGGTAGTACTTGTTCAGATAGGAAGTTTGTAGCTGCTCCCACGTCGAAACATATCTCCCTAAATGTTTCAGCCAGTAGGTTTCTCGGTCTACAAGGGAGAAAGAAAAAGCGATCAATTTGATCGTGTCCTTCTTGAAATGTGCATCATGCACCGTACTACAGATAAGCTCAAATTCTTGAAGGTGCAGATGTGGCTCCTCAGTAGAAAACCCGTGAAACTTGGGCAGCAGTTGGATCGTTTGAGGCCTAAGATAGAAATTGCCGTGAATAACCGAGGGACGGATCCACCTATGGGTTGTAGTATCTCCAGGGTTGTAGAGTTGCAGCATCATTCTGTTCGGTCCCAGTGGAAGTCTTTCTGCTCCATCAAGTAGCTCAGGTTTCTCAGCTCCTAGGTTCTCAGCGTCTGGATTGTCTCTGTGTGCTCTCAACTGAGTCATCTCGACTCTAACATCATTCATTAGCCTACCTTGCTCCCTAATCTGATTCTACATAGTATCGAGGGAAGCAAGTAGACTGTTGTTAATCGCAACTTGATCTATGAAAACTGGGGTGGTCTGCGGTCCCTTTCCAGCTATGTCTTCTGGAAAAGAGAAAGAATCTAGATCATGCTCGGCCAGGTCAACATGTAACTGCTGATGGCTTTCTTTAACTGGAGGTGATGATGAGGGAGAATGAGAAGGAGAAGAAATCGATGATGAGCTTCCAGGTTTAGAGTTACGCATGGAAGAAGCAACTTGGGTAGATTTTGATTTGGGAAGAGAGACATCCGGAATCGATCTGAATGAATAGGCAGGTGCACGAGAGAGTGGATCGGTCAGAGTAGATCGAAGCGATCGCCTACCCATCATCTTGATAGATAATGGTTGATCAAGACCTTGAAGATGAAGGACTCACACCCATTCAAACACAAACCAAACCCTGAATTCACCAATTTAACCCGGTGATGACCGTAAAAGTATGGTTGTTTATCTTTTCAATTTTAGGGTTATTTGCATACACTCTTCACACAGATTAGCGTGAGATGATATCAGGAAGCCGAGACTGAGTCATACTTCCACGGCCTCCAGTTCAACACATCTACCATGTGCACTCTAAGCCGATACATCAGTCTTTGGTGCATCCGTAGAACCAGCAGACGCCATCATTTGACACTTAGATGGTGGTGTATCAGAGAGATCAGTTATTGGCATTGATGTCCACAGTTTACTCTGAGATGCCTGAGCCATTGACCGAGGTCAGTGGGATTTGGTACGACTAGTCGCAGTAACCAGGGATCCGTCGCGATTACCCTGGTTTGCGTTGGTCTATAAGAGGTGCGTCTTCCCAGCAGCCACCGCAGGCACAGATGGGGCAGAGCAAAGAGTCACAGCAGCATTCCGGTCCTCTCCATTTCCAGCAACCTTAGTGGAGGTATAGCACATATCCTTCTCAGTATCAGCACAATTATCCTCCACAGCAAGCAGCTCAGCAGCAACCTCAATATCATCGAGGAGACTCATCCGGGTCTCATGGTCCCTTCCATGATAACCCAATGTTAGAATATCTCGCCAATCTGATCACCGACCTGCAAGTCACTTTAGGCAAGAAATGGATGAGTTCAAAACTCATGTCACTAATTTAGTTAAAAGAAAGTCTGTTATGCCTGCTCAAATAGAACCGAATCCGAACAACCTGAAGCGAAAGTCAGATCAGGTAGATTTCACTGCCCTTTGATGAGCGACCGAGCGACACAGGTTAGGGAATCAGATAATCAAAGGGTCGTTGCGACCTGGATCACAACGCTTAAGCTCAACAAGAAAAGTAGAAATCACTCAAATCAAGCAATCAAAGCACAAAAACAATGTTAGTGGTCTCCACTATTTATTTTAATCTAGTATAACAACCAGAGTCAATCACAAGGAGCATGAGAAATCCTTTGAAGTAGGAAATTCAGAAGCTAAAATGCATATTTTTATTCATTTTTAATTTTCAATTTTTTTAGGATTTTTAATTAATAAGCAAAAACAAACAAATAAGAAAACTATGCACACAATCACATCTTTTCAATTTTTATTCAGACCTAAAATGCTCAAAAAATAAGAATAAAAATATTTTTGGATTTTTCAAATATTCAAGTGTTTTTTATAACTTTCTAAGGTTTTTCTGATTTTTATGGGATTTTATAAAAATAAAACAATATCTAAATATAGAAATAGTGCACAGCCAGGACAAAATGACAATTAAAAATACTTAAAGTGCTCTAACGTCCTGGGGGGAAATTTTATGGTAATTAGAAAGAAAATGTGGCAAACAGAAATTGGAATTATATTTTTCTGATTTTTTAGAATTTTTTATGATTTTTAGAAGTTTTTGAGTCTTTTGTAATTTTTAAGGTTTTTATAATGAAGTTCAAAGCAAAAATGGTACTGGAATTAAAGCAAACATAAACACACAATCAAAAATTTTATGGAATTTTTTAGACAATTTTTCGAATTTTTATGTATTTTATAAAACAGACAGTAAGTTTTTTATGGGTTTTTTATTTTTAGAAAATAAAAGACATCACAAAATTAATCCTAAAAATTAAAATAAATATTACGTACTAGGAGGAGCTAACAGTAATTTTTATAGAAGTTTTGGGCTTAACATGATATTTATTTGATTAAAGTAATACACACAGATTGTAGGGACCTAGTTGCAATTATGATAAAGTTCACGGGCAAAAAGTGACACAGATAAAAAGGTTGGGGCTAAAGATGCCCAAGGTATTCACGTACATGCACAATAAACCTCATACAGGAGTATAACTACAAATATCAGAAAACTTCATTCAAAGCATAACATAGATGAAGTCAAGGGCAGATAATGCAAATACACCAGAAACGCACATGAGACAGCACATGAGTTCACACTCAAAGGACTGAAATGCAAATACTAAAAACAACAAAGGTCCACTAGCAAAATGTTTCAACTATAACTTTTAATTTACTAGATTAAATAGCAAAACATAAACGTGCAGGATAAAAGATGCAAAATACCCTGAGGCACATGAGGAGCGCATGGTGGTTCTGACAGTTCTGATCGCCCCTCTACAAAAGGATCTGACGGTTTAGGAAATGTCAGGGACGTGCAGTGGATCTGACGTGCCAGCCTTGATCCAACGGTCTGAAAAGTTGTTCCATTGGTCCGCTTAGATGAGAATTGGTGCTCTGCTCCTCATCCAACGGCGGAGGAAGGTAGTGGAAGAACGGATGGGTGGTGAGCTTCGATCGAGAACTAGTACTGCTCCATTGGCCTGATCAAGCCTCCAAATGGTCCAGCACCTCTGGAAGGGTGCTCCGCTTAGAAAGCCGGAGGCTGATGAGATGGATGACGGTTGGATGACCGGAGCACAGGTCTCTGCCGGAAGCTGCTCCGCCGAGCAACTGGAAGTCTAAAAGGGGTCCTACCGTACGGGGGTACTTGCAAATGAAAGAGAGGGCGTGGTTCTGATCCAAGTTTTTGTAGCTGGAGATAAAAGAAGCGAGGCGAATAGGATTTGGGTCTCCGACGTAGATGGAGGGAGGAGACCCAGCCTTAATCTCTACTTGGGGGTCAAGGCTAAGGATGATCAGGTCGCGGAGAAAGATGTGGGATGAGAGGAGGATTCGATCTGAACGGACAAAGGTGGATGGTGAAGCTCCGACAGGGTGGTTGGAGCAGATGAGCTGCGGCAGGGGTGTAATGGAAGAATCGACTGGAATGGAAAATGGAGTAGATGGATAAGTTACCTAAAGGTGCTGATGAGTTCAGCAAGCTCAGGTGGAGCTGGGACGCAGCCACGACCGTGCTGTAACAGGCAGGGAGGCTGAACGCGGCGGAGAGCTCCGACCATGTAGCTGAGCTGAGGGAACACGCTACCAAAATGCGATCCAAAAATGCCCTTCGGTCGTTGTCATCAACTAAAGGTTTCTAAGGGTGAAGGAATGGTTGAGGCACGAGTTGCTGCATCAGGACGGGGAAGATGATTATTTATAGGTCGCTCAAGGTCCATAAAGATCAGTGAAAAGCACAAAGCCCTAGAGCGATCCGATTGGCTAAGGGACCCGCAAGAATTTTGGGTGTACGAGGATTGTCAGGTCCAAATTTTGAGGCAAAATGAGCTTGTTGTCGAGATAGAGAAATTCAAGAAGGAGCTCCGGCGAATGATATCCGGGTCGGAACCGAGAAGGAGGCGGCATTGACTGGGGGTCAACGAATGGTCTGGACCAATCAGAAAATTTGAAAATGCAAAATATTTATAAATTTAATAAAAAAAAGTAGATGGTTTTAAATTAAAAAGTGTTCAAAATAAAAATATTTATTATTTTTCAAATAATTTTTCTGTAATTTCTAATTATTTTTATGAAAAATAAATTAGTGTATATACAATATATAGTATTATATACAGGTATGGTATACTATGTATTATGTACAGTTATTTTTATTTTATTATCATTACACAAATACCAAAATTTTATATATTTTATTTATTTACAACATATTTTTAGGATTAAAAAATAATTTTTATTTTATTTTATCAGTTATTTGCAGGTGCAGAATAAATATGGGATGTAGTATACATATTGTGTTTTGTACAATTACAAGGAAGATTTTATTTTTATTTTTCTAATTTTTATTTTCTTTTTATATTACTTCTAGAAATACATACAAGGTGGTAAAATAATAATTTACTTAATTTTGTCAAAAATAATTATTTACACATATGGGTAATATGTACAACACCAAGTAGACCCTATCTCTCTCTACTTATGTTATTTGGCGAACAGGTCAAGGCTTGACCTTCTCTTGGGGTTCGGGTCACTCTGTATTTATTCTAAATACCTCCTTCCTTTTTTTTCTTTATTCTTTTATTTTAGCACAAATACATGCTAATTATGCAATAATAATAAATGCATGCTAAATGCTATGTTATTGTATTTACATGTATTTACGTATTGCTTTGCCAAGAAAAAAAGCTAAAATAAAAGAATAAAGAGTGAGAATCAGGTATTCATCACCCCCCTTATGCTTTACCTTTGCTTGTCCCTTAGCAATCACTTATTTGAAAAAGAAGTGAAAAGGAAAAGAAAAGGAAAAGAAGGAGAATCAAGGTTGATTATTAAACTTATCTCTGTTAAATTGAAGTATTGGATTATTAGTTTGTCAGAACCTTATATGGATCTAGGTTTAAGACTCAACAACCTCTGATTTCCATCATTCTATGGTCAAAACTCCTCAATAATCCAGATCAGAACAAGTCTACATATGCAAACTCTAATGACCATGTATCTTTCCTTGTACTATGTAAATGTTATGTAGCTCCCCACCTCAGAAATGACAAAGAAACATCCTTCCTCGACAAGGTAACTCTAATTCCTTAGTATAGCATCTCTTTCCTCTAGGAGCGGGGTATTCCCTTCTAAGTTCAAGTTCAACCGACTCAAGAAGAGGGGGAAAGAAAAGAATGGACCGTGGCCAGTGTAGCCACGTATCCCTGGGAGCCCAACCAGTGTAGCTAAGTCTCCTGTTGCAAGCTTCATGAGACGAGAATGTGTAATACATAAGCTTTGTTTTTTTTTTTGACTATATACACTCTGGAAGGCATTTTATTTTCAATCAGGCCTATCCACTTTTTTGGAGTTTTCTTGATTTTGCACTTTTTTTGGCGTGCATATGTACAACATATCTACATGGTGCAGCATATACATAAGGACTTTTTCTTCTTGAGCCAGTAGACTATCCCTCTTTTAAAGCATTATTGCAACCCACAACTCTTGTCTTTAGACCTCAACACCGCCAGACCAAGTTGAGACACACATCCCTCCCTAAAGGAAGATGAGAGGTTCCTCCTAGAAGTACTACCCTCGTATGCTACTCCAAGCCAAAGAAAACTACCTCCTCATCACCTCATCCATGGAGAGCTATGTGTAAGGTTCTTCTCCAAGTAAAGCCATTGTCTGTGAGAGCCATTCGTGCATTGTTAAATGTTCTATGTAGGCTAATCAAGATGACATGTGAACATAGCCTAGTGGACTCAAAGAATTAAGTCACTAATGGACCTAAAAAGTCTTATCCCCAAATCCTATAAGGTTCCTCTGAGAATTAGGTGGAATAAGGTCTTGACCAAGCTCCATTTTCCTATTTATTTCTAGACTAGTTTAAATGTCAACTCTGATTCAGAAGAATATACAAAAAATATGTACAAAAATCTTTTTTCAAATTTTTTGAACATGCAAAATTTTTGAAATTGTTTGAATGCATGGATACAGAAGTTTTGCAAAATATTTACAAACATTTACATAAGGATTTTTGTAAATTTTTTTATTTTTCAAACATTTTTCAAAAATTTTGTACTATACAGATAATTTTGATACAAAAATATTTACAAATGTTTTACAAGCAAAACATTTTTACAATCATTTGTAGAAATAGTTTTTACAAATAGCTATTTACAAACATGTATGTACAGAAAGAATTTTATGTACAAGGAAAAATTTTAAAATTTTTGTGATTTTTAACTTTTGGTTTTTAGCCATTTTATTCATTAACACACTCACACAAAGTACGAGTTATGGCTAAAGTATATATGCAATATATACGACATCTCCCTATACTTAGCTCGCGCGATGTCCTCAGAGTGATCAAAGAGCGATGAAGAAGACATAACTCATGCTTAGTATAATGAAGTGAAAAGAAATGATATACTACAACAACGAATAAAAGAATTAAATTAATGGAAGTCGGTGATTCCCCTATACTTAGGATCAAGTAATCCTATGTGTAGAAATTTGTACACAAGCGGAAGATCGAGGGTTAGAATGTACAGGGTCTACCTACCCTATACTTAGGGTAAAATATCCTTAAGTATAGGCAACAAAACAGAGGTAAACAGAAAATAAAGACTAATCAAAAGTCCGACACCCCCCTATACTTAGGGTAAAGTGTACCCTAAGTATAGCATAATCATAAGATGCAAAGTGGGGTGTTAGAGAAAAAAATGTGTGATATGGACATCTGGATCTATACAACTGCGGAAGAAGGTGATAATCAGGCATGAGATGCAAAAGATGTGAGTCAAAGACCACATTTCATGCAAAATGAATAGGGGCCACGTCAACGATCAGCGGATCATGATCTAGATATGGCTTCAGGCGCTGACTGTTAACTCGAAAGGTGGACTCAGATGGCATCTCGGATACATCAATACTGCCACTGTCATGCACCTTTCGGACCAAGTATGGTCCCTTACACTTGCTCTGTAACTTCCCTGGAAATAATCTCATCCTGGCATCGAATAGCCATACTCGTTGGTTCGGCTCAAGCTGTTTATCGCTGATATGAGAATCATGCCATATCTTCACTCGCTCCTTATACTCTAGGCTACTCGAAAAGGTTGTATCTCTGAGCTCCTCCAGGGCTGCCAATTCTGCCTTCCTCTAATCTCCTATACTCTTTGTATCCAATAATATCTCAGTGATAGCCCAAAGTGACTTTAGCTTTATCTCCACAGGTAAATGGCATGGCTTGCCATAAACGAGATGAAAGGGAGACGTACCTAAGGGAGTCTTGAAGGAAGTCTGATATGCCTAAATGAGATGAAAGGATGACTGAGTCCAAAAGCTGTGACCAATCCTTTCGATTTGGGCGGACGACCTTCTGCAATATCGTCTTAATCTCCATGTTCGATACTTCAGCAATTATACTTAGGAGAACAAACATGAATTACTGAATGATGCACATTTAGTTATCCAACGTATCTACCGGTTGTCATTCGAATTGGATTTCTTTCCACACTTCACAAGTAGCGGCAAGTTCAGGGCTCCATTTGCAAGCTTCAAGGATCATTTCATTACCTTCGCTAGCTAGATCGCGACCTCCACTACAAGCTTGTACACACACTTATAAAGCCACCATATTAGCTATTGCACCTTGTGCATTTCCCCAAGGGTGTCCCAAAGTTCCTCCGCCGAACTGTAGTACGGAATCATCCCCAAAAATCTCGGTCAAGGCAGGCATATGCCAAACATGAATACCTCCTAAGTCTGAGGATGATATGGAGTGGCTACTTGATGGTCTATGCTGAACTCATTAGCAAGGGCCTTTACCTAGTCGTTGATAAAATGAGACCCCCCATCAGATATCAAAACTCTAGGCACCCCGAACCATGAAATGATATTCTTCCTTAAAAATCGGCAAATAGTTTTAACATCTGCAGTTCGAGCAGGTATGGCCTCAACCCAATGACTCACATATTCTGCAGCCAATAGAATGTACTCGAATCCCTGACTTTTAGGGAATAGACCCATGAAATCAATGCCCCATACATCAAAAACCTAACAAAAGTGAATGGGTTGCATCAGCATCATATCACACTGTTCACAAGTGCCCATCCTCTAACAGTCAGTACACCTCTTCATGAATTCATCGGAATCCTTGAAGAGGGAAGGCCACCATAGGCTGGATTAGAGCACTTTATGTGATGTTCTCCTCCCAGAATGATGTCCTGCTGCCTTAAGCTTGTAGCAGTATGTGAGGATGCTATGGTGCTCCTCTTGAGGAATGCATCGACGCCAGACGCTATCCCCTCCTTCATGATAAAGGATGGGATCCTCTCAATGGTATGACTTGGCCTTCGCAAGGAAGGTCTCAAGTCACTGTCTAGGAAAACCTCGTGGAACTTTCTTGGCGACAAGATAGTTCACAATGTCGACGTACCATGGAAGAGAGGCGATAGCAAGGATCGTCTCATCTAGGAAGTCTTAGTAATAGGCTCAATCTGCTCAAATTCCTCAAGATGTTCCAATCGAGAGAGATGATCCGCCACCACATTCTTGACTCCAGGCTTATTCTTAATCTCAATATCAAACTCTTGGAGTAGAAGGATCCATCTAGTAAATCTCGCTTTGGCATCCTTCTTTTCCATGAGGTACATGATGGCGATATGATAAGTAAAGATAGTCACTTTGGATCCAAGAATATGCGATCTGAACTTATCCAAGGCAAATACTATGGCTAGCATCTCTTTCTCTATGATTGTGTAATTCCATTGAGTGGCATCCAATGTACGGCTAGCGTAGTGAATGGCAAAAGGTAACCCATCCCTCCTCTATTCTAGCACAACTCCTACAAAAAAATCAGAAGCATCCGTCACGATCTCGAACGGGAGAGATCAATCAGGCAGTTGAAGGACAGGAGCCTCAACAATAAGATTATTGAGAGTCTCGAACGATGAAAGACACTTATCATCTGCAATAAAGTCGGTGTCTTTCGTTAGCAGATCAGTAAGCGGTCGGGCAATCTTGCTGAACTCCTGAATAAAATGTCGGCAGAAACAGACATGCCCCAGAAAAGACCGCAACTACCACAAGTTGGATGGTAGATTGAGTTTCTTGATGACATCCACCTTGGCCGGATCGACCTCCATGCCCCTGTTGGAGATGATATGACCAAGCACCATCTCCTGAGTCACCATGAAGTGACTCTTCTCCCAAGATTGAACAAGATGGACCTCGATACAATGCTGACGCACATGGTCTAGGCAGTCAATATAAGCATCAAAACTGTCATCGTAGACCGATAAATCATCCATGAAGACCTCTAATCAATCACCCACCATATTCGAGAAGATGGACAACATGCACCTTTGTAATGTCGCCGGGGCATTACATAGACCAAAGGGCGTCCATCTGAAAGCATAAGTCCCAAACGGACAGGTGAATGTTGTTTTATCCTGGTCTTCAGGTGCTATGGCCACCTAATTGTAACCGGAGTACCCATCAAGAAAGTAGTAACTACTCTTCCTGAGATAGCCTCTCTATAATCTGATCAATAAAAGACAATGGGAAATGATCCTTCTTGGTGGCATGATTCAATCGTCTGCAGTCCACACAGACCCTCCAAGAAATGGATACCCAGGTAGCGATCTCCTCTCCAGACTCATTCACAATTGTGGTGATGCCCGTCTTCTTGGGCACTACATGCACTGGACTAACCCACTTGGATTCAGAGATGGGTAGATAAAATCGGCGCTCCACCATTTGGATATCTCTTTCATGACCACTTCTCGAAGATTTGGGTCCAGCAATCGCTGGAACTCACACAATGTCTAACGCCCTCTTCGAGATAGATATGGTGGGAGCACAGAGCCGGACTTATCCCCTGGAGATCAGCTACTCTCCATCCTATCACCTTGCGGTTCCTTTCAAGATCCTCCATCAAACGAGATTCTTGCGCTCCAGTCAAATCTGTTGAGATAATGACTGGGTACATCCCATGCCCACCCATAAGGAATCTATACTTCAACGACTACGGCAAGGGCTTCAACTCTGGGCAACTGGAAGCTGGCAAATATGGCTTCTGGAATGTTTGTGTGAAGGCAACTAGATCTGAATGTGAGAACTCTCACTGATCATGAATATCTGGTGAAGATGGCCTTGTTGGTGTGTCTGTACTCGGTGCTGGCTCAATCTTCACCCTAGCTACTGGCTTTGTAGGAATCAGACAAGGCAAATAATCATCAAAATCGGCCCAGTCTATATCTGAATCCGAGGGATTTGAATCGAAATCACAAGATGCATATATGTTTTGTTATCCGTAACGCGGTCGTCAGCCTCAAAAGTGTCCTCGATCAAGAGTGTGCTCTCCGAACTCTCATCTACTGGAAGCAGTGAATCTGCAGTATCTGAAGGTGAGAGAAGAGCTCATGAAATGGGGTCAGACCAAGCGTCTTCATCATCTGTGATCACAAAACCACACTCCTGGTGAACGTCTCGCTCGGCCTTTGTCATCTGCTCTACATCATTGAACTGCTCTGAGCAAGCTGAATCTTGTACTTTGGTCTCGTCGATCATCTCTATTTGAATACTCTCACCCTTAACGTGAAAGTACACCTTCTCATTATCAAGGTCGGACACCGCCTTGGTTGGGGCCAAGAATGGGCATCCTAGAATGATGGGGGTATATGTCATAGACTCAGTGATCTCCATGTCCAACCCTACGAAGTCCACGCGGAATTTCAGGCCCTGATATGTGATGACCACATCCTTCAACAACCCCTTCGGCCTCTTGACAGATCTATCAACAAACTGAAGGACTGCCCTTCTATGTTGAAGAGGGCCAAACTCAAATCGGTCGAGTAAGGCTGCCGGAAGGAGGTTAATGGAAGAGTTGCTGTCTAATAAAGTCCGAGCGAATCTCTACTCATGAATGTGGCATCTGACATAGGGAGCTCCAGCATCTGGCCTCTTGGCTAGCAGACGGTTCTGAATCGCGAAGCAAGTGGCATGAGTGAGCACATGGATCTCGACATGATGGTTCCTTCTCTTCCTGTGGATGGTAGTCTTCTTTCTCAAATTCTTTTGGAAGAGAGGGATGTATTCAAGTGCCTCCTGTAGAGTCAGGTGAATCTAAAATCTGTCTATCATATGTTGGTTGAACTCTAACTGTTGGGTCTTTTTAGGATTTTCTTTTTTATTCCCTTTTGCCAAGCGGTGTGCTTGAGGGAAGGGGATAGCTGGGCCCTCCTCAGATAGAGGGCTAGGAATAGGTTCCTGTTGTTGTGAGGGAATGTAGTCCATACACCGATCATCATGCAACACATATGGACTCAAAGTAGGTGAAGAAACCTTTCCTTTATTATTATTTTTTGGTCTTTTTGATATTGTTGTGGGATACAATAATAGAAGGAAACACAACAGGAGTAGAAACGGTGGCATCAGCACCACCCATGGTATCAGTCTTCGTAGCATCAGTACCGCGCTCTAGCTCAGCATCAAGAAGAATGATGTCATCAGTACCACCAACTGCATTTGGAGAAACAACAGCCTCAGTACCGTCAACTGGATAATCATCCTTGGTGGCTTTAGCACCACCGTCATCGGCATCATGAGTGACATCAGCACCGCTATCCTCCTCGTCTGGCGCTCCTGGATCATCATGTGGTCGTCGTTCAGATGAGGTACCACTGGCTGGCATCCTACCACTCCTAAGTGTTACAAAATCAACATCAAATAGGTATGAAGAAATATCACCCAATGACTCACTAGGAGTGGTGGTCTCTATGAACTGTACCTGCTCAGACTTCCTCTTGAGGTTGTTCAGATTGGGATCAATCTAAGCGGGTATGGCAGCCTTGCCCTTTATGATATCCCTCATCTCCTGCCTGAACTCGTCCATCTCCCATCTGAAGGATGTCTGCTGGTCCGAGAGAAGGCGAGCTAGATCATCAAGAGCTGGGTTCTCATAGGCTGGTCCATGAGAACCGTACGGGTTGCCTCACTGAAAAAGAGGCTGGCTCTGTTACTAGTAAGGGGGAGGCTGAGTGAACTGCTGAGGATGTTGTTGCTTCCTCCACTGTTGCCCATGATGGTAGGGACGAGGACCTGATCGGTAATAATGTTGTGGCTGGGAGTACTAGGGCTGTTGTAGCTGTTGGTTGAACTGTCCACCCTGAGCTGGAGGTTACTGCTGGGACGAGGTGCCTCCGGTAGACCACCTGAATCCGAGATGATCTCGATGGATCCCAAGCTACTGTCGGTCATACCAAATCTCGTTGACTTCCATCAACAGCTCTTGCTCATAAGGGGGCAGGGGAAGAACTGCTAGTGGTTGATCTTGTTGATATACCACCATATGAGTGTCCTGAGATGGCGGTAGTTGAGAGTAGTGTTGCTGCAACGGCTGAACTGGCTCCACCTAGATGTCGTGAACCTGTCGGTACTGGGCGGAGTGCTGGGAAGAGCTGTTGGTGCTGCTAGAATTAGCCCGTGACCTGAGACGAGGCTGAGAAGCCATCTGTGCCTCCTGGAGACACACGATCCGGGTCTTCAGGTCACTAAGAGTCTATGCCAACTGGTCGATATGCATCATGCCCTGGTATTGCTTCTTCTCGATAATCTCTATGCGGTCCAACTTCTCGCTGATGATACCCATGTCAGTTGCTGACGACTCTACCTATGCTGCTGTTGACGAAGTGGATGGACCCGCATCAACCGTTCTATCCTCTGATAGGACACAACCTATGGAAGGGGCTTCCGCTGAGTATAGACTCGAGTTTGGGACATCGTTGTATAGTTCTTGGCCATCTCCTCATAGATGGCCCAGACCTAGTATTCGTCTTCGGCGAAGTAGGAACCCCCACAAGAGGCATTGATAAGCCCCTTCAGTTCCGATGTCATCCCACAAAAGAAACTCTGTACTAAGTTGGGCTTGGATATCTGATGGTGTGGACACCGGTCGATGAGCTCATGAAACCGATCCCACGCCTCATGAAACTTCTCGTTGGGGATCATTGTGAAGTTGTTGATCAGAGCTCGAGCTACATTGGTCCGACCGAGTGGATAGTACTTGTTCAAGTACTCGGTTCGGAGCTGCTCTCAAGTAGTAATGTATCTCCCTAAATGCTTCAGCCAATAGGTTGCTCTATCGACCATGGACAAAGGGAATGCTATCATTTTGATGGTGTCCTCGTCCACAAATCTATGGTGGACTGTGCTATAGATCATCTCAAACTCCTGTAAATGCAGATGCGGCTCCTTGGTGGCTAGCCCATGAAACTTGGGCAAGAGCCTAATCATTTAGGGGCCGAGCTTGAAGTCGCCCAGAATCTCAGGGAGCTAGATCTAACAATGGGTGAGGGAGTCACCAGGGTTGTGCAACTGCCTCATAAGTCATGGCTATCTAACTGGTTCTAGCTGATCCTCCGAGTGTTTGTCTGCTCCTCCTCCAGGTGTTGGTATGTCTCCACTGCCAGGTCGCAATGGATCTCTTCTGTTGGCTCGCATCTACGCTAACTCACGACACACATCTGCCATAAATGCTCCATCATCTCTGATCTATCTCTGCATCATCTCTAGGGAGGCTAAGAGTGTGTTGTTGATGGAGCCCTGATTCAAAACATAAGTAGAACCCTAGGGCTGCTCATCGGTGCGTCCTTCACTGTTGGCCATCTTGCAGGTCTCTACAAAGGCAAAAGACCTAAACTCAGGTGTTGTCAAGTGAACATAAATCTATGCTGGCCTCTGCTCGGGAACCTCAGTACTGGTGTAAGAAGGGTGGTTGATGGGGAACAAGGTAGTAGTGAACTCAGGTTCAGAGAGTGGATATGGGCTCTCCGAAATTGCCCTAGATGAATGGGGAGGAGCGCTCGAGAGCGATGTTGTCAAATGAAGCCTAAGGGACCTCCTTCCCATCATCGTGATATAGGGATGAAATGCGGATGAGATCTAGAAAGCAAACAAGATCAGCAGTCAAACCCCAAGTTCACCTAGTCAACACGAGAGTTGATGACTGAAAAGGTTCAGTCATTAGTCTTGTCAATTTTATTTTAGGTGATAAATCAATCTTGCAGAGCGATTAAGTGAGCTGGTAGGAACCCGATGCTCCCAAGAGACTGGCCCAATCCCAGAGATAGATCTTTCCTAGCCAGTATGAATTTCCGACCGTTTACCGGTTACCCGATCAATTCAATTTGTTAAGGACATCGCGGTCCTCTTTACCAGCTACTGGAGAGATCCTCACTAGAGAATGACTAACCCTAAGACCAGTAGTCTAACGTAAGTTCAGGTGTGGCTCTAGCCTAGTGTGCAACTCTCTTGCTCAAGCAAACCAACCAATGAGGGGGTGACTCTCCCCAAAACAAATAGTTTTATGTGAGATGTCTTTTAAGATCAAGTTTGCATTAGCAGTCCCAAATTTTATTGACTTCACTTTTTTAGATATTTTTTGAATGAAAACAACGCCTAACAAATTTTTCGATCTTGATTTATTTTGAGTCCAAAAAAAGGGGAGAAGTCGAAAAAGCCGATGCGCGATCAAACACTATGATGCATGCAAAGATAGAGATGCGTACATGTCGCCAGCACTCTATATGCAGGGTGATCTGTGCATGAATTAAAAGATAGAATTGAAACTAATCTAAATGATGCATAAAGAAAATGGCCTTAGACAAGCAATTTCTAATGATCGTGAAGCACAGTAGCTAACTGATCAGAGAGGGAGGTCGATGTCCAGTCTCGGATGTCGATCGGTGTTCGCCACAACGTATCATGCACGCGTTGTATACGACCCCTGGTCGCACGTGACCTCTCAATCAATCAAGTTGGCTTTTCTATTATTTATTTTTAATAAGGTCCAATTACACTCTATAGGTGCAAGCAATCTATTAGGGGATTGGGCCTTAAGTTATTTATATCACAATCAAGAAAAATCCTAAGTCTAGGGGACAAATTCTGTGGGAATCAAATAGAAAAAAGGCGATAAAAACAAAATCACGAAAAACTCGATGAGGTCCCCCGAGCACACCAGTGCTTGGCAAAACAAACCCCGATAGGTCAAGTGTCCAGAGAGTTTCCAGAGTCTTGAATTATTACAACAACAATAATAATAAATCTGTTGAAATGAAAGCTAACTACTCTACGTCTACTCTAAAGGATATAACTATCTCCTACTCGCCTTCTGCTCCTCCTCCTGATGCACATCTCCTCCAAAGTATCCTCGGGCAGTTCCTCGTACAAAAAGCGAAACAGAAACAGGTCAGAAAACAATTATAACAACTAGAGATAAAAAAATAACCAAAAAAGCTGAAAATGACTACTAAGTCGTGCTCCCCGGCAACGGTACCATTCTAATGAGCGGCCGAGCGACGTGGGTTAGGGAATCAGATAATCAAAGGGTTATTGTGACCCGGATCACAAGGCTTAAGCTCAACAAGAAAAATAGAAACAACTCAAATCAAGCAATCAAAGCACAAAAACAATGTTAGCGGTCTCTGCAATTTATTTTAACTTGGTATAGCAACTAGGTCCAATCACAAGGAGCATGAGAAATCCTTCGAAGTAGTCGAAATTCAGAAGCTAAAATGCCTATTTTTGTTAATTTTTTTATTTTGCAAATTTGTTTAGTATTTTTAATTAATAAGCAAAAACAAAAAAATATGAAAACTATGTACACAATCACACCTTTTCAATTTTTATTCAGACCTAAAATGCTCAAAAATTAAGAATAAAAATATTTTTGGCTTTTTCAAATATTCAAGTGTTTTTGGTAATTTTTTGGGGTTTTTCTCATTTTCATGGTATTTTATAAAATAAAACAAGAGCTAAACAGGGAAATAGTGAACAACGAGGACAAAATAACAATTAAAAATACTTAAATTCCTAATGTCCTAGGGTGCAATTTTATGGTAAACTAGAAAGAAAATGCGACAAATAGAAATATGAATTGTATTTTTCTTATTTTTTGAGAATTTTTTATGATTTTTAGAGGTTTTTGAGTATTTTGTAATTTCTAAGGTTTTTATAATGAATTTCAAAACAAAAATGGTACTGGAAGTAAAGCAAACACAAACACAACCAGAAATCTTTATGGAATTTTTCAGATAATTTTTGGATTTTTCATAAAAGAGACAGTAAGTTTTTTATGGGTTTTTTAGAAAATAAAAGACAACGTAAAATCAATCCTAAAAATTAAAATAAATATTATGTGTTAGTATGAGCTAACAGTAATTTTCATAGAATTTTTAGGCTTAATTTGATATTTATTTGATTAAAGACAATACACAGAGATTGAAGGGACCTAGTTGCAATTATGATAAAGTTCACGGACTAAAAAGTAATACAGATAAAAAGCTTGGGGCCAAAGATGCAAAATGCCCAAGGTATTCACGCACATGCACAATAAACCATGCATAGGGTTATAACTGCAAATATCAGAAAACTTTCATTCAAAGCATAACATATAAGAAGTCGAGGGCAGATAATGCAAATACACCAGATACGCACGTGACACAGCACGTGAGTTCACACTCAGAGGACTGAAATGCAAATACTAAAAACAGCAAGGGTCCACTAGCAAAATGTTTTAACTATAACTTCTATTTACTAGACTAAATAGCAAAACATAAATGCGCGGGGTAAAAGATGCACAATACCCAGAGGCACGTGAGGAGCATGTGGTGGCTCTAATGATTCTAATCCTTTGCAAAAGGATTTGATGGTTCAGGGAATGTAGGTGACTTGTGGCAGATCTGACGTGCCAGCCCTAATCCAACGGTCTGAAAGTTGTTCCGTTGATCGGCTTAGATGAGAACTGGTGCTCTGCTCCTCATCCAATGGCAGAGGAAGATCGTGAAAGAGCTGATGGGTGGCAAGCCTCGATCGAGAACTAGTACTGCTCCGTTGGCCTGATCAAGCCTCCAAATGGTCCAGCACCTCTGGAAGGGTGCTCCGCTTAGAACACCGGAGGCTGATTAGATGAAAGACGATCGGATGGTCGGAGCACAGGTGCTTGATGATTTCCTGATTCTCACTCTTTATTCTTTTATTTTAGCTATTTATCTTGGCAAAGCATCATGTAAATACAATAAGTTAGCATTATGCATGCATTTGTTAATATTGCATAATTAGAATGTTTTTGTGCAAAAATAAAAGAATAAAGGGAAAGAAAAAGAAAGGAGGTATTTAGAATAAATACAGAGTGACCCGAACCCAAGAGAAGGTCAAGCATTGGTAGATCGCCAAATAAAACAAGTAGAGAGAGATAGGGATTACTCTATATTGTATATTATTATTTATATCTGTAAATAATTATTTTTGACAAAACAAAAATAAAATGATCTTTTTACGTCCTTGTATATAATCCCAAAAATAAAATAAAAATTAGAAAAATAAAATAAAAATAAAATCCTCTCTCCTTTGTATAAAATACATTTATATATGTCTTCCTCTCTATTTATTATATACCAGTAAATAAATAAGAAAAATCAAATAAAAATTATTTTATACTCTGAAAATTATATTGTAAATAAATAAAATGATAAAAGTGTGCCATTTATGTAAAAATAAAAATATAAAAATAATTATACAAAATACGTAGATATATTATACCTGTATAAAATACATTATACAATATAAAGATTGATTTATTTTTCATAAAAATAAATATAAATTACGGAAAATTAGTTTGACAAATATTTTTCATTATATACACTTTTTTATTTAAAATCATTTATTATTATTTATTTAATTTGTAAGTATTTTGTACATTCGAATTATCTGATTGGTCCACGTCATTTTGATGACTCGGCTCAACCCCCTCTTCTAGGATTGACCCGACCCCCCCCCCCTTCGCCGGATCGATTTCTCTCAATTCTTCCAGTCAGGTTACGCCTCCCTTCGCCCCGATTCTTTACCCATGGTCTCTCCTTGGATCCAAGACCTTCGCGGATTCTTAGGAAGGCACGGATCTTCCTAGGGTTGTGTGCCTTCACCCGAATCTTCCAGCCTCCTAGGAATCCTATAAATCATCACTTCCGCCTCCCAGGAGAGCTAGCTCGTGCCTCGCTCTTCCTCCCAGCTCTAGCCACCTCCGGTTCAGTGACAGCTTACAGAGGGACTCTTCGGATCGGAGTTTGGTTGAGCATCCATGCAAATCAGCTACGTGGTCGGCGACCGCCACCGCTTTCAGTCCCCCGGCCTTCCACAGCTTTGTTGAGGCCACTACCTCACCGACCACCTCCGCCTGGAGCTTAGGATCCCATTCCCTCCTCCAGGTACCCTTTATACCCCGTCCATTTCCTTTTTCGATTAATCCACTTCATCGACCGCCACCACACATTCATCTGCTCCGCCTAACTGGTCGGAGCCCCAAGATCCACATCCACCCGCTCCGATCGATTCTCTGCTTCACCATCCACCTCATACCGCAGTCTGATCACCCTTAGGCTTGCCCCTTAAGTCAAGATTAAGGACCAGATCTCCTCTATCACCTTCGCTGGAGATCAAACCACGTCCCACATCATTTCTTTCCATTTTTACTTGAATAACCCCCGACCAGAGCTTTGCCCCGATTCGAGCTTGCCTCCGTAGGCATTTACGTGCACGGGTATCCCAGTTCCATCCTCTAGAGGGTTCTCCGGACAGTTCCAGGTCCAACTTCACTGCCACGCACATCCAGCTAGCAGCTTTTCCATCGGACTCGTCCATTTGACACGGGTGGCTTCCACGACCATGCCGGGCCCTTCTGATCGATCATCAGAGCCGCGGATCCCTTCCGAAGCTCTGGTGAAGTTCGCTGGGCTCTAGTTCTTCCAAACCCATTCTGCTCCGCCAGATCGGCCTGCCTCTTCCAGATTTGATCTCTACCCCGACCATCACAATCTTTGGGTTGTTGGAGCTGACGCCTGACGCATCTGCGCTCCACGTCCCCGACATTCCCTGGGGCGTCGGATCTGACATAGCAAAGGATCTGAGCCCCACGTCCATGCAACCAGTGACCGCCACGCGTCCCCCCCACATGCACCACACACGCCCGCCGAGGGTATATTGCATTATTTTCCATGCCGTTTACATGCTTTATTCTCTAGTCTGTTAATAAAAGTTGTAGTTCAAACTTTTTGCATATTAGACCATGTTGTTTCCAATATTTGCACTTTAGTCCTCTGAGTCTGAAAACATGTGCACGTTCACGTGCTTTTGTGGTGTTTTTGCATATCTTATCCTATACTTTTTAATAGTTACGATTTGAATGAAATGCTTTCTATATTTGCATTTATGCCCCTGTACATGAGTTAACTAGCATGTACGTGTATTGAGTGGGCTTTTTTGCACTAGTGCCCCTGGACTTTTTGTATGTGTTATTGTTTAGTCTGGAAACTCTAGGATATTTGCAAATAGGTCCCTACAACTTGTGTGTCTTGTTTTTAGATCAAATAACTATTGAATCTACTCCAAAAATTCCTCAAAAATTACCATTAGCTCTTGCTAACGTCTAATATTTTTGGTAATTTTTGTGACTCGATTTGATTTTATTTGATATTTTCTAAAAATCAAAAACCCTCAAAAACACGTCTATCTATTTTAGAAAATACCAAAAAAATATAAAAATACCTTTAAATTTTCTATAAAAAAATATGTGTGTTTTTGTTTTAGTGTGCTTTCATTCCAGTACCAATTTTGTTTCATTATCTTTTATAAAACCTCTAAAAATCACAAAAGATTAAAACCTTATAAAAATCATTAAAACTCTAAAAAATAAAAAAATGAGATTCCAATTTCTGTAATTAGGCATTTTTATTTACTATATCATAAAGAATAGCAACCAGGAGTTTTTTGGGAAATTTTAGCATTTTAATTTTGCCTTTTGGTCAGGGCTGAACAGTGTGTTTCTTTTTTTTCTTTGTTTCCTTTTTATAAAATCTTATAAAAATCTGAAAAATACCATAAAATCACCAAAAATACATTCATATTTCAAAAATATTAAAATATTTTTATTTCTAATTTTTGAACATTTTAGCCTTAATAAAAATTGTTGAAGTTTGATTTTCTTTATCTTTTTATTTGTTTCCTTATTAGAAAATATAAAAAAGTAAATTAAAAACCACAAAAAGATGCCTTCTATCTGATTCTCGACTACTTTGTAGGCTTTGCTCTTGCTCCTTGTGTTCTACCATGGTCGCTATACCAGGTTAAATAAATAGCAGAGACCGCTACATTAGATTTTATGCTTGATTGTTTTAATTGTGGTCTTATTTTTCTTGATTAAATGTACCTTGTGATTCGGGTCGCAACGACCATTAGATACTACTTAACCCGAGTCGCTCCGGTCGTTCATCATAATGGCGCCGTTGCAGGGGAGCACATCCTAGTAGTCGATTTTCAGTTTTCCTTTCTTTTTCTATTTGCTTTCTTTTTATTCATTTTTATCATCTATCTGTTATAACTGTTTTCTTACTTATTTTGTCTCACTTTTTGTGCGAGGGACCGCTCGAGAACTGTTCGACTTTCGGTTGGAGTACCCACACCCGAAAAGGAGCAAGAGGATAGGAGGACTTTAGTTATATAGGGTAGAGTAGCTTTTTCTTTTTAGCACATTTTATTATTATTGTAATAATATAGGGACTTCAGATACGCTTGGGACACTTGGCTTATATTGGGGCTGTTTCGCCGAGCACCGGTGTGCTCGGGGGATCTCACTGCAGTTTTCGTCAGTTTTGATTTTCTCGCCTTTTCTTTTATTTGATTCTCGAAGAATTTGGCCCTTAGATTTACGAATTTCCTTGATTGTGACGTAACTGATTAAGGATCAATCGCTAACTATTTGCCTGCACCTATAGTTCGTATTTGGACATATTTAATAAATCATAATAAAAAGTTAACTTGGTCACTTGAGAGGTCATGTATCGCTAGAGGTCGTATACAGCGTGTGAAAGATCCGTTGTGGCGGACACCGATCAGCATCAGAGACTGGACTCCAACCTCTCTCTCTCTCTCTCTCTGATCAGTTAACTACAGTTCTTCGTGATTAGAAATTTCTAACCTAAGGTCGTTTTCTTCTTACATCATTTAGGTTAGTTTTATTTTTGTCTTTAAATTTATGCGTGGATCACCCTGCATGTAGAGTGCTGGTGGCAAGTACACATCTCTTACTTTGCATGCATCATCCTGTTTGATCTTGCATCGACTTTTTCCGACTTCTCCCCCTGTTTTGGACTTTAAATAATCAAGAGATTGAAAAATTCGTTAGGTGTTTGTTTGCTTATTGAAAAATACCTAAAAAGCGATAATCATACAATTGGAACTGCTAAACAAACGTGACCTTAAAAGACACTCGAATAAAATCTATCTTGGGAGAGCAATCCCGTCATTGTTTGGTTTGCTTGCATAAGAGAGTGACCCGCACACTAGGCTTGACGCATACCTGAACTCTTGTTAGTCTACTGGTCTTGAGGTTAGTCATTTTTCAGTGTGGATCGCTCCGATCTCTGGTAAAGTGGGCCGCAATATCCTTAACAGAGTGAGTTGATCGGGTAGCCGGTAAAAGGTCCGCAACTTGTACTGGCTGGGAAAGATCTAGATTTGGGATTGGGCCAGTCTCCTGAGAGCATCGGGTTCCTACCAGCTCTCTTAATCGCCCTACTAGACTGAATTATCACTTAAATAAAATTGACAAGATAAAAGACTGAATCTTCATGGTCATCAGCTCCGTGTTGCGTAGGTGAATTGGGGGTTTGATTGTTGATCTTGTTTGTTTCCAGATCCCATCCACCTTTCTCTATATCACGATGATTGGCTAGAGGTCCCTTAGGCAGCCCTTGGATGCATCACTTTTGAGCACTCTGCCCCATTCATCTAGGTTGGTTCGTGAAAGCCTAGACCTGCTCTCCAAACCCAAGTTCGATTCAACCTTGTTCCCCCTCGATCACCCTTCTTCTAGTCCTGAGGTGCTAGAGCAGAGACCAGCATAGATATCCATTCATTTGACGGCACCTGAGTTCAGGTCTTTTGCCTTTGCAGAGACCCAAGAGATGGCCAGCAGCGAGGAGCGCACCGATGGGCAGCCCCAGACCACCACTTATGTTTTAGATCAGGGTGCCATCAACAACACACTATTAGCCTCCCTAGAGACGATGCAGAGACAGATCAAAGACTAGTGGACCTTCATAGCAGACATGCACAGAGAAATGGCACAGATGCGAGTTGACCGGGGAGATCTGAATCGAGCCGGTGGTGGAGAGATACCAGAGTTTGTAGGAGGAGATGGACCACATCCAGAGGAGCCACAGGAGCCAGTCTGACCAGCTAGGTCTATGAGAGAGTTGTACAACCCTGGCGCGACTCTTACACATTGTTGGATTCAGCTTCCGGCGATTCTGGGAGATTTCAAGCTCCCCCCTCAAACGATTCAGTTGTTGCCCAAGTTCCATGGGCTTGCCATCGAGGAGCCGCATCTTTACTTACATGAATTTGAGATGATCTGCAGCACGGTCCACGACAGATACGTGGATGAGGACACCATCAAGATGATGGCTTTTCCATTCTCCCTGGTAGACAGAGCAGCCTACTTGCTGAAACATTTAGGGAGATACGTCACTTTGTGGGAACAGCTCCGGACCGAGTACTTGAACAAGTACTATTCACTCGGCTGGATGAATGCAGCTCGAGCGTTGATCAATTCCCAACGAGCAATTCCATGAGGCTTAGGATCGATTCTGTGAGCTCATTGATCGGTGTCCACATCATGATATTTCCAAGCAAAATTTGGTACAGAGTTTCTTCTGTGGGCTGACACCGGAGCTGCAGGGACTTGTGAACGCTTCTTGTGGGGGTTCCTACTTCGCCAAAGACGAAGACAAGGTCTGGGCCATATATGAGGAGATGGCCAGGAACTACACAGTGATGTCCTAGATGCGTCTCTCCACTCAAGGGAAACCTTCACCCCATGACGTATCCTATTAGAGGATAGCATAGTCGATGCAGGTCCATCCACCTCTTCGACAACCGCAACACATGCAGAGTCATTGGCCACTGATATGGGCATCATCAGCGAGAAGTTTGACCACATCGAGATTATTGAGAAGATGCAGTGCCAGGGCATGACTCAGATCAATCAGTTGGCACAGACATTGAGTGACCTGAAGACCCAGATCATGTGTCTCTAGGAGGCACAGACGGCTTCTTAGCCTCGCCACAGGTCACGAGCTGATCCTAGAAGTAGCAGCTCGACCCAGCACTCTGCCCAGTACATAGAGGTTCACCACATCCAGGCGGAACTGTTCCAGCAGCCGCAGCACCAGTACCTTCAGCCACCACCATCCCAGGACACTCAGATGGTGGTGTATCAGCAGGATCAGCCACTGGTAGTCCTTCCTCCACCCCTCCCCCCTTTGAGCAAGAGTCGTTAATGGAAGTCAACGGGATTTGGTACGACCGACAGCAGCCCAGGATCCGCCGTGATCATCCTGGATTCATTTGGTCGACCGGAGGTGCCTCATCTCAGCAGCAGCCTCCATCTCAGGGTGGACAGTTCAGTCAGCCTCAACAGCAGCCCCAGTTCCCTCACCAGTCATAGTAGCAGCATTATCAACCGCGTCCCCGCCCATACAGTAGGGACAGCCGTGGAGGCAGCATCAGCAGCAGCCTCAGCAGTATTCTCAGCTTCCCCCTCATCCCTCCCAGCAGCAACCTCATTTTCAGAGAGGCAACCCGTCTGATTCTCATGGGCCAGCCTATGAGAACCCAGTACCCGATGATCTAGCCCGCCTACTTATCGACCATTATGCCACATTTAGGCGGGAGATGGACGAGTTCTGCTAGGAGATGAGGGAGATCATCAAAGGAAAGGTCTCCATACCCGCTCAGATCGAGCCCAACCCGAATAACTAAAAAAGAAAATCTGAACAGGTATAGTTCATAGAGATTACCACTTCTAGTGATTTATTGGGTGACATTGCTTCATATACATTTGATGCTGACGTTATTACACTTAGGTGCAGTAGGATGCCAGCCGGCGGTGCCTCGTCTAATCGATGACACCACGAGGATGCAGGAGCGCCAAACGAGGAGGATAGCAGTGTTGATGCTGCTAAGAATGATGATGACGGTGGTGCTGACGCCACCAAGGATGTTGATCCAGCTGGCAGTATTGAGTCCATCGCTTCCCCGGATGCAGAGGGTGGTACTAATGCCACCAGAGATCCAGATGCAGAGGGTGGTACTTATGCCACCAGAGATCTAGATGCTAAGATAGAGTGTGGTATTGATGCCGCAACACCTGATGTCGTGGGTGGTACTGAAGCCACCCCTTCTATTCTAGTAGTATTTTCTCCAGTTTCTGAACCCTGGGACTATATGAAAAATACCAAAAAATTAATAAAAGGAAGGGTTCTTCATCTTTGGGTCCATATGTGATGCATGATGATACTTTTATGGAATCTATTCCTTCTTAGAATCAGGAACCCATTCCTAGCCCTCTATCTGAGGAGGGCCCAGCCACCCCCTTCCCTCAAGCACTCTGCTTGGATAAGGTAAATAAAAACGAAAATCCAAAAAAAGATCAGCAGCTAGAGTTCAGCCAGCAGATGATTGATAGATTTCAGATTCAGCTGACTCTACAGGAGGCACTTGAGTGCATGCCCCTGATCCAGAAGAACTTTAGAGAGAAGACCACCATCCATAGGAAGAAGAGGAACCATAATGCAGAAATCCATGTGCTCACTCATGCCACTTGCTTCGCCATCCAGAACCGTATGCCAGCCAAGAGTCCAGATGCAGGAGCTCCCTATATCAGATTCCATATTCATGAGCAGAGATTTGATCTGACTCTATGAGACAGCGGCTCTTCCATCAACCTTATTCTAGCAGCCTTGCTCGATCGATTCAAGTTTGGCCCTCTTTGATAGAGCGAGACAGTCCTTCAGTTTGATGATAGATCTGTCAAGAGGTCGAAAGGGTTGTTGAAGGACGTGGTCGTCACAATTCAAGGCATGAAATTGCCTATGGACTTCGTCGTGTTGGACATGGAGATCCCTGAATCTGTGACCGATAACCCCATCATTCTAGGACATCCATTCTTGGCCACAGCCAAGGCGTTGTCCAGCCATGATAGTGGGAAGGTATACTTTCATGTTGAGGGCGAGAGTATACAAATAGAGATGATCGATGAGACTAGAGCACGAGACTCAGCTTGCTTAGAGCAGTATAGTAATACAGAGCAGATGACAGAGGCAGAGCGAGACATCCACCAGGAGTGCGACTTTGTGATCATTTATGATGAAGCCGCTTGGTCTGATCCCTTTTCACGAGCCCTTCTCTCACCTTCAGATACTGCATATTCACATATCCCAGCAGAGGAGAGTTTGGATAGCACACTCTTGGCAAAGGACACATTCGAGGTTGAAGACCAAGTTCAGGACAGCGAGGCAGAGTACATTTCTTGTGATTCAGATCCCTCGAATTCAGATATAGATTGGGTCGAATTTGATGAGCTGTTGCCTTGTCTGATTCTAATAGATCCAGCAGCTAGGGTAGAGACTGAGCCGACACAGATTACAGATACACCAGCAGGGCCAGCTTCGCCAGATATTCATGATCAGTGAGAGATCTCACACGCAAATCTAGTCGCAGTCACTCATAAATTTCAGAAGCCAGATTTGTCAGCTCTCAATTGTCCAGAACTGAAGTCGTTACCGCAGTCGCTGAAGTATAGATTCCTTACGGGAAAGCATGAGATGTACCCAGACATTATCTCAGCAAATCTGACTGGAGAGAAAGAATCTCATTTGATGGATATTCTTGAAAAGAACCGCAAAGTAATAGGTTGGAGCATAACTGATCTCCAGGGGATAAGTCCGGCCCTATGCTCCCACCATATCTATATCAAAGAGGACGTCAATCCATCATGTGAGTTCCAGCGACGGCTGAACCTGAATCTTCGATCGGTAGTCATGAAGGAGATTTTAAAATGGTGGAGCACCGATTTTATCTACCCCATCTCTGACTCCAAGTGGGTTAGTCCATTACACATGGTGCCCAAGAAGAAGGACATCACTACAATTGTGAGCGAGTTTGGAGAGGAGATAACTACTTGGGTACCCACTTCTTGGAGGGTCTATGTGGACTACATACGATTTAATCAGGCCACAAAGAAGGATCATTTCTCGTTGCCTTTTATTGATCAGATCATAGAGAGGTAGCTGGGAAGAGTCACTACTGCTTTCTTGATGGGTACTCCGGCTACAATCAGGTGGCCATTGCGTTCGAAGAACAGGACAAGACCACATTCACCTGTCTGTTTGGGACTTATGCTTTCAGAAGGATGTCCTTTTGTCTATGTAATGCCCCAACAACATTCCAAAGTTACATGTTGTCCATTTTCTCGGACATGGTGGATGACTTCTTAGAGGTCTTCATGGATGACTTTTTGGTTTATGATGATGGATTTGATGCTTGTCTTGACTGCCTAGACCGTGTCCTTCACCGATGCATTGAGGTCCATCTTGTTTTATCCCGGGAGAAGAGTCACTTCATGGTGCCTCGAGGGATAGTGCTTGGTCATATCATCTCCAACAGGGGCATGGAGGTTGATCCGGCCAAGGTGGATATCATCAGGAATCTCAATCCACCATCCAACCTGTGATAGTTACGATCTTTTATGGGGCATGTAGGCTTCTATAGACGGTTCATTCATGATTTCAGCAGAATTGCCAGACGGTTGACTGATTTGCTGATAGAAGACACCAAGTCCATTGTAGATGATAAGTGTCTTACGTCATTTGAGACTCTCAAGAGCCTAGTTGTTGAGGCTCATGTACTTTAGCCGCCTGATTGGTCTCTCTCATTCGAGATCATGATGGATGCCTCCGATTTTGCCGTAGGGGTCGTGATAGACAGAGGAGGGATGGAGTACCATTTGCCAATCACTACGCTAGTCGTACATTGGATGTCGCATAGCAGAACTACAGTATCATGGAGAAAGAGATGCTAGTCATAGTCTTTACCTTGGACAAATTTCGATCATATATTGTTGGAACCAAAGAGACTATCTTTACTGATCATACCGCCATCAGGTACCTCATGGCTAAGAAGGATGCCAAAGCGAGACTGACTAGATGGATCCTTCTACTCCAGGAGTTTGGCATTGAGAATAAGGATAAACCTGGAGTCAAGAATGTGATGGCGGATCATCTCTCCTTATTGGAGAATCTTGAGGAATTTGAGCAGATTGATCCCATTTCAGAGACATTCCCAGATGAGGTGATCCTTGCTATCGCCACGCTCCTGTGGTACGCCGACATTGTGAACTATCTTGTTTCCAAGAAAGTTCCACAAGGTTGGCTCAGGAAGTGACTTGAGACCTTCCTTGCGAAGGCCAAGTCCTACCATTGGGAGGATCCCATCCTTTATCATGAAGGAGGGGATGGTATCTAGCATCAGTGTATTCCTCAGGAGGAGCACCACAGCATCCTCACATACTACCACAAGCTTGAGGAAGGGGGACATCATTCTAAGAGGAGGACAGCACAGAAAGTGCTCCAATCCGACCTATGGTGGCCTACCCTCTTCAAGTATTCTGATGAATTCGTGAAGAGGTGTACTGATTATGAGAGGATGCGTACTTATGGACAGCGTGATATGATGCTGTTGCAACCCATTCACTTCTGTGAGGTTTTTGATGCATGGGGCATCGATTTCATGGGTCCATTCCCTAAGAGTCAGGGATTCGAGTACATTCTGTTGGTTGTTGATTATGTGAGTCATTGGATTGAGGCCATACCTACCCGAACCGCAGATGCTAGGACTGTTTGCAAATTTTTGTGGAAGAATATCGTTTCACGGTTCGGGGGTGGTTAGAGTATTGATATCTAACGGGGGTCTCACTTTATCAACGACAAGGTAAAGGCCCTTGCTAACGAGTTCAGCATAGACCATCGAGTTGCCACTCCATATCATCGTCAGACCAATGGTATGGCTGAAGTATCGAATAGGGAGTTCAAGATGGTATTGCAGAAGGTAGTTCACCCAGACCGAAAGGATTGATCACAGCTTTTGGACTCGGTCTTGTGGGCATATCAGACTTCCTTCAAGACTCCTTTGGGTACATCTCCCTTTCATCTCATTTATGAAAAGCCCTGCCATTTACATGTTGAGATCAAGAATAAGTCACTTTGGATTGTCACTAACATATTATTGGATGCAGAGAGTATAGGTGATCAAAGGCAGAATTGGCAGCCCTGGAGGAGCTTACAGATACAACCTTTTCAAGCAGCCTACACTATAAGGAGCAAGTAAAGATATGGCATGATTCTCATATAAATCATAAGCAGTTTGAGCCAGATCAGAGAGTATAGTTGTTTGATGCCAAGCTTTGATTATTTCCAGGGAAATTATAGAGTAAGTGGAAAGGACCATACCTGGTTCGAAAGGTGCATGACAATGGTTGTATCGACATATCTGAAATATCATCTGAGTCCACCTTTCGTGTTAATGTTCAGCACCTCAAACCATATCTAGATCATGAGCCATTGATCGTTGACGTCGCCTCGATTCATTTTGCATGAGATGTGGCCTTTGACTCACATCAGTTGCATGTTGTGCTTGATTATCACTTTATTCTACCTTGTATAGATCCAGATGTCCATATCATCTCATTCTTTATTCTAACACCCTATCTGCATCATATGATTATGCTATACTTAGGGTGTACTTTACTATAAATATATGGGGGTGTCGGATTCTTGATTATTCTTTCGATTCTTTTACCTCTTTTTTGTTGCCTATTGATGAATACTCATTCATCACTCTTTATTCTTATATTTTAGCTACAAAAACCTTTGCAAATGCATGTAGATATGTGTAAATACAAATAATTACAAAAAGCATGCATTGTGTAAAAACCTATAATTAGCATGTTTTGTGCAAAAATAAAAGAATAAAGATTAAAAAGAAAAAGAGGGAAATATTTAGAATAAATATTGAGCAACCTAACCCAAGGGAGGGCTCAGCATGGGCCTGACCGCATAAAAGCCAAAGTAGAGGGAGATAGGGGCTCATGTGTGTAAATATATATGTAAATAAAATAAAAGTATTTTCCTCACAAAAATAGGCTTGTAAATATTTGTATATATTTATAAATATAAAATCAATATAAAAATATAAAAATCAAAAAGAAACCAAAAATATCATTCATGTACATGATCACCTTATACATAGAACCACCTTTATATTTATTTAGCCTTATAAATAAATAAAATTAATTTCCAAAATTCTTGTAAATATCCGATATTATATAGTGTAAATAAATAAAATAAAAACAATTAAAACAAAAACAAAATAAAAATAACAAAATTAAAAACACAAAAATATCTTGTAAATATACCATGTATATAAATGTATATAGGTATTTATTTCACCAATGTACATAAATAGTTAAAATAAAATAAAAATATCTTTTTATTCCTTATCTTATAATGAAAATAAATAAAATATAAAATAGGAATAAAATTGCACGAAAATAAGAAATTAAAAATCAAAAATCAAAATCCTACATATTGTATATATACCTATATATAAAATATTATGTATATACCTTATTTTTATTTCAGAAAAAATATTAAAATCACTAAAAAATAGAAAAAAAATAAAATAAAAATATTTCATGTTTTAAGTTTTCACTAAATCGGCCATTTGATATCCTTAATTTTAATTTCAAAATCCAGCCACGTGGCCGCCACCCATTGGCTCTGGGGGATGTTGACCGCCCGGTCAACTCCCCCCCACCCCAGGACCACCTCTCGCGGGTCTGCAGCGCCCGACTCCCCTTCTCGGATTTTTCCCAGGCAGACCCGACTCCATCTCGCCTAAACCCCGGGTCCGACTCCTTCACTACACACCCGAGACCCCACCGGAGCTACCGCATCGAGATCCGCGCTCTTGATTTCCCTACCCGCGCGCCTCTTTCCGGATCATCCCCACGTATAAAGCCCAGCTCCGCCTCCTCATTTCTCATCTTTGGGTATTCGATTCCACCCCCTGTGAGCTCCGGTGCGTGCGTGAGAGTGACAGCTCACTGCTCGTGCTGTTGAAGCGAGGAGAGGGACCGGATTCCATCGATCCGGCGAGCTTCGCCGCCGTTGCTCCGCCACCAGCTGGAGCCCGAGCCTCGGAGGGAGACGCTCCTCGAGGCGAAGACCCAGAGCTTTCTTAGCTCTTCCCCAGTCTCCTCGTCCACCCAGGTAATCCCTTAGACCCTTCTTTTCCTTTGATTTTCATTTACGCCCAAATCGCTGCTCCGCTGTGTTACTCCGATTCCGACCATCCCATAGCTAGATTCGATCATCGGAATCCACAGACATCTTCGCCTTCCTCCGACACGCCTTCTCCATCCCTCCATCCAACCCAGCTCACACAGGAGCTGGGATTTAAGCTCCACCATCCCCCCTTCACCGGAGCTCGTCCATATCGCCCCATCGTCCACCGTCACCCCGCCTAACCGGGTCGAGGCAGTTTGCCCTCGACTCGCGAGTCTTCTGGACTGTTTTGCAGGTTCAAAGAAGGACGTCTGAGGTCCTTCGACATCAATCCAGGAGGCGCAGCTCCGCCGACCTCGCCGGAGCTCCTCAGAGCTCGGCCGGGTCATCGGAGACCCCCATCCGACGCGGAGGCCCACGCCAGACCTTTTCCGATCACCAGCACCCCACGAGGAGGTCAGGAACGCACGCACTGGGCCGGCGAAGTTCGTCGGCCACCTGTTCTTCCTCGACCTTCAGACGCCGTCCGATCAACCCTCTCGCTCCAGGTGTCATCCGGGTCGTCCGTTCAAGAGCAGCAGTCATCGTTCGATCTGAGGGAGATAGATCTGGACCGCCCGATACTCGAGCGTTAGCCACAGAGAGCCACGCCCATCCGATGCACCACGTGGCTTGACCCTCACCGTCGGATTCGCCAGAGGAGCCCAGCTGTGGAGCGCCTGTTATTCCCAACCGTCAGATGATCCACGTGCCCTCCATCTAGCCGCTCCATTAATAAAGGGTAAATTACCCTTAGGCCCTTCTGTTTATTTTTTTTCGTGTTTAGTCCTGTAATTAGTTAGTATAGTTGTTTAGTTTTTGGGATATTTGCATAGAGACCCTTGTGCTTACATTTATTTACTGATATGCCCCTGTGTGTGGTCTGACACATGCATTGACACGTGATCTTCTAGGCTTTTTACATTATCGACCCTGTAGTTCTGGATGTTATCAATTGAATGAAAGTTTTTAACTATTTGCATTTATACCCCTGTGCGTGATATATTTGAGCATGTGCGGATATTTTTGGGTATTTTGCGAATAGGTCCCTGGACTTTTGGTACCTGTTACCAATAAGCCCTTGGAACTTATTTCTCCTACATATGGGTCCCTGAGTACCCCAGGCACGCGCGTAGCACGTGTTTCGCTGGGTTAATTGCACCAGACCCCCCAGACTTTCGGGTATTTACACTTTGGTCTCTATGCACATTGCCCCTTCTTTATTTTTGGATAAAATAGCAAACCACCTCCAAATCCAATGAAAATTGGACACATGGCTCCTGCCATAGTGTAAAATTTTCGAGAATTTTTGAGGACATTTTTGTTTTCATTTGATATTTTTAAAAATTCAAAAACATCTATTTTCTTCATTGTCTAACTTTAAAAATCACAAAAAAATAATAAATAGTGTCTAAAAATTACAAAAAAAATATTCTATTGCTTGTTTTGTTGTGTTTGATTTTCTAGCCAATTTTGGCTATTTTTCATTACTGAAAACCACTAAAAATTAAAAAACACTCAAAATCTTATAAAAATTCTAGTAAATCAATTAAAAATCCAAAAACAATAAAATAGGTGCCTAAGTTTTCCTTGTTTTATTCTCTTTACAAGAAAATTACCTCCCAGCTAATTTTGGGCCTTTAGATATTTTATCTAGGCCCTTTTACCTCGACTGGATAGTACCTACTGTTTTAGTCACTTTTTGATTTTTGGAAAATAAATAAACATCAGAAAAATCCCTAAAATTCACCAAAAACACTAAAAATTATAAAACACATAAAAACATTTTTGTTAGAATTTTTGGTTGATTTTTAGTGCTTTTAATAAATTGTTGAAGTGTGTGCTTATTTACTTTTCTTATTTTCTTAACACATTAAAAATCCAAAAAAATATTAAATAATTAAAAACCACCAAAAATATTTTCTTCTTTTATTTTATTTCTCTTTTGACTACTTCGTAGGCCGAGAGGCCAACCCGTGCTCCTTGAGTTCGACCCTGGTCGCTATACCAGGTTAAATAAATAGCGAGACCGCTAGCTTCTTTTTGATTGATTTTATTTCTATTGGTGGTCTAATATTCTTGATCGACACGATCGAGTGACCGAGGTCGCGACGACCATTGTAGAGATACCTGATTGCCTTAGTCGCTCGGTTTTTTGTGCCATCAGAATGGCGCCGTAGCCGGGGAGCACGGCTTAGTAGTTTTTATTTTATTTTCGTTTTTATTTTCGCAGCTTTTCACGGCTCTTTCAGAGCTCGCGACTTTTTCGCGGCTTTTGTTTATATTTTATTTTTGTTTTATTTTGTTTTATTTTCTTTTCTTTGGTTTTTATTTTTGTTTTATTTTGAGTGTTTATTTGTTTTACATTTTTTGCATATATACCCTCATTTTATTTCCATTTATTTTTCTGTTATTATTATTTGATTATTTTGGTCTGACCACTTGTCTCTGTTTCTTGCGAGGGCCTGAGGACCGCGGAGGCGACTTTCGAGGAGCCGACGCAACCGTAGGACTTGGA
Source organism: Ottelia alismoides (assembly GCA_037367405.1). NCBI lineage: Eukaryota > Viridiplantae > Streptophyta > Magnoliopsida > Alismatales > Hydrocharitaceae > Ottelia > Ottelia alismoides. Next base: position 122,072 of record JAZKJV010004547.1, on the reverse strand, counting down.
GGCAGCTCCCTTCTTTACGGAGCCGCAGGAGAGAGCGAGAGAGAGAGTTGAGTGGGAGAGGTTTAGTTAGATTTTTATTTTATTTTTATTCTGATTATTATTGTAATAATACAGGGACTCACAGACTGGACTTGTGGATTTTATTTGCTTAGCGGGTCTGTTTTGCCGAGCACCGGTGTGCTCGGGGGACCCTTAGGAGTTTTTCGCGGCTTTTTCGCGGTTTTATTTTCTTTCCTTTTTACTGCCTTTTCCGGTGTTTACGCGGTTTTTGATCGAGCCCCTAGACTTAGGATTTTATGCTTGCTTGTGCCGTAATTAGTAGGGTCCCCACACTTAATTATCTGCCTTCTCCTATAGTGCGCTTATTTGGACCTACTAATAATCAATTAATAAAAATAACTGACTCATTTTCCTTCGTGGCTTACGTGCCGTAGTCTACCCCACAAAGCGCTTTCTCCTACCCCCGATTTGTCAGGCAGAGGAGGGGTAGACCAAGACCGGACCTTTGGCCTATAGGACGGTGACCAGTTAGACGGTTCTGCGAGTAGAATTGTTGATCTAGGACTCGGTTTTCATCGCTGCATCATTTAGGTAGTTTATTTTCTGTCTTTACAATTATGCGCGGATCATATTACATGTAGAGTGTTGGAGACAGGTACGCCTTTCTGACTTTGCATGCATCATTGATTTATCGTGCATCGGCTTTTTCGTCTTCTCCCCCTGTTTTTGACTTAATAATCAGGAGAACCGAAAAATTCGTTAGGCGTTTGTTTTTATTTGAAAAATACTAAAAAGAAAAACCATAAAATTGGGACTGGCTAAAACTATTGACCCTAAAAGACGCTCACCTTAAAAATTTGTCTTAGGGAGAGCAACCCCCTCCTTGTTTGGTTTGATTGCGCGAGAGAGTGACCCGCACCCTAGGTAAAGCCCTCCGGTGCTATTTCCAGCTGACTACCGACTCTTCCGTGCGGGCCAGTCGGTTGGAGTAGCATCAGGTATCCCAACAGGTCACGTAAGCGCTCTGATAGACTGATTGTTCACCTAATAAAAATTGACAAGATAATTTGACCGAGCTTTTACGGTCTTCAGCTCGCGTTGCGTTGGTGAACCGGGGGTTTGCATTTTGATCATAGTTTTTCCAGATCTCATCCGCACTACTCGACCAGATCACGATGATGGGTAGACGCTCTCTTAGGCAGCCTCTAGCTGCACCGCTTTCGGGCACGTCTACCCAATCATCTAGGTTGGCTCGCGAGAGCCGAGACCAGTTCTCCGAGACCGAGTATGATTCCACCCTGTTCCCCCTCGACCCCCTTTCTTTCGGTTCTGAGAGATATGAGCCATAGGAGAGAATAGCATATTTGACAGCACCTGAGTATGGCTCATTTGATTTTGCAGACGTCATGGCCGGTAGTTCAGAGGACCGCTCCAGGACATAGCACATTGTGATGGACCAGGGAGCGATCAACTCCACCCTGATCGCCTCGTTAGAGACAGTGCAGCAGCAGCTGAGGGATCAGGGAGCTTTCATGATTGAGATGAGGAGAGAGTTGGAGCGACTCAGAGCAGAGAGAGATCAGAGCGAGCCTGAGGACGGACCAGATGCAGAGGCACGAGCCGCAGCAGCCGCAGCTGCAGCCGCCGCCGCCGCGGCAGGAGGACCACCGAGACCGATGCGGGAGTTGCACAATCTCGGATCTACACTGATGCATCATTGGGTGGTGATACCTGCTATCGTGGGGGACTTTAAGTACCCCCCGAACACCCTGCAGATGCTTCCCCGTTTTCACGGACTTGCCACCGAGGAGCCCCATCTCCACCTCCAGGAGTTCTTGATGATCTGCAGTACTGTCCACGACCGCCATGTGGACCAAGATACGATTCGGATGATCGCCTTCCCCTTCTCCCTAACAGACAGAGCAGCCACCTGGCTGAAGCATTTGGGGAAGTTTGTTTACACCTGGGAGCAGCTCCGCACTGAGTACTTGAACAAGTATTATCCACTCGGGCGGACCAATGCAGCGAGGGCCCTGATCAGCAACTTCTCCATGCTCCCCAATGAGCAATTCCATGAGGCATGGGAGAGGTTCCGAGAGCTCACAGACCGATGCCCGCACCATGATAATCTCGAAGCCGAACCTTGTGCAGAGCTTCTTCAGCGGGCTGACACCAGAGCTCCAGGTCCTGGTGAATGCTTCTTGTGGCGGGTCCTATTTTGCCAAGGATCACGACCAGGTCTGGGCCATCTTCGAGGAGATGGCCGAGAACTATATGGTGATGTCCCAGACCCGATTGTATACACAGGGCAGACCCCAGCAGCAGCCAGGACCCGTGCAGTACCAGAGGATAGCACGGGTCGATGCCGGTCCATCCAGTTCATCCGCAGTTGCAGCAGCACAGGCAGAGTCGTCCACTGCGGATATGGGTATCATCAGCGAGAAGTTGGACCGCATGGAGCTGATCGAGAAGAAGCAGTGCCAGGGCATCACTTAGATGGAGTAGATGGCATAGACTCTGAGCGACATGAAGACCCAGCTCATGTGTCTCCAGGAGGCACAGACGACTTCCCAGCCCCGTCTTCAGTCGCGAGGCGATACCGGCGACAGCAGCAGCTCGTCCCAGCGCTCCAGCTCCTTTCAGCAGCCTAGACAGGTTCACCTTGTACAGGCGGAGCCGTATCAGCCGCAGTAGCCCTCTTACCAGTCTTCACCATCTCCAGACTTGCAGATGGTGGTATACCAGCCGGATCAGCCTCTGGCAGTACTCCCGCCAGCCCAGTACGATGCAGAGCCGTTGATGGATGTCAACGGGATTTGGTATGACCGTCCCCAGCCTGGGATCCGACGAGACCATCCCGGATTCAGGTGGGGAAGTAGAGGTACCCAGCCCCAGCAGCAGTCATCCGGTCAGGGAGGGCAGTATAGCCAGCAGAGAGATCACCAGCAGCAGCAGCCCCCAGCCTACCAGCCACACCAGCAGTCGTCCTTCGTTCCTCATCCCTATCAGCAGCAAGGACAGTCTTGGAGATGTGAGCAGCAGGCTCACCAGCCACACCAGCAGCAGCATCCTTCCTGTTACCCCTCTCAGCACCAGCAGCACCAGTTCCAGCAGCTTCAGCACCAGAGAGGCTACCCGTCGGACTCCCAGGAGAGCCCCGCCTTGAACGATATAGCCCGCATCCTCACGGACCAGCAGGCTACTTTTCGACGGGAGATGGACGAGTTCCGCCAGGAGATGCGGGACCTGATGAGAGGGAAGGCCACCATTCCTGCAAAGATAGAGCTGAATCCCAATAGCCTCAAGAGGAAATCTGAGCAGGTAGTTTCCACTAAGCATGCCACTCCTAGTGATCCATTTGATGATATGTCTTCGGATCTATTTGATGCTGATTTTGTTACACTTAGGAGCGGTAGAGCACCAGCAGGCGGCGCCTTATCTGAGCGACGACTCGAGGATCCACCCAGGGCGCCAGACGAGGAGGAGGAGAGCGATACTGAAGCCGCACACGATGATGATGGTGGTACTGATGCCACCAAGGATGCTGATTCCACCGGCGGTACTGAGGCCGCCGCTTCACCAGTTCGAGGAGGTGGTGCTGATGCCACCAGAGTAGCCAAGCCAGCCCGCGGTACTGAGGCCGCGAGACGTCCAGCAGCAGAGCCAGCTCGTGGTGGTACTGAGACCACCGGTGTTTTTGTAGAGAGAGATGTTGTTTCTCCTCATGCTGATGTATCTCGGGACACTGTTTTGAATAAAGGAAAAGGTTTAGTTTCTTTTGGTTCCACTGTGGTGATTGATGTATGTGCGGATCTGGCCGTCGAGCCATCTAGACCTCTTCCTAGTCCTTCATCTGTGAAGGACCCTGTGATCCCCTTCCCTAGAGCCCTTCAGATGGGGAAGGTGAAGAAAAGAGAAAAAGACCCAAAAAAGAGAGAGCAGGAGAAGCTCAGCCAGAGCATGATCGACAGATTTCACATACAGCTGACCCTTCAGGAGGCTTTGCAGCACATCCCCCTTCTTTAGCGATCTTTGAGAGATAGGACCACAGTCAGGAGGAGGAGGAGGAATCACTATTCAGAGATACATGTGCTGACGAAAGCCACGTGCTTCGCAATCCAGAACCATCTGCTGGCCAAGAGGCCAGATTCAGGAGCCCCGTATGTCAGATGCCAGATTAGTGAGCAGAGGTTCGACCGTACTCTATTGGATAGCGGATCGTCTATCAACCTCCTTCCGGCAGCCCTTCTCGACCGCTTCGAGTTGGGCACTCTTCGACAGAGCAGGACAGTCCTTCAGTTTGCTGATCGATCTGTCAAGAGGCCGAAGGGGTTGTTGCGAGACGTTATCATCACTATTCAAGGCCTACAATTCCCCGTGGACTTCGTAGTGTTGGACATGGAGATCCCTGACTCAGTGGCCGATACCCCCATCATCCTCGGTCGTCCGTTCTTGGCCACAGCCAAAGCGGTGACTGATCATGATAGCAGGAAGGTATACTTTCGCGTCGAGGGCGAGAGTGTACAGATAGAGACGGTCGAGGACTACAGAGCCAGAGAGAGAGCATGCTCAGAGACCAGCACAGATACAGAGCAGCTGACAGAGGTCGGGCTAGACATCCACCAGGACTGTGATTTTGTGATCACAGATGATGAGGAAGCATGGGCAGACCCTTCAGCACAGGCCATCCTCTCATTTCCAGACACCACTGAGATAGAGATGACAGCAGATGAGAGCTTGGAGAGCACAGCCCTGGTCCAGGATACTACAGAGGCAGCAGAGCCGGTTCTTGACCGCGACACGAATTTTAGTGATGGTGGTACTGAGGCCACCGTGTGTGATGGTGGTACTGATGCCACCTTGTTTGATGCAGATCCCTCGGATTCAGAGTCTGATTGGGCAGATTGTGATGACCAGATGCCAGACCTGAGTCCACCTGAGCCTACAGATGAGGAGGAGGTAGAGGCAGAGCAGATCAGAGACAGCACAGTTGAGCAGCCTCCTCCAGATCCAGTTTGCGAGAGCTCGTATTCTTTCTCCCAGGCAGATTTAGCAGACTTAGCGGCATTCACGCACCTTCTTCCAAGGCCGGATTTGCCAGCACCCAGCTGTCCAGAGTTGAAGCCGCTCCCTACTTCGCAGAAGTATCGGTTCCTTGCGGGCGAACCTGAGATGTACCCAGTCATCATCTCCGCCGATCTGACTGGAGAGAAAGAATCCCGTTTGATGGGGGTTCTTGAAAATAACCGCAAGGCAATCGGATGGAGCGTAGTAGATCTCCATGGGATTAGTCCATCAGTGTGCTCCCACCATATTTATCTCGAGGAGGGGGTGAAGCCGTCGCGTGAGTTCCAGCGGCGACTGATCCCCAACCTGAGAGAGGTCGTGATGAAGGAAATATCAAAATGGTGGAGTGCATATTTCATTTATCCCATTTCCGACTCCAAGTGGGTCAGCCCCTTGCATGTGGTGCCCAAGAAGACGGGCATCACGACTGTGATCAGTGAGTCGGGAGAAGAGATTGCTACACGAGTACCCACCTCTTGGAGGGTCTGTGTTGACTACAGGAGACTCAACCAGGCCACCAAGAAGGACCATTTCCCCCTGCCTTTTATTGACCAGATCATTGAGAGACCGGCAGGGAAGAGCCATTATTGCTTCCTGGATGGGTACTCGGGCTACAACCAGGTGGCCATCGCTCCTGAGGATCAGGAGAAGACCACCTTTACCTGTCCCTTTGGTACATATGCCTTTCGACGCATGCCATTTGGGCTATGCAATGCCCCTGCGACTTTTCAGAGGTGCATGCTGTCGATATTTTCGGACATGGTAGGGGAGTGTTTGGAGGTCTTCATGGACGATTTCTCGGTCTACGGCGACGGATTCGACTCCTGTCTTGACTGCCTAGACCGAGTACTCCAGCGATGTATTGAGTACCATTTGGTTCTATCTTGGGAGAAGAGTCACTTCATGGTGACTCAAGGGACGGTGCTTGGCCACATCATCTCCAACAGGGGCATGGAGGTTGATCCGGCCAAGGTTGATTTCATTAGAAAACTCGCACCACCGTCCAATTTGAGGCAGCTACGGTCATTCCTGGGGCACGTTGGATTTTGTAGGAGATTTATTCAGGATTTCAGCAGGATTGCCCAGCCGTTGACTGAACTCTTGACGAAAGACACCGAGTTCCTTGTCAATGACAAGTGTCTTTCGTCCTTTGCGACTCTCCAGGAGTGTGTGATTGAGGCTCCTGTCCTCCAGCCGCCTGATTGGTCTTTCCCATTCGAGATCATGACGGATGCCTCCGATTTTGCCGTAGGGGCAGTGCTGGGACAGAGGAGGGGCGGAGTTCCATTTGCTATCCACTACTCTAGCCGCACATTGGATTCCGCCCAGCGGAATTACACCGTCATAGAGAAGGAGATGCTAGCCGTAGTGTTCGCCCTAGATAAGTTTCGATCTTATATCATTAGATCTAGAGTGACCTTGTACACAGATCACACCGCCATCAGGTACCTCATGGCAAAGAAGGATGCCAAGGCCAGATTGACTAGATGGATCCTTCTACTCCATGAGTTCGACATTGAGATCAAGGATAAGCCTGGAGTCAAGAATGTGGTGGCGGATCATCTCTCCCATTTAGAGCAGCCTGAGGAGTCTGAGCAGATTGATCCCATTCGTGATACCTTCCCAGATGAGGCGATCCTTGCTATCGCCTCACTCCCGTGGTATGCTGATATTGTGAACATTCTCGTTATTGGGAAAGTCCCACAAGATTGGCCCAGACAGAAGCTTGAGACCTTCCTTGCGAAGGCCAAGTCCTACCATTGGGAGGATCCCATCCTTTACTACGAAGGAGGGGATAGCGTCTGGCGTCGGTGTATTCCTCAGGAGGAACACCATAGCGTCCTCACTTACTGCCACAAGCTTGAGGCAGGAGGACATCATTCTGGGAGGAGAACGGCACAGAAAGTGCTCCAATCCGGATTGTGGTGGCCTACCCTCTTCAAGGACTCAGATGAGTTCGTGAAGAGGTGTACTGACTGTCAGAGGATGGGCACTTGTGGACAACGTGATATGAAGCCGATGCAGCCCATTCACTTCTGTGAGGTTTTTGACGCATGGGGCATCGATTTCATGGGTCCATTCCCTAAGAGTCAGGGATTTGAGTACATTCTGTTGGCCGTGGATTATGTTAGTCGTTGGGTTGAGGCCATCCCCGCCCGAGCCGCTGATGCGAGGACAATTTGCAGATTTTTGAGGAAGCACATCATCACGCGGTTCGGGGTTCCACGAGTTTTGATTTCTGATGGGGGATCTCATTTCATCAACGAACAGGTGATGGCCCTTGCTAACGAGTTCGGTATAGACCATCGTGTTGCTACACCTTACCATCCACAGACGAATGGTCTAGCCGAGGTGTCGAATAGGGAGATCAAGACTATATTGCAGAAAGTCGTCCGCCCTGACCGAAAGGATTGGTCACAGCTTTTGGACTCGGTCTTATAGGCATATAGGACGTCTTTCAAGACTCCATTGGGCACATCTCCTTTTCGCCTCGTATATGGCAAGCCGTGCCATTTACCTGTTGAGCTGAGGCACAAGTCACTTTGGGCAGTTACTGATATACTCATGGATCCAGATGATGTAGGAGACCAGAGGAGGGCAGAGTTAGCAGCCTTGGAGGAGTTGAGAGATACAGCTTTCTCGAACAGCCTACAGTATAAGGAGAGAGTGAAAGAGTGGCATGATTCTCATATCAGCCACAAGCATTTTGAGATTGGACAGAGAGTATGGATGTTTGATGCGAGGCTTCGTTTGTTTCCAGGGAAGCTACAGAGCAAGTGGAAGGGACCCTACTTGGTCAGAAAGGTACACGACAACGGTAGCATTGATATATCCGAGTTGTCTTCTGAGAGTACCTTTCGAGTGAACGGCCAGAGGCTCAAGCCATTTCTAGATCATGAGCCGCGGGTCGCTGATCTTGCCCCTATTCATTTTGTGTGAGATGTGGTCTTTGACTCACATCTAATGCATCTCACGCCTGAGTTTCACTGATCCTCCGCCTTGTATAGATCCAGATGTTTATATCACTACATTCTTTAGTCCCACATCCCTTTCTTCATCTATTGATTATGCTATACTTAGGGTGCACTTTACCCTAAGTATAGGTGGGGATGTAGGACCTTTGGGTATTTCTTTTGTTTCCGTCTACCCCTGTTTTTGCTGCCCATACTTAGGGATATTTCACCCTAAGTATAGGGGGGGTAGACCCTGTACATTCTCCACTCGGTTTTTCCCTTAGTATACACCCTGCTATACTTAGGATTACTTGATCCTAAGTATAGGGGGAAGACCCGAGACTCTCTTGACTTTTCTATTTCATTCATTCTTCTTTATATATAGCCTTCCTTTTCACTTCCCTATACCTAGCACGAGTTATGTCTTCTTCATCGCTCTTGACTCTGAGGACATCGTTCGAGCTAAGTATAGGGGGTGTGTATATATTTCATATATACTTTAGCCATAACTCGTACTTTGTGTGAGTGTGTTAATAAATAAAATGGCTAAAAAAACCTAAAAATCACAAAAATTAAAAATTTTCATGTACATAAACTTCTTTTATTTGCACATAAATAGCAGGTATACAAATTCTTGTTGTAAAAATGATTTCAAAAATCTTTTGTGTAAAGTTTGTGTAAATATTTTCTTACCAAAAATTATGTATATAATACAAAATTTTTCCAAAATGTTTTGAAAATCAAAAGTTTGCAAAAATTGTGTGTAAATTTGTGTAAATATCTTTTTGCAAAACTTGCACTTCATGCATCATCCATACATGATTTCAAAACATTTTTCAAAAATTTTGCATGATTGTAAAAATTTGTGTAAATAGCATCTTTTGTATATATGTATATAGTTTTTCTGGATGACAGTTGACATTTAAACTAGCCTGGAATCAAATTGAGAAATGGAGCTTGATTAAGATCTTAATCCACCTAATTTCTAAGAGGAACCTTATAGGGCTTAGGTGTAAGTCTTTTCAGGTCCATGGTGACTTAATTCTTTGAGTCCACTAGGCTATGATCACATGTCATCTCAATGAGCCTAAGTAGAGCACTTAACAACAACACATGACTCATATAGATTATGGCCTTACTTGGACACCAGCACTATGCACCGAGCTCTCTACGGATGAGGTGGTGAGGAGGCAGTCTTCCTTGATTTGGGGTAGCATATGAGGGTAGTACTTCTAGGCGGAACCTCTCTTCTTCTTTTAGTGAAGGAAGTGCGTCTCAACTTGGTCTGGTTGCCATGAGGTCTAACGACGGGAGTTGTGGGTTGCGATAAAGCTTCAAAAGAGGGATAGTCTACTGGATCAAGAGGAAAAACTCCTTGTATATATGTTGCACATGTATATGTTGTATAGATGCACTCGAAAAAAAAATGTGCAAAAAGAAAATAACTCCAAAAAAGTGGTGGGTCTGAGAGAAAATGATAATCCCACCGGAGTATGTATATAGAGTGCAATAAGCAAAGCTTGGTTTCATGATCCACCTGATGTAGCTTGCGGCAGGGAGACTTGGCTACGCTGGTTAAGCTCCCAAGGGTACTTGGCTACACTGGCCTTGACCCATTCTCTTCTTCCTCCTCTTCTTGAGCCGGTTGAACTTGAACTTAGAAGGGAATACCCCGCTCCTCGAGGAAAGAGTGGCCAGATTAAGGTCATAGAGTTACCTTGTTGAGGAGGGTTGTCAAGTTGCCATTTCTGAGGTGGAGAGCTTAGACCTCACTTTCACAGGACAAGAAAATATTCATGGTCTTCAGGGTTTGTGATTGATGACTTGTTCTGATCTGGAGCATTGAGGAGTCTTGGTTATAGAATAGTGGAACTTAGAGGCTGTTGAGTTTTAGACTTAAGTCCAAATAAGGTTCCGACACATTAATAATCCAAAGATCTGATCGAGCTCCATACCTTAATTTAATGAAGGCAAGTTTAATAATCAGCCTTGATCCATGTACATGCTCTTTTTCTTTTTCTTTATTTCTTTTTCACTTCTTTTTCAAATAAGTGTTTGCTAAGGGACTAGCAAAGTTAAGTATAGGGGGGTGATGAATACTCATTCATCACTCTTTATTCTTATATTTTAGCTACAAAAACCTTTGCAAATGCATGTAGATATGTGTAAATACAAATAATTACCAAAAGCATGCATTGTGTAAAAACCTATAATTAGCATGTTTTTGAGCAAAAATAAAAGAATAAAGATTAAAAAGAAAAAGAGGGAAATATTTAGAATAAATATTGAGCAACCTAACCCAAGGGAGGGCTCAGCATGGGCCTGACCGCATAAAAGCCAAAGTAGAGGGAGATAGGGGCTCATGTGTGTAAATATATATATGTAAATAAAATAAAAGTATTTTCCTCACAAAAATAGGCTTGTAAATATTTGTATATATTTATAAATATAAAATCAATATAAAAATATAAAAATCAAAAAGAAACCAAAAATCTCATTCATGTACATGATCACCTTATACATAGAACCACCTTTATATTTATTTAGCCTTATAAATAAATAAAATTAATTTCCAAAATTCTTGTAAATATCCTATATTATATAGTGTAAATAAATAAAATAAAAACAATTAAAACAAAAAACAAAATAAAAATAACAAAATTAAAAACACAAAAATATCTTGTAAATATACCATGTATATAAATGTATATAGGTATTTATTTCACCTATGTATATAAATAGTTAAAATAAAATAAAAATATCTTTTTATTCCTTATCTTATAATTGAAAATAAATAAAATATAAAATAGGAATAAAATTGCACAAAAATAAGAAATTAAAAATCAAAAATCAAAATCCTACATATTGTATATATACCTATATATACATATTATGTATATACCTTATTGTTATTTCGAAAAAATTATTAAAAATCACTAAAAAATAGAAAAAAATAAAATAAAAATATTTCATGTTTTAAGTTTTCACTAAATCGGCCATTTGCTACCCTTAATTTTAATTTCAAAATCCAGCCACGTGGCCGCCACCCATTGGCTCTGGGGGATGTTGACCGCCCGGTGAACTCCCCTCCCCCCCCCCCCAGGACCACCTCTCGCGGGTCTGTAGCGCCCGACTCCCCTTCTCGGATTTTTCCCAGGCAGACCCGACTCCATCTCGCCTAAACCCCGGGTCCAACTCCTTCACTACACACCCGAGACCCTCGCCGGAGCTACTGCATCGAGATCCGCGCTCTTGATTTCCCTACCTGCGCGCCTCTTTCCGAATCATCTCCACGTATAAAGCCCAGCTCCGCCTCCTCATTTCTCATCTTTGGGTATTCGATTCCACCCCCTGTGAGCTCCGGTGTGTGCGTGAGAGTGACAGCTCACTGCTCGTGCTGTTGAAGCGAGGAGAGGGACCGGATTCCATCGATCCGGCGAGCTTCGCCGTCGTTGCTCCGCCACCAGCTGGAGCCCGAGCCTCGGAGGGAGACGCTCCTCGAGGCGAAGACCCAGAGCTTCCTTAGCTCTTCCTCAGTCTCCTCGTCCACCCAGGTAATCCCTTAGACCCTTCTTTTCCTTTGATTTTCATTTACGCCCAAATCGTCGCTCCGCCGTGTTACTCCGATTCCGACCATCCCATAGCTAGATTCGATCATCGGAATCCACAAACATCTTCGCCTTCCTCCGACGCGCCTTCTCCATCCCTCCATCCAACCCAGCTCGCACAGGAGCTGGGATTTGATCTCCACCGTCCCCCCTTCGCCGGAGCTCGTCCATATTGCCCCATCGTCCACCGTCACCCCGCCTAACCGGGTCGAGGCAGTTTGCCCTCGACCCGTGAGTCTTCTGGACTGTTTTGCAGGTTCAAAGAAGGACGTCTGAGGTCCTTCGATATCAAGCCAGGAGGCGCAGCTCCGCCGACCCCGCCGGAGCTCCTCAGAGCTCGGCCGGGTCATCGGAGACCCCCATCCGACGCGGAGGCCCACGCCAGACCTTTTCCGATCACCAGCGCCCCGCGAGGAGGTCAGGAACGCACGCACTGGGCCGGCGAAGTTCGCCGGCCACCTGTTCTTCCTCGACCTTCAGACGTCGTCCGATCAACCCTCTCGCTCCAGGTGTCATCCGGGCCGTCCGTTCAAGAGCAGCAGTCATCGTTCGATCTGAGGGAGATAGATCTGGACCGCCCGATGCTCGAGGGTTAGCCACAGAGAGCCACGCCCGTCCGATGCACCACGTGGCTTGACCCTCACCGTCGGATTCGCCAGAGGAGCCCAGCTGTGGAGCGCCCGTTATTCCCAATCGTCAGATGATCCACGTGCCCTCCATCCAGCCGCTCCATTAATAAAGGGTAAATTACCCTTAGGCCCTTCTGTTTATTTTGTTTCACGTTTAGTCCTGTAATTAGTTAGTATAGTTGTTTAGTTTTTGGGATATTTGCATAGAGACCCTTGTGCTTGCTTTTATTTACTGATATGCCCCTGTGTGTGGTCTGACACGTGCATCGACACGTGATCTTCTGGGCTTTTTACATTATCGACCCTGTAGTTCTGGATGTTATCAATTGAATGAAAGTTTTTAACTATTTCATTTATACCCCTGTGCGTGATATATTTGAGCATGTGCGGATATTTTTGGGTATTTTGCGAATAGGTCCCTGGACTTTTGGTACCTGTTACCAATAAGCCCTTGGAACTTATTTCTCTTACATATGGGTCCCTGAGTACCTCAGGCACGTGCATAGCACGTGTTTCGCTGGGTTAATTTCACCAGACCCCCCAGACTTTCGGGTATTTGCACTTTGGTCCCTGTGCACAGTGCCCCTTCTTTATTTTGGATAAAATAGCAAACCACCGCCAAATCCAACGAAAATTGGACACATGGCTCCTGCCATAGTGTAAAATTTTCGAGAATTTTTGAGGACATTTTTGTTTTCATTTGATATTTTTAAAAATTCAAAAACATCTATTTTCTTTATTGTCTAACTTTAAAAATCACAAAAAAAATTAAATAGTGTCTAAAAATTACAAAAAAATATTCTATTGCTTGTTTTGTTGTGTTTGATTTTCTAGCCAGTTTTGGCTATTTTTCATTACTGAAAACCACTAAAAATTAAAAAACACTCAAAATCTTATAAAAATTCTAGTAAATCAATTAAAAATCCAAAAACAATAAAATAGGTGCCTAAATTTTCCTTTTTTTATTCTCTTTACAGGAAAATTACCTCCCAGCTAATTTGGGGCCTTTAGATATTTTATCTAGGTCCTTTTACCTCGGCTGGACAGTACCTACTATTTTAGTCAATTTTTGATTTTTAGAAAATTAAATAAACATCAGAAAAATCCCAAAAATTCACCAAAAACACTAAAAATTATAAAACACATAAAAACATTTTTGTTAGAATTTTTGGTTGACTTTTAGTGCTTTTAATAAATTGTTGAAGTGTGTGCTTATTTACTTTTCTTATTTTCTTTACACATTAAAAATCCAAAAAAAATATTAAATAATTAAAAACCACCAAAAATATTTTCTTCTTTTATTTTATTTCTCTTTTTGACTACTTCGTAGGCCAAGAGGCCAACCCGTGCTCCTTGAGTTCGACCTTGGTCGCTATACCAGGTTAAATAAATAGCGAGACCGCTAGCTTCTTTTTGATTGATTTTATTTCTATTGGTGGTCTAATCTTCTTGATCGACACGATCGAGTGACCGAGGTCGTGACGACCATTGTAGAGATATCTGATTGCCTTAGTCGCTCGGTTTTTCGTGCCATCACCTATACTTAGGGATATTTTACCCTAAGTATAGGGGAGGTAAACCCTGAATATCCTTTCACACGGTTTTCCCTTTGTACACAGTCTGCTATACTTAGGATTACTTGATCCTGAGTCTAGGGGAAACATGGAGCCCTCTTCATTCTATTATTTGATTCGTCGTTGTAGTATAGCATTCCTTTTCACTTCCCTGTACTAAGCACGAGTTATGTCTTCTTCTTCCTTTGTTCACTTTGAGGACATCGTTCAAGCTCAGTATAGGGGGTGTAGTATATATTACATATATACTTTAGACATAACCCGTACTTTGTGTGAGTGTGTTAATAAATAAAATGACTAAAAATTAACTATTAAAAATCGTAAAAAAATTAAAATTTTTCTTGTACATAAAATTCTTTCTTGCACATACGTAACTATTTATAAAACCTATTTCTGTACAAATGTTTAGTTTGTAAAAAGTTTGTAAATAATTTCGGTATCAAAACTATGTATATAGTACAAAAAATTTGAAAAATGTTTGAAAAAGAAAAAGTTGCAAAAGCACTTGTGTAAATGTTTGTAAATAGTTTGCAAAACTTCTGCATTCATTCATGCATTCAAACATTTTAAAAAATTTTGCATCAAAAGATTTTTGTATATACTTGTACATTCTTCTGAATCATAGTTGACATTTGAACTAGCATAGAATTAAATTGGAAAACAGAGCTTAGTTAAGACCTTAATCCACTTAACTCTAAGAACAACCTTATAGGATTTAGGGTTGAGACTTTTCAGGTCCATTGGTGACTTAATTCTTTGAGTCCACTAGGATATGATCACATGTCATCTTGATGAGCCTAAGTAGAACATTTAACGACACACACATGACTCTCACAGATAGTGGCTTTACTTGCACCAGCACCTTACACATAGTTCTCTACGGATGAGGTAGTGAGGAGGAAGTTTCCTTTGGCTTGGGATAGCATGCGAGGGTAGTACTTCTAGGCAGAACCTCTCATCTTCTCTTAGAGAAGGAAGTGCGCCTCAACTTGGTATGGCGGTGTTGAGGTCTAAAGACAGGAGTTGTGGGTTACAATAATACTTCAAAAGAAGGATAGTCTACTGGCTCAAGAGGAAAAAGTCCTTATGTATATATGTTGTACCATGTATATGTATTGTACATATGCACATCAAAAAAATGTGTGCAAAAGAAAGAAAACTCCAAAAAAGTGGCAGGTCTGATAGAAAATGAAATACCTGCCGGAGTGTACATAGTCAAATAAAGTAAAGCTTATGTTACACATTCTCATCTCGTGAAGCTTGCAGTGGGAGACTTAGCTACACTGGTTGGGCTCTAAGGGATACGTTGCTACACTGGCCACGGTCTATTCTCTTCTTTCCCCTCTTCTTGAGCCGGTTGAACTTGAACTTAGAAGGAAATACCCCGCTCCTCGAGGAAAGAGCTGCCAGACTAGGGCATTAGAGTTACCTTGTTGAGGGAGGTTGTTACCTTGCCATTTCTGAGGTGGGAGCTACATATCACTTACACCGTACAAGAAAAGATTCATGGTCATTAGAGTTTGTATATGTAGACTTGTTCTGATCTGGATTATTTAGGAGTCTTAACCATAGATTAGTGGAACTTAGAGGTTGTTGAGTCTTAATCCTAGGTCCAAATAAGGTTCTGACACACTAATAATACAAAGGTCTAACTAAGCTCCATACTCCTTTATAATGGAGACAAGTTTAATAATCAACCTTGATTCTCCTTCTTTTTCTTTTTCTTTTCTTCTCCTTTTTCCCTTCTTTTTCAAATAAGTGTTTCCTAAGGTACTAGAAAAGGTAAAGTATAGGGGGGTGATGAATCCCGGATTCTCACTCTTTATTCTTTTATTTTAGCTATTTATCTTGGCAAAGCATCATGTAAATAGATGTAAATACAATAAGTTAGCATTATGCGTGCACTTGTTAATATTATAATTAGCATGTATTTGTGCAAAAATAAAAGAATAAAGGGAAAGAACAAGGAAGGAGGTGTTTAGAATAGATACAGAGTGACCCGAACCCAAGAGAAGGTCAAGCATTGGCCTGATCGCCAAATAAAACAAGTAAAGAGAGATAGGGCTTACTCTATATTGTATATTATTATGTATATTTGTACATAATTATTTTTGACAAAATAAAAATAAAACGATCTTTTTACCTCATTGTATATAATCCCAAAAATAAAACAAAAAATCAAAAAAAATAAAATAAAAATAAAATCCTCTCTCCTTTGTACAAAATACATGTATATATGTCTTACTCTCTATTTATTATATACCTGTAAATAAATAATAAAAATCAAATAAAATTATTTTATACTCTAAAAATTATGTTGTAAAAAATAAAATATAAAAAGTGGGATATTTATATAAAAATAAAAATATAAAAATAATTGTACAAAATACATAGGTATATTATACCTATATATAATACATTATATTGTATAAAGATTGACTTATTTTTCATAAAAATAAATAAAAATTACAAAAAAATAGTTTTGAAAAATAACAAATATTTTTCATTTTATACACTTTTTGATTTAAAATCATTTATTTTTTTATTGAATTTGTAAGTATTTTGTACATTCGAATTATCTGATTGGTCCACGTCATTTTGTTGACTCAGGTCAATGCCCTCTTCCAGGCTTGACCCGACCCGACCCCCCCTCGTCGGATTGATTTCTCTCAATTCTTTTAGCCGGGTCATGCCTCCCTTCGCCCCGATTCTCCGTCGGTGGCCTCTCCTTGGATCCAAGACCTTCGCGGATCCATAGGAAGGTACAGATCTTCCTAGGGTTGCGTACCTTCGCCTGAATCTTCCAGCCTTCTGGGAATCCTATAAATCTTCTCTTCCGCCTCCTAAGAGAGCTAGCTCATGCCTTGCTCTTCCTCCCAGCCCTAGCCACCTCCAGTTGAGTGACAACTTCTAGAGGGACTCTTTGAATTAGAGTTTTGTTGAGCATCCACGCAGCTCAGCTACGTGGTCGGTGACCACCGCCGCATTCAGCCTCCCAGCCTTCCACAGCTTGGATGAGGCAACTACCTCACCGACCACCTCTGCCTAGAGCTTAGGATCGCATTCCCTCCTCCAGGTACCCTTTATTCCCCGCCCAATTCCTTGTTCGATTCATCCACTTCTTCGACCATCGCCGCACGTTCATATGCTCCGTCCAACTGGTCAGAGACTCGAGATCCACATCCACCTGCTCCGATCAATTCTCTGCTTCACCATCCACCTCGCACTACAGTCTGATCACCCTTAGGCTCGTCCCTTAGGTCGAGATTAAGGACCAGATCTCCTCTATCACCTTCGCCGGAGTTCAAACCCTGCCCGACGTCTTTTCTTTACGTTTTTTCTCGAATAACCCCCGACCGGAGCTTCTCCTCGAGTCGAGCTTGCCTCTGCAGGCTTTTGCACATGGGGGGATCCCAGTTCCATAATCCAAAGGGTTCGTCAGAGAGTTACAGGTCCAACTTCACCGCCACGTACATCCGGCCAGCAGCTCCTCCATCGAACCTGTCCTTTTGATGCGGGTGGCTTCCACGACCTTGTCGGGCCTTTCTGATCGATCATCGGATCCATGAATCCCTTCCGAGGCTCTGGTGAAGTTCGTTTGGCTCCAGTTATTCCAGACCCCTTCTGCTCCGTCAGGTCGGCTCGCCTCTTCCAGATTCGATATCAGTCGCCGACTGTCGCAGCCTTTGGGCCGTTGGATCTAACACCTGACGTATCTGCACCCCATGTCCCCAACATTCCCTGGGGCGTCAGATCTGATACAACAGAGGATCTAAGATGCACGTCCACGCAACTCCAGCGACCGCCACGCATCCCCGCCCACGCGCACCGCACGTGCCCATTGAGGGTATATTGCATTTATTTCAATGTCGTTTACATGCTTTATTCTCTAGTCTGTTAATAAAAGTTGTAGTTCAAACTTTTTGCATATTAGACCCTGTTGTTTTAAGTATTTGTACTTTAGTCCTCCGAGTCTGAAAACACGTGCTTGTTCACGTGCTTCTGTGGTGTTTTTGCATATCTTATCCTGCACTTTGTGATGGTTACGGATTGAATGAAATGTTTTCTGGATTTGCATGTATGCCCCTATGCATGAGTCAATTGGCACGTATGTGTATTGAGTGGGCTTTTTGTATATGTCATTGTTTAGTCTAGAAAATCTAGGATAATTGCAAATAGGTCCATACATCTTGTGTGTCTTGTTTTTAGATCAAATAATTATTGAATCTACTCCAAAAAATCCCCAAAAATTACCATTAGCTCCTGCTAATGTGTAATATTTTTGATAATTTTTGTGACTCGGTTTTATTTTAGTTGATATTTTCTAAAAATAAAAATCCTCAAAAGCATGTCTATCTATGTTATAAAATACCAAAAAAATATAAAAATACCCTTAAAATTCTATAAAATTTTCTGTGTTTGTTTTAGTGTGTTTCCACTCCAGTACCAATTTTGTTTCATTATCTTTTATAAAACTCCTGAAAATCACAAAAGATTAAAAACCTTATAAAAATCATTAAAAACTCTAAAAAATAAAAAAAATGAGATTCCAATTTCTATAATTAGGCCTTTTTATTTACTTTATCATAAAAATACCAACTAGGCCTTTTAGCCAGGGCCGAACAGTGTGTTTCTATTTTGTGTTTGTTTCTTTTTTATAAAATCATATAAAAACTGAAAAATACCATTAAATAACCAAAAACACTTGCATATTTCAAAAATATAAAAATATTTTTATTTCTAATTTTTGAACATTTTTAGTCTTAATAAAAATTGTTGAAGTTTGATTTTCTTTATCTTTTTATTTATTTTCTTATTAGAAGATATAAAAAAATTGCAAATTAAAAACCACAAAAAGATGCCTTCTATTTTCTAATTCTCAACTATTTTGTAGGCTTCGCTCGTGCTCCTTGTGTTCGACCATGGTCGCTATACCAGGTTAGATAAATAGCGGAGACCGCTACATTAGAATTCGTGTTTGATTGTTTTAATTGTGGTCTTATTTTTATTGATTGGCCATGCCTTGTGATTCGGGTCGCAACGACCCTTAGATACTAAACCTGAGTCGCTCTGGTCATTCATCATTGCTCTGCTTTGAACTACTCCATCGAGCAACTGGAAGTCCTAAAGGGGCTCCTACCATGCGAGGGTACTTGCAAATGAAAGAGAGGACTCGGGGTGTGGCTCCGATCCAAGTTATTGTAGATGGAGATAAAAGAAGCGAGGCGAATGGGATTTGAGTCTTTGACGTAGATGGAGGGAGGAGACCCGAACTTAATCTCTACATGGGGGTCGAGGCTAAGGATGATCAGGTTGCAGAACAAGATGTGGGATGATAGATGAGAGGAGGAGTCGATCTGAACGGACAAAGGTGGATGGTGAAGCTCCGACAGGGTGGTAACATCAGATGAGCTCTGGCGGGGGAGGAATGGAAGAATCGACTGGAATGGAAAATAAAGTAGATGGATAAGTTACCTGAAGGTGCTGATGAGTTCAGCAAGGTCAGGTGGAGCTGGGAGACGGGGTCGTGGCCTTGAGCGTGCTATGACAGGCAGGGAGGCTGAACACGGCGGAGAGCTCCGGCCACGTAGCTGAGCTGCGGGAACACACCAGCAAACTTCGATCCAAAGATGGCCTCCGATCGCCGTCACTCAACTGAAGGTTTCTAGGGGTGAAGGAAGGGGTGAAGCACGAGCAGCGGTGCCAGGAGGGGGAAGAAGATTATTTATAGGTTGCTCAAGGGTCCAGAAAGATCGGCGAAAAGCATGGAGCCCTAGAGTGATCTGGATCGGCCAAGGGACCCGCGAGAATGTCGGGTGTATGAGGATTATTGGGTCCAAATTTTGAGGCAAAAGGAGCTCGGAGTCAGGCTGGAGAAATTCAAGAAGGAGATCCAGCGAACGATATCCGAGTCTGAACCGGGAAGGAGGAGGCGTTGGCTGGGGGTCCATGAATGTTATGGACCAATCAAAAATTCGAAAATGCAAAAAAATTATAAATTCAATAAAAATAGTAGATGATTTTAAATTAAAAGTGTTCTAAATAAAAACTGTTTATTATTTTTCAAAGAATTTTTCTGTGATTTTTAATTTTTTATGAAAATTAAATTAGTGTATATATAATATATAGTATTATATACAAGTATAGTATTGTATATATAATATATAGTATTATATACAAGTATAGTAAACTATGTATTATGTACAATTATTTTTATTTTATTATTTTTAAACAAATACCACAATTTTATATCTTATTTATTTACAACATATTTTTAGGAGTACAAAATAAATTTTATTTTATTTTTATGAGTTATTTATATGTGTAGAATAAATATGGGATGTAGTATACATACATGTGTTTTGTACAATTATAAGGAAGATTTTGTTTTTATTTTTTTTATTTTTCTAATTTTTATTTTCTGTTTATATTACTTCTAGAAATACATACAAGGAGGTGGAAATAATAATTTACTTTAATTTTGTCAAAAATAATTATTTACACATATAGGTAATATGTACAACACCAAGTAGACCATATATCTCTCTACTTATTTTATTTGGCATTCAGGTCAAGGATTGACCTTCTCTTGGGGTTCGTGTCACTCTATATTTATTGGAAATACCTCCTTCTTTTTATTTTTCTTAATTCTTTTATTTTTGCACAAATACTTGTTAATTATGCAATAATAATAAATGCATGCTAAATGCTATGTTATTGTATTTACAGGTATTTACATACTTCTTTGCCAAGATAAATAGCTAAAATAAATGAATAAAGAGTGAGAATCAGGGATTCATCACCCCACCCTCCAGTCACAAGTATTATCATACGATTATCTTTTTAGTGATGATGCTGATTTCATTTCTCTTAGGAGCGGTAGGATGCCAGTAGGCAGAGACTCAATTAGGCTTGATGATGGTATACCTGAGGATACAAGCAAGCATGTTGAGGATGATGATGGTGGTGTTGAAGCCGCATATCCCTTTGATGATGAAGATGGTGGTGTTGAAGCCATCAAGTATGAAGAGCAACCAAAGCCGAACGCTGATACAACTGCTTTACCTTTCCTCGTGTATAGTGATGATGAGAGAAAATCACAAAAAAAATGTATAAAAGAGAAGAACTCAAAAGAAAATAGAAGGATAGTTGATCAATTTTTATCTCTCTCTTATGATTCATAGAAAGAAAGTCTCCATTTTACAAAAATATTTCCTTCTTCTTCCGGTCCTCCTATTGTACAGACTAACCAGGAGGATGTACAGATTCTTTTACCCAAAGCACTCTGCTAAGGAAAAGGCGATAAAAAAGAAGACATCAAAAATACTCAAATGAATGATCTGATGAAGGAGATGATTGACAAGTTCACGATCCAACTCACTCTTTTGAAAGCTTTGGCACACATCTCTCTTCTACAAAAAGTCTTAAAAGAACGACCACAGTCAGCAAACAGAAGAGGCAGCATAACCATTGTTCTGAGATCCATGTGCTGACCAAGGGAACCTAGCATGCAATTCAGAACAGTCTCCCAGCCAAGAGATTAGATACGAGAACGTCGTATGTCAGATGTGAGATCCTCGATCAGACTTTTGATCAGACTCTATTAGATAACAGATCTTCGATTAATCTTCTTCCTCCTTCCTTACTTGACAAGTTCGAGTTTGGACCTCTTTGACCAAGCCGAACGGTCTTGCAGTTTGCTGATAGATCGATCAAGAGTCCTAATGGTTTAATTGAAGATGTTATCATCACCATTCAGGGTTTGCAATTCCTTGTGGACTTCGTCGTGTTGGACATGGTGGTCCCTTAATGTGTGACTGATACCCGATCATATTAGGATGACCTTTTATGGTGACAACAAAGGTCGTTTCCAACTATGGTACTAGGAAGGTGTATTTTCACATCCAGGGCGAAAGTATACATATAGAGACGATCCTAGACTAACAATCCATATCAGCTAAATCAGAGAGAGCATCTGATGACAAACCTGACAGACATTAGGATTGTGATTTTATGCAAATAGATGATGAGGTCGTTTGGACCGAACTTAGTACCCAACCATTCATCACACCTTCAGTAGAAGCTGAGATTCAAATATCAGATGATGGGAGGTTGGAGAATATAGTCCTGGAGTCGAATAGTGAGAATATTGATGGAGACAATTTTGAGACTTTTCTGATCATTCAGATATTCTTTGTCCCTCCGAGTCAGAAGTGAAAAATCAGAGTTGTCAGTTACCTGCAGATCAGTTAGATTCCAAAGATGTTGATTGGTAGTAGTTCGCTGAACTCTTATCACTTTAGACTTCAACTACATAGCCTACAACCAACCAGGAGACCGAGTCAGACCAAAATATCCAGCAGACTCCGGATCTTTCTTAGTCATAGCATGTCGAGCTTACACAAATAGACCTAGTTTCCTATACCCAAGATCCAGTCAAACCAACTATTCATGTTCCTTCTCCCCCTTAGCTCAAACAGTTACCTCAGAGCACAAAATATTGATTCCTTGATGGAGAGCTCAAAATGTTTCCGGTCATCATCGCTTCTGATCTAACTGATGAAAAAGAATCACGTCTGATGGAGATTCTTGAAAAGGATTGTAAGGCGATCGGGTGGTCAGTAGCTGGTCTCCATGGGATTAGTCTGGCTCTGTGCTCCCACCACATTTTTCTCGAGGATGACGCCAAACCATCTCGTGAGTTTTAGCACAGGCTGAACTCGAATCTTCAAGAGGTGGTTATGAAGAAAATATCCAAGTGGTGGAGTGCCGATTTTATTAATCCCATCTCCGACTATAAATGGTTTAGTCCGTTACATGCAGTACCCAAGAAGACGGGTATCACTATAGTTGTTAATGAGGATGGAGAGGATATCGCTACCCGAGTACCGACTTCTTGTCGTGTCTGTGTAGACTACAGACGTTTGAATCAGGTGACCAAGATGGATCACTTCCCTCTCCCGTTCATTGATCAGATCCTCGAACGATTAGCCAAGAAGAGCCATTATTGCTTTATCGATGGGTAATCGGGATATAATCAAGTGGCCATTGCTCCTGAAGACAAAGAAAAGACAACATTCACATGTCCGTTCGGAATGTATGCTTTCAAACGAATGCCCTTTGGATTATGTAATACTCCGACGACATTTCAGAGGTGCGTGATTTCTATCTTTGTGGATATGGTGGGAGATATCTTGGAGGTCTTCATGGATGACTTTTTGGTCTGCATCGATGATTTTGATTCCATCCTT
Organism: Ottelia alismoides; assembly: GCA_037367405.1. Lineage (NCBI taxonomy): Eukaryota > Viridiplantae > Streptophyta > Magnoliopsida > Alismatales > Hydrocharitaceae > Ottelia > Ottelia alismoides. Next base: position 98,989 of record JAZKJV010004547.1, on the reverse strand, counting down.
TCTAGCATAGATCGTGTGCTTCAGAGGTGCACGGAGGTTATCCTCATTCTTTCTTGGGAGAAGAGTCATTTTATGATGACTCACGGGACGGTCCTTGGTCACATCATCTCCAATAGGGGCATGTAGGTGGACATGGACAAGGTAGATATCATAAAGAAACTCAATCCACCATCCAACTTGAAGCAATTACAGTCTTTCCTGAGGCATGTCGGTTTCTACCGACGTTTCATACGAGACTTCAGTAAAATTGCCCGACCGTTATCTGATCTTATCGTGAAATCCATCGAGTTTATCGTAGATGATAAGTGTCTTTCAGCTTTTAAAACTCAAGAACATGGTTGTAGAGGCTCATGTCCTTCAGTCACTCGATTGGTCTCTTCCATTCGAGGTCAGAACAGATGCCTCCGATTTTATCGTTGGGGTTGTGTTGGGACAGAGGAGGGATGGCATTCCATTTGCCATACACTACACTAGCAAGACTTTGGATTCCGCCCAGTGTAATTACATGGTTACAGAGAAAGAAATGCTAGCTGTAATATTTGCCTTAGGTAAGTTTAGGTCCCACATTTTAGGATCCAAGGGTACCATCTTCACTGACCACATCGCCATCAAGTATTTAATGGATAAGAAGGATTCAAAGTTTCGTATGACCAGATGGATCCTTCTACTCTAGGAATTCGATACTGTGATAAAGGATAAGCCTGGAGTCAAGAATATGGTGGCGAATCACTTCTGCTAGTTAGAATCACCCAAGACTTCTGAGTTTGCTGCACCCATAACTGAGACCTTCCCCGATGAGGAGATTCTTGTTGTTGCCTTACTGCCATGGTATGCCGACATTGTGAACTTTCTTGTTTCTAAGAAAGTCCCATAAGGTTGGTACAGACAGAGACTTGAGACTTTCCTCACGAAAGCCAAGTCTTACCATTGGGAGGATCCGATCCTTTATCATGAAGGAGCGGATTCTGTCCGGCGTTGTTGTATTACTCAGGAGGAATACCAGAGTGTCCTCATGTATTCCATAGATTAGAAGCAGGAGGATACCATTCAGGGAAGCGGACAGCACAGAAGGTGCTCCAATCCGGCCTTTGGTGGCCTACTATCGTTGTGGATACTCATGCATTCGTAAAGAAATGTACTGACTGTCAGAGAATTGGTACTTATGGACATAGAGACATGATGTTGATGCAGTTGATTCACTTCTGTGAAGTGTTTTATGCATGGGGTATCGACTTTATGGGTCCATTCCCTAGAAGTCTTGGGTTCAAGTATATTCTTCTAGCTATGGATTATGTGAGTCGTTGGGTAGAGGCTATTCCTGCCTGAGCTGCTGATGCGAACACAGTTTGTAAGTTCCTTAGAAAGCATATCATTACGTGGGATCCCTCGAGTTCTGATATCAAACGGGGGTAGTCACTTCATCAACGACAACGTAAGAGCACTTGTTAACGAGTTCGGCATAGACCATCAGGTTGCTACTTCGTATCATCCTGAGACAAATGGTCTAGCCGAGGTCTCAAATAGGGAGATCAAGATGATCTTGCAGAAGGTTGTTTACCCAGACCGAAAGGATTGGTCACAGCTTTTGGACTCGGTTCTTTGAGCCTATAGAACATCGCTCAAAACTCCATTGGGTACATATCCCTTTCGACTCGTTTATGGCAAGCCATGCCACTTATCTGTCGAGATCAAGCATCGATCTATGTAGGCAGTGAAAGAAGTGATCTTTGGACTAGATGATGCGGGAGATCAAAGGCAGATTGAACTGGCAGCCCTGGATGAATTGAGAGAAGAAGACTTCTTGAGTAGCTTGTATTACAAGGAGTGGATGAAAGAGTGGCATGATTCTCACATCAGCTACAAGAAGTTTGAGCCGAATCAGAAAGTATGGTTATTCGATGCGAGATTAAAGAGATTTCCAGGGAAACTTCAAAGCAAATGGAAAGGCTCATATCTTGTGCAAAAGGTGTACGGCAACTGTAGCATCGATATATATGAGTTGTCGTCTGATTCCATCTTTCAAGTCAGTGGTCAGCAGTTGAAACATTTTCTCGATCATGAACCGTTGACCATTGAAGTTGCCCCCATCTATTTTGTATGAGATGATCTATTCACTCTTACACTCTGCATCTCATACCTGATTTTCCAAATAACTTTGTATATACTTTTGATTTTCTTTCTTTCTTCCTTCCGTTTGTCTTACACCTTTAGGATTTATCTGGAATTTTACTTTACTTAGAATGTTTTTTATCCTAAGTATAGGGAAGTTTAGACACCGTTGGTGTTCATATCATCATGTTCAATTACCCTTGTCATTGCTTATACTTAGGGTGTGATTTACCCTAAAGTATGAGGGGTAATATCGCTCATTTCCTCTTTTGATTGTCGTCGGTTTTTGTATTGTCTGCTCTCTCGCTTGTCCCTCACCTTTTGATATTCGTCTCTATACTTAGGGATATTTTGCCCTGAGTATAGGGGGACAAGCCGAGTCATTGAGTGTGTACATTCTCTTGACCTCGATCATCTTCGATTTTGAGTTTGCTATCCTTAGGATCACTTGATTCTAAGTATAGAGTGGATGATCAAATTCTATTATTTATTCTTTCAGTCGTTGTAGTATAGATATCTTTTCATCGATCTATACTTAGCTCGAGTTATGTCTTCCTTTGCAACTTCTTTGGTCATTATGAGGACATAGTTCATGCTAATTATAGGGGGTGTCGTATATGTGTTATATATACTTTAGAAGCCATAACTCGTACTTTGTTGTATTTTTAATAATATGGATCTTTAAAAGTATGGGTGTATATTTTGGATTTTTAATAGCTGCAAGAAAACTGTAAATATGTGTTATAAATAAATGGCTTAAAATTTATATATAAAAAATTTTGTAAAATTTTCTGATAAATTCCTTTAAAATGTAAATAAAATTCTTGTAAATTCTTGTATAAAAGCCGCATAATCTTGGATATAAAATTTTGTATAAAATCCTTTGTAAAATATACAAACAAATCCATGTAAATTTGTGTAAATTGAATTAAACCACTTAAGAAAATATGAAAAGTTTTAAAATTCAATAAAAAATTTCAAAAGTCAATAAAAACACAAGAAAATTTAAATCGAAAAAACTACCTCATATAAAAAATTGTTGCATTCATTCTCATTTTTCATAACAAGTTTGATTCTTGACCCGAATGGATCTAAGTCCAAGAGATGGAGATTTGTTTAGGCCTTAATCCACTTAATTCTAAAAGGGCTTTATTAGGATCTATAATTGAGACTTTTCAGGTCTTTTAGACTTAATTCTTTGGGTTCCATGAAATCATGTTCGGAATTCAACTTGAAAGTGCCTAAGTAGGACACCCGATGTCATCCGTTTAACTCTTCTCCATGTGAATCAGTTTTGAACTCATGCACTCTGTACATAGCTTGACTTGTATGGGGCTGCAAAGGGAAATCTATTTTGGTGGGGCGTTTCCATCCTGTTTACTGGCGCTGACGTCTAAAGACGGGAGAGATCGGGGTTGAAATAAAGCTTCGGATGAGGGAAGGATTTGCTGGCATAATTTTTCCAAGACCCCAAAAATGGACGGAATGAAAAGATGCTATATCCGTCAGGGCATAAAAGATCTATGCAGTGCAATTATTATCTCTACCAAAAAGAAGCTGAATACACCAAATACCAAAATGACCACAATGGTACGAGCTTCAGAAAAGCCTGCATGTCTTAGTGGAGACTTGGCTACACTGGCCAGGCTTCACAAGAGATGCGATTACACTGATCACACTCCAGTTTTTTCTCATTCTTATATCTTCTTCCTCTATTCGATTGTGGACACAGCATGACCTGACCTTATAAGGAAATACCCCCCTCTCCGAGGATCGAGTAGCTGGACGAGGGCCCAATGAGAGTGTATTACAGGTATGGGCGGTTTCTTTGCTTCTCTAGAGCAGGAAGAGCTAAAACCTTTCACACACATTACAGATTGCTTTCAAAGCTGAAAAGTTTGCATGATGAATAGGTGGGTCTGAGTTGGTTGTTGAGGTGAACCTGGATAAGGATTTATGGAACTTGAGGTTGTTGAGGCTTAAATCCTAATTCTAGTAGACTCCTGACACACTATTAATCCAAAGGCCTAATCTGAATTATAAATTTTGAGTGAAGTGAGATTCAGTTCAAAGAAACAAGCATGTTCTAAGTTCTTTTATTTTTCCTTTTTCTTTTTCTTTTTGCTTGCACGTATTTATAGAATAAGTGTTTGCTAAGGAAATAGCAAAGGTAAAGTATAGGGGAATGATGAATCTGTAATTCATAACCTTTATTCATTCATTTTGGATAAAATCTTTTGTAAAATACATGTAAATAATCACTAATTCCAACTAATTATCATTCTAACCACAAATATTAATATTATATATTTAACACTTATTTTACCCAAAATAAAGAATAAAGAGAAAAGGGAAAATAAAAATAAAAGAAGGATGGACATAATTATGTACAGACTAATCCTATCCCCGAGACCACGTCAATATTCACGTGGTCGACAAAATAAATAAGTACAGGGAGATAAGGATCCTAGCCTATAAAAATTTCACCTGGTCGATTCAGCGACATTGTTCCAAGAAAAATAGAAACCACTCACATCAAGCAATCAAAGCATAAAATAAATGTTAGCGGTCTCCGATATTTATTTTAACCAGATATAGTAACCAGGGTCGATCACAAGGAGCACAAGAAATCCTTCGAAGTATTCAAAATTCAGAAGCTAAAATGCATATTTTTATTAATTTTTAATTTTGCAAAATTTTTTTAGGATCTTTAGTTATAAAGCAAAAACAAACAAATAAGAAAACTATGCACACAATCACACCTTTTCAATTTTTATTCAGACCTAAAATGCTAAAAAATTAAGAATAAAATTATTTTTGGCTTTTTTAAAATATTCAAGTGTTTCTGATAATATTCTGGGATTTTTATAATTTTATGGGATTTTATAAAATTAAACAAGAGCTAAATAGGGAAACAGTGCACAACTAGAATAAAATGATAATTAAAAATACTTAAAGTGCCCTAATGTCCTAAGGGCAATTTTACGGTAAACTTGAAAGAAAATGCAACAAACAAAAATAGGAATTGTATTTTTCTGATTTTTTTGAGAATTTTATATGATTTTTAGATATTTTTCTGGTCTTTTATAATTTCTAAGATTTTTATTATGAATTTCAAATCAAAAATTGTACTGGAAGTAAGGCAAATACAAACACATAATCAGATGTTTTTGTGGATTTTTTTCAAACAATTTTTTATATTTTTATGTATTTTATAAAAGAGACAGTAAGTTTTTTATGGGTTTTTTATTTTTAGAAAATAAAAGACAACACAAAATTAATTCCAAAAAATTAAAATAAATTTTTTGTGTTAGCAAGAGCTAACAGTAATATTTATAGAATTTTTTTCTTAATTTGATATTTATTTGATTAAAAATAATACACACAGATTGTAGGGACCTAGTTGCAATTATGATAAAGTTCACGGGCCAAAAAGTAACACAGATAAAAATCTTAGGTTCAAAGAGGCAAAAATCCCAAGGTATTAACGCACATGCACAATAAACCATGCACAAGGGTTTAACTGCAAATATCAGAAAACTTTCATTCAAAGCGTAACATAGATGAAGTCCAGGGCAGATAATGCAAATACACCAGATACACACGTGAGATAGCACGTAAGTTCACACTCAGAGGACTGAAATGCAAATCTTAAAAATAGCATGGGTCCACTAGCAAAATATTTCAACTATAACTTTTATTTACTATACTAAATAGCAAAACATAAATGTGCAGGGTAAAAGATGCAAAATACCCTGAGGCGTGCGTGGTGGCTCGGACTTTTCTGATCGTCCCTCTACAATAGGATCTAATGATTCAGGGAATGTCGGGGACGTGCGGTGTATCTAACGTGCCAACCCTGATCTAACTGTCTGAAAAGATGTTCCGTTGATCGGCTCGGATGAGAACTGGTGCTCTGCTCCTCATCCATTTGCATAGGAAGATAGTGGAAGAACTGATGGGTGATGAGCTTCAATCGAGAACTGGTACTGCTCTGTTGTCCTGATCAAGCCTCCAAATGGTCCAGCACCTCTGGAAGGGTGCTTTGCTTCGAACGCCGGAGGCTGATGAGATGGATGACAGTCAGATGGCCGGAGAATAGGTGCTCCGCCTGGAGCTGCTCTGCCGAGCAACTGGAAGTCCAAAAGGGGATCCTACCATGCAAGGGTACATGCAAATGAAAGATAGGACTCGGGGCGGGGCTCCGTTCCAAGTTATTGCAGTTGGAGATAAAAGAAATGAGGCGAATGGGATTTGGGTCAATGACGTAGATGGAGGGAGGAGACCCGCTCTTAATCTCTACCTGGGGGTCGAGGCTAAGGATGATCAGGTTGCGTGCAAGATGTGTGATGAGAGGACAAGTTGCTGAAGCTCCGACAGGGTGGTCGAAGCACATGAGCTGCGGCAGGGGCGGAATGGAAGAATGGACTGGAATGGAAAATGGAGTAGATGGATAAGTTACCTGAAGGTGCTGATGAGTTCAGCAAGATCAAGCGGAGCTGGGAGACGGGGTCGTGGCCTCGACCGTGCTATGACAGGCAGAGAGGTTGAACACGGCGGAGAGCTCCGACCACATAGCTGAGCTGCAGGAATACGCCACCAAACTTCGATCCTAAGATGCCCTCCACCCATCGTCACTCAACTAAAGGTTCCTAGGGGTGAAGGAAGGGGCGAGGCACGAGCTGTGGTGCCAAGAGTGGGAAGAAGATTATTTATAGGTCGCTCAAGGGTCCAGGAAGATCGACGAAAAGCACAGAGCCCTAGAGCGATCCGAATCGGCCAAGGGACCATGAGGATGTTGGGTGTACGAGGATTATCAGGTCCAAATTTCAAGGTAAAAGGAGCTTGGAGTCAGGCTGGAGAAATTAGAGAAGGAGCTCCAGCGAACTATATCAGGGTCTGACCCAGGAAGGAGGAGGCGTTGACTGGGGGTCAACGAATGGTCTGGACCAATCAGAAAATTTGAAAAATGCAAAATATTTATAAATTCAATAAAAAAAGTAGATGATTTTAAATTAAAAAGTGTTCAAAATAAGAAATGTTTATTACTTTTCAAAGAATTTTTTTGTTTAATCATTTTATGAAAAATAAATTAGTATATATACAGTATATAGTATTATATACAGGTATGGTATACTCTGTATTATGTACAATTATTTTTATTTTATTATTTTTACACAAAATACCTCAATTTTATATATTATTTATTTACAACAAATTTTTAGGAGTACAAAATAATTTTTATTTTACTTTTGTGAGTTATTTACAGGTGTAGAATAAATATGGGATGTAGTATACATACATGTGTTTTGTACAATTACAAGGAAGATTTTATTTTTATTTTTATTTTTCTAATTTTTATTTTCTTTTTATATTACTTCTAGAAATACATACAAAGATGTGAAAATAATAATTTACTTTAATTTTGTAAAAATAATTATTTACACATATAGGTAATATGTACAACACCAAGTAGACCCTATCTCTCTCTACTTATTTTATTTGGTGATCAGGTCAAGGCTTGACCTTCTCTTGGGGTTCAAGTCACTCAATATTTATTCTAAATACCTCCTTCCTTTTTCTTTTCCTTTATTCTTTTATTTTTGCACAAATACATGCTAATTATGCAATAATAACAAATGCATGCTAAATGTTATGTTATTGTAGTTACAGGTATTTACATATTGCTTTGCCAAGATAAATAGCTAAAATAAAAGAATAAAGAGTGAGAATCAGGGATCCATCACCCATGTTGTTTCTATCTCTTACACGAGCACTCTATAATTTCTGAAAATGACAAAAATACCCTTTATACAGTATAATTCATACTATACATACATAATAAATACAACATATACAAATATAATAAAAACCATATAAATACCATATTATACTCTATATGCAATATTAAACCATATTATGAAAAATATAAATAATTTCTAGCATTAACTAATTTCTAAAAATACTTAAAAATATAACAAACTTAAAAACCATTAAAAATATAAAAACACTTTAAAAATATATAAAAATTATTTATAGCTTATTTCAGCATATTTTACATAATAAATCAAAAAAAATAAAACTTAAATAATAAAACAAATATAAAATATAAAATACACAAAAAATTAAAAAATAATAACTAATTCAATCTAATTCGTATAGATACATACAATATATCGTTTTGAAGGTATTTTCCTCTATTTTATAATAACAATAAAATAAAAATTTTGATTACTATTTTCTATTTTTAAAATCATAATGAAAATTACTTTTTAAATAAAAATAAGTTTTAAATTTTAAAAATCAAATAAAAATTACAAAATATTTTTAAAAATTACATAAAAATTTATAAAAATCTTAAAACACATAAAAACTTCATAATTAAAACCAAATATAAAAATATAAAGTCTATACCTATATTTCTACATAGGTATCTTAAATGCAAAAAAACAACATAAAATTCATTAAAAATGAATAAAAATATTGAAAATCACCTAAAAATAAAAAATCAGGAAACTTATATACCTTAGTCTTTTATTGTTTAACCTTAGATTTTAACAGTTTGCCTCCCTGAGTTCGATGAAAAATCCATCCAATTAGCTTCTTTATTCCTATCAAGGAGAAAGAAATTCGATTCCGCGGTCGTTGTATCGACCAGGTGAGTTTCAACATAAAAGATTAATTTTTAGTTAATCTTATTTTTTAATTATACTCCTAAACTTAAGTGTATAGTGGTTAAACAGGGGAGTGTCGAACTCAGGGAGGCAAACAATTGGAAACTAAGGAAAATCGGTAAAGAACTAAGGTTTTATGGGTTTCCTAATTTTTATTTTATTTTTAGGGATTTTTTTGACTTTTTATTTGGTTTTTCTTTTGTTATTTTTATGTTTTATTTTTACTTACTATTTTTATGGGTTTTTAGGCTTTTTATGGATTTTGGTTAATTTTTAATGTGCGAAATGGAATTTTTTATAAAAAAACTGTGGAGTATTTTCGATTTTTAAGATGGAAAATAGTGAAAAAAATATTTTTATTTTTTATTGAAACATAAACGAAATTATCTTTGAATTGATATGTTGTGTGTTTTTAGGCAACTTTTATTTATTTAGTTATGGTTTTTACAAGTTTCAATGAATTTTGTATTATTTATAGGTTTTAATATTTGATTTTTATTTTGTTTTTTATTTATTATGTAAAAATAGTAAAATATACTATAGGTAATTTTCTAGGATTTTTAGAATGTTTTATATTTTAATGAATTTTTTAAGTTTCTTATAATTTTATGTTTTCAAATGATTTTTTTAATATCAGAAAATATTTTTATTTTCAAAATATTATTTAATAATGTATATAGGGTATTAATAGATATTTATACTTATTTTTAATATATATTTATATTTTGTTTTTTATTTATTTGGTATTTAATATGTATAAACAAGATACACGTGAAAATTTTGAGAAATTCAAAGGGCGTCCGTGCAAATTAGCCAAAGTACACATGTAGATCACGTGCCTTCACTCTAGACTGGACTTGTTCATCAATTTGCAAAATATCAGGGGTGTGTATGCAAATCTCTCAGGGGATCACATGGTACACGTGATTTGAATCGGCCTGCGTCTTCTTACAAATAATAGAAACACCGAGGGCTAGAATGCCATTCCGCCTAGGTAATATCTCTGCATGCGTGCGATAACATGAGTATGGACCTATTCAGAAATGGAAAAAATGTATAGGGGTGGATTGCAATTCGCCCAAAAAGATTAGGAACTGCACGTGCGAAGCGCGTGCATGCCCTAAGCAGTGGAACGATGCATCACAATGCGGGGCCGACTTGTGGGTGGGAGAGGGTCGCCGATCAGCGGGTGATCAAATTGTTGATGTTGACACGTAGCACGGATGATAAACATTGGATGCAAATAGATCCGAAGGTTAAAATTCTATCTAGACCAGGCCCTTTGTTCTTCCCCCTTTCACGACAAGCAGCGAAGGTGGTCTCTTTTGGTGCAGTTCTGCTATGAGCGGTTGTGTCATCGATCGCGGTTCTCTGGAGCAAATCTGCTCGTACGTGGCATGCGGCGGTGGAATCTGATCGAAATAGGTGATGGATCTAGCGGTCGAAACACTACGAGCGGTGATGTGTTCTTCTCTTCGATTCTAAGGTTCTCAACTGCAAATCTGATATGCAGGTTCTCTCGGTGGACAGGTTTTTATCCAGTCGATTCCAAACACCAACAATCGATGGCGATGATTTCAATTACGTAGGATCCTCGATGATGCCGGTACACAATTCCGGAAACCTCGATAGATCGTGCTCTTGGAAAAGAGATCATTGCTCATCTAATCTGCGTGACCTGTAAGAGTATGAATCGTCTCGAGCATAGATGCTCGGTCCAAGTGCAAATGGAAGAGGTAAGATAGGAGGGGCTCGAGTAAGAGGAAATGATGAAAACGAGAGTCGATTGTGATGATCAGGAGTTTAATTTGATGTCGGTTTGTAGAAGAGTAAAGGAGAACAGAAGAGGAGGACGGAAGGATTGAGAGGAGAATTAGAAGGGATCTATAAGAGAAAGGGAAGATGATGATACTAACCTGTAAATTGCGTGTGGTATGGACGAAGTGCATGTGGATGGAGCAGGTTCTCCTGTTGGTTACGGCCTCGACGCGGCAGCGTTGTGGAGGCTTCTCACGGCGGGAATGATTTCGCACAGACGATATGATCTCGTCAGATCTCCTTCTCTCCTTACTCGACGGCGGACAGAACTGGAGGCTGTCAATGCTCCAACTCTTCTCTCTGGAACTAGAATGGAAGTGGAAATCATGGAAAAATGGCAGATCCCTCGCCGAAGAGGAGGTCAATGGGTATATATAGAGATGGAGGAGTCTGTTACCGCTGGAGGTGAGGGGAATGGGAGGTAGTTGGAGCAAACGACCGGCCAACGACCAGTCGTTGAGGAGGTTGGATGAACAGAGAAGAAGAAGAAAGAGGAAGTTAGGTGTTGAGGAAGAAGGTTGGGGGAGAAGAGAATTGGGAAAGGTGGTGATAGAGAAAAATAATAAAAGTAATTAATTGATCTTAATAATAAATAAATAGTTAATATTAATTAAATTAATTAATATATAATTAGATAGATAATTAAGTGCTTAATGAGAGATTAGTTAAATTAAATTAATTAATTAATCAAGTATATAATTATATAATTATATAAACTAATAAATAAAAATAATTAATTAAATTGTTATTTACTTATATTTAATAATAAAATAATAATATAAATTACAGTTCATGGTACAATATACCAATACGGTCCTGAAACTCGCATTATTCATATTAAATCTGATTGTAGCGAAATCAGTGTCATTTTGTAGATAATTAAATAATATGAATTTTAAGATTGAGTTTGTTGAATTCGGAGTTTATGTGGCCGAGTTATGAGGTTCGGAAAATTTAGGTAGCGGCTAAGAGGCTCGAGATTTATTGGTATTTTGACTTAAATTATATTTTTTTTATTTTTCTATACATTTTTAGAAGATTTTAGGAAAAGAAATTAAATTAATCGGGTTTACGGATAATTAATTAAAAATCTGGGAAGTTTTAACATATAATACATATAAACAACTTGTCCAAAACATCAAAACTCATTGTTTTTATTCGAATATTTTTTAATATTTTTAAATAGTATTAAGTATAAAATAGATTTTAAAATTGATTTTGGTCTGTTTGGAGTTTTTAATAAATAGTTGTGAACCTTAGAAGTTGGCTTTTACGGCTTTTGCGGTCCATTGTGGTTAATTATTTTTATGATGAACTATTTTTCTAATATTTTTATAAAATAATATATATTTTTGTGAACAATTTTTACAAAAGAAGTGTTTTAGTTTGAGGTTATCTTGATGAGAAATAAAATAGGTGAAATATTTACAATGTGAATTGGGTAATTTATATTTTTGGCCTTGATTTTCTTGATATTTTTATAGGTTAAGATCATTATCTGCCCCTACTTATTTCTTCTGTCGACCAAGTCAATATTGACATGGTCTCGAGGTTAGGATCAATCTGGATATATTTCATATTTACAACCTTCTTTTCTTTTATTTTTATTTTTATTTTTATTTTTATTCTTTATTTTGGGTAAAACAAGTGTTGATTATATAATATTAATATTTATGGTTAGATTGTTAATAAGTGGAATTAGTTATTATTTACATGTATTTTACCAAGGATTTTAGCCAAAATGAAAGAATAAATGTGATGAATCACATATTCATCATTCCCCTATACTTTACCTTTGCTAGTCCTGAGAAAACACGTATTCTACAAATAAGTCCATGCAAAAAGAAAAAGGAAAAGGAAAATAAAAGAACTTATAACATGTTTGTTTCTTTAAATCGAATATCACTTCACTAAAATCTGGAGCTTGGATTAAGACCTTTGGATTAATAGTGTGTCGGGACTCTATTAGAATTAAGATTTAAGCCTCGGCATCCCTCAAGTTCCACAAATCTTTATCCATGTTCACCTCAACAGCCAGCTCAGATCCACCTATTCATCATGCAAACTTTTCAGCTTTGAAAGAAATTTGTATTGTGTGTGAAAGGTTTTAGCTCTTCCCACTCTAGAGAAGCGAAGAAACCGCCCATCCAGTTATACACACCCATTAGGCCCTCATCTAATAGCTCAATCCTCGAGGAGGGAGGTATTTCCTTCTAAGGTCAAGTCGTGTTGTGTCCACAATCAAGTAAGGGAGAAGATAAAAGAAGGGGAAGAGAAATGGAGTGCGATCAGTGTAATCACATCTCCTGTGAAGCCTAGCCATTTTAGCCAGGTCTTCATTAAGACATGCATGTTTTTCTGAAGCTCGGACCATTGTGGTCATTTTTGAAATTTAGTGTATTCGGCTTGTTTTTGGTAGTGATAATTATTGTACTGTATAGGTCTTTTATGCCCCGACAGATATAGCATATTTTCATTCCGTCCATTTTTTGAGGTCTTGGAAAAATTGTGCCAGCAGATTCTTTCCTCATCCGAAGCTTTATTTCAACCCCAATCTCTCCCGTCTTTAGACATCATCACCGCTAGACAAGGATGGAAACGCACCACCAAAATGGATTTCCCTTCACAGCTCCATGCAAGTCGAGCTAAGTGTAGAATGTATGAGTTCAAAATTGGTTCAAATGGAGAAGAGTTAAACGGATGAAACCAGATGCCATACTTAAGCACTTTGAAGTTGAATTTCGAACATGGTCTCATGGAACCCAAAGAATTAAGTCCAATAGACCTGAATAGTCTCAATTCCAGTTCTTAATAAAGTTCCTTTAGAATTAAGTGGATTATGGCCTAAATTAAGCTCCATCTCTCAGACTTAGATCCATTCGATTCAAGAACCAGACTTGTTCTGAAAAATGCTAATGAATGCAACAAATTTTTTATGAGGTAGATTTTTCGGATTAAGCTTTTTAAGTGATTTTTAAAGACTTTTGCAATTTTTTATTGAATTTTAAAACTTTTTATTTTTTACTTTTAGGGTCTTTTTGAAAGAGAGATATAGGATTAGTTCAATTTACACGATTTTTTGTATATTTTACAAAGGTTTTTATACACATTTTATTTACAAGATTATATAGCTTTTATGCATATTTTATAAGGATTTTATTTACAACTTTTTAAGGATTTTATTCAAAAAATTTACAACATTTTTTATAAATAAATTTTAAGCCATTTTTAATAAGTCATATTTACGGTTTTCTTGCAGCTTTTAAAAACCCAAAATATACACCCATACCTTTAGAGAGCCATATTATTAAAAATATAATAAAGTACGAGTTATGGCTTCTAAAGTATATATAGCATATATATACGACACCCTTTATACTTAGCATGAACTATGTTCTCATAGTTACAAAGAAGCGGCAAAGGAAGACATAACTCGGGCTAAGTATAGGCTGATGAAAAGAATCATATACTAGATGAAACTCAAAAAAATAACGAATAAAGAATAGAATTCGATCATCTCCTCTATACTTAGGATCAAGTGATCTTAAGGATAGCAGACTCAAAACCGAAGATGATCAAGGTCAAAAGAATGTACACTTTCAACGGCTCAGCTTGTCCCCCTATACTTAGGTTAAAATATCCCTAATTATAGAGAAGAAAATCAAAAGTTGAGGGACAAGTGAGTGAGCAGACGATACAAAAACCGACGACAATCAAAAAAGAAAATGAGCGATATTAACCCCCCCCCCATACTTAGGGTAAAGCACACCCTAAGTATAGGCAACAACATGGGTAATAGAATAGAACAAAATGAGCAACAATAGTGTCTGCACCCCCCTCTCATCCTAAGTATAGCAAAATTCTAGATGAACCTAAGGGTGTAAGACAAATGGAAGTAGAAAAGAATAAAATCAAAAGTATATACAAGATGAACGAACTGTACAAGCTCAAGAAAGTTGATGTTTGGCCTTCTTTCGTGACCTAAGAACTATAGAATTTACAAGATGCAGGTCGACATCAGGGTCATCCTCAAAGATATCCATATCTGAATCAGAGGATCCCTGATATGTGTCAACCGATGAGGAGCGACTCGGATGGTCGAAAAGATGAACAGAACTGACCTTTGAAAGGTGCACCATGGTCTCTGAATCACTATGATCATCAGCACTAAGATAAGAAGACGAAGAATCATCTTCTAACATTGTAATCAACCCTGTGTGACTGTAGAGACATCGGTGTTGTATCTGGAGTAGATGTGAGAAAGATGTAAAAATCTGTTATGATATGATCAATCTCCTCATCAATGTATCCATTATCTGGATCTATGTGACAAAAGGGCTCAGTTGTTTCATGAGAAGGCTCAAACAGAGGATTTATAATCGAAACAAATTCTACCTTCGAAGTACGTGCGACCAATGATTTTGACTCAATGATATAGATACTAAAGATCTCGTCAACACATCTCCAAAAATGTATACTCAGATCGCCAAAGTATATGTTCTCCAAGTTCTCCTCTCTGGGGAGGAAATATTGAGTCTCTGTAGAATCAGAAGAAATGTGATCGTGTTGTAGTTCAGTTGTAATCCCGCATGTCTTTGTCTTTGATTGCCAGAAGCACATTCGTCTGCAGGCAGAGTCTTTGTTGGCTCGAAGCTTGGCATTGTGCTGCTAGAAGGGAACGTGACACTGCATGTCCCATAATCAATTACATCCATAGCTGCATGTAGAAAAGACCGACCAAACATAATGGCAGCAACCTTTGATGGTATTGAGGAATCAGAGTTTAAGACAACAAAATCCACATTGAATTTTGTGATTTGTACCACCACGATAACATCCTGAAGTATACCCTTTGGCCTCTTGACCAATCGGTCGGGAAACTGAAGAATCATTCTGGCTTGCTTCAGAGACCCTAAATGAACAGTCTCGAGAAGATGGAAGGGTAATATGTTCACTGACGAATCGTTGTCTAACAAGGTGTGCTCAAACTCGTGATCTAAAATCTGACAACTGACAAACGGTGCTCCCATGTCTTTCTTTTTCTTCTTGGGAGATGTGTGTTGGATGGCATAACAAGTGGCAATGGTCAACACCTGTTTCTCAGAGCAGTGATTACACCTCTTCTTCCATTTCAGTGTGGTATGATGTTTCAGCCATTTCTGAAGAAGAGGAATGTGGACCAATGCCTCCAAAGAGTGAGCTTGATTTGAATTCGGTGCAGCATCTCTTTCGTAAACTTCGATTCTTGGATCTTTTTAAAATTTTCTGATTTTCTCCCTTCCCTAGATTCAGAGCATTGGGGAAGGGTATATGTACATCCTCTATGTTAGTCTGTACACTCGGAGGATAAGAATGAGAAGAAAATCTTTTTTCATAAAACGGGGACTCGCTTCATGAAGCGCGGAAATTTGAGATCCATCAGAAGAGTCAAGAGTCTTGTCTTTATTTCTTTTTCTGAATTTTCTCTTTTTTCTATTTTTAGTGATTTTTTGCCTTCACTATGAAGAGAATTAGAATCTAAATATGCACATTGGTTGTTGCCGATTGCATGTTCCTTGAACGACTCATGTAAAGTGGGAATATCTAAAATTTATCTATGCTATGTGACAATGTTGACAATGAAATCTCTGAAAGTATCCATCTGTTCTTTTTGTGGGCATTCTGCTCATGAATCAAATGGACAAAGTGATCGAATGTGGGACCATCTGTATCAAGACTCTCGAAGTAATGTCCCACATCCATCTCGGGTTGCTGAAGACTCTCAAAATAGGTAAATGAGTCCGAGGTGAATTGCTCTTGAGGTTGTTGCTCATGGCACTAATCATTATATGGAAACTGAATTGGCTGATAAGTCGGTTGAAACATCACAGTTTCTCTCTCTGTATCTTGGAATACCTGAGGGATAGGTATCCAAGATTCATGAACTGGGAGACACAGAACCGACTCATACTCCGGTTGAAAACTCAACGAAAGGAATGTCAGTTTCTGAGAATGAGAACTCTCTGCTACTGGTTCAACATCCATCCTTAATTCTACATCAGTATCCACATCAACTTCCTGATGAGCGATCCTTATATCAATGCGAGGTGGATCGCATCTAAGTGGTATGTAATCTCCCTCATGTGTTGTCTTGGCATCAGAAATCTCTCCGAAGAGATTCCAAAGGGAATCCTCATTAAGACTGTGGTGTGAACTGTTACACGAGGCATCGACCAATGCTTGTTGTTATGTGGTCATCCCCTGATAGAATATCAAAGCTAACTCTGCTATGGAGATCCCATGATCTGAGAATTTCCACAGAAGAATATGAAAATAGGGCCACATATCCTGAAGTGGCTCATGGGGATCATGCGAAAAATTTCTGATGATTGATCGCATGAAAATGGATCGGCTAATGGGGTAAAATTTCTTAATAAAAGCTATTCGAAGAGTACACCAACTAACTCTCTCCTTTCTTAAATGTCGAAACCATCTTGTGGCTCCGTCCTTGAGTGTCAAGGGAAAGGTATTCTTCCTAGTGTCATCAGGTGTAATGTCTGAGTAGAATCGAGTGTTGCAGATATCCTCAAACTCAAAAAGGTGCTCATATGGCTCTTTGTGCGGCTTCCCATGAAACTTTGGCAGCAATGATACGAAGTCTGAATCAATCAGGAAGGTCGGTAATCTCATTGTAGACACTGACTTAGCTCCTAAATAGGATGCATGCTGCTCCGTCCGCACTCTTGTCTCAACAACTCATGGACCCGAATCTCTCATCTGATCTGAAACTGGCTCATGGGTCTCATAGATCTGCTCAGCTGTCACTGATGTAATTGAAGGTTGACTCAATAGATATGAAGAGAGGAAAATATAAGGATACGGAGAAGACAAAGAAACAAAAGGAGGAGACTGGGAGAACTCAGGTTCAAAGAGAGGATTCTCTTGAACGGATCTAGATGGACAGGTAGGTGTGCACGGAAGTAGTGCCTTAAGAGTCGGCCTAAGAGATCACCTACCCATCATTGTGACTCAAGAAAAAGAAAACCGATTCTAGACAAGACACGGACGACGAGTTATTGCAATAGATCTCGGAGATCTGAAAAATAAAGGACTCACACCACAAGTCAAATGCAAAGCAAACCTGAGTTCACCAACGTAACCCTGATGATGACCGTAAGAGTTTGGTCGTTTATCTTGTCAAACTTTAGGGTTAATTGGCATACAAATCTTCTCACAGATTAGCGAGTCGATAGAAGCCCGAAACTTCCCCAGAAGACTGTTCTGAGTTCTTATAGAGAATCACATATTCTCAGCCACTATGGGAGTAAGTACATATTGTTTCTAGCAACCCATGTTACCTGAGGACGGAGCCTTACGCAATTTCCTATAAACCTCCCACTATGCTAAGTAAACTCGGACCGTTTCTGGCTACTCGAGAGTACCCACTGAAGAGTAGAGTGATTAACTATATGAAATCGGTAGTATTTCGAAAGAAATTTGGAATCTAGCTCTAGCATTACGGGTCGTCTCTCACTCACAAAATCTGGAGAGAATACCTGTAATGCAATTGCGGGGGTTGCTCTCCCCAAAATAAGAGAAGTCTTTACATTTTGTTTTAAAGTCAGATAAAATTAGCAGTCTCTATTTTATTTTCAGTTATCACTTTTGTTGGGGTATTCTCTAACAATCGTGTAATGTATTTTTGTCTTTTAGGGTATGATCCTAGATACTAGCAATTAGGTTAATCGACCTAAGCAAGCATCTACCTACGGTTGCGCAGAGAAGGGAAAAAATTGAGAAATCCTAACAAGCACCTATCTCGAAAAGCTGTGAAAACCGTCGAATAAAACCGAGCAAAAAAGCCGCGGTGGGTGCCATGCTTCCCTAGGAGTACAACACTGGTGAAACAGACCCCAAGAAGAAGAGAGGTACAAGTCGGGATGCCTTTACGAGGCACCTTTCTACTAAAAAAATTACAAGAAATTACAAGAAAATCGGCTTTGCAGTTCCGTCTCGCACTGCTCAACTTGTATTACACAAATCAGAAATAGAAAGTTGTGAGGTTAGAAATAAAATGGAGAAAAGAGAAACCCTAAGCATAGGTCTACGGTCTTCCCTAGCATTGCCTCCCCGGCAACGACGCCATCTGAAAAATCCACCCGATCAGCTTCTTTATTCCTCCAAAGGAGAAAGAAATTCGATTTCGCGATCGTTGTGTTGACCAGGTGAGTTTTAGCAGAAAAGATAAATTTTTAGTTAATCTTATCATTTTTTATTTATACTCTTAGACTTAAGTGTATAGTGGTTAAGCATGGGAGTGTCGAACTCAGGAAGGTAAACTGTTGGAAACTAAGGAAAATCATAAAGAACTAAGTTTTATGGGTTTTCTAATTTTTATTTTATTATTAAGGATTTTTCTGAATTTTTATTTGGTTTTCTTTTGTTATTTTTATATATTTTTTTTATTTATTGTTTTTATGGATTTTTAAGGGTTTTTAGGCTTTTTATGGATTTTGATTAATTTTTAATATGAGAAATGGAATTTTTATTAAAAACTGTGGATTATTTTCGATTTTTAAGATGAAAAAAAGTGAAGAAAATATTTTTATTTTATTTTTATTGAAAAGTAGAAAAAATTATCTTTCAATTGATATGTTGTGTATTTTTAGGCGATTTTTATTTATTTAGTTGTGATTTTTATAAGTTTTAATGAATTTTGTATTATTTGTAGGTTTTAATATTTAATTTTTATTTTGTTTTTAGTTGATTATGTAAAATATAGTAAAATATAGTGTAGGTAATTTTTGTAGGATTTTTAGAACGTTTTAATATTTTTTTAAATTTTTTAAAGTTTATTATATTTTTATGTATTCAAATGATTTTCTTAATGTTAGAAAATAGCTTTATTTTCAAATTAATATTTAATATTGTATATAGGGTATTACTAGATATTTATACTTATTTTTAATATATTTTTTTTTATTTTCTATTTTTATTTATTAGGTATAGAATATGTCTAACGGATATAAGCAGGATACATGTGAAAATGCTGAGAAATTCGAAGGACGCTGGCGCAAATCAGCCAAAGTACACATGTAGATTACGTGCCTTCACTCTAGACTGGACATGTTTAACAATTCATGAAATATCAGGGGTGTGTATGCAAATCTCTCAGGGAATCATGTGGTACACGTGATCTGAATCGGCCTGGACCTGCTTGCAAATGATAGAAACATCGAGGGCTAGAATGCAATTCCGCCTAGGTAATATCTATGCATGCTTGCAATTACATGACTATGGACTTGTTCAGAAATAGCAAAAATGTAGTGGGGTGAATTGCAATTTGCCCAAAAAGAGCAGGAACCTCACACACGAAGCGGGTGCATTCCTAAGCAGTGGAACGACGTCGTAATGCGGGGTCGACATGTGGATGGGAGAGGGTCATCAATCAGTGGGTGATCAAATTGCTTATGTTGACACGTAGCATGGATGATAAACGTCGGATGCAAACAGATCCGAAGGTTGAGATTCTATTTGGACCAGGTCCTTTGTTCTTCCCCTTTCACAACAAGCGGCGGAGGTGGTCTCTGTTTGTGCAGTTCTGCTCCGAGCGGCTGTGTCGTCGATCGCGGTTCTCAGGAGCAAATCTCCTCGTACATGGCATGTGGCGGTGGACTCTGATCGAAATAGGCGATGGATCTAGCGGTCGAAACACTACGAGCGGTGATGCATTCTTCTCTTTGATTCTAAGGTTCTCAACTGCGAATCCGATATGCATGTTCTCTTGGCGGACAGATTTTTTCCAGTCGATTCCCGACTCCAACAATCGATGGCGATGATTTCAATTACGTAGGATCCTCGATGATACCAGTACATGACTCTGGGAACCTCGACAGATCATGCTTCAGGAAAAGAGATCACTGCTCATCTAATCTGTGTGACCTGTAAGAGGGTGAATCGACTCGAACATAGATGCTCGGTCCAAGTGCAAATGGAAAAGGTAAGATATGAGAGGCTCGAGTAGGAGAAAATGATGGAAATAAGAGTCGGTTGTGATTATCAGGAGTTCAATTTGATGTTGGTTTGTAGAAGAGTAAAGGAGAACGGAAGAGGAGGACGGAAGGATTGAGAGGAGAATTAGAAGGGATCTAGAAGAGAAAGGGAAGATGAGGATACTAACATGAAATTGCGTGTAGTATGGATGAAGTGCTTGTGGATGGAGCAGGTGCTCCTGTTGGTTACGGCCTCGACGTGACGGCGTCGCGGAGGCTTCTCGCAGCGGGAACGATCTCGCGCTGACAATCTGATCTCGTCGGATCTCTCTCTCTCTCTTACTCGACGACGGACAGAACTGGATGTTGTCACTGCTCCAACTCTTCTCTCCGGAACTCAAATGGAAGTGGAGATCATAGAAAAATGGCAGATCCCTCCCCAAGGGAAGGTCAGCGAGTATATATAGAGATGGCGGAGTCTGGTCACTGCCAGAGGTGAGGGGAACGGAAGGTAGTTGGAGCAAACGGTCGGTCGTTGAGGAGGTTGGACGAACAGAGAAGGAGGAGGAAGTTGGGAGGGGAAGAAGGTTGGGGGAGAAGAGAATTGGAAAGGAGATGAGAGAGAATAATAATAAAATTAATTAATGAATATTAATAATAAATAAATAAATAAATGCTTAATAATTAATTAAATTAATAAATATATAATTAGAGAGATAAGTGCTTAATTGAGAGATTAGTTGAATAATTAAATTAGTAATTAATTAAGCCTATAACTAAAAAATTATTTAAATTATTAAATAAATAATAAATAAATAAACAAAATTATTATTTACTTATATTAAATAATAAAATAATAATATAAATAACGATTCATGGTACAATATATCAATACGGTTTCGAAATTCGTTAGTATCATTTTGTAGAAAATAAATAATATGAATTTTAAGACTGAGTTTGTCCAATTCGGAGTTCATACGACCGAGTTATGAGGTCTGTAAAATTTAGGTAGCGGCTTCGAGGCTCAGGATTTATTGGTATTTTGACTTAAGTTATATTTTTATATTTTTTCTATACATTTTTAAAAGATTTTAGGAAAAGAAATTAAATTAATCAGGTTTACAGTTAATTAATAAAAATACGGGAAGTTTTTACATATATACATAAACAACGGGTCCAAAACATCAAAACTCATCGATTTTATTTGAATATTTTTTTAATATATTTTTAATAAATAGTATTAAATATAAAACGGATTTTAAAAATGAGTTTACTCCGTTTGGAGTTTTCTATAAATAGTTATGAACCTTAGAAGTCGGCTTTTGCGATTCGGTCCATTGCAGTTAAATATTTTTATAATGAATATTTTGTAATATTTTTATAAAATAATTTATATTTTTGTGAATATATTTTACAAAAGAAGTATTTTGATTTGAGGTTGTCTTGATTAGAAATAAAATAGGTGAAATGTTTACAATGTGAAATGGGTAATTTATATTTTTGGCCTTGATTTTCTTGACATTTTTCTAGGTTAAGATCCATATGTCCCCGTACTTAATTCTTTTGTCGACCAAGTCAATATTGACATGATCTTGTGGTTAGGATCAATCTGTATATGTTTTATATTTACAGCCTTCTTTTATTTTCTTTTTATTTTTATTCTTTATTTTGGGTAAAATTAGTGTTAATTATATAATATTAATATTTGTGGTTAGAATGTTAATTAGTTGGAATTAGTGATTATTTACATGTATTTTACCAAAGATTTTAGCCAAAATGAAAGAATAAAGGCGATGAATCACGGATTCATCATTCAACACTCTCGTATTTAACACTATACACATCTGAGTTTAATTAGGAGTATAAATAAAAATAAATAAATTTTCTGTAAAATTACCCGACCGACATAGTGATGAATACCCATTCATCACTCTTTATTCTTTTATTTTAGCTACAAAACCTTTGCAAAACACATGTAAATATGTGTAAATATCATGAATTGTCAAAATGCATGGATCTTGTATTATGCATAATTGGCATGCTTTTGTGCATAAATAAAAGAATAAAGAAACACAAGAAAAAGAAGGAAATATTTAGAATAAATATTGAGCGACCTAATCCCAAGGGAGGGCTCAGCATGGGCGTGACCGCAAAAGAAACCAAGTAGAGAGAGATAGGGTAGCTCAATATAGTTTACATACACCTGTATATAAATAATATCATTTTCCTCTAAATAAAAATAAAAATGTGTTTTTGTTAATTTGTACATAAATATAAAAATTAAATAAAAATCAGAAAAATAAAAATAAAAATAATAAAACTCATCTTCCACCTTGTATATATACCATGTACATATGTATATAAACCTATTTATTTAACTAATGTAAATAAATCATAAAATCAAAATAAAAATACCTTTTTATTCCAAATCTTATGTTGTAAATAAATAAAATATAAAATTGGAATAATCTTATAAAAATAAATAATTAAAAATAAAAATAAAAAATCCTTTTATCTATATCCTTATATATAATAATAATATAATAAAAATACCTTATTTATTTTTCAAAAAAAATAAATAAAAATCACTAAAAATTAATATGAAAAATAAGAAACATTTTTCATGTTTTAACTTTTTCGAAATAAAATCATTTAATAATTTTAATTGAATTTCCAAAGAATCAATAAATGGAGAAGTCTGATTGGTCCACGGGGGATTGTTGACCCCCGGTCAACTCCCCCCTTGGACCACCAGACGCGGATCTTGTGCCCCGACCCGTTTTCTCCTAATTTCTCCCACTCTATCCAACATCCATTTGCCTAAACCCCGGGCTCCATTTACACCTAATCCATCCGAGACTCTCGCCCGGGGGAGATTGTAGGGATCCGTGCACCGTAGATCCATGCTCGACCCAATCTTGTTGGACCTTCACTCGTATAAAGTTCCACCCCCGCCGCACATTTCACACCATCTTTGGCTTCACCCTTCCATCCCTGGACCTCCACTATATTCCCTATAGTGACAGCTAGCCGAGGGTCGTGTCGCAGTGAGGAAGAGGTGTCCCTAGCCACTGATCCGACAAGCTCTTCGTCGTGCGTCATCGCGAGGTGCGCCTAGCCTCGGGACCCGAGGAACCCTTGAGGCAAAGACCCCCAGAGCTCCGCCAGCTCATCCAACAGTCGACCTCAGCCACCAGGTAGTCTCGACACCCTCTAGTTTAGCCTAATTTCCATTTATGCCCAATCACGCCGTCGGCCTTCGCCGGCCGATTCCCATCGTTCCGATCATCTATCTATCCATCCGACCATCGATTCACGATCACGAGACTCCTACCCACCTTCTTCACCCATCCGATCAACCTGTCTCGCCTCGGAGCAGGACCTCGGGTCTCCTCCGCCGTCGCCTCGCCGGAGACTACGCTCCGCCCTCATCTGACCACCCGTTCCACCCCTGACCGGGTCGAGGCACTTTGCCCTCGACCCAGGAGTTCTTCTGTGCCATTTTGCAGGTCAATGAGACCCATCTGAGGGTCCACATGTTCAAGCATAGGAGCTTGGCTCCTCCGCCATCGCCGGAGCTCCCTGAAGCTTCTCGGCCTCATCGGAGGTGCCCACTAGCTGTGGAAGACTTCGCGCATCCTTCTCCCCATCTCAGCAGCCTCATCAGAGCTCTCCACCGCACGGATTAGGCTAGCGAACTTCGCCGGCGGTTTGTTCTTGGAGGAGCTCCAGTTGCTGTCCGATTACCCCCCCCCCCCCCCGCCCAGTTTAGATCGTGGTCGTTCGTTTGCGAGAGATCTACACCGCCCGATCCACCTAGGGCTCGATCCGGACCGTCCATCCAGCGAAGAGGGCGTGCACGCATCTCGACCGTCAGATCAGCACGTGGCGCTTCCTCGTCCATCCGATAATAATAGGGGTAATTTGCACTTAGGCCCCTCCTCTTTTGCATTTACTGTTTAGTCTTGTAAATATTTTAGCACGTTGTTTTTAATTAGGATAAATTGTAGTTTGGACCTCTATGTTTATTGTATTTGCATTTTAGTCCTTGTTTATGTGAGCCACATGCATCGACACGTGAGGTTTTGGTAAATTTGCACTTTTAGTTCCCTGTTTCATGTGTGTTATTGATTGATCTTTTATAAATAGGAATGACATCCATACCCCTTCATGTTTGATTCGCGTGCCTTGCGCGTGCTTGTGCAGACTTTTTGCATAAGGGCCCCTGAACTTTCTGTTTTAGTTACTATTTTGCCCTTGGAAATATGTTTCTTTGCATGTAGGTCCCTGTGAAGCTATGTGCCTTATTTTTATTGAATAAAATATAAAATTAAATCCAAATTAGGTGAAATTTGGACACGTGGCCCCTGCCACTGTGTAAAAATTTTCCTAAAATTTTGGGACATTTTTTAGGCTTTTTGATATTTTTAAAAATTCAAAAACATTGATTTTTGGTACTGTCTGAATTGAAAAATCAAAGAAAAATATAAAAACTTCTTTAAATTCTAAAAAAATTAGTGATAGTTAATTTTAGTGTTTTCTAGTTTCTTTTAAATTTTTGGCTTATTTAGATTTATAAAACCCTTAAAATTAAAAAACCTTAAAAATCTTATAAAAATTCTAAAAAATTATATAAAAATCAAAAAAATATAAACTCTTTTCCTGTAGCTTAGTTTTTATATATATTTTTCATAAAAATTGTCTCCAAACTTTTATAAACCAATTATATATTTTTAATTGGTCTTTCAAGTATGGCTGCATAGTTAGCACTATTTTTCCTCTTTCTTGATTTTTATAAAATTAACTAAAAAGTGAAAAAATCTGAAAAAATCACCAAAAACACTTAAAAACATTAAAAACACAAAAATAATTTTGTTTGAATTTTTGGAGTATTTTTGAGTGCTTAAATAAATTGTTGTGTTTGCTTGTTTTCCCTTTTTCTTATTTTTCCTCATTATTAAAAACACAAAAAAAATTAAAAATAATTAAAATCCACCAAAAAATATTTTTATTCTTTGTTTTGACTACTTCGTAGGCCGCAAGGCCAACCCGTGCTCCCTGAGTCCGAACCTAGTCGCTATACCACGTTAATAAAAATAGTGAGGACGGTCATATGATTTTGATTTCATTGTTTTATACCTTGTTTGGTGGTTCTTACATTTTCTTGATTGACCGATTTGCGAGTCATTGAGGTCGCAACGACCTGAGTTATTTATCTCCCTTAGTCGCTCGATTATTTCTCCTGGTCATCAAAATGGCGTCGTTGCCGGGGAGCATGGCTTAGTAGCCATTTTTGATTTTGTTTTTCGTTCGTGGTTTTCTTCGCGGCTTCTTGTTTTCTTCCGCAGCTTTTCATGGCTTTTTATTTTTCTTTTATTTTCTTTTTATTTTCTTTTATTCTATTTTATTTTATTTTTGTTTGGTTTTATTTTGTTTCGTTTTTGTTTGATTTTTGTGTGTTTATTTTTGCATATAGCTGCCTTAGTTCCTTTCAGTGCTTTTACTTTATTTTTATAATAATCTGGTTTGACACCTCTGTTGACTTTTTGCGAGGGCCCGAGGATCGAGGCGGCTCTTCTCAAAGAGCCAACGCAACCGCGTCTACAGAGCCGCAGGAGGATGCAAGGAGCCGAGCAGGAGTGCGGGAGCCGTGGAATAGCCGCGGATTAGTTTAGTTTTGTTTAGATTTATTTTCAGATATTATTAATTTGTAATAATATAGGGACAGACTTAAACTTGGACACTTGGTGATTGCGGGATCTGTTTCGCCGAGCACCGGTGTGCTCGGGGGACCTCACCACGGTTTTCGTCGGTTTTGTTTTTTCTGACCGTTTATTTACTGCTTATTTGGTTTTCGCGGTTTTTAGCCTTAGCTTAGGATTTTCTCTGATTGTGCCGTAATAATTAGGTTCCACACATCTATTTACTTTCCTGTACCTATTAGCTCGTAATTTGGACCTAAATAAAATTAATAAGAAAAGGCTACTTGGTTACTTGAGGGGTCCCAAGCCGCTAGAGGTCGTATACAGCGCTGGTAGGACCCGTTGTGGTGGGCACCGATCGGCATCCGAGACCGGACACCGACCCCTCCTGTTGACCACTTAGTTATCTGTTCTGTCGTGTAGAAATTGCTCTGTTTAAGGCCGATTCCCGTGCATCATATAGGTAGTTTATATTCCGTCTTTACTTTATGCGTGGATCATTTTGCATGTAGACTGCTGGAGTCAGGTACGCATCTCTTACTCTGCATGCATCATTGATTTCCCACGCATCGACTTTTTCGTCTTCTCCCCCTGATTTTTGGACTTAAATAACCAGGAGAATCGAAAATATCATTAGGCGTTGTTTGATTTGAAAAATACTTAAAAAACAAAAACCATAAAAATTGGGACTGTTAAGCAAACTAGACCCTAAAAGACACCTCACCTAAAAATCTATCTTGGGGAGAGCAACCCCCTCATTGTTTGGTTTGTATATGCGAGAGAGTGACCCGCACACTAGGCTAGAGCCACATCTGACCCCTTATTCAGACTACTGCTTCTAGGCTAGTCGTTCTCCAGTGAGGATCGCTCCGGTATCCGGTAAAGCGGGTCGCGATATCCTTAACAGAGCGAGTCGATCGGGTAGCCGGTAAACGGTCCACGGCTTGTACTGGCTAGGAAAGATCTAGTTCAGGATCGGGACAGTCTCCTGGGGGAGTCAGATTCCTAACAGGTAACGTAACCGCTCTGATATCCTGACATGATCACCTAAATAAAATCGACAAGATAATTGACCGAGAGCGCAGCGTGGAGTAGGTGAATTCGGGGTTTGTTTGCTCATCTTGTTTGTTTCACAGATCTCATCCGCCCGACTCGCCAGATCAAGATGATGGGCAGGAGGACTCTTAGGCAGCCTCTAGCTGCACCACTTTTTAGCACTCCAGCCCATTCATCTAGGTTGGTTCGTGAGAGCCGAGACCCGCTCTCCGAATCTGAGTTCGATTCCGCCATGTTCCCCCTTGACCACCCTTCTTCTATTCCTGAGATGCCAGTGCCAGATGCGAGATAGCAAATGGTTGATATTTCGGCACCTGAGTTTGGGTCTTTTGCCTTTGCAGAGACCATGGCCAGCAGCGAGGAGCGCACCGATGGTCCGAGGCCAGAGACCACCACAAACGTTCTGGACCAGGGTGCGATCAACACCACCATGTTAGCTTCCTTCAAGACCATGCAGAGGCAGATACGAGATCAGGGAGCCTTCATGGTGGAGATGAAGAGAGCGATGGAGAGACTGAGAGCCGACCGCGAGCAGTGCGAGCCCGGAGACGGATCACGGAGACCCGATGAGCCAGCAGTAGCCGCAGCAGCCGCAATAGAGTCGAGACCGATGCGGGAGTTGCACAACCCCGGATCGACACTAACGCACTGGTGGGTGGTACTTCCAGCGATCGTGGGGGACTTCAAGTTCCCCTCGAACACACTTCAGCTCCTACCCCGCTTCCACGGGCTCGCCACTGAGGAGCCCCACCTACATCTCCAGGAGTTCGAGATGATCTGCAGCACCGTCCACGATCGGCAGGTGGATGAGGACACTATTCGGATGATTGCTTTCCCTTTCGCCCTGGCAAACAGAGTAGCCAACTAGCTAAAGCACTTTAGGAGATTCGTATACACCTGGGAGCAGCTCCGCACCGAGTACTTGAACAAGTACTATCCACTCGGGCGGACCAATGCAGCGAGGGCCCTGATCAGCAACTTCTCCATGCTCCCCAACGAGCAGTTTCACGAGGCATGGGAGAGGTTCAGAGAGCTGACCGACAGATGCCTGCACCACGACATCACGAAGCCGAACCTAGTTCAGAGCTTCTTCTGCGGGTTGACACCAGAGCTGCAGGGCCTGGTGAACGCTTCTTGTGGCGGTTCCTACTTCGCTAAGGATGAGGATCAAGACTGAGCCATCTACGAGGAGATGGTCGAGAACTATACCGTGATGTCCCAGACCCGACTCTACACTCAGGGATGCCCCCAGCCACAGTCCGTGCAGTACCAGAGGATAGCACAGGTCGATGCCGGTCCTTCCACTTCGTCCGCGGCAACCGCACAGGCTGAGTCCACCGCCGCAGACCTGGGGATCATCAGCGAGAAGCTGGACCGGATCAAGCTCATTGAGAAGAAGCAATGCCAGGGCATATCTCAGATGGATCAAATGGCACAAACGCTGAGTGACCTGAAGACACAGATCATGTGTCTCCAGGAGGCACAGACGGCTTTTTAGCCTCGTCTTCATGAACGAGGAGATCCGAACAGCAGTGGTAGATCGTCCCAGCACTCCAGTCAGCCTAGACAGGTTCACCTTGTATAGACGGAGCTGTACCAGCAGCCACAGCCATACTACCAGTCACCACCATCCCCAGACACTCAGATGGTGGTCTACCAGTCGGATCAGCCCCTGGCAGTACTCCTGCCACCCTCCTACGAGCCGGAGCCGTTGATGGATGTCAACGGGATTCGGTACGACCGCCCCCAGCCGGGTATCCGACGAGACCATCCCGGATTCTGCTGGTCGGCCGGAGGCACCAGTTCCCAATAGCAGCCTCCAGTTCAGGGTGGCCAATACAGCCATCAGCAAGAGCAGCACCAGCAGCCCCAGCCCCCAGTTCATCACCACCAGCAGCAGTCACCCCAGCACCACCAGCAGTATGGTCCTCGTCCCTATCAGCAGGGACAACCTTGGAGGCGAGAGCAGCCTCAACAGTATCATCAGCAGTACCCCTCTCACCCGCACCAGCAGCAGCAGCCTCACTACCAGCGAGGCCACCCATCGGGTTCTCATGGGCCAGCCTATGAGAACCCTGCCTTAGACGACCTAGCCCGCCTCATGACCGAGCAGTAGGCTACCTTTAGACGGGAGATTGATGAGTTCCGCCAGGAGATGCGGGAGATCGTGAGAGGGAAGGCCGACATCCATGCTCAGTGATGAATACCCATTCATCACTCTTTATTCTTTTATTTTAGCTACAAAACCCATGCAAAACACATGTATATTCCTGTAAATACCAATAATTGTCAAAAAGCATGCATTGTGTAAATATTCATTTTTAGCATGTTTTTGTGCATAAATAAAAGAATAAAGAAATAAAAGAAAAAGGGGGAGATATTTAGAATAAATATTGAGCGACCTAATCCCAAGGGAGGGCTCAGCATGGGCCTGACCGCATAAAAACCCAAGTAGAGAGAGATAAGGAAGCTCATGAGTGTATAGATACCTGTAAATAAATAAAAATATTTTCCTCTAAATAAAAATATATTTTTATGAATATGTATATATTTGTAAATACAAAGCTAAAATAAAAATGAGAAAAATCAAAAGAAATAAAACACCCTTCCTCATTGTAGATACACCATGTACATAAAACCCGCATACCTATTTATTTTCCCTTATAAATAAATAAATAAAAATCCAAGAAAATGTGTACATATCCCTTATTCCATAATGTAAAAATATAAAATAAAAATCATAAAAACAAAAATAAATTAATAAGAAATAAAAATAAAAATAAAAATAAAAATCTTCATTGCAAACATACCATATACATACTTGTATATATCTAATTATTTAGCCCTTATAAATAATTAATAAAAATACCAAATTATTCCAAATTTTATTCTATAAATAAATAAAATATAAACTTGGAGTAAAATGTGCAAAAATAAATAATTAAAAATCAAAAATTAAAAATATATATTGTATATACATATATATAATAATATTATTTTGTAAATATCTTATTTTATTTCAAAAAAATGAATAAAAATCACTAAAAAAATAATTTAAAATAAAAGAAACATTTTTCATGTTTTGAGTTTTTTGAGATTCGGCCATTTACTATTTATTATTCAATTTCCAAATATTTAATAAGTGGCGTGCTCTGATTGGTCCACGGGGGATGTTGACCCCCGGTCAACTCCCTCCCTTGGACCACCAGCCCGCGGATCCTGCACTCCGACCCGATTTCTCCATATTATCTCTGCTTGATCCGACCACTAAAACCCTAAACCCTGGATCCTAATCCTTCTCTGCAGATCCGAGACCCACGCCCGGAGGTTTGCATCGGGGTCCATGCTCTGAATTCCTCACCCGACCCTCATCTAGCCGGACCCCTAGTCGTATTTAATCCCAGCTCCGCCGCACTTTTCCAGCCATCTTTGGCTCCGCCTTCCCATCCCAGGATCTCCACTACCTTCCATAGAGTGACAGCTAGCCGCGGGTCGTGTTGCAGTGAGGAGGAGGTGTCCCATCCACTGATCTGGTAGCTAATCGCTGTCGTGCGCCGCCCAGGAGCAGCGCTCGAGCCTCGGGCCTCGACATCCCTCGAGGCAAAGACCAGGAGCTCCAGGAGATCTTCCACAGTCGACCTCACGCATCTGGTAAGCATGATTCTTCCTATGTTTCTCTAATTGTTGATTTCGCCCAAATCTATCGTTCGCCGTCTTCCATCGATTCCGATCACCTCGTCCATCTATCTCATCGATTGACATGACCATCATCTCCGTCATTCTCCCCTGCACGTTCTACGCCCCTTCGTCCAACCCAGTTCACCCCGGAACTGGGAGTCGATCTCCTTCACCGTCGCATCGCCGGAGATCCTTCGCCCCGACGCGCTGACCACCCATCTCGCCTCTAAACGGGTCGAGGCACTTTGCCCTCAACCCAGGAGCGTGTTGTGATACCTTTCAGGTCACGAAAGGCCCATCTGAGGGCCTAAGCATCCAGAGACAGCAGCTCTAGGACACCGCCGTCGCCGGAGCTCCTCGGAGCTCGCTGGCCTCATCGGAGAGGTGCATCCGCTGCGGGACGTCACGGCGGACATGTTCCGCATTGTAGCAGCAGCAGAGGAGGTCCACCGCGCGAGTTCTGGGCCGGTGAAGTTTGTCGGCCATCTGTTCTTGGAGGACCCTCCAGAGCCGTCCATTCACCTCTCGCCGTGCCAGATTACATCAGGACCGTTCAATCAAGGCGAAGAAGAGGTCCTTCCAGCCACCGTCTGATCGACATGTGGCCTCTTCTCTGCCATCCATCCAGCGAAGGGTAGCCCTCGATCCTCCACCGTCAGATAGCATACGTGGCGAGCCCTCCAACCGTCCGATCATCTCTGAGGTCCTTTGTTGAGGAGAAGCGCCCTGCAGCCGTTGGATACACCACGTGGCGCATCCTCCGCCCTCGGATCATAAGTGGGGTAATTTCACTTAGGCCCCCTCCTGTTTTGCATTTTCGTTTTAGTCCTGTAAATATTTTTGGTAGTTATTTTTAGTTTGGTAATATTGCATAGAAGATCTGGATGTTTTTAGTAATTGCATTTCTACCCCTGTATATGTTGGACACGTGCATCGTCACGTGATGATTTGGTAAATTTGCATACTGTGGGCTTGTAGTTTCTGGTTGTTAATGAATGAGAAATACTTTCTTTTAATTGCACGTATGCCCCTATGAATGGTTTATTTCAACATGTGTTGATTTTGTTGGGCTTTTTACGACTTAGCCCCTGGACTTTTAGCACCTGTTGCTAATAAGTCCGGGGACTTAAGTTTCTTTACATTTGGGTCCCTCAGTGCCCAGAACGCGTGCCTGGCGCGTGGGAATCTGGCATTTTTGCATGAGGACCCCCCAGAGTTCTGATTTTGTTACCTTTTCAGCCCAGAACCATACTTTCCTTGCAACTAGGTCCATGTGCATTGTTTGTGTGTGTTTGATTTTAATAAAATAGCAAAATTAATCCAAATTAAGTGAAAATTGGACACGTGGCTCCTACCACTGTGTAAAATTTTCATCAATTTTTGGATACATTTCTGAGCATTTTTTGTATTTTTAAAAATTCAAAAACCCTTGATTTTGTCTCTGTCTAGATTATAAATTCCCAAAAAAATATAAAAACCTCTTTAAAAATTACAAAAAAAATCAGATTTTGTGTGTTTTTGTGTCTTTGATTTTCTATCAATTTTAGGTTATTTTTGGATTCATAAAAACTATAAAAAATGAAAAACCCCTAAAATCCCATAAAAATTCTAAAAATTCATATAAAAACCAAAAGTTAATAAACCCTCTTCCTGAGTTTTCCTTTTTGTTTCTATTTTCCATGAAAAATACTCCAGGCTTTGATAGGGCCATTTTATATTTTATTTTGGCTCTTGAAGCCTGGTTGAATAGTGTTCATTGGTTTCAGCCTTATTTTATTTTTAGAAAATTCCCTAAAAATCAGAAAATTCTCAAAAATTCACTAAAAACAGTAAAAAATATAGAAATCTTAAAAATATTTTTGTTTGAATTTTTGGAGCTTTTTAGAGTAGTTAAATAAATTGTTGTTGTGCTTTTTTTACCTTTTTATTATTTTTCTCATTATTAAAAATCTCAAAAAAATATAAAAATATTAAAAACCACCAGAAAATATTTGTTTTATTTTCTTTCATTTTAGACTACTTTGTAGGCCGCAAGGCCATCTCGTGCTCCTCGAGTTCGACCCTGGGTGCTATACCAGGTTAATATCATAGCAAGACCGCTATTTTGATTTTCAACGATTTTTCTTCTATGATTGGTGGTCTGATTATTTTTCTTGATTGAGCTCTGAATCCCGAGTGACTGAGGTCACAACGACCTTCGTGACACCTGATTTACCTTAGTCGTTCGGGTAGCTCATCAGAATGGCGCTGTTGCCGGGGAGCACGGCTTAGTAGTCAGTTTTATTTCCATTTTATTTTGTTTTCTTTTTCACGGTTTTCCGTGGCTTTTTCGTCGCGGCTTTTTGTTTTTCTCTTATTTTCATTTTCTTTTATTTTTCTTTATTTTCTTTTATTTTATTTTTGATTGTTTTTGCTTATTTATTTTTATTTCTATTTTTGCATATATATACCCTGTTTTCTTTTTCTTACTCTATTTGCTTTATTTTTTATTTGGTCTGTGACACTCTTTTGTTTTCTTGCAAGGGCCCGAGGACCGAGGCAGTGACTTTCAAGGAGTCGACGCAACCGCGGCTATCGAAGGCGGCTCCCTTCTGCACGGAGCTGCAGGAGAGCGCGAGGAGACATCAGAGTGTGGGAGGATTAGCTTAGAATAGATTAGGTTTTCTTTTCAGCTTATTTGACTTATTATTGTAATAAAACAGGGACAGGACTCTCTCAGCCAAACTTAGACTCTCGGGGTCTGTTTCGTCGAGCACCGGTGTGCTCGGGGGGCCCCTCGGTTTTTACGCGGTTTTCTTCGCGGTTTTGCCATTTATTTCCTGCCTTTCTGATTTTCGCGGTTTTCAGCCCCTAGCCTTATGATTTTTGCTTGACTGTGACGTAATAAATAGGATCCAAACACCTTAATAAATTTACCTGTACCTATAGATCGGTAATTGGACCAATAATAAAAATCTAATAAAATTAGTCGATCCACTACCTTCGAGCCTACGCACCGCGATCCCACCCTACCAAGCGCTGCTCCTGAACTCGATTTGTTGAGAGGAGGAGGGGTGGGCCTAGACTGGACTCTTGGATTGAAGGCTGGTGGTCGACTAGCTGTTCTTTCGAGTAGAACTGCTGCTTAGGGCTCGGATTTCCGCCTGCATCATTTAGGTAGTTTTATTTCAGTCTTTAAATTCTGCGCGGATCATTTTGCATGTAGACTGCTGGAGTCAGGTACACATCTCTTACTCGGCATGCATCATTAATTTTCTCGCGCATCGGCTTTTTCGACTTCTCCCCTCCCCTTATTTTTGGACTTAATAACCAGGAGAACCAAAAAAACTCGTTAGGCGTTTGCCTTTTATTGAAAAATACCTAAAAATTTGAACCATAAAATTGGGACTAGTTAACTCTATTGACCCTAAAAGACACTCATCGAAAAATTTGTCTTGCGGAGAGCAACCCCCTCCTTGTCTGGTTTGCTTGCGCGAGAGAGTGACCCGCACACTAGGCTAGATCTATATCCGAGCCCCGATCAGACTACCGACCTTTTATACGGGACAGTCTGGTTGGTGGATTGGATTCCTAACAGGTCACGTTAATCGTTCTGCTATCCTGACTTGATCACCTAATAAAAACTGACAAGATAATTGACCGAACCTTTACGGTCTTCAGCTCGCGTTGCGTAGGTGAATCAGGGGTTTTCTTGTGATCATTGTTGTTACCAGATCTCATCCGCCCGACTCGCCAGATCAAGATGATGGGCAGAAGGTCTCTTAGGCAGCCTCTGGCTATACCACTTCCCAGCACTTCTGCCCGCTCATCTAGGTTGGTTCGCGAGAGCCGAGACCCGCTCTCCGAACCCGAGTTCGATTCCACCATGTTCCCCCTTGACACCCCTTCTTCTGAGTCTGAGATACCAGTGCCAGATGAGAGACTATCAGATGATTTATCGGCACCTGAGTTTGGGTCTTTTGCTTTTGCAGAGACCATGGCCGGCAGCAGTGATGATCACACCAAAGGTCCCCAGCATGAGCAGACATTCATTATGGACCAGGTTGCGATCAACTCCACCATGATCGCCTCCCTCGAGACAGTTCAGCAACAGTTGAGGGATCAGGGAGCTTTTATGATAGAGATGAGGCGAGAGATGGAGCAGTTGAGAGTCGCTCGCGACCAGCGTGACCCAGGAGACAGACCGAGGATACCCGACGATGCGGCAGCCGCCGCAGCAGCCGCAGCAGCAGCAGTAGATCCATCGAGACTGATGCGGGAGTTACACAACCCCGGATCGACTTTGACGCATCATTGGGTCGTTCTTCCAGCCATCGTGGGGGACTTCAAGTTCCCCCCGAACACTTTGCAGCTTCTCCCCCGGTTCCATGGGCTCACCACAGAGGAGCCCCATCTCCACCTTCAGGAGTTCCTGATGATCTGCAGTACAGTCCACGACAGACAGGTGGACCAGGATACCATCCACATGATTGCCTTCCCCTTCTCACTAGCAAACAGAGCAGCGACCTGGCTGAAACATCTGGGGAAGTTTGTCTACACCTGGGAGCAGCTCCGCACCGAGTACTTGAACAAGTACTACCCACTCGGGTGGACGAATGCAGGTAGAGCCCTGATCAGCAACTTCTCCATGCTCCCCAACGAGCAATTCCATGAGGCATGGGAGAGGTTCCGTGAGCTGACTGACAGATGCCCGCACCATGACATCTCGAAGCCGAACCTAGTTCAGAGCTTCTTCAGCGGGCTGACACCAGAGCTACAGAGCCTGGTGAATGCTTCTTGTGGCGGGTCCTATTTCGCCAAGGATCACGATCAGGTCTGGGCCATCTACGAGGAGATGGTCGAGAACTATATGGTGATGTTCCATACCCGACTCTACACACAGGGATGACCCCAGCCACAGACCGTGCAGTACCAGAGGATAGCACGAGTCGACGCTAGTCCTTCCAGTTCGTCAGCGGCAGCAGCACAGGCCGAGTCCATAGCCGCTGACATGGGCATCATCAGCGAGAAGCTGGACCGCATGGAGATTATCGAGAAGAAGCAGTGCCAGGGCATCACGCAGATGGAGCAGATGGCACAGACTCTGAGTGACCTGAAGACACATCTCATGTGTCTTCAGGAGGCACAGACAGCTTCCCAGCCCCGTCTTCAGGCACGAGGTGATCCGAGTAGCAGCAGCAACTCGTTCCAGTGCTCCAGCCACCAGCAGCCTAGACAGGTTCACCTTGTACAGGCGGAGCCGTACCAGCAGCCGCAGCCCACTTACCAGTCATCGCCATCCCCAGACACGCAGATGGTGGTATACCAGCCAGATCAGCCTCTGGCAGTACTCCCGCCTGCCCCTTACGAGTCAGAGCCGTTGATGGATGTCAACGGTATTTGGTACGACTGACCCCACCTCGTTATCCGACGAGACCATCCCGGATTTCGTTGGTCGGCCGGAGGTTCCAGCTCCCAGCAGCAGCTGTCAGGATAGGGTGGCCAGTACAGCCATCAGAGAGATCACCAGCAGCAGCATCCCCCAGCGTACCACTACCAACAGCAGCAGTCACAGCAGTATGGTCCTCGTCCCTATCAGCAGGGACAGTCTTGGAGGCGTGATCAGCCTCAGCAGCAGCAGTATCATCCCCAGTCCTACCCATCTCACCCGCAGCACCAGCCACAGCAGCCTCACTACCAGCAAGGCCACCCGTCAGGCTCTCATGGGCCATCCAATGAGAGCCCCGCCTTGGATGACATAGCCCGCCTCCATACAGATCAGCAGGCTACTTTCAGACGGAAGATGGATGAGTTCCGCCAGGAGATGCGAGACATTGTGAGAGGGAAGGCCGCCATCCCTGCCCAGATAGAGCCCAATCCGAACAACCTCAAGAGGAAGTCTGAGCAGGTAGATTTCACTGAGTATGCCACTCCGAGTGATGCTTTTGGTGAAATGTCTGCATATCTTTTTGATACTGATTTTGTCACACTTAGGAGCGGTAGGATGCCAGCAGGCGGTGCCTCGTCTGATCGACACCCCGAGGACACTTCCAGAGCGCCAGACGAGGAGGAGGAGCGCGGTACTGAGGCCGCGAGAGATGATGACGGTGGTACTGATGCCACCACGGATGTTGATCCCACCGGCAGTACTGAGGCCGTTGTTTCACCAGATGGAGGAGGTGGTACTGAGGCCACTGATGTTGCCGAGCCAGAGCGTGGTGCTGATGCCGCACGTCTACCAGCCAAGGATGGTGATGATGCCACCATTTTCACTTCTGAGAGTCCTGTAGTTTTTCCTTCTGTGCATGTATCTCAGAACACTTCTGACAATAAAGGAAAGGGTTTGTTTTCTTCTGGTCCACCTGTGGTGCTTGATGTATGTGTGGATCTTGTCGTCGAGCAGTCTAGACCCTCTTCTAGTCCTTCATCTGAGAAGGACCCTGTGATCCCCTTCCCTAGAGCTCTTCACATGGGAAAGGGGAAGAAAATAGAAAATCCAAAAAAGAGGCAGCCGGAAGAGTTCAGCCAGCAGATGATAGACTGTTTCCACATTCAGCTGACTCTTCAGGAGGCTTTGTTGCACATCTCTCTACTCCAGCGTTCACTCAGAGATAGGACCACGGTGAGGAGGAAGAGGAGGAACCACCAGTCCGAGATCCATGTGCTGACCAGAGCTACTTGTTTCGCGATCCAGAACCGTCTGCCGGCCAAGAGGCCAGATTCAGGGGCCCCTTATGTCAGATGACATATCAGAGAGCAGAGGTTCGACCGTACTCTATTAGATATTGGTTCATCGATCAACCTGTTTCCGGCAGCCCTTCTCGACCGCTTCGAGTTGGGCACTCTACGACAGAGCAGGACAGTCCTTCAATTTGATGATCGATCTGTCAAGAGGCCGAAGGGGTTGCTGAGGGACGTTGTTGTCAAGATTTAGGGCCTGCAATTCCCCGTGGCCTTCGTAGTGTTGGACATGGAGATCCCTGAGTCAGTGACCGATACCCCCATCATTCTAGGTCGCCTGTTCTTGGCCACAGCCAAGGCAGTGACCAATCATGATAGTGGGAAGGTATACTTTTGCGTCGAGGGCGAGAGTGTACAAATAGAGACGGTTGAGGACATCAGAGCCAGAGACACGGCATGCTCAGAGACTACTTCCGATAAAGAGCAGATGACAGATGCAGAGCCAGACATCCACCAGGACTGCGACTTCGTGATTACAGATGATGAGGCAGTTTGGGCAGATCCAGCAGCACATGCCATCGTCTCACCTTCAGAGTTCGTTGATGCAGAGACGCCAACAGAGGAGAGCTTGGAGAGCGCATTCCTGGTCCAGGATACTTTTGAGGCAGCAGAGCCGGTTCGAGACCACGAGGCAGATTTGTTTTGTGATGACGGTGGCACTGAGGCCACCATTGATGATACAGATCCCTCGGAGTCAGATTTTGACTGGGCAGAGTTTGAGGATTTTATACCAGATCTGACTTCCACTGAGCCTACAGCCAGGGAGGAGGTAGATGCCGAGCAGAGCAGAGACATTCCAGTAGGGCAGCCTTCGCCAGATTCAGAGTGTGATCGAGAGTTTCAGTTCTCCCATGTGGATTTGGCAGCCTTCACTCAGAGTTTTCAGAGGCCAGATCCACCAGCACCTAGTTGTCCAGAGCTGAAGCCACTTCTTGCGTTGCTGAAGTATAGGTTCCTTGCGGGTGAGCATGAAATGTATCCAGTCATTATCTCCGCCGATTTGACTGGAGAGCAGGAATCCCATCTGTTGGGAGTTCTTGAAAAGAACCGCAAGGCGATAGGATGGAGCGTAGCCGATCTCCAGGGGATAAGTCCGGCCCTGTGCTCCCACCATATCTATCTCGAGGATGAGACGAAGCCGTCGCGTGAGTTCCAGCGGCGGCTGAACCCGAATCTGAGAGAGGTTGTCGTGAAGGAAATCTCGAAATGGTGGAGTGTCGATTTTATCTACCCCATCTCCGACTCCAAGTGGGTCAGTCCGTTGCATGTGGTGCCCAAGAAGACGGGCATCTCTACAGTTGTCAGCGAGTCTGGAGAGGAGATCGCTACCTGGGTACCCACTTCTTGGCGAGTCTGTGTGGATTACAGACGACTCAACCAGGCCATCAAGAAGGATCATTTCCCCTGCCCTTTATAGATCAGATCATTGAGAGACTAGCGGGGAAGAGCCATTATTGTTTTCTGGATGGGTACTCCGGCAACAACCAGGTGGCCATCGCACCCGAGGACTAGGACAAGACCACCTTCACCTGTCCCTTTGGCACATATGCCTTCAGACGCATGCCATTTGGGCTATGCAATGCCCCTGCGACTTTTCAGAGATGCATGCTGTCTATCTTTTCGGACATGGTGGGGGAGTGCTTGGAGCTCTTCATGGATGATTTCTCGGTTTACGGCGACGGATTCGACTCCTGTCTTGACTGCCTAGACCGAGTCCTTCAGCGATGCATTGAGGTTCACCTTGTGCTATCTTGGGAGAAGAGTCACTTCATGGTGACTCAGGGGACGGTGCTTGGCCATATCATCTCCAACAGGGGCATGGAAGTTGATCCGACCAAGGTAGATGTCATTAGAAAACTCGCACCGCCGTCCAACTTGCGGCAGTTACGGTCTTTTCTAGGGCACGTCGGTTTCTACCGACATTTCATTCATGATTTCAGTAGGATTGCCCGACCGTTAACTGATCTGCTAACGAAAGACACTGAGTTCCTTGTCGATGACAAGCGTCTTTCGTATTTTGAGACTTTCAAGAGATGTGTTGTTGAGGCTTATGTTCTCCAGCCGCCTAATTGGTCTCTCCCATTCGAGATCATGACGGATGCCTCCGATTTTGCCGTAGGGGCCGTGCTGGGACAGAGGAGGGATGGAGTCCCATTTGCCATTCTTTACGCTAGCCGTACATTGGATTCCGCGCAGCGGAACTACACAGTCATTGAGAAGGAGATGCTAGCCGTAGTTTTTGCCCTGGATAAGTTCAGATCGTACATTATTGGATCTAGAGTGACCTTATACACTGATCATACCGACATCAAGTACCACATGGCAAAGAAGGATGCCAAAGCCAGATTGACCAGATGTATCCTTCTACTCCAGGAGTTCGACATAGAGATTAAGGATAAGCCTGGAGTCAAGAATGTGGTGGCAGATCATCTCTCCCGATTAGAGCATCTTGAGGATTCTGAGCAGACTGAGCCGATTTGTGAGACCTTCCCAGATGAGGCGATCCTTGCTATCGCCTCTCTCCCGTGGTACGCCGATATGGTGAACTTTCTTGTTGCTAAGAAAGTTCCACAAGATTGGCCCAGGCAGAGACTTGAGACCTTCCTCGCGAAGGACAAGTCCTACCACTGGGAGGATCCCATCCTTTGCCATGAAGGAGGGGATAGCGTCTGGCGTAGGTGCATTCCTCAGGAGGAGCACCATAGCATCCTCACTTACTGCCATAAGCTTGAGGCAGGAGGACATCACTCTGGGAGGAGAACGGCACAGAAATTGCTCCAATCCGGCCTATGGTGGCCTACCCTCTTCAAGGACTCTGATGAGTTCGTGAAGAGGTGTACTGACTGTCAGAGGATGGGCACTTGTGGACAGCGTGATATGATGTCGATGCAGCCCATTCACTTCTGTGAGGTTTTTGACGCATAGGGCATCGATTTCATGGGTCCATTCCCTAAGAGTCAGGGATTCAAGTACATTCTGTTGGCCGTGGATTATGTTAATCGTTGGGTAGAGGCCATCCCCGTCCGAACCGCAGATGCTAGGACTGTTTGCGGATGTTTGAGGAGGAATATCATTTCACGGTTCGGGGTACCTCGAGTGTTGATATCTGACTAGGGGTCCCATTTCGTCAACGACCAGGTGAAGACCCTTGCTAGCGAGTTCGGCATAGACCATCGAGTTGCCACTCCATACCATCCTCAGACGAATGGTCTTGCCGAAGTGTCGAATAGGGAGATCAAGACTATATTGCAGAAAGTCGTCCGCCCTGACCGAAAGGATTGGTCACAGCTTTTGGACTCGGTCTTGTGGGCATATCGAACGTCTTTCACGACACCTTTGGGCACATCTCCCTTTCACCTCGTTTATGGAAAGCCATGCCATTTACCTATTGAGCTGAGACACAAGTCACTTTGGGTTGTCACAGATATACTTTTGGATCCAGATAGTGTAGGAGATCAGAGGAGGGCAGAGTTAGCCGCCTTGGAGGAGCTTCGTGATACCGCCTTCTCAAACAGCCTACAGTACAAGGAGAGAGTGAAGGAGTGGCATGATTCTCATATCAGCCACAAGCATTTTGAGCCTGGACAGAGAGTATGGATGTTTGATACTAGGCTTCGTCTATTTCCAGGGAAGCTACAGAGCAAATGGAAAGGTACACGACAATGGGAGTATTGATATATCTGAGTTGTCTTCTGAGAGTACCTTTCGAGTGAATAGCCAGCGGCTCAAGCCATATCTTGATCATGAGTCGCGGGTCGTGGATGTTGCCCCTATTCACTTTGCGTGAGATGTGGTCTCTTGACTCACATCTATTGCATCTCACGCCTGATTATCACTGTTCTCCTGACTTGTATAGATCCAGATGTCCATATCATTCCATTCTTTAGTCCCACATCCCTTTTCTCATCCATTGATTATGCTATACTTAGGGTGTACTTTACCCTAAGTATAGGGGGGATGTAGGACTCTCAGGCATTTCTTTTGATTCATTTTACCCATGTTTTCGCTGCCTATACTTAGGGATATTTTACCCTAAGTATAGGGGGTAGACCCTGTACATTCTTCACTCGATTTTCCCTTCCTGTACAGCCTGCTATACTTAGGATTATTTGATCCTAAATATAGGGGGGAAAATCGAGACCCTCTTGATTTCTTTTCTTTCATTCGTCTTTGTAAATAGCCTTCCTTTTCACTTCCCTATACTAAGCACGAGTTATGTCTTCTTCATCGCTCTTGACTCTGAGGACATCGTTCGAGCTAAGTATAGGGGGTGTGTATATATTCCATATATACTTTAGCCATAACTCGTACTTTGTGTGAGTGTGTTAATAAATAAAAATGGCTAAAAACCCAAAATCCATAAAAATTAAAAATTTTCCTATAAATAATCATTCCTTTATTTGCACATACATAGCTTTTGTACAAATTATTTTTGTAAAAATGTTTTCAAAAACTTTTTTGTGTAAATAGTGTGTAAATATGTGCATATCAAAACTATGTATATAGTACAAAATTTTTCCAAAATGTTTTGAAAATCAAAATTTTGCAAAAACTTTGTGTAAATTTGTGTAAATATTTTGCAAAACTTGCATCCATGCACACATCCATGGTTTCAAAATATTTTTCAAAAATTTTGCATGTTTGTAAATATTATGTATATAGCATCTTTTTATATATGTATATAGTTTTTCTTGGATTATAGTTGACATTTAAACCAGTCTGGAATTAAATTGGGAAATGGAGCTTGATTAAGATCTTAATCCACCTAATTCTAAGAGGAACCTTATAGGGCTTAGGGTTAAGGCTTTTCAGGTCCATGGTGACTTAATTCTTTGAGTCCACTAGGCTATGATCACATGTCATCTCAATGAGCCTAAGTAGAGCACTTAACAACACACACATGACTCATATAGACAATGGTTTTACTTGGATCCGCACTTTACATCGAGCTCTCGACGGATGAGGTGGTGAGGAGGCAGTCTTCCTTGACTTGGGGTAGCATATGACGGTAATACTTCTAGGTGGAACCTCTCTTCTTCTTTTAGTGAAGGAAGTGCGTCTCAACTTGGTCTGGTTACCATGAGGTCTAACGACAGGAGTTGTGGGTTGCAATAATGCTTCAAAAGAGGGATAGTCTACTGTCTCAAGAGGAAAAACTCCTTATGTATATATGCTACACATTGTATATGTTGTATAGATGCACTTGTAAAAAAATGCAAAAAGAAAATAACTCCAAAAAAGTGGTGGGTCTAATAGAAAATGATAATCCCACCGGAGTATGTATATAGTGCAATAGGCAAAGCTTGAGACCTATAGTTCCATCTTATGTAGCTTGCAGCAGGGAGACTTAGCTACACTAGTTGAGCTCCCAAGGATACATGGCTATACTGGCCATGGTCCATTCTCTTCTTCCCCCTCTTCTTGAGCCGGTTGAACTTGAACTTAGAAGGGAATACCCCGCTCCTCGAGGAAAGAGTGGCCAGACTAGGGTCATATTGTTACCTTGTTGGGGAGGGTTGTCAAGTTGCTACTTCTGAGGTGGAGAGCTATACCTCACTTACACAGTACAAGGAAAGATTCATAGTCTTCAGGGTTTGTGTATGTAGACTTGTTCTGATCTGGATTGTTGAGGAGTCTTGATTATAGATTAGTGGATCTTAGAGGCTCTTAAGTTTTAAACCTAAGTCTAAATAAGGTTCCAAGGTGTGGCTCAACGGTCCTGATCAAATCTGGGCGAAGGTTGCTGCATTTGACGGCTC
Organism: Ottelia alismoides; assembly: GCA_037367405.1. Classification (NCBI taxonomy): domain Eukaryota; kingdom Viridiplantae; phylum Streptophyta; class Magnoliopsida; order Alismatales; family Hydrocharitaceae; genus Ottelia; species Ottelia alismoides. Next base: position 55,502 of record JAZKJV010004547.1, on the reverse strand, counting down.
TGACGAAGGGTGGAAGAACTGGGAGCGGGCGAGCTTCGATCGAGGATATCTGGCAATCTACGGGGATGATCGACTCACTCCAAGGGCCAACACCTTCGGGATGGTGCTCCAGGTCGAATGGTGGCCTCAGATGAGACGACGGTCGGTCAGATGGGCGGAACGGAGTTCCACACCTGGAGGTACTTCGCCGGTATGTTTGAGGCTCTAATAGAGTCTCCTTGCGTGCTCCTGTGCCTGCAAGGGCTACACTGACTCGGAGGCGTACCTCCGGTCCGATTATTGCAAAGAAAATATGAAGGAAAGCGATGGGGGAATAGAGGTCAACGAACGGTGAAAATGAAGGATGGGTTTCTAGCCTAATCTCGCTCAGATGAGCGAGATGCAGGGGGTCAGACTACAGGAGAAGGATGATGGTGAAAAGAGACTTCGATCGGTGTGGGTAAAGGTGATCATGGAGCTCTGACCACAGTAGTCAGAGCCGAGAAGATGGTGGATGGCTGATGATCGGAATCGGAGTAAAAAATGGAAATGGGAGGAATAGAGGGGTACCTGAGCGGATCATAGGCGGATATAGAAGTGGAAGATCCCGACTCATGTTAAGGTTTTCATGTGGATCCTCGGGACGGGAAGATTGTTGATGAGGGACAGATTGGCGCATTTCGTTCAAGGGGCGGATTCGATCTACACCAACTGTTTGGAGGTTGTGGAGGAGATTGATCACCCGTTCTTCACTTATGGTAGCTCGATGGAGGTCTGGAATCGATTCGGGAATGAAGTGGTGCATATTGGCAGTGTTTCTAGCTTTTGATGCTCAATTGGAGCATATTAGAATGCCATGGAAAAGGAGAGGTTAAGGTGTATAGCAGTTATCTGGGGACTTTGGATGGCTCGAAATGGGGTGATATTTCGCCAGGACCGCTTCTACGTTGAGAATGTTATGGTGCGTGCTAACGTGATGGTTGAAAGTTGGACCATGTAAATTGTTTCTTCTTTTCTTATTTGAAAAGGCGTCTAATATTTTTTGGTGATAAATGGTGAAGATTTTGGCCATACACCTATAAGGTGCATGTCCTTTTTCTTTCGAAAAAATAATCAATCTTAATCAATCAAGACCCCAACCAATCCTAATCAATTAACACTCTAATGAGATTTGTTCAAATCAAACAAATCTCTTTCAAGGGTTACATGGAATCCACTTTACGATATTAAGATTCTAATTTTCTCAAACATAATCATAATAAACCTCAACTTCAAGACATCGTCTCCATCAACTCTTGAGTGCAAACAAGCGAACCCCCTCGGAACTCGATGTCTCCTGTGAAAGTGGGGCCAAACACTCTACCAATATCCATCATCACGACCTAGATGCAATTTGACAAGCCCGAGTAGCTTCCCACCAGAACAAAATTTAGTGAATAAGAAGCAGTTCCTCACCCCATCATTGAGGCATGCTTCCACCATGTCTTGGTTGTGATACATTCTGGTTGGAAATGATCAATCCTCCAATAGACAAAACAAAGGATAGGGCTTGTGCAATATTATGCCAAATGTCCTCTTTCTCCATATCAGAAGCATTGACCCCTTGGCATCATGATCAAGTTGTGAGTAGGGTGTTCATGGGACGAAAAACCGCCCCATTTGTGTTTGACCCCCTCCAAATCATGATATCGGATCAACGGATTGACTCGTGCCAATCAAAATGGTTGTTCATTGGATCAAATACCATAATGTGAAATGGATAACTGATTTCTTGGTGGGTATCCATGGATATAAAGCATCACAATCAATTTTGTGTTATAAGTAATCTAAAGATCTGATCGAGCTCCATATTTCAATTTAATGAAGGCAGTTTAATATTCGGCATTAATCCATGCATTTTCTCCTCTTTTTCTTTTTCCTTTTTTCTTTTTCACTTCTTTTTCAAATAAGTGTTTGCTAAGGGACTAGCAAAGCTAAGTATAGGGGGGGTGATGAATACCCATTCATCACTCTTTATTCTTTTATTTTAGCTACAAAACCCATGCAAAACACATGTATATTCATGTAAATACCAATAATTGTCAAAAAGCATGCATTGTGTAAATATTCATTTTTAGCATGTTTTTGTGCATAAACAAAAGAATAAAGAAATAAAAGAAAAAGAGGGAGATATTTATAATAAATATTGAGCGACCTAATCCCAAGGGAGGGCTCAGCATGGGCCTGACCGCATAAAAACCCAAGTAGAGAGAGATAAGGAAGCTCATGTATGTATAGATACCTGTAAATAAATAAAAATATTTTCCTCTAAATAAAAATATATTTTTATGAATATGTATATATTTGTAAATACAAAGCTAAAATAAAAATGAGAAAAATCAAAAGAAATAAAATACCCTTCCTCATTGTAGATACACCATGTACATAAAATCCATATACCTATTCATTTTCCCTTATAAATAAATAAATAAAAATCCAAGAAAATGTGTACATATTCCTTATTCCATAATGTAAATAAATAAAATAAAAATCATAAAAACAAAAATAAAATAAAAAGAAATAAAAATAAAAAACAAAATCTTCATTGCACACATACCATGTGCATACTTGTATATATCTAATTATTTAGCCCTTGTAAATAATTAATAAAAATAAAATAAAAATACCAAATTATTCCAAATTTTATTCTATAAATAAATAAAATATAAAATTGGAATAAAATGTACAAAAATGAATAATTAAAAATCAAAAATTAAAAATGTATATTGTATATACCTATATATAATAATATTATTTTGTAAAAACCTTTTTTTTATTTCAAAAAAATAAATAAAAATCACTAAAAAATAATTTAAAATAAAAGAAACATTTTCATGTTTCAATTTTTTCGAGATTCGGCCATTTACTATTTATTATTCAACTTCCAATTATTTAATAAGTGGCGCGCTCAGATTGGTCCACGGGGGATGTTGACCCCCGGTCAACTCCCCCCCTTGGACCACCAGCCCTCGGATCCTGCACTCCGACCCGATTTCTCCATATTTATCCCTGCTTGATCCGACCACTAAAACCCTAAACCTCGGGTCCTAATCCTACCCCGCTTCCACGGGCTCGCCACTGAGGAGCCCCACCTACATCTCCAGGAGTTCGAGATGATCTGCAGCACCGTCCATGATCGGCAGGTGGATGAGGACACTATTTGGATGATTGCTTTCCCTTTCGCCCTGGTAGACAGAGCAACCAACTGGCTGAAGCACTTAGGGAGATTTGTATACACCTGGGAGCATCTCCGCACCGAGTACTTGAACAAGTACTATCCACTCGGGCAGACCAATGCAGCGAGGGCCCTGATTAGCAACTTCTCCATGCTCCCCAACGAGCAGTTTCACGAGGCATGGGAGAGGTTCAGAGAGCTGACCGACAGATGCCTGCACCACGACATCACGAAGCCGAACCTAGTTCAGAGCTTCTTCTGTGGGTTGACACCAGAGCTGCAGGGCCTGGTGAACGCTTCTTGTGGCGGTTCCTACTTCGCTAAGGATGAGGATCAGGTCTGGGCCATCTACGAGGAGATGGCCGAGAACTATACTGTGATGTCCCAGACCCGACTCTACACTCAAGGATGCCCCCAGCCACAGTCCATGCAGTACCAGAGGATAGCACGGGTCAATGCCGGTCCTTCCACTTCGTCCGCGGCAACCGCACAGGCCAAATCCACCACCGCAGACTTGGGGATCATCAGCGAGAAGATGGACCGGATCGAGCTCATTGAGAAGAAGCAATGCCAGGGCATATCTCAGATGGATCAAATGGCACAAACGTTGAGTGACCTGAAGACACAGATCATGTGTCTCCAGGAGGCACAGACGACTTCTTAGCCCCGTCTTCAGGAACGAAGAGATCCGAGCAGCAGTGGTAGATCGTCCCAGTGCTCCAGTCAGCCTAAACAGGTTCACCTTGTACAGGCGAAGTCGTACCAGCAGCCACAGACACTCAGATGGTGGTCTACCAGCTGGATCAGCCCCTGGAAGTACTCCCACTACCCTCCTACGAGCCGGAGCCGTTGATGGATGTCAACGGGATTCGGTACGACCGCCCCCAGCCCGGTATCCGACGAGACCATCCCGGATTCTGCTGGTCGGCCGGAGGCACCAGTTCCCAGTAGCAGCCTCCAGTTCAGGGTGGCCAGTACGGCCATCAGCGAGAGCAGCACCAGCAGCCCCAGCCCCCAGTTCATCACCAGCAGCAGCAGTCACCCCAGCACCACCAGCAGTATGGTCCTCGTCCCTATCAGCAGGGACAACCTTGGAGGCGAGAGCAGCCTCAACAGTATCATCAGCAGTACCCCTCTCACCCGCACCAGCAGCAGCAGCCTCACTACCAGCGAGGCCACCCTGCCATAGACAACCTAGCCCGCCTCATGACCGAGCAGCAGGCTACCTTTAGACGGGAGATGGATGAGTTCCGCCAGGAGATGCGGGAGATCGTGAGAGAGAAGGCCGCCATCGCTGCTCAGTGATGAATACCCATTCATCACTCTTTATTCTTTTATTTTAGCTACAAAACCCATGCAAAACACATGTATATTCCTGTAAATACCAATAATTGTCGAAAAGCATGCATTGCGTAAATATTCATTTTTAGCATGTTTTTGTGCATAAATAAAAGAACAAAGAAATAAAAGAAAACGAGGGAGATATTTAGAATAAATATTGAGCGACCTAATCCCAAGGGAGGGCTCAGCATGGGCCTGACCGCATAAAAACCCAAGTAGAGAGAGATAAGGAAGCTCATGTGTGTATAGATACCTGTAAATAAATAAAAATATTTTCCTCTAAATAAAAATATATTTTTATGAATATGTATATATTTGTAAATACAAAGCTAAAATAAAAATGAGAAAAATCAAAAGAAATAAAATACCCTTCCTCATTGTAGATACACCATGTACATAAAACCTACATACCTATTTATTTTCCCTTATAAATAAATAAATAAAAATCCAAGAAAATGTGTGCATATCCCTTATTCTATAATGTAAATAAATAAAATAAAAATCATAAAAACAAAAATAAATTAAAAAGAAATAAAAATCAAAATCTTCATTGCACGCATACCATGTACATACTTGTATATATCTAATTATTTAGCCCTTATAAATAATTAATAAAAATAAAATAAAAATACCAAATTATTCCAAATTTTATTCTATAAATAAATAAAATATAAAATTGGAGTAAAATGTCCAAAATAAATAATCAAAAATCAAAATTTAAAAATGTATATTGTATATACCTATATATAATAATATTATTTTGTAAATACCTTATTTTTATTTCAAAAAAATAAATAAAAATCACTAAAAAATAATTTAAAATAAAAGAAACATTTTTCATGTTTTGAGTTTTTCGAGATTCGGCCATTTACTATTTATTATTCAATTTCCAATTATTTAATAAGTGGCGTGCTCTGATTGGTCCACGGGGGATGTTGACCCCCGGTCAACTTCCCCCCTTGGACCACCAGCCCGCGGATCCTGCACTCTGACCCGATTTCTCCATATTATCCCTGCTTGATCCGACCACTAAAACCCTAAACCCCGGGTTCTAATCCTTCCCTGCAGATCCGAGACCCACGCCCGGAGGTTTGCATCGGGGTCCGTGCTCCGAATTCCTCGCCCGACCCTCATCTAGCCGGACCCCTGGTCGTATTTAATCCCAGCTCTGCCGCACTTTTCCAGCCATCTTTGGATCTGCCTTCCCATCCCAGGATCTCCACTATCTTCCCTAGAGTGACAGCTAGCCGCGGGTCGTGTTGCAGTGAGGAGGAGGTGTCCCAGCCACTGATCCGGCAGCTAATCGCCGCCGTGCACCGCCCAGGAGCAGCGCTCGAGCCTCGGGCCTCGACGTCCCTCGAGGCAAATACCAGGAGCTCCAGGAGCTCTTCCACAGTCGACCTCACGCATTCAGTAAGCATGATTCTTCCTATGTTTCTCTAATTTTTGATTTCGCCCAAATCTATCGTTCGTCGTCTTCCATCGATTCCGATCACCCCGTCCATCTATCTCATCGATTGACCCGAACATCATCTCCGCCATTCTCCCCTGCACGTTCTACGCCCCTTCGTCCAACGCAGTTCACCCCGGAACTAGGAGTCGATCTCCTTCACTGTCGCATCGCCGGAGATCCTTCGCCCCGACGCGCCGACCACCCATCTCGCCTCTAACCGGGTCGAGGCACTTTGCCCTCGACCCAGGAGCGTGTTGTGATACCTTTCAGGTCACGAAAGGCCCATCTGAGGGCCTAAGCATCCAGAGACAGCAACTCCAGGCCACCGCCGTCGCCGGATCTCCTCGGAGCTCGCCGGCCTCATCGGAGAGGTGCATCTGCTGCGGGACATCACGGCGGACTTGTTCCGCATTGTAGCAGCAGTAGAGGAGGTCCACCGCGCGAGTTCTGGGCCGGCGAAGTTTGACGGCCACCTGTTCTTGGAGGACCCTCCAGAGCCGTCCATTCACCTCTCGTCGTGCCAGATTACATCAGGATCGTTCGATCAAGGCGAAGAAGAGGTCCTTCCAGCCACCGTCCGATCGACATGTGGCCTCTTCTCTGCCATCCATCCAGCGAAGGGTAGCCCTCGATCCTCCACCGTCAGATAGCATACGTGGTGAGCCCTCCATCGTCCGATCATCTCTGAGGTCCTTCGTTGAGGAGAAGCGCCCTGCAGCCGTTGGATACACCACGTGGCGCATCCTCCGCCCTCGGATCATGAGTGGGGTAATTTCACTTAGGCCCCCTCCTGTTTTGCATTTTTGTTTTAGTCTTGTAAATATTTTCAGTAGTTATTTTTAGTTTGCTAAAATTGCATAGAAGACCTGGATGTTTTTAGTAATTGCATTTCTACCCCTGTATATGTTGGACATGTGCATCGTCACGTGATGATTTAGTAAATTTGCATACTGTGGGCTTGTAGTTTCTGGTTGTTAATGAAAGAGAAATACTTTCTATTAATTACACGTGTGCCCCTGTGAATATTTTATTTCGATATGTGTTGAATTTGTTGGGCTTTTTACGACTTAACCCCTGGACTTTTAGCACATATTGCTAATAAGTCTGGGGACTTAAGTTTCTTTACATTTGGGTCCCTCAGTGCCCAAAACACGTGCCTGGCGCGTGGGAATCTAGCATTTTTGCACGAGGACCCCCCAGAGTTCTGATTTTGTTACCTTTTCAGCCCAGAACCATACTTTCCTTGCAACTAGGTCCATGTACACTATTTGTGTGTTTTTGATTTTAATAAAATGGCAAAATTAATCCAAATTGAGTGAAAATTGGACACATGGCTCCTGCCACTGTGTAAAATTTTCACCAATATTTGGATACATTTCTGAGCATTTTTTGTATTTTTAAAAATTCAAAAACCCTTGATTTTGTCTCTGTCCAGATTATAAATTCCCAAAAAAATATAAAAACCTCTTTAAAAATTAAAAAAAATCACATTTTGTATGTTTTTGTGTCTTTGATTTTCTATCAATTTTTGGTTATTTTTGGATTCATAAAAACTATAAAAATTGAAAAACCCCTAATAGCCCATAAAAATTCTAAAATATCATAGAAAAACCAAAAATTAGTAAACCCCCTTCCTGATTTTTCCTTTTTGTTTCTATTTTCCATGAAAAATACCTCCAGGTTTTGATAGGGCCATTTTATATTTTATTTTGGACCTTGAAGCTTGGCTGGACAGTGTTCATTGGTTTCAGACTTATTTTATTTTTAGAAAATTTCCTAAAAATCAGAAAATTCTCAAAAATTCACTAAAAACAGTAACAAATATAAAAATCTTAAAAATGTTTTTTGTTTGAATTTTTGGAGCTTTTTAGAGTAGTTAAATAAATTATGGTTGTGCTTGTTTTTACCTTTTTATTATTTTTCTCATTATTAAAAATCTCAAAAAAATATAAAAATATTAAAAACCAGCAAAAAATATTTGTTTTATTTTCTTTCTTTTTAGACTACTTCGTAGGCTGTAAGGCCATCTCGTGCTCCTCGAGTTCGGCCCTGGGTGCTATACCAGGTTAATATCATAGCGAGACCGCTATTTTGATTTTCATCGATTTTTCTCTCTGATTGGTGGTCTGATTATTTTTCTTGCTTGAGCTCTGAGTCCCGAGTGACTGAGCTCACAACGACCTTCATGACACCTGATTTACCTTAGTCGTTCGGGCGGCTCATCACTCAGATTGACCGAAACCCGAACAATCTGAAGATGAAGTCTGAGCAGGTAGAGTTTACAGAGATTACCACTCCTAGTTATTCATTTGGTGATTTGTCTGCATACATATTTGATGCTGATTTTGTTACACTTAGGAGCGGTAGGATGCCAGCAGGCGGCACCTTGTTTGAGCGACGATCTCATGCCACTTCCAGAGCGCCAGGCGAGGAGGAGTGCGGTACTGATGCCGCGAGAGATGATGATGGTGGTGCTGACGCCACCATGGATGTTGATCCAGCCGACAGTACTGAGGTTGTCGCGTCACCAGTTGGAGGAGGTGGTACTGACGCCACCGCAGTTGCTGAGCCAAAGCGTTGTACTGATGTCACGAGTCGACATGACAAGGGTGGTACTGAGGCCACCATTCCCAGTTCTGCTAGTCTTGTTGGATTTCCGTCTGTACATGTATCTCAGGACTTTTCTGGAAATAAAGGAAAGGGTTTATTTTATTCCGATCCACCTGTGGTGCTTGATGATGTATGTGTGGATTCTGTCGGATTTGAGCAGCCTAGACCCTCTCCTAGTCCTTCATCTGAGAAGGACCATGTGATTCCCTTTCCACGAGCACTTCACTTGGCAAAGGGGAAGAAAACAGAAAATCAAAAAAAGAATCACCAGATGGAGTTCAGCCAGCAGATGATAGATAGATTTCATATTCAGCTGATTCTTCAGGAGGCCTTGGAGCACATCCCTCTCCTCTAGAGATCACTCAGAGACAGGACCACAGTCAGGAGGAAGAGGAGGAACCATCAGTCTGAGATCCATGTGCTTACTCGAGCCACTTGTTTCGCGATACAGAACCATCTGCCAGCCAAGAGGCCAGATGCAGGAGCCCCGTATGTCAGATGCCATATCCATGAGCAGAGGTTCGACCGCACTCTATTAGACAGCGGATCTTCGATCAACCTATTTCCGGCAGCCCTTCTCGACCGCTTCGAGTTGGACACTCTACGACAGAGCAGGATGGTCCTTCAGTTTGCTGATCGATCTGACAAGAAGCTGAAGGGGTTGCTGAAGGACATTGTCGTCAGGATTCAGGGCCTGAAATTCCCCGTGGACTTTGTTGTGTTGGACATGGAGATCCCTGAGTGTGTGACCGATACCCCCATCATTTTAGGATGCTCGTTCTTGGCCACAGCCAAGGTAGTGTCTGACTATGATAGCGTAAAGGTATACTTTCGCGTCGAGGATGAGAGTATACAAATAGAGACGGTCGAGGACACTAGAGCCAGAGATGCAGCTTGCTCAGAGACGATGTATGATTCAGAGCAGATGACAGAGGCAGGGCGAGACATCCATAAGGACTGTGATTTTGTGATCACATATGACGAGGCAGTTTGGGCAGATCCAGTCGCACAGGGCACCCTCTCACCTTCAGAGTTCGCTGATGCAGAGACGCCAGTAGAGGAGAGCTTGAAGAGCGCATTCCTGGTCCAGGATACATTTCAGGCAGCAGACCCGGTTCTTGACCGCGAGACAGATTTTTGTGAGTCTGGTACAGATCCCTCGGAGTCAGATCTTGATTGGGCAGAGTTTGATGATTTTATACCATGTCTGACTTCTACTGAGACTACAACTAGGGAGGAGGTTGATCCCGAGCAGAGCAGAGACAGTCCAGCAGAGCAGCCTTTTCCAGATACAAATTACGAGAGAGAGTTTCCGTTCTCCCATGCAGATTTGGCAGCATTCACTCAGACTTTTCAGAGGCCAGATCCACCAGCACCTACTTATCCAGAGTTGAAACCTCTACCGTCATTGCTGAAGTATAGGTTCCTTGCGGGTGAGCATGAGATGTACCCAGTCATTATCTCAGCAGATTTGACTGGAGAGCAGGAATCCCGTCTGATGGGAGTTCTTGAGAAGAACAGCAAGGCGATAGGATGGAGTGTAGCCAATCTCCAGTGGATAAGTCCGGTCTTGTGCTCCCACCATATCTATCTCGAGGAGGATGCGAAGCCGTCGCGTGAGTTCCAGCGGCGGCTGAACTCGAATCTTAGAGATGTTGTCATGAAGGAAATCTTGAAATGGTGGAGCACCGATTTTATCTACCCCATCTACGACTCAAAGTGGGTCAGTCTGTTGCATGTGGTGCCCAAGAAGACGGGCATCACTACAGTTGTCAACGAGTCTGGAGAGGAGATTGCTACCCGAGTACCCACTTCTTGGAGGGTCTACGTGGATTACAGACGACTCAACCAGGCCACCAAGAAGGATCATTTCCCCCTGCCCTTTATTGATCAGATCATTGAGAGACTGGCAGGGAAGAGCCATTATTGTTTCTTGGATGGGTACTCCGGTAATCAGGTGACCATCGCGCCCGAGGACCAAGACAAGACCACCTTCACTTGTCCCTTCGGGACTTATGCTTTCATACGCATGCCATTTGGATTGTGCAACGCTCCAGCGACATTTCAGAGATGCATGTTGTCCATCTTTTCGGACATGGTGGGAGAGTGCTTGGAGGTCTTCATGGATGATTTCTCGGTCTACGGAGACGGATTCGATTCTTGTCTTGACTGCCTAGACCGAGTCCTTCAGCGATGCATTGAGGTTCACCTTGTGTTGTCTTGGGAGAAGAGTCACTTTATGGTGACTCAGGGGACGTTGCTTGGCCATATCATCTCCAACAGTGGCATGGAGGTTGATATGGCCAAGGTGGATGTCATTAGAAAACTCAATCCACCATCCAACTTGCGGCAGTTACGGTCTTTTCTGAGGCACGTCGATTTCTACCGATGCTTCATTCATGATTTCAACAGGATTGCCCGACCGTTGACTGATCTGCTGACGAAAGACACCGAGTTCCTTGTTGATGTTAAGTGTCTATCGTCGTTTGAGACTCTCAAGAGTTGTGTTGTAGAGGCTCCTGTTATCCAGCCACTTGATTGGTCTCTCCCATTCGAGATCATGACGGACGCCTCCGATTTTGCCGTAGGGGCCGTGCTGGGACAGAGGAGAGATGGAGTCCCATTTTCCATTAACTATGTTAGCTGTACATTGGATGCCTGCAGCGGAACTATACAGTCACTGAGAAGGAGATGCTAGCTTTAGTTTTCGCCCTAGATAAGTTCAGATCTTACATAATTGGATCTAGAGTGACCATCTATACTGATCATACCGCCATCAGGTACCTCATGGCAAAGAAGGATGCCAAAGACAGATTGACTAGAAGGATCCTTCTACTCCAAGAGTTTGATATAGAGATTAAGGATAAGCCTGGAGTCAAGAATGTGGTGGCGGATCATCTCTCCCGATTAGAGCATCTTGAGGATTCTGAGCAGACTGAGCCTATTTGTGAGACCTTCCCAGATGAGGCGATCCTTGCTATCGCCTCACTCCCATGGTATGCAGATATTGTGAACTATCTTGTCGCCAATAAAGTTTCACAAGATTGGCCCAGGCAGAAACTTGAGACCTTCCAAGCAAAGGCCAAGTTTTACCATTGGAAGGATCCCGTCCTTTACCATGAGGGAGGGGATAGTGTCTGGTGTAGGTGTATTCCTCAGGAGGAGCACCACAGCGTCCTTACTTACTGCCACAAGCATGAGGCAGGGGGACATCACTCTGGGGGGAGAACGGCACAGAAAGTGCTCCAATCCAGCCTATGGTGGCCTACTCTCTTCAAGGACTCTGATGAGTTCGTGAAGAGATGTACTGACTGTCAGAGGATGGGCACGTGTGGACAGTATGATATGATGTTGATGCAGCCCATTCACTTCTGTGAGATTTTTGACGCATGGAGCATCGATTTCATGGGTCCATTCCCTAGGAGTCAGGGATTCGAGTACATTCTGTTGGTAGTGGATTATGTGAGTCATTGGGTTGAGGCCATCCCCGCCCGAACTGCAGATGCTAAGACTGTTTGCAGATTTTTGAGGAAGCATATCATTTCACGGTTCAGGGTCCCTCGAGTGTTGATATCTGACGGGGGGTCTCATTTCGTCAACGACAAGGTAAAGGCTCTTGCTAGCGAGTTCAGCATAGACCATCGAGTTGCCACTCCATACCACCCTCAGATGAAGGGTCTTGTTGAAGTATCGAACAGGGAGATCAAGACTATATTGCAGAAAGTCATTTGCACTAACCGAAAGGATTGGTCACAGCTTTTGGACTCAGTCTTGTGGGCATATAGGACGTCTTTCAAGACTCCTTTGGGTACATCTCCCTTTCACCTCGTTTATGGAAAGCCCTGCCATTTACCTGTTGAGCTGAGACATAGGTCACTTTGGGTTGTTACAGATATACTTTTGGATCCAGAGAGTGTAGGAGATCAGAGGAGGGCAGAGTTAGCAGCCCTGGAGGAGCTGCGTGATACCGCCTTTTCAAACAGCCTACATTACAAGGAGAGAGTGAAGGAGTGGCATGATTCTCATATCAGCCACAAGCAGTTTGAGCCAGGACAGAGAGTATGGATGTTTGATGCTAGGCTTCGTCTATTTCCAAGGAAGCGACAGAGCAAATGGAAGGGACCTTATTTGGTTAGAAAGGTACATGACAATGGGAGTATTGATATATCTGAATTATCTTCTGATGTTACCTTTCGAGTGAACGGCCAGCGGCTCAAGCCATATCTAGATCATGAGCCGCGGGTCGTTGATGTTGCCTCGATTCACTTTGCGTGAGATGTGGTCTCTTGAATCACATCTATTGCATCTCACGCCTGATTATCACTGATTCTTCCGACTTGTATAGATCCAGTTGTCCATATCACTCTATTCTTTAGTCCCACACCCCTTTGCTCATCCTATGATTACGCTATACTTAGGGTGTACTTTATCCTAAGTATAGGGGGGTGTAGGACTCTCGGGTATTCTTTTGATTCTTTCTACCTCTGTTTTGATGCCTATACTTAGGGATATTTTACCCTAACTATAGGGGAGGTAGACCCTGTAATTCTCACTCGGTTTTCCCTTTGTGTACAACCTATTATACTTAGGATTATTTGATCCTAAAGTATAGGGGGAAATCCCGAGACCCTCTTGTATTTCTATTCTTTCATTCCTCTTTGTATATAGCCTTCCTTTTCACTTCCATATACTCAGCACGAGTTATGTCTTCTTCACCGCTCTTGACTCTGAGGACATCGTCCGAGCTAAGTATAGGGCGGTGTGTATATATTTCATATATACTTTAGTCATAACTCGTACTTTGTGTGAGTGTGTTAATAAATAAAAATGGCTAAAAACCTAAAACCCAAAAATTCATAAAAATTAAAATTTTTCCTTGTATATAAAATTCTTTTATTATACATACATATCTAGTGTACAAATTATTTTTTGTAAATTTTTTTGTAAAAACCTTTTGCGTAAATAGCTTGTAAATATTTTCATATCAAAATTATATATATAGTACAAACTTTTTGTAAAATGTTTTGAAAATTAAAAGTTTGCAAAAACTTGTGTAAATTTGTGTACATATTTTGCAAAACTTGCATTCATGCATACATCCATGTTTTCAAAACATTTTTCAAAATTTTTGCACATGTGTAAATAGCATCTTTGTAAATATTTGTATAGTTTTTCCTGGATCATAGTTGACATTTAAACTAGCCTGGAATTAAGTTGGAAAATAAAGCTTGATTAAGATCTTAATCCACCTAATTATAAGAGGAACCTTATAGGGCTTAGGGTTGAGACTTTCAGGTCCATGGTTACTTAATTCTTTGAGTCCACTAGGCTATGATCATATGTCATCTCGATGAGCCTAAGTAGAGCACTTAAAAACACACACATGACTCATATAGACAATGGCTTGACTTGGACCCGCACTTTACACCGAGCTCTCTATGGATGAGGTGGTGAGGAGGTAGTCTTCCTTGACTTGGGGTAGCATATGAGGGTAGTACTTCTAGGCGGAACCTCTCTTCTTCTTTTAGTGAAGGAAGTGCGTCTCAACTTGGTCTGGTTGCCATGAGGTCTAACGACAGGAGTTGTGGGTTGCAATAATGCTTCAAAAGAGGGATACTCTACTGGCTCAAGAGGAAAAACTCCTTATGTATATATGCTGCACTTTGTAGATATGTTGTACAGATGCACCAAAAAATGCAAAAAGAAAAGAACTCCAAAAAAGTGGTGGGTCTGAGAGAAAATGATAATCCCACCAGAGTGTATATAGTGCAATAAGCAAAGCTTGAGACTAATGTTCCATCTTATGAAGCTTGCAGCAGGGAGACTTAGCTATACTGGTTGAGCTCCCTGGCTACACTGGCCATGGTCCATTCTTCTTCCTCCCCCTCTTCTTGAGCCGGTTGAACTTGAAGTTAGAAGGGAATACCCCTCTCCTCGAGGAAAGAGTGGCCAGATTAGGGTCATAGAGTTACCTTGTTGGGGAGGGTTGTCATTTTGCTACTTCTGAGGTGGAGAGCTATACCTCACTTACACTGTACAAGGAAAGATTCATGTTCTTTAGGGTTTGTGTATGTAGACTTGTTCTGATCTGGATTATTGAGGAGTCTTGACTATAGATTAGTGGATCTTAGAGGATGTTGAGTTTTAAACCTGAGTCCAAATAAGGTTCCGACACATTAATAATCCACTACAAGAAATAGTAGAACATGCGACGGTCAATATCCGTCGCCAATGAGAAAATGATCATCCCCTCTGATCATAGGGGACGGTCATGCGACCGTATCCATATCTTGCATCCCATTTGGTATAAGCGACGGTAGTTGACACCGTCCCCTATACTCATACATAGGGGACGGTCGTGACCGTCTCTTAAAGTTTAGTATAGGGAACGGGCATGATCGTCCCTTAAAGGCAGTTATTGGGGACGGTCATGACCGTTCCTTAAAGTCATTCAGGGGGGACGGTCAAGATCGTCCCAAAAGGGAAGCAGTGGAGACGATCATGACCGTCTCTTACAACGAAGGAGACGGTCGCGATGACCGTCCCCTCTGGTCATCTGCTAACAAAAAAATTGTCATTGCCCCCGATTAGATCTTCATTTTACCCTATATGTCACTATAATTTAGTAACTGTTACAATAATTGTTTCTTCATAATAAATATTACGATCACCACAAAAAATAAGATGCATTCCACATTCATAGCTAGACGAAGTGTTAGAAATGACGAATACGCTAAAATATTCAAATAAAAGTACTCAAACATAAAGCATTCAAACAAAGTAACCTACTTTGCAAGGTAATTGTCCAAAATAATTATACAATATACTACACTATCCTACCAAGTAACCAAACTATCTATATACATGTCATCCTAGTCGTCGTCCTCATCGTCATCGTCATCGTCATCAGCATCAGCATCATCTTCATCTTCTTATTCTTCTCCGTCATCATCATCACCTAGCCTCATAGCGGTATTATCATCTTCTGTTGGGTGGCTAGTCGACGCTGCACCTTGATGTGCCTGCATGAATGCATTGAAAATCGCCATTTATTGGCGCAAATCCTGGATCTCGATATTCATGCTAGACACTTGGCTCTCTACTTCCTCTCCCTTTGTGTCTTCTGAGAGGCCGAGCCGTTCCCTACTCCATCCAATTCCGTATGGTGGCACCACGACCACCACAATGGACGCGTCCCTGATGCTCCAGACCAGTCGCCTGGAGGAAGGCCTCATCAGGAGTAAGAGGCGGATGACTCGTTCCAGTGTTGTCTACAGAGCCAGTGGTAGTGAGCCTGACCATCTCCTCCTAAAATTTATTTAAGTAAGTTCAAAATTCATTTAAATTATAAAAAAGATGCAAAAATATTATGAATAGATTACATGAATTGGACCATAGGCAGGATCTACCCAATGAACTTCCCCACCCACATCGCGGCTCTTAGACTTCTCAAAGACTTCCATTCGGCTAGGCACACGTTGCTTCTCCACCTCCTATTGTGAAAAGATTACTAAACTTGCGATACCATTTTAATACATAATGGTTAGAATTTAAACATAATTCATAAAGTATATTACTTACAAAGTCATCCTTCAGTTGATTTGTGTTTCTTCTCCCCATTCTATGGGAAGACTTGAAACCTTTCCTCCGATTTTTAGCATTTCTACTTGAGATGCCCTATACAAAGATAATAATTTTAATAAAAGAATCCCAAATAACTTATGTATAAATGCACATATTTATGGCACATACCGCATGTTCTTCTCCCATCCTTATATAAACCATCGCCCTCCATTGTTCAGTGGGTACATTTGGAGGACAATTTGCCAAAAGAGTTTCCAATGGAAGCTCCGGGTCGAAGTACTTTAAAATATAAAGAAAATTACTTACATACTTAAATGATGGAAAACAAAGTTATTGTACTCACTCGGGCCTTCAGACGACCTCGATGTTTACGCAACAACCCCGCACCATGTCCTAAAATCAGAGCATCATTAGCCAGGTCACGATCCCAGGAAAAACTAGACTGTAAAGAAATAGAAGCAAACAAATTAAAATAAGCTTATATACGGAACAAAAACTTTGATTTGTTATTATTTTAAATACCTCCAAATCATGAAGAATGGCATCTTTTATTGACTGCTCCACTAAACGCCAGTCCGTAATGTGGAGAGGAACCCTGGCTATGCACACATGTCCCAAGTAACTCTGAAAAACAGCTGAGTTCTCCCCCACTACATTGCCTCCAACTATCCGCACCCTGAGTGTCTCACCAGGACGAAGTCGGTCCAACACTCGCCACTGTGATGGGCCTCTACGTCTACCTGAGCTACTCGATCTGTCAGGATCGGAGGTCTCACTCCCTCGATGTGGTGCAGGCGGTGCATCCCGAATGCGTCTAGGACGTGGAGGCATATTTGCATATTATGAAACATTTAAATTAGATAACAAGAATTGTATATTTTACATATTAGATCAAACAATTGGAAAAAAGTAATGGTGAACTTACACTTTAAAAATCCGTATCTACAATATCAATTGGATGTTCTTGTACCTCAGCTTGATATTCCTCATTTATATTTAGCAACTCATCGTCATCATTGACATCAAAAAAAATCTCTTGGTACTGTTCTCACGGGTATGATCCATCCATCACTTAAGTTGTCTGGAATGTAGAAAACTTGTTCTACCTGACTGGCAAGTGTAAAAGGCTCATTTGTTTGCAATTTCCCAGATTGTTTCAATGAAGTAATCATATTTCTATCTCTTCGATATCCTATCCCCTCGCGACCGACATCAAATCAATTGCACATAAAAAGAACACATCGACATTCATGAGTAAAGCTGATCTCTATTATGTCAAGTATTTCCCCATAGTAGCTATCTAAACCTGAAGGTAAATCTGTTTTTACTATAACACCAGACATTTGCGTCGATTTCATCTCGTCGGCTGACTTTGTTCTAAATCTGTAGCCATTCACAATATAACCCTTGTAAGACATAACTTGAGAATACGGTATACATCCAAGAATGTCAAGGTTAATGTTCCACCTATCGTCTATCATTTCCATTAAATGTTTCAGACATGAATGGAACCATTTAAGGAATTGAGATTTAGTGTGTGTCTCATTAAATAATGAATTGTACTCATCAAAAAATTCGTCAATCTCTGACAATTGCATCAAAACATAGTAGTGTATGAGATCTCTATCTTCTTCGGATATTACGCGGCGGATACCACTGAATATATGCCTGCCACATGATTGAAAGACTCATAATTTAGATTCGTCCTCTTCCACCACGACCCCGCCTTCATCATTTCGTTCACAACGGTTGAAACGCACGCTTTCACCTTCCATATACATTTCACAAAAATTAATACACTCTTCACAAAGATAACCTTCAGCAATGCATCCTTTAGGTTGTACCTTATTAAAGACCATATTTTTTAATTTTCGAAGGTATCTTTCTATTGGATACATCCAACGATATTGAACCGGCCCACTGATCCTTGCTTCACCAACTAGATGAACTATTAATGAACCATTACGTCAAAAAAGGTAGGTGGGAATATCTGCTCTAATTTGCATAATGTGATAACAATATCTTCTTCAAGTCAACACAATAATCTAAAAAAATCCACTCAATTGTGTTAAGGATTGTAGGATAGCATCGTCAATAATCCCGCGAATAGCGAATGGGAGTAACACTTCCATGTAAACATGACAGTCATGACTTTTTAATCATGTTATTTTACGTTCTCTTTCATTTACATACATCGACAACTGTGACGAGAACCCATCAGATACCTTCAAACTTTTAAGGAAGCTGAAAATTCTATCACGCTCAGCGTTGGATAATTTATATATTGCTGCAGGTATAGTAATCCGTCCATTGTCTAATTCAATTGGATGTAGTTCTTCACGTATACCAAGTTGAACTAAATCCCGTCTTGTCCTTAAATTATCTTTTGGTTGACCTGAAAGATCTAACATTCCCAAAATATTTTCCAAAACATTCTTCTCAATATGCATGACATCCAAATATGACGAATTTGTAAGTGTTTCCAGTATGGTAACTCTCTGAAAAAAATACTTTGTTTCTTCCAACCACCGGCTACACTTTTCTTCGATGTCCGTCCAAAACAACTGCTTCGTACAAGTAATTGATGTTCCCAAATAATGTTGCCATTCACACGAGCTAAGTCAAGTCGTTGCCCATAAGGTGAGCCGTCAAATTTTTATTACTATCTGACATTTGCCATCTATGCTTCGGTGGAAGGAATCGACGATGACCCAAATAGCAATCCTTCATACTTCCAGAAAGCCATGTTGAATGTGTTTTTTCAAGACAGACAGGACACGCGAGTTTTCCCTTAGTACTCCAACCAGACAAATTTGCATACGCGGGAAAATCATTTATAGTCCACAACAGTGCAGCTATAATGTAAATATTTCTTTCCTACATGCATCATATGTAGGCATTCCAGTGGTCCATAATACTTTTAGTTCATCCATTAACGGTTGTAGGTACACATCAATTGCGTTGTCAGGACCTTTAGAACTAGGAATCAGTAGTGTCATCATCATAAATGATGAACTCATTGACATCCACGGTGGTAGATTGTAGACCATTAAAATCACAGGCCAAATGTTGTAACTCAGACTCATATTACCGAAGGGATTGAAACTATCTGAAGCTAATCCCAACCAAATATTTCTCTCATCACTAGAGAAATGCGGATATCTCTGATCAAATTTTATCCATTCTTCTGAATCAGATGGATGTCTCATAACTCCATTAGCATCTCGTTTATTTGAACGAGAATGCCATGTCATCCACTTTGCAGTTTTTTCTGACATGAAGAGGCATTTCAGCCTTGAAATTAATGGGAAGTATCGTAATATTTTCACCGACTTCTTCTTCCTTTTTGAATTATTTTTTCTTCGTTATACCTGGAAGCCTTACAATATGGATAAAGAACTAAATCCGATTTTTCTCCTCGAAAAAGCACACAATCATTAATACAAGCATCGATTTTCTCATATTTCAGACCTAACGATCGGAATCGTTGCTTCCCCTCTTTCCAATCCTTTGGATAATTCTGAGGATTATTCAATAACTTCCGGATTAAAGCCAGCACATCTGTCATCATTGCAGCAATTGATCCGTTCCTTACTTTCATCTTAAACAACTCTAATAAAAACTACAAACGCATCATTTCCACCCCAGGAGCCAACATATCTTCTGCATCTGGCAAACTACTCGAAAACCTACCATCTTGATGAACGTAAAATTCGCCTCGATAATAATGATGAATTAAGTCATAGTACAGGAGGCGAATTTTGTTCAACAAAAACCACAGTCTTTGAATGCTGTGGAGTATTTATACTTGGCAAGAGTACCAAGGTCGAACACAGGGACACAGCTGCTTAATTAGGGCTTTTGAATATTGATTCTTGAAGTTCAACGTCAAGTAATCTCAATTTCAGGTCCATATGCAATTTATGATGCACGATGATATTTACAAGGCGATGCCATGATGCATGTATTTTTTAGATATTTTTATGCAAGTTAAAGTGATGCATGGGCAAACAATGCAAAGAAACATGCATGATGAATCAAATGCTACAATTATGCCCTAAAATAAGAGCAACATAATATAGAATGAAGTTAGAGCCATTTTGAACACATCATTAAAAATCGGTCATGAAATCAAGCAAAACAAGTAGAGCTAGGTCCCATTTTAACATAAAAATTCACTTAATTTAAAACAGTGTCTAATGAGACAAATTAGTATGCTAGATTGTAGAGGACAGAACAAGGATCAAAACGACACTAAAATCATGCAGATTGGACCTAAGATGCTCAAGTTATGCTAAAAACAGTGCAAGGGCATAAATGTAATAAAAATGCAAGAAAAATAAAGGATAAATATCTCATTTAGGTCCCTGGAGGGACCTAATTGCAAATAGTAAAAACCGCCTGGGCCCAGATGCAATTTTCCCAATGCGCGCAGGGGCATATTTGTAAATCTTCAGAATCTGGAGGACTTCCCTGTAAAATACCCAGGCACGCACGTGAGGCACGTGCCTGGGGACCAAATTGTAATTCCATGAACTTCCGGGTCTTTCTATGCAATTTACCCAGCACCTCACGTGCGCTGCACGTGAGGGGGCTAGGCTCGGGAGGCGGCTGAGGTTCGGGACATGTGGCGTCATCTGGTGGCTCGATCCGAGGTTCGGAAGCCCCGAGCCTATAGCCGTGGAAAGAGGTTCGGTACTCCACGTGGCATCATCTCGTCCATCCGATCGGTTCGATCGGACGGTTACTGCATCTCCATTCTCCTCCGCAGGCCACCGGAGTAGGCGGGGCTCCGGCGACCATGCCATAGCTCCGCCGCGCTCCCAGTGCTTGCCTGATGGTCAGGCCATGGAGCTGAGCGGTCCGCGATGAAGCTGGAGAGCTGGCGAAGCTCCAGAGATGTCTTGCATGGCTGAACGGTGGAGCTGCACCTGCGGCGGGGAGCGGAGTTGAAGCTCCGGTGCCACGTCCGGCCAGTGAAGATGATTGTACCTGCAATGGTTAGAAGCACATAGCCGAAGCGTGCGGAGTGTGTGCGTGCGAGTGAGGTGAGCGAGGGCTGGTGAGGCGACGAGAGTGGTAGCCCATATCTCTTCTTCTCCGGCGAGGTGGAGAAGAAGGTGGTCGGAGTGGTAGGGGGTTCTGGAGAAGGGAGTGGGTGGTTGGCGAGGTTGCTGGTGGTCGGGTGGAGCTCGTGGGAGGATCAGATGAGGGTAAAGGTGGCTGTAGGCGACGGAATTAATCAGAAAAATACAAGAAAAAGCATGGAGGGAGAACCTCATCGGAGAGGGGAATCCGGTGGTCGATGAGGCTTGGGCTGAGGCTTGTGAAGCCTCGGGTCGTCGCCCGGCGAGGACAGCCTGATCCTCGGAGCTCAGCGATGCCAGGCGGCTCGCGACATGGTCATGAAGACCATGGATCACACCTGGGGTGTCCGGCCATTGTCGCCTCGACGAAACCGCCCTCCGCTGTCACCGGAGGGCGGAGGAAGCTAGGGCGGAGCCCCGTAGATGGTGGATGAGGGTCTCAGGTGGCGGGGGAGGGGGTTTTATAGGATGAGGTGGTCGGAGGTTGTGAGGTGGCGGGGCGTTTTGGAGTGGAGTTTTAATGGCGTGGAGGTAACGTCTTGGAGCTCTGGAGATGGCGCGAGGATGATGGAGGAGCGGGCTATGCGGGGGAGGCGTTACTAGGTTAAGGGAATGGTCGGAGCGACGGCTAGAATTGGAAGGGGGCGGAGGAGGTGCGAAGGTTGTAACGCCTGGGAGCGGGGGTTTCGGAGGTAGGAGACGACTTCGTGGCCGTTGGATCTTGCGATCCAACGGTCAGGGTACGGGCGTGGGCGGAGGGTCAAGATCAGATCCAAAGATATGATCGGACGGTGGTGATTGGAGCGCGGGTGGACGGCTGCGATCAGATCATTAGATCTGATCGTACGGCTGGATGTGAGTCGGTGAAGAACGGTTTCGATTGGAAGATGGAGGGCATCCAACGGTGGTAGGTGAAGAGGCGACGTGGAGCGTTGGCCACCGTAGGATGAAAGTGGGATCGTGCGGTTCTGGAGGAGTGGAGACGTGGCGCAAGGAAGAGCGTTGGATGAGGATGGGATCGAAGGGCTGTGGATCAGGCGCTAGTGAGCGGCTTAGATCAGATCTTGGAGATCAGATCGGGCGGCTGAGGGAAGATACGGGATGAACGGTGAGGATGGGGGCTAGGATGGTGCGATCCAACGGCCCAGATTGGGTGCCAGGTGGCGGGAAGGGAAGCGGGCCACGTGGGCGGCCCAGAGGGCGCCACGTGGCCCAATCAGAATAATTCAAAAGTAAAAACAAAGAAAAATAGAAAAGAAATAGTTAGAGGCCGAATTTGGAAAAAGTCAAAACATGAAAGTTGCTCGTCTCGACGAGATCTACAACTTTCATGTTGGTCAAAAAGCCAAAAGAGGTCATCTGTACAAAAGCTATTTTTGGGGGTATTTTTAAGGGGATAAAAACACCGATTTTGTGGTTTTGATTTGTTTTTGTATTTTTTAGTGGTTTTAAAGGTCAGTGAGTTATAGACAACTTATCTACCTAATTTTTAGGGGTTTTTGAGTGATAAAATATTTACAGAAAAATAAGGGCAATTAAATACAGATAATTAAAGGTTAATTATACACAATATTGCACAAGATAAAAACAGAGTTTTAGAGGTGATTTTTATTGGTTTGTTTAAGCAGGGATTTTAATACGGAGTTCTTAGCATGATGAATACGAGATTCATCACATCTAAACCAATGTCTTGTTTCTCAGGTCTTCTTAAGTCGTCCATTAATTCAAATAACTCTTGATCAACATTATTCAAGGTTTGTGTAGTGACTCCTGCATCTACACCCATATCCTCATCCATTCACAAATGATCTATAACCTCTCCATGTTCAGTCCAAATAGAGTAATGTAGCCAAAATCCGTTGAGTATAAGATGGTTATAGACTCCCTCTCTAACATTACATTTAATATTCTTACATCTCACACATGGACAATAAATCTTAAGACCACCAAATTTCTTATTAACGCTTTCGATTTGAAATGCCCAATCCAAGAACGTGGTCACTCCTCTCTTATATTGATGAAAATCATCGTATATCTTATCCATCCAAGTTTTATCCATTTAACTGCACAATCAGAATAAAATTCACCATGGTGTTTTATTATACACAACAAGTGTTGCTATGATTTACACAATAAGTTTTTCCATCTTATACAAATATATACAACATATTTTTCATCGTATCTTATAGACAACATCAGACAATGTTTAATATACATCAAGCAATGCATGCTACATATCCACAAGCAATGCTACATATCCACAACATCAAGCAATTGCAACATGTTTTTCACATTACACATTTGCATCTTATCTTAAACACATCAAGCAACATGTTTTTTGTGTTACACATTTGTATCTTATCTTAAACACAACAAACAATACTACATATGCAAAACAAGTTCTCCATCTAAACTTATAGAAATGGGAAAAACATCCCTACAAAGCGTATCGAGCAAAACGAAGAACAATAAATACAAAGGAGTGTTGATACATACCAGATATTGAGATGGAGGAGGTCGGCAAGCACGAGGGGCTCGGAGAAGGCGGCGGGCGGCAGCAGGCGGCAGGGGGAGGTAGGGGGCGGCGGGTTGGGGGAGAAGAATGAAATGGGAAACAAGGCAGGTCGAAGGGGTATTTTTCGATTTGACCATCGGGGACGGTCATCTAAACCATCCCCTTTGGTGAGCATCGGCGACGGTCTACTAAAACCGTCCCCTTTGGATACTATCGGCGGCGGTCACTAATGATTGTCCCCTCTGATCGACCACTTTGATCCATGGGCCTTAGGCGACGCCGACAGAAGCATAATGGGGACGGTCAGAACCGTCCCCAAAGGCCCTCCAGTCGGGTGGAAATCATCCAGTGGGTTGGTCATAGCAGAGGGGACGGTCTTTAGTGACCGTCCCCTCTGGTCGACCACTTTGGTACATGGGCCTTAGGCGACGCCAACAGAAGCACAATGGGTACGGTCAGAACCGTCCCCAAAGGCCCTCCAGTCGGGTGGAAATCGTCCAGTGGGTTGGTCATGGCAGAGGGGACGGTCACTAATGATCGTCCCCTCTGGTCGACCACTTTGATCCATGGGCCTTAGGAGACGCCGACAGAAGTCCAATGGGGACGGTCAGAACCGTCCCCAAAGGCCCTCCAGTCGGGTGGAAATCGTCCAGTGGGTTGATCATGGCAGAGGGGACGGTCACTATGACCGTCCCCTCTGGTCGACCACTTTGGACCATAGGCCTTAGGTGACGCCGACAGAAGCGCAATGGGGACGATCAGAACCGTCCTCAAAGGCCCTCTAGTCGGGTGGAAATCGCCCAGTGGCTTGGTCATGGCAAAGGGGACGGTCATTATTGACCGTCCCTATTAAGTTATTATAAAAGGGGACGATAACCCACATACTGTCTCCCAGTATGTGGTTATTGGGGACGGTTATCTGTTGATTGTCCCTAAAAATTGTCATTAGGGATGGTCATTATGTAACCGTCGCTAGTTGTCGTCCCTAAAAATTGCATTTCCTGTAGTGATCCAAAGATCTTATCGAGCTCCGTATTTCAATTTAATGAAGGCAAGTTTAATAATCGGCATTGATCCTTGCATTTCCTCTCTTACTCTTTTTCCTTTCTTTTTCACTTCTTTTTCAAATAAGTGTTTGCTAAGGGACTAGCAAAGCTAAGTATAGGGGGTGATGAATACCCATTCATCATTCTTATTCTTTTATTTTAGCTACAAAACCTTAGCAAAACACCATGTAAATATGTGTAATATCATGAATTGTCAAAATGCATCCATCTTGTAATTATGCATAATTAGCATGTTTTTGTGCATAAATAAAAGAATAAAGAAACACAAGAAAAAGAGGGAAATATTTAGAATAAATATTGAGCGACCTAATCCCAAGGGAGGGCTCAGCATGGGCCTGACTGCAAAAGAAACCAAGTAGAGAGATAGGGTAGCTCAATATAGTGTACATACACCTGTATATAAATAATATCATTTTCCTCTAAATAAAAATAAAAATGTGTTTTTGTTAATTTGTACATAAATATAAAAATTAAATAAATATCAGAAAAATAAAAATAAAAATAATAAAACTCATCTTCCACCTTGTATATATACCATTTACATATGTATATAAACCTATTTATTTAACTAATGTAAATAAATCATAAAAATAAAATAAAAATACCTTTTTATCCCAAATTTTATGTTGTAAATAAATAAAATATAAAATTGGAATAATTATATAAAAATAAATAATTAAAAATAAAAATCAAAAATCCTTTTATGTATATTCCTATATATAATAATATAATACAAATACCTTATTTATTTCTCAAAGAAATAAATAAAAATCACTAAAAATTAATTTGAAAAATAAGAAACATTTTTCATGTTTTAACTTTTTCGAAATAAAATCATTTAATAATTTTATTTGAATTTCCAAAGAATTAATAAATGGAGAAGCCTAATTGGTCCACGGGGGATTGTTGACCCCCGGTCAACTCCCCCCCTTGGATCACCAGATGCGGATCTTGTGCCCTGACCCGTTTTCTCTTAATTTCTCCCACTCGATCCAATACCCATTTGCCTAAACCCCGGGCTCCATTTACACCTAATCCATCCGAGACCCTCGATCGGGGGAGATTCTAGGGATCCGTACACCGTAGAGCCATGCCCGACCCAATCTTGTCAGACCCTCACTCATATAAAGTTCCACCTCCGCCGCACATTACACGCCATCTTTGGATTCGCCCTTCCATCCCAGGACCTCCACTACCTTCCCTAGAGTGACAGCTAGCCGAGGGTCGTGTTGCAGTGAGGAGGTGTCCCCAGCCACTGATCCGACGAGCTCTTCGTTGTGCGCCACCGCGAGGTGCGCCTAGCCTCGGGACCCGATGAACCCTTGAGGAAAAGACCCCCAGAGCTCCGCCAGCTCATCCACAGTCGACCTCAGCCACCAGGTAGTCTCGACACCCTCTAGTTTAGCCTAATTTCCATTTACGTCCAATCGCGTCGCCGGTCTTCGCCGGCTGATTCCCATCGTTTCGATCATCTATCTGTCCATCCGACCATCGATTCACGATCACGAGACTCCTACCCACCTTCTTCACCCATCCGATCAACCTGTCTAGCCTCAGAGCAGGACCTCGGGTCTCCTCCGTCGTCGCCTCGCTGGAGACTACGCTCCGCCCTCATCTGACCACCCGTTCCACCCCTAACCGGGTCGAGGCACTTTGCCCTCGACCCAGGAGTTCTTCTGTGCCATTTTGCAGGTCAATGAGACCCATTTGAGGGTTCGCACGTTCAAGCACAGGAGCTTGGCTCCTCCGCCATCGTCGGAGCTCCCCGGAGCTTCTCGGCCTCATCGGAGGTGCCCACCAGCTGCGGAAGACTTTGCACGTCCTTCTCCCCATATCAGCAGCCTCATCGGAGCTCTCCACCGCGCGGATTAGGCCAGCGAACTTCGCCGGTGGTTTGTTCTTGGAGGAGCTCCAGTTGCCGTCCGATTGCCCCCCCCCCCCCCCGCCCAATTTAGATCGTGGTCGTTCGTTTGCGAGAGATCTACACCGCCCGATCCACCTAGGGCTCGATCCGGACCGTCCATCCAACGAAGAGGGCATGCACGCATCTCAGCCGTCAGATCAGCACGTGGCGCTTCCTCGTCCTTCCGATAATAATAGGGGTAATTTGCACTGAGGCACCTCCTCTTTTAGCATTTATTGTTTAGTCTTATAAATATTTTAGCACGTTGTTTTTAATTAGGATAAATTGCAGTTTGGACCTCTATGTTTCTTGTATTTGCATTTTAGTCCTTGTTTATGTGAGCCACGTGCATCGGCACGTGAGGTTTTGGTAAATTTGCACTTTTAGTCCCCTGTTTCATGTATGTTATTGATTGATCTTTTATAAATAGGAATGACATCCATACCCCTCCGTGCCTGATTCATGTGCCTTACGCGTGCTTGTGCGGACTTTTTGCATAAGGGCCCTTGAACTTTCTATTTAGTTACTGTTTGGCCCTTGGAAATATGTTTCTTTGCATTTAGGTCCCTGTGAAGCTGTGTACCTTGTTTTTATTAAATAAAATATCAAATTAAATCTAAATTAGATGAAATTTGGATACATGGCATCTGCCACTGTATAAAATTTTTCTTTAAATTTTGGGACATTTTTTAGGCTTTTTGATATTTTTAAAAATTCAAAAACATTAATTTTTGGTACTGTCTGAATTGAAAAATCAAAGAAAAATATAAAAACTTTTTTAAAAGTTCTAAAAAAAAATAGTGATAGTTAATTTTAGTGTTTTCTAGCTTCTTTCAAATTTTTGGCTTATTTGGATTTATAAAACCCTTAAAAATTGAAAAATCCTAAAAATCTTAAAAAATTCTAATAAATTCTATAAAAATAAAAAAATATAAACTATTTTCCTGTAGCTTAGTTTTTACATATATTTTTATTAAAATTTCCTCCATACTTTTATATACCAATTATATATTTTTAATTGGTCTTTCAAGTCTGGCTGCACAGTGAGCACTATTTTTCCTCTTTCTTGATTTTTATAAAATTAATTAAAAAGTGAAAAATTCACCAAAAATACTTAAAAATATTAAAAACATAAAAATAATTTTGTTTGTATTTTTGGAGTATTTTTGAGTGCTTAAATAAATTGTTGTGTTTGCTTGTTTTCTCTTTTTCTTATTTTTCCTCATTATTAAAACACAAAAAATTTTAAAAATATTTAAAATCCACCAAAAAATATTTTTATTCTTTATTTTGACTACTTCGTAGGCCGCAAGGCCAACTCGTGCTCCCTGAGTCCGACCGTGGTCGCTATACCAGGTTAATAAAAATAGCGAGGACCGCTATCTGATTTTGATTTCATTGTTTTATACCTTGTTTGGTGGTTCTTACATTTTCTTGATTGACCGATTTGCGAGTGATTGAGGTCGCAACGACCTGATTATTTATCTCCCTTAGTCGCTCGATTATTTCTCCTGGTCATCACACAGCGACACTATTCTCATTGGAGAAAGGAGGTTTGGGTGGTTTTTCAATGATACTCTAAAAACATTATCCCGTCCTTTTATGGTAATCGTTGGTTGTCCTGAATGGCAATGCCACAAGAGGATTTTGTTTATTTATGTTGGTTTTGTTGCACTTCCATGTTGTGCGTGCTTCTAGGCCTTGTGGTTGGGCTTGTCTTTCTATCTTAAAATTTTATTTCAATGAATGAAATGCGATCTTTTATCTGAAAAACTAATTTTACAATGAATACTATTTGTTATTATACATTGAGCAATGGGTATAGGTCGAATTTCTCGCAGTGATATGTGGGAACAATTGGCACGACATCATAAACTTAAATCCTTGGGATGGTTTCTGTGAGTTCGATTGGACTCAGACATTATAAGTAATTAAGCATTTTTTTTCTCAACAAAAATTTGAACTAAAGTTGATCAAATATAAATCAGCATGTACAATAACATTCTCGTAGCAGTTTGATAGCGCGAAAGCACTCGTTTACCCACTCCTGTGTGAGTACAAACCCCACATCAAGTGCAAATGGACAAAGGAGCACAACCACTTTGTATATATCTTATATTTCAACGGAGTGGTTACATACCAAAATACTCAAGGCACGGCATACAGTGGCATCGGTACCACATAGATATGTGCGAGTAGATCGGGAAATAAAGAAAGGGAAAGATAGGGAGAGAATGCTGCAAAAGCTTCAGGTCGGTGGACCCGATCCCTCCTCCCTGCATGACGACACAACCAGCTGCCTGCATGAAACCCCACATCTGCTCACATCTCACACTCACCTTTATCCCTTGATATATACGAACAGGATAATTCTTGTCGACTGTGGATGGGTATCAGAATGACCAACCCCATGTGGTGATTACTTTTCAGCATAGTTTTGTTTCTGGGATCTCCACTCATAACATGTGATACTGATCAATCAGGTTTTGTCATTCCAGACACTTCAAAAAGGCCCTCATCTCAATTATTGGTCTCATTAACGATAATATAAAAGTGACTTCGGTATACAGAGAATCCCTAAACTTTCAACATGAAGTACAGCAGCAGAATGACTTGTAAATGGTCGGGAAAATACAAGTGACTTCTGTGAAATGTGTACATAGGTAAGTGTGTATCTGTTCCCTTTCTTTTTGTTTTCGTTTAGAAAATCGATTGCATGCCACTAATTTAAAACTTTTATAATTATCTGCTTCTTCAATTAAATTAATCATTGTAATTTACAATAAAATACAGGTAGATAGTGATAAGCAGAAAATAGACAGGACTAAGAAAATATATCATTCACGCCACTGCTCCTATGATGAGGATTCTGTTTAAGGTGCATGCCCACCAAGTTAATCCTCTCTTTTTCTTAATATATAATCAATTAGACCATGAGGAACATAGCCTCCTGTTCATGGAACAAAAATCGAATCTTTTGCTGCCGTAAGTGGAGTTGACCATATGTATATATATAAATCCTCCAACAACCAGTAGAAAATTCATCCGGATCTTTTTACCGTGAATACCGACATATAACCTTCTGATCTAATTTTTTTAATTTATATTTTTGCAGAAGAGGAATGATGTCATAAACGAGAGACAGAAAAGGAATGAAATCCAAGGAACTGCCCGAGAGAGAGAGAGGAGAGAGAAATGATATGGAAGAGGTTCTCAAAGAACTCAGACAACCCTCGTAACCCTAATAAAAAAGGGAGAAGAGGAGCTCTTGATGTTTGTTTGCGCTCAAGGTATCTCCTACATCCCCTACTTTCCTTTCCTTTGTGCTTTAATTTTTGATTCCACCCCCCCCCCCTTTTACTCTCACTTGTTTCAGTGCAATTCCTTTGTTTGCTTCTCCTCAGATTTGTTGCTTAGCTTCTGGTGGATTCCGAGAGAGAGAGAGAGAGAGAGAGAGAGACCATGTTTGCTAGTGGCTTTTTAGATTTGATGTACACCTGAGTAACTAGGAGGAGAATATCCGCAAGCGGAGGTCAGATTTGTAATGGCCGCATCATCGTCATCGTCGCCTTTCTTTGGATTCGGCCATGGAGATATCCAAAATCAGATGAAGCTGAATCACCCGCAGATATTTCAGAACGACATGACCTCTGTACCGCAGCCTCCTTCACCGCCCTCGGCTGTGGCCACCGCCGATCCGAACCCAGTGCCTCCGCAGAAGAGGAGGAGGAATCAACAAGGACAATCATGCAAGTACCTGAACTAATTATTATTTGCTCTCGTGCCTGCAAGAACGGCATGACTCCCTTTTTGTTTTAGGCCATCCAAACCTAAATTCGTGACACTTGATATAGATTGTTCGATTACAAAATCAACTGGATAGTTTGATGAATTCTGAAAGAAATAAAACGTTGTATTATGTAGTTCCTTTTTCATGGATGGATAGGGTAAAGCTCATATGAATAGCTTGTTAAGATATTTATCTTTTCCTTTGGTTTTCATATATTCTCGGAGACTATTCTGATCACAACCCATATGTTGAAAACATCAAATAAGTTTTGTAATTCCAATCCTCGTCCAGATCCGGATGCAGAAGTTATAGCCTTGTCGCCGAAGACGCTTATGGCGACCAACCGATTCATATGTGAGGTCTGCAACAAAGGGTTCCAGAGGGAGCAGAACCTACAGCTCCACCGGAGGGGGCACAACCTCCCCTGGAAGCTGAAGCAGAAGAGCAACAAGGAGGTGCGGCGGCGCGTCTACCTCTGCCCCGAGCCGACGTGCGTCCACCACGATCCCTCGCGGGCGCTCGGCGACCTCACCGGCATCAAGAAGCATTTCAGCCGGAAGCACGGCGAGAAGAAGTGGAAGTGCGACAAGTGCTCGAAGCGCTACGCCGTCCAGTCGGACTGGAAGGCGCACTCCAAGACCTGCGGCACGCGCGAGTACCGCTGCGACTGTGGCACCATCTTCTCCAGGTACTTACCCTAACCGAGCCGAACTGCAGCATATAATTTTGTTGCGTATCATTTCCATACTTATGGACAGTTCTCCTGATCTGTTTTCTACATAACTCGACGATGGTTTTTTTCTTTTTTTGTCGGAGATCGTTTCTGCTTATGGCTTGGTTTTAGACTTTTACTGTTCGGGTTAGAGTTAGGGTTAGGGTTGTTGGGAGGGGATTCCCAGGGCGGAGGCAGTGGAGAGTGACAGTACAGCTTTGGGAGCTATACGTGTTTGGGGTTGCAATGGCAGTGGAACTGCACCCTCGTGAACCGTCTTTGTATATGGCAGAGAAAGAGGAGAAGGAAGAGAAATAAGATAGAGATGGAGAGAGATTGTTGCACTGTCTGAACTGTACCACAGATTTGAAAAGAGAAAGGCACCCATCTTTCTGAGCTTCCTTGTGATTGGAATCATCGCCCAGTGCTCCCCTCAACATATTATCCGACATCAATGACATAGATGCCAAATATCCAAATTTGTACAACTACATATTAATTCAAATTACTGCATCGTGTATACCTTTCACTTGTATGATCATAGGATACATGCATGTAGATAAGCTCCCCTCGGTTCTATGGTGATGCATCAAATTTCTAGTGAAGTTAGTATTAGATTTACCGATGTGCGACTTGCATGCATATTCATATGATATATGTTTGAGAGTATTTTAAGACCTGGCTCATGTATATGACTAATGGGTTCACGTGGTGGCATGAATGGGGCTGCTACAAGGTTTGTTGTCTTGCGAGGTTTGGAAACTAGTGAGGTGCAGCTGTGTGTCTTGGCGTTGCACTGCAGGAGCTCCACATTTTCATAAAAATGTTTGGAATCCACCGGAGGGAGGACTGTGGATTGGAACTCATCAAGCTTTGGATCGGAGTCCATCGAAGGACATATATGTGTTTAAATGTGGAGCCACCATGGAGGAATCGCAGGTGATATTTAGGCAATGTTTCATTTTCGGAGTCGAAATGGTGTTGGCCTTCGCCTACTTTGAGAAAATTATAAGTGGCATCGAGTTTTTGTTGGTATACGTTTTAAAAACTTCAAGTTAGAATTTTATGTAGACAAATGGTGGAATCCATTCAGGTAAGCAGAAGTTTCTTCTCTTGTTTCTCCATTCATTTTATATACCACTTGATGTGAGAAAAAATATTTATTTTTTATTCTAATTAGTTCTGTTGTTCATATTAATTAGTGGTTTGAAAAATGCTACAAATGCAAGTCATATTTAGCTCCAAGAAGTTATTGTTAAGAGATCATGCCCACGGGCAATGATTTATGTAGAACAAGGAATCGTGAAAGATT
Source organism: Ottelia alismoides (assembly GCA_037367405.1). Taxonomy (NCBI): domain Eukaryota; kingdom Viridiplantae; phylum Streptophyta; class Magnoliopsida; order Alismatales; family Hydrocharitaceae; genus Ottelia; species Ottelia alismoides. Next base: position 22,935 of record JAZKJV010004547.1, on the reverse strand, counting down.
ACAGCACCAATCCATGCTTAATTTAGTGTTTTTTTAGACCGATATATTTATCTTGCAAGTTAGATAGTACCATCTCTAAACAAAGTGTAACCATTATCGTATTACTATCATCTAGAAATTTAAAATTTGATGGATTTGTTATACTAATATCTTGCGATATGCTTTCAGATTTAGACTTCTTCTCACTTGATGAAAGAGGAGAATAGAATTAAGAAATATTATGTGTTGATTCGATTCTGCTACAAAATGATGTTATAGTGATTTTTTTCATCCATGACTATATTGTCCATTATTAAATATATAGTATTTAGCATCATTCATTCTGAAATGATTTTTATAATAGAAATTAGCAAAAATTTGAATAATAGCAAAGCATAAGCAATACTATATAAACCGTTGCTATGATATAGCAACGGGTAGATATTCATTGTTAGTTTCTATAATAACAATTATTTTGAAGAATACTCGTTGATATACTTTAATAACGGACGATACAATGACAGCTTTTTAAAAAAATGATATATAGTAGATTTTTTTTTCAGTGTTCTTGAACTCTATTCTTGACCGCATATATAAGTCTGCAACCGATAACGATTCGTGGAGAGGGATTCTCTGGATAATAGCAGAGCCACCCCCATTCTTTGTAGAATTTCGATCATGTTTTCCACCTATAAATGCCAGTACTTGACATGTTAATATCCGTGGTCTTGGATTGTACAGTGGGAGTCAAATCATTAGATTAGACATTTCGAGAATGATTTGTTTCTTTTATTTATCTTCACCAATAAATAAAGATAATTTTTTCATATAATTTTTTCATATCGATGAGAATCGCAATACCCCATTTTTACATGGGAGAAGATTTTCATGGAAGCAAACCGAGTACGTGGGCAAGTTATGCTTGCAACAATATGCATGCTTTGGCATTGAGGAGCCTTTTAATGTGCCATCAAGTATGCCCAAGCTCATATTTTGTAGAGAGAATCATTGACCATTCTTTCAAACAGTAAGTAGCTTATATATACATGTGATAACACTGTCTATTGAACATATGTATTGCAGGCGTGATAGCTTCATAACTCACAGAGCCTTCTGCGACGCCTTGGCGCAAGAGAACTACCGGCTACCCGCCGGCCTCGGCCTCCTCCATCCCCACTTCAACAACAGCAACACAAACATAGCCCTCAGCCTCCCTCACCTCAGCTCCCAACTTCCCTCCCTGCAAGACCACAACCCCTCCCCCGACCTCGTCCGCCTCGCAGCCATCACATCAGCATCGCCATTTGATCATCTCGCACACGCGCCACCTCCTGGCCCATCCCCGGGACTCTTCCCCGGTCCCTCTACTCGTGAGTTCTCCCAAAAGACCTTCCATGGACTGATGCACCTCCCTGCCAACAGCAGCAGCAACAACGACATGCATCCGACTTCCATCGCCGCAGCCAACCTCTTCGATCTCGGCTTCTACAACAGCAACAATCAAAACGGCTCCGTGCTCGTACCCGATCAGTTTGATGACGGCCAGCACGGCGCGTACTTTGGAAATATGATGAATGACAGCATGATCAACAACGGATCGTCTCCTACTTTCTTCAACCCTAATACTATCAATCAATCACCTCTCCCTCAGATGTCGGCGACTGCCTTGCTCCAGAAGGCGGCGGAGATCGGGTCGACGACCACGACGGGAGGCGGCAGCATGTTGCTCCAGAATGCGCACATGCAGGACCTCATGAACAGTCTCGGCATGTTCGGAGGGAGTTGCAGCGGCAGCATTGCCGGGTTGAGCCCTAACGAGGGCGGCATGGATCAGATGAGTTTGCACCAGCAAGGGCTCACGTTGGGTGGGTCGGATGGGATGACGAGGGACTTCCTTGGTGTTGGAGGGATTATGGCGACCATGGGAGGTGATCATGTCGATCGAAGAGATCAGCAACAACAGTTCTTAGTGTATCCCGAGATCAAATCCGATCCCCAGATTGAAAGTTGAGGTCACTAAAACGATGGAGAGATGGCAAAACAATAAAAACAGAAGAAGCTTGGTGTAACAGATAGGGTTTTGCTCGCAACCTCTTGTTTTTCTTTGATCTGAGGTGGAACCTTTCCTCTGTACTGCGTCATCACGAAAATTATAGACTATTTAAGAAGACAAGCTCTGATCTCGCTGTCACTATATTAGCGTGTTTTAAATGTCGGATTTTATAAAATATATAGTTCGAGTACTCACTTAAATGGTTCCATGGTAGTGGATAGCATACCACCAAAAGAACAGATTCAAATACTCCTTATGCGATTGTGTTAGGTAGTTGATAGCCAACGTAAAAAATAATTGATTCGTTCAACATAAATTTGAACAAGAAATTGATGTAACCGTCGCTACTTACATTAGAAGAAGACTTGTCATATATACTTCAAATATCCTGATCAATTCTGAGAAATAAGGGCCTGTTCGGTAGGGGAATAGGGCCACGGGAATAAGGGGAAATAAGGGGAAAAGGGCATCGCGATGTGTACGGCAATTCCCCAAAATTTCGCCCCCGATCGCTCTTCGCCCGCGACCTTATTCCCCTTCCTCCCCGCGCCCCTCCCTTGGCCGCCCATCCCGCGCCCCTCCCCCGCCCGGCCATCCCGCGACCCTCCCGTGTGCGACGTCGTCCACGCTTGTTGCCTCGGGTCCTCTGGGACCCGCCCTCCTCTGACCTGCCGATGGTAGGCCTCCTTTTGATCGGGCCCTGTGGGAACCTCCTCTGTGTTCTTCGATCGAGGTATGCCTTTCACTGTTTGTGCGGTGTGATGGGTCATCCCGCTGCTTGTTTTGACCATTATATCGGCCACTGTGGCCTTGAGCCCTCTGCGGTGGCCATGGAATCGATGGAGTCTAGGGTTTCCCATGGCTATAAATTGGGGCGGAGGAGGAAATCGAGTGGCTTATCTGCCGCTACTGGAGTGCAATTTGCACGGGGATTGTGTTTTCACATATCATCTAGCATTTGGTGGATCACCAGGTACATTCGAAAGCCCTCCCTCGCCTTTTTTGTGCTATGATGTTCATGACCTGTTACATATCCCGTTGCTTTGCTGATCGATGCTTCATTTCGGTCTGGGGTTCAAGATTTGCCGGTGCTTTATGATGTCTTATATGCTTGCTGCTTGTGACTGTCGACTGTCTCTCCAAATTTGTTGCTGTGTTTTTTGTTGATTTTAGTCCGAGAGCAACCTATGAGGTGCTCTTGGATCTGAACTTGTTGGCATCAAAACCAATTTGTCGGTCGTGAGGGGTTGGTCGCCTCACTTGTGCTGAATGATGGTCTGTTATGCTTGGTTGTTGACAGGAGGGGTTTGGAATACCCATGGCTGGATTTGGTGGTCGAGGATGTTAATATGTTGCTTGAGAGCTCTTACATGGTGCTCGATGGTTTCCTACCTTCTTTGCTTTAAGTCAGGGCTGTGGGTGTTGGTTAAACATAGTTGACATAATGTTTTTGATCAAGGGATGGGAGCAGCCTCTTTGGTGCTCGATGATGTTATTATGATGTTATAGAGCACCTTCGATGGTGTTCGGTGGAGTCCAACATTGTCCTCTTTACCAGAAGGCTGCTGGATGTCGCTTACTGATGGGGGGCTGAATTTTTTTCACTAATCTGATGGCCGATGGTTCCTATTGATTAGTGAGTCCAGTACCTCATTGAGGCTAATTTATCTCTAACGACCTATTTTGTGCTCTACGATGTTATTTTGATAGTGAAGGGCACCTTGGTTGGTGGGCGATGGTATCGTATCCTGTCTGGTTTATCTCATGGCTGCTGTGTATTCCTTTTGGGTGAGGGGCTGATGGTTGTTAATGATTGTCGACTCCTTTGATTAGGCTATTTTTATTCGCCAATTGGCTGTTGGTTGACAGCACCTACTAGTTGGGAGCACTAATTTGGGAGAGAGCACCTACTATTTGAGAGGACCTACTAGTTGGGAGCACTAATCTGGGATCTAATGACCTGTGTGGTCATTATCTTGGCTGAGAGCAACGCATCTGCAGCTCGATGATGTTCTTTTTTTTGTTGAGAACAGTACATCGATGTTCAATAATGTGATTAGCTGTGTGCTTTAGCCCACGGCTGTTGCTTGATGCGGTTTGAGGCTGGGGTGAAAGTGGCTGCATTGCATTGAAGTCTTGGGTGATGTTTAATATTGATTCTCGATTCCAAAACTTGACCAACAACAACAATTTTTTGTGGGTAACAGCAACATACATTCTTTTCAATGATGTTATTGTTTGGTTGAGAACACCTCAAGGGTGCTCTACAGGGTCATTACTTGTGGGGTTCATGTCATGGGTCATGATTGGTTGGCTTTGAGGCTGGGCTACTACTGGCTGCATTGCATGGACTCTTGGATGATGTTTATTACTGATTCTCGATTCCAATACGTGACTGAGAGCTAAACAGTAGATGCTCGATGAAGTTAATTTCTCTTTTTGAACTCCTTCATGGTGTTCTACGATGTCATTACTTGTGTGCTTAATGTAATGTATGATGTTTTATGGACTTTGAGGCCGGGCTGCTACTGGATGCATTGCATTGGACTGTTGGGTGATGGTTAGTAATGAATATCGATTCGAGTAGTTCAATGAGGCCAAATTTTTCTAGTGGGCTGAGAGCAATGTACCCATGCTCGATGGTGTTCAAAATTTTGTTGCGAAAAGATCAAAAATGATCTTGTGTGGGATAAAATGTGTGATTTTCCTCACTGATGTTGATTGCTGGGCTTTGAGGCCGCGCTGATAGTGGCTGCATTGCCATGTAGTCTTGGGTGATGTTTATTCCTGATTCTCGATTACAATACTTGACTGAGAGCTAAGTAGTTGCAGCTCGATGAAGTTACGTTTATTTGTACACCTCAATTGTGCTAGTCTGTGTGATTAAATGTGTGCTTTACCTCACAAATGCTGATTGTTGCGCTGGGATAACTGTTTCTCGATTCCAATATTTGACTGAGAGCTAAAGTCTTTGCAGCTCGATGATGTAACATTTTTTTGAACACCTCAACGGTGATTAAATGTGTGCTTTACGTCACTGATGTTGATGGTTGCGCTTTGAGGCCTCGCTGATAGTGGCTGCATTTCATTGGAATCTTGGGTGATGATTACTACTGATTCTCGATTCCAATACCTTATTGAGAGCTAAGTAGTTGCAGCTCGATGATGTTACATTTTCTTGAACGCCTCAATACTTGCATTGGACTGTTGGGTGATGGTTACTAATCAATATCAATTCCAGTAGTTAAATGAGGCCAATTTTTTAATTAGACTGAGAGCAAGGTATTTGTTGCTCGATGATGTTATAATTTCCGTTGAGAAAACCTCAATAATGCTCTTAAATGAGATTAAATTTGTGCTTCACCTCAGTGATGTTAATTGCTGCGCTTTGAGGCCGCGCTGATAGTGCCTACATTGCATTGGAGTCTTGGGTGATGTTTATTACTGATTCTCGACTCCAATTCTTGACTGAGAGCTAACTACTTGCAGCTCGATGATGCTAACTATTTGTGAACACTTCAATGGATAGTTGGGTGATGGTTACTAGTGATTGTCCAATCCAAAACTTGACTGAGAGCTAAATAGTAGGTGCTCGATGATGTTAATTTATTTTTGTAACACCTCCATGGTGCTCTACGATGTAAGTACTTGTGGGGATAATCTGATGGATGATGACCGATGCGCTGTGATTGGCCTGAAGACAACACCTTCCTTTGGGTTGTTAGTGGTTGCCCTGTTTTGTAGCCAGTGGTGAAAATTTATACTGATTCTTCATTTCAATTCAGCATTGACGATAATGTCATTGCTTGACTTGCATGAGAGTAACTTCTTGTTTCTCGATGATGTTATTTCATTGGTGGAGAGCACCCTACTTGGTGCTCTACGATGACTTTACCTCCGTGCTTTACCTCAGGGATGTTTACTGTGGCTCTTTCATGCTATCATTGTATTGGTTGACAGCACCCTCTATGGTGCTGGGATTGATGTTCACCTCAAGGATGTTTACATGTGTGCTTTGTCTCAGTTATGTTCTGTGCTGCTGTGTTCTTTACCTGCTGACTGCATTACGTCAATGATGCATTGTGAACTACCTGTGAGCTACCTGTACTGCTCTGTGCTCTCATTATTTACCGCATTGCTGCTCTGTGATGTTGTGTGCTTCGTGTTGAAGTTATTTGGGTGGTCGATGCCCGATTGTTATTATTGATTGCTGACGTTACCTAAACATTGGGTCGAATTTTTTATTTGAAAGTTGTCGAGAGCTACCTATTTGGTGCTCGAGGATGTTCTTATGCTGGTGAAGAGCACCTTCGTTGGTGCTCCATATACCTTATTCGCTTGGCCGCATGGCTGCTGTTTTGGTCTAAGATGATTTGTAAATTATATTTTGGTTGATAATGACTGCAGTGGTAGGTGCTCATTGCAGTTGACATCATCTGACTTATACTACAGGATGTTCACTGCTGGTGCGGGCTCGTCTGGGGTACACCTTAGGGACGACAAATCGTTAGTCCATAGGGTGAAGTGGACACCCGCTATGGATGAATGTCTTCTTCAGCTGTTCAAACATCACTTTGATGTTGGCGACTGGGTTGGAGGCTCTTTTACATCACTGGCATGGCACAGTATAATAGAGAAGTTTAACATGCACACTGGGAATAACTGGGACAAGGCGAAGCTCAACAATCGTTGGAAAATCATAAAGAAGGACTACACTGCTTTCGTTTACCTCATGTCGAAGAGCGGTTGGGGGTGGGACCCACTGAGTTGTACCGTGGTCGCACCTGACGAGGAGGCATCTCTCACGGTGAGTAACTGCATGTGCACCTACTTTAACGCTCCAAAAATTATAATATACTCTCATCACTTTTAAATGCACTCATATTGACAAGGCGTACAAGCCATATCGGAGGAAGTCTTTCCCCCACTTCGGTCTGGTGGAAGCAATTATCAGAGAGTACACCGCGAAGAGAACGTTTGCCTTCTCCTCCTTGACAGCAACCCCTGGTTCGTTTGCTGTCTTTTTTGAGGGCGATGCTGGTACGCAACAAGCTTTCGAGGAGGATCTCGAAGGGGAGAATGAAGCCACTGAGGTCCCCGGACAAGGGGAAGGTGCTGGCCCAAGTACGCAACAAAGCCGGAGGAGAAGACGTCGAGATTCAGGCGTGCAGGCAACAAGCATGAAGCGTTCACGCAGTGACGGTGCCCCCTTACCGTCACAGATGTTGGGAGAGGACGTCGTCCGTTTGACGACGCAAATGTTGGAGCTGCAGAGGGAGCAGATCCAAGCGTGGACTCCGAAAGATCCGCACCAGGGGGTGGAGGAGCTTCTGGATGAGCTTGAGGCACTAGTTCCGGGCTTACCTGCCGAGGACCAAATTCATCTTGCCCACAGCCTTCGTGACCCATACGAACGAATTATATTCAACCGGGCCAAGTCTGTTCCTGCAAAGTTGGTTGCGTGGGTGAGCATCCAGTTGGGCAAGGATTAGTTGCTCAACACGTCATCTGTGTGACTGTCTGGTGGTCTACCTTTTCTTTGCTGCTTTTCTTTTGCTTCGTTAGCACATTTTCATTTCTTAAGTTGTCTTCTTGGCATGTTGAATAATATTTTATGATTTAACTTTAGATATCATGTAATAATTAACTTTCTTGACGCACTTTTCTCGCATGAAAAATGATAAGTTCCTAGCCTTCGTACATGTCTTCTACAACAATTGGCTGTTGTGATTGTTGGTGGTGTTCAATGAATGAGAATCAATATGGAAATGTATGTTTTGTACAGGTCCCTGATGACACGAAAATGCGAGCGAGCGAGGTAAACAGGTATATCTAAGATGGTCGTTGCGACCTCAATCACTCGGTTGTGTCAATCAAGAAAAATATACCACCAATATAAGATAAAATCAACTCGAAATCAATAGCGGTCTTGCTATTTTATTAACCTGGTATAGCGACCAGGGTCGAACTCAGGGAGCACGTAATGGCCTTGCGGCCTACGAAGTAGTCAAAAATAAAAGAAAAGAAAAGAAGAGTGTATTTTTGGTGGTTTTTAATTCTTTTTATATTTTTTTGGATTTTTAATGTATTAAGAAAATAAAGGAAACTAGAAAATAAAGCAATTCAACTATTTATTTAATGCACTAAAAATCAACCAAAAATTCAAATAAAAATGTTTTAGTGTATTTTATAATTTTTACTGTTTTATTGAAGTTTTGGGATTTTTCTGATTTTTATTTAATTTTCTAAAAATAAAACAGTGCAAGAAAAAGAAGGTACTGTCCAGCCGAGCTTAAGGGACCTAGATAAAATATCTAGAAATCCCCAATAAGCATGGAAGTATTTTTCTTGTATAGAGAAAGAAACAAGGAAAATTTAGATACCTTAATTATTATTTTTGGGTTTTTAAATTATTTACTAGCATTTTTATGAGTTTTTAAGTGTTTTTCAATTTTTATGAGTTTTATATAATGAAAAATAGCCAAAATTGTCTAGAAAATCAAGCACACTAAAAGCAACAGTAGCTAATTTTTTGTGATTTTTAGATGAGTTTTACTATTTTTTATGAATTTTAAAATCAGACAGTAACGAAAATTGATGTTTTTGAATTTTTAAAAATATCAAATCAAAACAAAAATGTCTCCAAAAATTCCAGAAAATTTTATGGCAGGAGCCATGTGTCCAATTTTCATTGGATTTGGAGTTGGTTTGCTATTTTATTAAAAATAAAAATCAATCAACAGTGCACGGGGACCTATCTGCAAATAATACAAAGTTTTGGGCCCCCTGGAGAACACGGCAAGAAAAGCTGGGGGTAAAAGCGCAAAATGCCCCCCCCGGGCCACGCACGATACACGTGACTCAGGCCTAGGGGAACCCAACTGTCATTCCTATTTTAAAATATGCAATCATGAACACTCGGAAAATATAGGATGAAAGATGCAAATATCCCTCAAAACACGTGGCGAAGCACGTGGCCACTAAATACAGGGGTCTACAAGCAAATATCAGGAACAGAAGGGTCCTTAATGCAAAAGTTCCAAGCTAAAATAAACTATCTAAAATATTTACAGAACCAAAGACAAATAACTAAAAAGCTAAGGGCCTACAAAGAATTTACCCTTTATTAAATGTCGACGGTTGATGTAACGCCGCGTGGCTGATCCAACGGGTGAGAGTATCGGCGCCTTAACCCACGAAACGCTGGCCGGATCGACGGGCGAGGGTCCTCCACGTGGAGATCTGACGGTCCTGGTGCTCTGGAGTCTAAACCCTCAGGTAATCAACGGTTGCGATCGATCCTCCAAAGATCTAGCGGTGGCAGCTGCTCCGCGAACGGAAGGACGAGATATGATCTGGAGCGTCGAGGCCGATCGAACGTCTGGGGAGGATGGTGGAAGAACACTTGGCCGGCGAGCTTCGCCAGCCCGATACACGCGCTGAGATCCTCCCCTGCTACTCCTGAGGTGCGGAAAGGCTCCATCGTGAAGCTCCGCAGCTGATGGCGGTCTCCGATGAGTCGAAGAACCACCAGAATGGCCCCGCGACGGCGGTGGCCTGAAGCTCCTGTGCCCAAGCTGTTGGCCTCCAGATGAGGTGCTCATGACGTCGTGACCTGCACAGGAAGCAAGCTGGGTCGAGGGCAAACTGCCTCGACCCTTCAACGCACGAAAACGATGGAAGATGAAGCGAGATGGAGGCTCTCCGGCGAGCGGCGTAGGGTGAGAGCCGATAGCCCTGCTCCGGGGCGAGCCAGGGAGAGTGGAAGGGCGGAGAAGGTGGAGAGAGGACTGGTGGAAGTGGTGGCGGTGTCGGATGGGTGAATGGGTGACCGGAGACGACAGGTGGAGGTGGCGGAGCTACTCTACTGAAATCGGAAAATTCCTAATCTAAAGAGGTTACCTGATGGAGGCGGTCGACTGGGCTGAAGCTCGCGAGCTTCTGGGTGATTGCCTGCAAGGGGGCGTCGTCTCCCCGAGGCTGGGCGCGCTCGCGGCGGCGCACGGCGGTGAAGACCACCGGATCAATGGCTCCCGGCTTCCCGGGCCTCGCTGCAACTCCCACAAGCTCCGCTGTCACTCAGGCAAGGTGGAGGAGGTCACAGGCGACGAGGGGGAGATCCAAAGATGAGGGAATAGGTCGCCGGAGACGAAATTTTATATGTCCAGGGATCCGAGAAGAAAAGGATCGGGCGAGCTGCATGCGACTCAGATCCCTAAGATCCACCCCGGGCGAGGGTCATGGATGTTCCAGGAACAATCGGAGCCCGGGGTTAAGGTCATTGGCGATCAGGTCGGCTGTGGAGAAAATATCGAAAATGGGTCGGTCAAGACGAACCCGGCTCTGGTGGTCCTGGGGGGAGAGTTGACCGGGGGTCAACAATCCCCTGTGGACCAATCAGAGCCCGCCAAATATTTAGATTTTATTAATTAGATAATAAATAGAAAATGCATGAATTTTGAAAAACTCAAAAAATAAAAAATGTTTATTTTATTTTTTTCTATTTTTTAGTGATTTTTAATTAATTTTTCAAAATAAAAATAGTGTATTTACAATATAGTACTATGCATAGGTATATATACAATATAGGGATTTTAATTTTGATTTTTAATTTGTTATTTTTATACAATTTTATTCCCATTTTATATTTTATTTATTTATATCATAAAATTATGAATAAAAAGATATTTTTATTTTATTTTTGTTATTTATATACATAGGTGAAATAAATACATATGTACATGGTATATTTACAATAGTATTTTTTTTATTTTTAATTTTGTTATTTTTTATTTTGTTTTTGTTTTAATTTATTTTATTTACAACATATCATATAGAATATTTACAAAAATTTTTATAAATTAATTTTATTTATTTATAAGGCTAAATAAATACAAGGTGAATGGACCATATACATGGGGACTATGTACATGAGTGATGTTTTTGTTTTCTTTTTAATTTTACTATTTTTATCTTGATTTTATATTTATAAATATATACAAATTTTTACAAACCTATTTTAATCTATTTTTGGGAGGAAAATATTTATATTTTGTTTACATAAATATTTACACACATGAGCCCCTATCTCCCTCTACTTTGGCTTTTATGCGGTCAGGCCCATGCTGAGTCCTCCCTTGGGTTAGGTTGCTCAATATTTATTCTAAATATTTTCTCTCTTTTTCTTTTTGATCTTTATTCTTTTATTTTTGCACAAAAACATGCTAATTATTACTTTTTACACAATGCATGCTTTTGGTAATTATTTATATTTACAACTATATACATGCATTTGCAAAGGTTTTTGTAGATAAAATATAAGAATAAAGAGTGATGAATGAGTATTCATCACCCCCTATACTTAACTTTGCTAGTCCCTTAGAAAACACTTATTTGGAAAAGAAGTGAAAAAGAAAGGAAGAAAAAAAAGAGAATGTACATGGATCAAGGTTGATTTATTAAACTTGCCTTCATTAAATTAAGGTTTGGAGCTCGATCAGTGATGAATACTCATTCATCACTCTTTATTCTTATATTTTAGCTACAAAAACCTTTGCAAATGCATGTAGATATATGTAAATACAAATAATTACCAAAAGCATGCATTGTGTAAAAACCTATAATTAGCATGTTTTTGTGCAAAAATAAAAGAATAAAGATTAAAAAGAAAAAGAGGGAAATATTTAGAATAAATATTGAGCAACCTAACCCAAGGGAGGGCTCAGCATGGGCCTGACCGCATAAAAATCAAAGTAGAGGGAGATAGGGGCTCATGTATAAATATTTATGTAAATAAATAAAAATATTTTCCTCACCAAAAATATGCTTGTAAATACTTGTACATATTTATAAATATAAAATCAAAAGAAAAAGTTAAAAATCAAAAAGAATTAAAACACCCCTTTTACCTTGTACATAAACCACATCTACATATTTATTTAGCCTTGTAAATATATAAAATTAACTTTTATAATTTTTGTAAATAAACTATGTTATATATTGTAAATAAATAAAATAAAAACAATTAAAACAAAAACAAAATAAAAATAGCAAAAATTAAAAATACAAAAACATATTGTACAAATACCTTGTATATAGATGCACATATATATTTATTTTACCTATGTAAATAAATAATAAAAATCAAATAAAAATACCTTTTTATTCCTTATTTTATAATGAAAATAAATAAAATATAAAATAGGAATAAAATTGCACAAAAATAACATTTAAAAATCAAAAATCAAAACCCTATATATTGTATATATACCTATATATAGTACATACTATGTATATAGCTTATTTTCATTTCGAAAAAATTATTAAAAATCACTAAAAAATAGAAAAAAATAAAATAAAAATATTTCATGTTTTAACTTTTTGCAAATTCGGCCATTTGCTACCTTAATTTTGAGCTTCAAAGTCCAGACACGTGGCCTATTCCCATTGGGTCCTGGGGATGTTGACCGCCCGGTCAACTACCCCCCCAGGACCACCTCCCGCGGGTCTGAGCTCCGGACCCGACTTCCCAAATTTATACCCGCTCGACCCAATCCCCATTTCACCAAACCCCGGCTCCGTTTTGATCCTCCCACATCCGACATCTTCGTCGGGCATACACCTTGGGATCCGCGCGCCTCCTCGACCTACCCGAGCCATTCTTAGCCGGACCCCTCCAACGTACATAAGCGAGCTCCGCCACTCGATTTCACCATCTTTGGCCATTTGCTTCGTTCTCCAGTGAGCTCCAGAGAGTGCGTGAGGTGACAGCTCGCGTCTGAGCCTGTCGAAGCGAGGAGAGGGAGCTTCGCCATCGATCCGGCGAGCCCAGCCGCCGTAGCTCCGCCACCAGCGTGAGCTCCGAGCCTCGGACCGAGACGATCCTCGAGGCGACAACCGGGAGCTTCCCTAGCTCCTCCCCAGTCTCTCCGACCACCCAGGTAACCCCTTAGCCTTCCCGTTTCCTTCAATTTCCATTTACGCCTAATTCGCTCCGCCGCCGTATTTCTCCGATTCATCCCGGTTCCGACCACTATCCGATCATCGGAATCGACCATCACGTTCACCTCTCCCCGCCGCACCTTCTTCACCCATTCGCCCAACCCAGCTCGCATAGGAGCTGGGAACCAAGCTTCTCCGTCCACCACCTTCGTCGGAGCTCGCCGCTTCGACCCACCGTTCACCCCCACCTCGCCTAACCGGGTCGAGGCAGTTTGCCCTCGACCCGTGAGTCTTCTGGTGCACTTTTCAGGTCGAAACGAGGGTCGTCTGAGGCCCTTCGCCATCTAGCCAGGAGGCCCAGCTCCGCCGACCTCGCCCGAGCTCCTCGGAGCTCGGCTCGATCATCGGAGCATCGTAACAGACGCAGGAGTACTCCAGCTTTCTTCTCCGACCATCAGAGTGCTCCAAGGAGGAGCCCAGCGCACGCACGAGCCCGGCGAGTCTCGCCGGGGACCTGTTCTTCGAGGACCCTCCTCTGTTGTTGATCTTCCCCCTCCGCTCCAGACTTCATCCGGGCCGTCCGTCCCTGGAGCCACCAGCACCGCTCGATCTGAGGAGAGGCGATCCGGAGCGCCCACCGTCAGCAGCCGTCCGATCTCCACGTGGCGCGCATCCAGTCATCCGCTTAATAAAGGGTAATTAACCCTTAGGCCCTGTCTTTGTTTTTATTTCGTTTTAGTCCTGTAAATATTAAAGTTAGTTGTTTAGTTTTAGGGTAATTTACATAGTGGCCCCTGTGCTTTAGTTTATTTGCATTCATACCCCTGCCAATTGTGGACATGTGCTTCGACACGTGATATTTTGGGTTATTTGCAGTAGATACCCCTGTAGTTCTGGATGTTAATGAATGAATGAAATCTTTTACTTATTTGCATTTATACCCCTGTGCGTGATTTATTTCCACATGTGCGATATATTTTGGGTAATTTGCAGGTAAGCCCCCTGGACTTTTGGTACCTGTTACCAATAAGTCCTCGGGACTTATTTTTCTTACATTTGGGTCCCTTAGTGCCCCAGGCACGCACGTGGCGCGTGTTTTGCTGGGTATTTTGCACCATACCCCCCAGAACTTCGGGTATTTGCACTTTGGTCCCTGTGCACAGTGCCCTTCCTTTATTTTTGAATAAAATATCAAAACACCTCCAAATCCAATGAAAATTTGACACATGGCTCATGCCATTGTGTAGGATTTTTGTGGATTTTTGAGGACATTTTTGATTTCGTTTGATATTTTTAAAAAATCAAAAACCTTAATTTTTGCTACTGTCTAACTTGAAAAATCACAAAAAAATATTAAAACTCAATTAAAAATTCTATAAATATTATCCACTGTTTGTTTTACTTAGTTTGATTTTCTAGCCAATTTTGGCTATTTTTCACTACTAAAAACCACTAAAAACTTTAAAACACTCAAAATCCCATAAAAATTTTAGTAAATTAATTAAAAATTCAAAAATAATAAAATTGGTACCTAAATTTTCCTTGTTTCATCTTCTTTACAGGAAAATTACCTCCAGACCATTTTGAGGCCCTTAGATATTTTATCTAGGGATTTTTGGCTCGGTTGGACAGTACCCACTGTTTGCTTCACTTTTTGATTTTTAGAAAATAAAATAAACATCAGAAAATTCTCAAAAATTCACCAAAAACACTACAAAATATAAAATTCATAAAAATATTTTTATTCCAATTTTCGGTTGATTTTTGATGCTTTGAATAAATTGTTGAAGTGTGCTTTTCCTTGTTTTTCTTTATTTTCTTAATTACTTAAAAATCCAAAAAAATATAAAACAAATTAAAAACCATTAAAAATATTTTGTTCCTTTATTTTCTTTCTTTTTACTACTTCGTAGGCCTCTCGGCCAATCCGTGCTCCTCGAGTTCGACCCTGGGTGCTATACCAGGTTAATCCCATAGCAGGACCGCTATTCGTGTTTCGATTAATTTTATCTCTATTTAGTGGTTCATTTTTCTTGATTGAGTGCATCTGATTGCTCGGGTCACAACGACCGATTAGTACCTTTATCCGAGTGATCGAATTTTGCGCTCATCAATCAGATCTTTGGATTATTAATGTATCGGAACCTTATTTGGACTTAAGCCTAAAACTCAACAGCCTCTAAGTTCTACTAATCTATAACCAAGACTCCTCAATGCTCCCGATCAGAACAAGTCATCAATCACAAACCCTGAAGACCATGAATCTTTTCTTGTCCTGTGAATGTGAGGTCTAAGCTCTCCACCTCAGAAATGGCAACTTGACAACCCTCCCCAACAAGGTAACTCTATGACCTCAATCTGGCCACTCTTTCCTCGAGGAGCGGGGTATTCCCTTCTAAGTTCAAGTTCAACTGGCTCAAGAAGAGGAGGAAGAAGAGAATGGGTCAAGGCCAGTGTAGCCATGTACCCTTGGGAGCTTGACCAGTGTAGCCAAGTCTCCCTGCTGCAAGCTACATAAGGTGAATCATGAACTCAAGCTTTGCTTATTGCACTCTATATACATACTCCGGTGGGATTATCATTTTCTCTCAGACCCACCACTTTTTTGGAGTTATTTTCTTTTTGCATTTTTTTTTTCAAGTGCATCTATACAACATTTACATGTGCAGCATATATACAAGGAGTTTTTCCTCTTGAGCCAGTAGACTATCCCTCTTTTGAAGCTTTATTGCAACCCACAACTCCCGTCGTTAGACCTCATGGCAACCAGACCAAGTTGAGACGCACTTCCTTTACTAAAAGAAGAAGAGAGGTTCCGCCTAGAAGTACTACCCTCATATGCTACCCCAAGTCAAGGAAGACCGCCTCCTCACCACCTCATCCGTAGAGAGCTCAGTGCAAAGTGCTGGTGTCCAAGTAAAGCCATTGTCTATATGAGTCATGTGTTATTTTTAAGTGCTCTACTTAGGCTCAATGAGATGACATGTTATCATAGCCTAGTGGACTCAAAGAATTAAGTCACCATGGGCCTGAAAAGCCTTAAACCTAAGCCCTATAAGGTTCCTCTTGGAAGTTAGGTGGATTAAGATCTTAATCAAGCTCCATTTCTCAATTTGATTCCAGGCTAGTTTAAGTGTCAACTATCATCCAGAAAAACTATATACATATGTACAAAAGATGCTATTTACACAAAGTTTACAAACATGCAAAATTTTTGAAAAATGTTTTGAAATCATGAATGGATGATGCATGAAGTGCAAGTTTTGCAAAAAGTATTTACACACATTTACACAAGATTTTTGCAAACTTTTGATTTTCAAAACATTTTGGAAAAATTTTGTACTATATACATAATTTTGATAAGAAAATATTTACACAAGCTTTACACAAAAGATTTTTGAAATCATTTTTACAAAAATAATTTGTATACTAGCTATTTATGTGCAAATATAAGAATGTCTATGTACATGGAAAATTTTAATTTTTGTGATTTTTAGGGTTTTTAGCCATTTTATTTATTTACATACTCACACAAAGTACGAGTTATGGCTAAAGTATATATGAAATATATACACACACCCCCCCCCATACTTAGCTCGAACGATGTCCTCAGAGTCAAGAGCGATGAAGAAGACATAACTCGTGCTAGGTATAGGGAAGTGAAAAGGAAGGCTATATACAAAGACGAATGAATATCAAGAGACTCTCGGCTTTTCCCCCTATACTTAGGATCAAGTAATCCTAAGTATAGCATACTGTATACGAAGGGAAAACCGAGCGGAGAATGTACAGGGTCTACCCCCCCTATACTTAGGGTGAAATCTCCCTAAGTATAGGCAGCAAAACAGGGGTAGAAAGACACGAAGAAAATGAACGAATATATACAAGAAGGAGAGGACATCACTCCCTCTATACTTAAGGTGAAGAACCTTAAGTATAGGCAACAACAGAAGTGATGAAACAGAACGAAGAACAACCCGGTGTTTTCACCCCCCTATACTTAGGATGAGCAATATCCTAAGTATAGCAAAGATAATCCTAAGCGAGACCTAGGGTGAAAACAAGAACGGAAGAAATAAAGATCAAAACAAGATGAAACACGTATATACAAAAGAGTACAATGTTGAGGTGCCTCTCAACAAGCGCTAGATTTTACACTCCTAGCTGGGCGCAAAGGCTAGGACAACGCAGTATCAAGGTTCAGGACGGCATCAGTAAGGCAAATGTCGTACTGTCGCCGCAGTCTCGGTATGAGAACAGCGACGAACTCAACAGTGTAAAGTAAGACACCCAGGTATGCAATCAAGCGGGTGTCTGCTACCGGCCAGTGATATGGAAATAAGTGATCGGGATCCGGTAGCACAAAAGAAATCCTCGTCTCTGGATCCGACTGGTGTGAGAGTATATAGCCGAAGAAATCAAATGTGGAGAAGGATGGATCAGTAATAGAATCCTCCACGTCAATCAATTTCTCAAGCAGGTGTGGACAATCAAGATCAGGAGACTCTCTAAGCAGACTGATATCCGATGCATGAAATAGAGTCAGAGCAGGCAAATCATCGAATATCTCCAGAATGGGCTCATCCTCGCGAGGGTCGTCGAGGTGAGAAGACTCAGAATCAGAATGATCTAGAGACTCGGTTCCGTGCTCCGCCAGATCGGAAACACTCTCAGGAAATGAAACTGAGTAGTCATCGAGTGTGGCATCCTCCCGCAGATAACCCTCGGGGAGAGATGCAAGCTCAGAAGTGACAAGAAGAGGATCAGGATCTAGATGGGCATCTGCGCTGCTATCAAGTATCCACTCGGTGCACCAGGCTGCATCATCATTGGAAGTGTAGCTCTCGGCAATCTAGAAGCAGGACAAGGTGCTAGTCAACATAGCGGAAGCTGGCAAAGTGTTCGCGGCTGATCCTCACTCTGCGGCTATGCTGGCTGCCAACTGGTGCTCAGCAAGTGTATCTGTCTCAACAAAGTGGAGGACAAAAGGCTCGAAGACGGGACTCTCTGTGTCTGTACTCTCAAAGTGGTGTCCCTCATCGAGCTGTGGCTGCTGGGCTGAGTCCTGGTAGCTGTCTGCATCCAAGAAGTGTCTCTGCAGGAAGGAAACTGACTCTTCCGGGACTGGAAACTGAAGTAGCTGAGTCAATGGCTGCAACAGTTGGGGCTCCTCCGGCTCCTGGAGTATCATAAGATCTGATATCCAAGACTCGTCGACTGGAAAATCTGGGGCTGCCTCGAACTCTCGCTGTAAGACCAACGGGAACTCGAGAAGAGTCTGGGTCCGAACCTCTACTATCGCAGTCATCTCCTCTGTCAGTGTTGCTGTCTGCTCCAAGTCCTCGAGCTGTTGTGTAGAAACTGTATCATCATGTAAAGTGACACACCGCACTGGTACTGCATCATCCGCATGTGTTGTCCCGACCAAGGCATCTTGTGAAGAAGAACTCTGTGAAAGTAGCCTCGAGATGGTATCCAGTAGGTGAATGTCGGAACTGCGGGGTGAACCGCCACATGTGGTAATCACCAGTGCTATCTGCTCTGCGGTCATCCCCCACATGGAGATCTCAATCAAGTCTGTCAGTGGAAGTCCATGGTCTGGAAATCTCCTCAAGAGGTCAAGAAATCTCGGCCATGCCTCGTGCAATGGCTCCTGGGGGTCAACTGAAAAGTTCGTGATCAAAGACCGCATGAAATCTGCTCTACGTAGAGGGAAGTATCTCTGTAGAAACTCTCGGCGTAGCTCTCCCCACGTCTCGAATGTTCTCCCCAATCGGCAATGCCATCTCATGGCTCTGTCGTGAAGCGTGAATGGGAAGGTCCTGCTCATCAGCTCCTCTGTAGTGGTGTCTGAATATCTATGTGCTCTACAAAACTCCTCGAAAGCGGACAGGTGAAGATAAGGCTCCTCGTGCGCCTCTCCTGCAAATGTCGGCAGTCGCTGGATGTAATCCAAATCCAAGACGAATGGACCTAGTGTAGAAGCTGACTGAGCTCCATGTGCTATCTTCTCCTCCATCGTTCCGGAATAGGATATGTCTGTTGATCTCCACTGCTCTCTCTGATCACCATCGGAGTGCGCTCTCAACTCAGCAACAGCATAGTCCGAGTCTCGCATCTGCTCTATCTGGTATCCTCGGACATCTCGCACAGCATGCCCAGAGTGATGAGATGAAAGGGAGGGAGGGAGCGGGAGGTTGGTCGGAGATCCAACCTCCCTAGAAGGAGGACTGGAATGATGGTCAGAAGATGGAGAAGAAGCCGTAAGAGTCGGCTCGAAGTGAGGGGGTTCCATCATCCAGGGGTCAAGGAGAAGAAGAGGAAGACTGAAGGGAGGGAGGGTGGGAAATAGATGGAGGAAGATGGGGAGAGATCGAAGGGATCTGGCAATCACACAAGATGAACAAGCAAACCCCCAATTCACCTACGCACACAAAGCTGAAGACCGAAAGGGATCGGTCAATTATCTTGTCGATTTTATTTTAGGTGATCATTCAGTCTATCAGAGCGATTACGTGAGGTAAATAGGTATCCAGATCTTTCTCAACTGACTGTCCCGTACTGAAAGCCAGTAATCAGTCAAGAAAAGATCAGAGGCTCTATCCTAATGTGCGGGTCACTCTCTCGCTCATCCAAACCAAACAAGGAGGGGGTTACTCTCCCCAAGACAGATTTTCAGTGAAGTGTCTTTTAGTTCAAGTGTGATTAGCAGTCCCGATTTTATTGTTTTTGTTTTTAGATATTTTTCCAATAAAAGAAACGCCTAACGAATTTTTCGGTTCTCCTGATTATTAAGTCAAAAACAGGGGGAGAAGACGAAAAAGCCGATGCGCGATGAAATCAATGATGCATGCAAAGATAGAAATGTGTACCTGTCTCCAGCACTCTACATGCAAAATGATCCGCGCAGAAATATAAAGACAGAAAGTAAACTACCTATATGGTGCAGCGGTGAAAACCGAGTCCTAAACAAGCAAGTCTACACGAAGAACCGTCTAACTGGTCACCGATCCTCCAAGCCAAAGGTCCGGTCTCGGTCTACCCCTCCTCCTCCCGACACATCGGGTTCAGGAGCAGCGCTTGGCAGGGCAGGCTACGGTACGTAGGCTACGAAGGGGATGAGTCAGTTATTTTTATTAATCAATTATTAGTAGGTACAATTAATCGCACTATAGGAACAGGCAAGCAATTAAGTGTGGGTATCCTACTAATTACAGCACAGTCAAGCAGAAAATCCTAAGTCTAGGGGCTCGATAAAAACCGCTGAAAACTGTAAAAGGCAGCGAAGAAAACAAAAGCTGCGAAAAAAATCTAAGCTATCTACTGGATCCCCCGAGCACACCGGTGCTCGGCGAAACAGACCCGAGAGAAGTCCAAAGTCTCTGAGTGTCCCTGTATTATTACAATAATAATCAAATGAATAATAAAAATCTAAGCTAATCCTACTCTAATCCTCGCCCGCTCGTCTACTCTCTCACGCTCTCCTGCGGCTCCGTGCAGAAGGGAGCCGCTTCCAAGTTCCTCGGTTGCGTCGGCTTCTCGAGATCAGCCGCCTCGGTCCTCGGGCCCTCGTAAGAAAGGAGACAAGTGGTCAGTCCAACAAAAATAATCAAATAATAATAAGAAAATAAAAACAAGGTATATGTGCAAAAATGCCAAAAGAAATAAACAAGCAAAATCAAACAAACACAAAAATAAAAGAAAATAAATAAAGCAAAAATAAATGAAAAAATAAAAAACCGCGAAAAGTCGTGGACTCTGAAAGAGCCGCGGAAAGCCGCGAAAAAAAATGAAAATAAAACGAAAACTACTTAGCCGTGCTCCCCGGCAACGGCGCCATTCTGATGACACGAAAATGCGAGCGAGCGAGGTAAACAGGTATATCTAAGATGGTCGTTGCGACCTCAATCACTCGGTTGTGTCAATCAAGAAAAATAGACCACCAATATAAGATAAAATCAACTCGAAATCAATAGCGGTCTTGCTATTTTATTAACCTGGTATAGCGACCAGGGTCGAACTCAGGGAGCACGTAATGACCTTGCGGCCTACGAAGTAGTCAAAAATAAAAGAAAAGAAAAGAAGGAGTGTATTTTTGGTGGTTTTTAATTCTTTTTATATTTTTTTGGATTTTTAATGTATTAAGAAAATAAAGAAAACTAGAAAATAAAGCAATTCAACTATTTATTTAATGCACTAAAAATCAACCAAAAATTCAAATAAAAATGTTTTAGTGTATTTTATAATTTTTACTGTTTTTAGTGAATTTTTGGGATTTTTCTGATTTTTATTTAATTTTCTAAAAATAAAACAGTGCAAGAAAAAGAAGGTATTGTCCAGCCGAGCTTAAGGGACCTAGATAAAATATCTAGAAATCCCCAATAAGCCTGGAGTATTTTTCCTATATAGAGAAAGAAACCAGGAAAATTTAGGCACCTTAATTATTATTTTTGGGTTTTTAAATTATTTACTAGAATTTTTATGAGTTTTTAAGTGTTTTTTAATTTTTATGAGTTTTATATAATGAAAAATATCCAAAATTGGCTAGAAAATCAAGCATACTAAAGTAACAGTAGCTATATTTTTTGTGATTTTTAGATGAGTTTTACTATTTTTTGTGAATTTTAAAATCAGACAGTAACGAAAATTGATGTTTTTGAATTTTTAAAAATATCAAATCAAAACAAAAATGTCTCCAAAAATTCCAGAAAAGTTTACACTATGGCAGGAGCCATGTATCCAATTTTCATTGGATTTGGATTTGGTTTGCTATTTTATTAAAAATAAAAATCAATCAACAGTGCACGGGGACCTATCTGCAAATAATACAAAGTTTTGGGCCCCCTGGAGAACACGGCAAGAAAAGCTGGGGGTAAAAGCGCAAAATGCCCCCCCGGGCCACGCACGATACACGTGACTCAGGCCTGGGGGGGACCCAACTGTAATTCCTATTTTAAAATATGCAATCATGAACACTCAGAAAATATAGGATGAAAGCTGCAAATATCCCTCAAAACACGTGGCGAAGCACGTGGCCACTAAATACAGGGGTCTACAAGCAAATATCAGGAACAGAAGGGTCCTCAATGCAAAAGTTCCAAGCTAAAATAAACTATATAAAATATTTACAGAACCAATGACAAATAACTAAGAAGCTAAGGGCCTACAAAGAATTTTCCCTTTATTAAATGTCGACGGCTGATGTAGCGCCGCGTGGCTGATCCAACGGGTGAGAGTATCGGCGCCTTAACCCACGAAATGCTGGCCGGATCGACTGGCGAGGGTCCTCCACATGGAGATCTGACGGTCCTGGTGCTCTGGAGTCTAAACCCTCGGGTAATCAACGGTTGCGATCGATCCTCCAAAGATCTAGCGGTGGCAGCTGCTCCGCGAACGGACGGACGAGATATGATCTGGAGCGTCGAGGCCGATCAAACGTCTGGGGAGGATGGTGGAAGAACACTTGGCCGGCGAGCTTCGCCGGCCCGATACACGCGCTGAGATCCTCCCCTGCTGCTCCTGAGGTGCGGAAAGGCTCCGCCGTGAAGCTCCGCAGCTGATGGCGGTCTCCGATGAGTCGAAGAACCACCAGAATGGCCCCGCGACAGCGGTGGCCTGAAGCTCCTGCGCCCAAGCTATTGGCCTCCAGATGAGGCACTCCTGACGTCGTGACCTGCACAGGAAGTAAGCTGGGTCGAGGGCAAACTGCCTCGACCCTTCAACTCACGAAAACGATGGAAGATGAAGCGAGATGGATGCTCTCCGGCGAGCGGCGGAGGGTGAGAGCCGATAGCCCTGCTCCAAGGCGAGCCAGGGAGAGTGGAAGGGCGGAGAAGGTGGAGAGAGGTCTGGTGGAAGTGGTGGTGGTGTCAGATGGGTGAATGGGTGACCGGAGACGATAGGTGGAGGTGGCGGAGCTACTCTACTGAAATCGGAAAATTCCTAATCTAAGCTATTCTACA